>JAYKKT010000091.1:27780000-28380000 GCA_036023115.1 Brasenia schreberi
CACACGACTTGAACCTTAAAACCCAGCTGAATGTATATAAATAGGGCTATATCCTATGGGCTGTTGAGGCCCGTTTGTGTGCAAAAGTGTGCAGATAAGAGCGGAAAGGCTCGAGTGTACGTGTGTGTGTTTTGCACATATATTACATCCGGGGGGAGACGATGCTCCATTATTACAACCCCATATGACGAATTAAATTGAATAGAAAGGGATTTGATATATATCGAAATCAACTTACACTTTCCAGCCTTTTGAGTTAGGATCGTACAAGGGGCGAATCCGCCTTCTTCTTATGGAGTCCGGGGCATGTGGGAGCGAAGCCGGAGAGCTTGAGAGCTTGGAGACTTGGAGTTCCGGGAGCTGCAAGCTACAATGGGTTTGGGGCTAGTTGGGGCTGGTTTGGGCAAGGTAAGACTCGAGTCACCTTGGCTCGAGTGATTGGGTTTTTGTATGGGATTTGGCCAACGCTTGGTCTTGGTTTAGGTATAGTTTAGGCTTGGTATTAGGCCAGCATTTGGCCTTGGTTTAGGTATAGGATAGAGTTGGCTGGTCCTAGGTCAGGTGTTGGCTAAAGTTTTGAGATTTCGGCCAAGGTTCATGACCTTTGTTTGGTCTTGTGAGACTAGAGCCAAGGTGGCTCGAGTGGCATGGTTTTAGTATGGAACACGGCCAGCACTTGGCCTTAGTTTAGGTCTTGTGAAACTCGAGCCAAGGTGGCTCGAGTAGGAGTGACTTGCTCTAAGGTTCGGCCAAGGTTGTTGCGGGGTTGTCTTGGGTCGACTTGGGTAAGTATGGGGGAGGAAAAAGGCTCGAGCCAAGGTGGCTCGAGCTAGGTAGTTTCAAAGGGAAGTTCGGCCAGCACTTGGCCGAACTTTAGGTGGTTTAGGGAGGTTGTTTAGGGTGGTGTTTAGGTGGTGGTCTTAGGTAGGAGACTTGGTGAAAAACGGCCAGCACTTGGCCGTTTTGGTGGTGGTTTTAGGGGCAAGTTTGGCTAGGATGGGTGGTCTAGAGAGGTTAGGGAAGATGGGTTAGGTTAGGGCTTAGGGGACCTACCTTGGTTGCCACACCGCTCCAAGCCGCCGCTCAAGCCGCCAAGCTCCACCACGCCATGCTCCCAGCCAAGGTAGGGGACGTTCTTTGGTTGGTGCAGCTTCCTCAAGTCCCTTGGCCAACAAGGTTTCACGTAAAAAAAAAAAACTTGAAAAGGGGAAAGTCAAGCCACTATTCTTGACTTGCTTCCCTCTCTCTCTCTTTCTCTCTCCACCCACCAAGCTTTCACGTGAAAGCCTCTCCCCTTTGAGCCTCACCTCTACTTTTTTTCAAGCCCAGCACCTCTATTTATAGAGGTTTTAAGGGGGTCTTGGATATTGGGTCTTGGATTTGGGTCTGGCTATCCGGATCCAATCCAAACTCAATGTGGATCTAGATCACGGATCTCGGATATTTTGAGATCCAGATCCAGTCTAAATATTTATTTGGGTTTGGATCTCGGATCTCGGATCTTGGATTTTTGAGATCCAGATCCAATCCAAACACAATTTGGATCTGGGTCTGGATATTTTTGGATCCAAACCCAATCCAGACTTTTTTTCTGCTCCTTGGTTTTCTGGTCCTTTCTGATGCTTTTCACCGTCAGTTTCGAGCGGGCTTCGATTCATCGGACGCCTAACTCTGTCCTGGGTCTTCCCCAAGTCTTTCTTCCAATCGGTGTTCTGCTTTTCAGGACTTTTTCGGCGTTCGTTTCGATCCGCCGTTTTGGTTTCTAGCCGGTTCCTATTGATATCGAACTCAGATTGCCGCACGGATTCCGTTCTTCATTCCGACGGGACGTGTCTCGGACTTCTGTCGACTTCCTCAGGTACTGGGCTTCTTTCTGCATTTTGGAGCTGCTTTGTGCTTTTTCTTTGACCCAAATTACATTTTTACCCTTATGTCGGGCTTTTCTCCAAACGGGCTCTTTTTTCTTCCGTTTTTGAACAGGGGGTGGCTTTTGAAATTCTGGGCTCGAATCCTCTTCTTGCCTGGACTTTTCTTTTGCCTTCTGTACCTGTTTTCACATTTCAAAACAGGACATCGTTTTGGCTCAAACGAGCTTTCTGGTGTTTTTGAGAGTTTTTGAAATATAGAAGATTTGGGGTGTTTACAATATAGCCATATCTATATACTTTCTGCTGCGTGAGTTTTTCCCGGTTCAGTTGTGTACGCATTTCAATTCTGGGTTTTAAATTCAGTCGTGTGTGTTGTCTTTCGATTTATACACATACACACACACCACAATTGAGCCTTTCCGCTCTTACATATATCTATATCTCCCTTCTGCTGCGTTTTACGGTTCAGTTGCGTGTGTTGCATTTCAATTTATACACAACACCCACGCACACATTGAGCCTTTCCGCTCTTAAGATATAGAGATATTTGAATTTCTGCAATTTACATTCAAGTCGTGTGAGTTGCATTCAATTTGGGTTTTCCCTTCTGTTAAGTCTTTAAATTTTGGGTTTTACACTCAAGTTGTGTGAGTTGCATTGCATACTCGCCATACTCGAGCTAGGTTGCATATCTGCATCGAAAAAAACCCAAATAAATTGTGCAAAACGCCCATCTTAGGCACTTGATGCACACACTCCATGCCTAAGGCCGATAAATTTCAAAGACTTAGGGTCACCCAAACCCAGTAAAAGCAAAAAACTCGCCAAATGCATGCTTTCTGAAGTTTTAAAAACACCTGTTCATTCAAAAATCAAATTTGAGTTTAACTTGTTTCAAACGAAGTCTCTAAGCGTACAAACTGACCCTTGAGCGTCGGTTCAAGAAGGTTTGCGACGAAAAGATCCCGCTTGTCCACAATTGCCTTTCAAAAGTCAGATATTTCAAAACATACTTCGCTAGTTTGAGTAAGCTAGCTGGCACGCCCTAAAAGCGAACGTAAGCACGAAAAGGTTCACTTCAGGCCTAAGAACCTGCAAGTGAAAATTTTCCGTGTCTACAGGTGTCATCCTCGTATTGAGATAGTAATACTCCCAAGGCATTCGTATGCACAGAAATGTAAAGGAAAAGAGGTTTTCCTTGCTTTGGAGTATTTAAAACAGGGGGATTAACTAGGTATGCCTTTAGTCTTTCGAATAACTTTTGGCAGTCATCATCCCATGAAAATTTCGTGCCCTTCCTCAACAATCTGTTGAAGGGTTCGCATCTAGTCGCCAGGTTTGATATAAACCGACGAATGGATTGTAATCGGCCCTGGAGGCTATGAATCTGTGTGAGATTGGAGAGTGGAGCCATGTCTATGATGGCTCGACACTTAGAGGGGTCGACTTCTATACCCCTTTGGCTCACCATAAAGCCTAGAAGCTTTCCGAACTCTACTTCGAATACACATTTTTGAGGGTTTAGCTTTACTTTGTAAAATCTAAGCCTTTCGAAAATCTTTTGCAAACATTTGATATGAGTGCATCGGGTTTTGGATTTTGCCAAGAGATCATCTACATACACTTCTACGAGCTCATGAATCTGATCATGGAAGATCATGGTCATGGCTCTCTGGTATGTTGCGCCGGCATTTTTCAAACCAAAGGGCATGATTGTATAGCAGTACATGCCCCATGGGGTTGTGAATGCAGTCTTACCCTGATCTCGTGGTTTTAGTTTGATTTGGTTATACCCTGAATAGCCATCCATGAATGAAAACATCTCATGATTTGTAGTACTATCGACTATCAAATCAATGTTTGGTAAGGGGAAATTATCTTTGGGCGTGGCTTTATTCAGGTTTCTGAAATCGATGCTTATTCGAATTTTTCCACTGGTTTTTCGAACAACTATATTGGACAACCAATCAGAATACGCAATGGGTTTTATAAATCCGGCTTTTAACAGATCTTCTAAACCCTCTTTGACCTGTGAATGCACGTTCGGATGTATTTTCCTAAGCATTTGTTTTACAGGTTTTGCATCTGAGTCTAAGGGAAGACGATGCTCTACAACATTCGGGTCTATACCCGGCATGTCTTCATACGTGTAAACACCCCGAAATCCCACGAATTTCTCAAAATCCATCTGGTTTTATACAAGCAGCCCCAAAGGGCCATTTTTGAGTTTGGAAACCCAGGAGCCTTCCAAACAACCCTGTATATATGTTTTAAACTTTATCTTTCAAAAACATATAATATAGCTTTTGAAAACCCTTTTCAAACATGTTTTGAAACCCCAAAGTGGCTTGGCCCGATCAAGACAGGACCAGGAGAGCCAAGAAGAGCCCGGAACCGGAGCACATGTCAAGCCCGACACAGCAACTCTTGTATCTGATTCACACCCCAGGATCTCGAACGTCCAAGACCCTGTTCTTACCAAAATAGCATTTGAAGTCATCTCCGGAAGGCAGAAACGGAGGCGGACGACTATGTTGGCGAAGACCCAACGCAGACGGAGTACTGATGCTGTCAGGCCCCGCACAAATCGTCCGTCTCGAACCCAGCTCGAAGGAGTCAGAGTTCAGTTTGGATTGGATCTGGACCATATATATCCAGATTCCAATCCAAACCCATATGTGGACTTGGATTTGGATTTGGATCCAGAGATCCAATCCAATATCCATATCCATGGCCCACATCACCTTCTCATAAATGGAGGTGGGGCCCACTTGAAATTCACGTGGGATCATGGGCATGAGAGAGAGTGGGGATGGATAATATCAAGAGTGTTGTATTAAGCTTGACTTGTGTGTCAAGTTTGGGTTAATCATGTGGGTTAGCCTAGTTGAGTGGGTTTAAGCTTGTAATTAGCTAAAACCTAACCTAGGGCTGCACCAACATGGGGTGATCAAGGTCTATGGGCCATGCTAAGGGAGCTCCTTCACCTAAACCTAGCCCAAAATGCCTAAACCTAACCCAAACCCCTAATCCACCCCTAATCTGAGCCTAATCACCTAACCCACTTCCCTAATCCCGTCCTAATCCCAACCTAATCACCTAACCCACTTCCCTAATCCTTCCCTAAACCTAGATTAATTTCCCTAATCCTAGCCTAAACCTAGCCTAATCACCTAACCTAGCTCACTAAACCTCACCCTAAAACCCAACCACCTAACCTAGCCCTAAACCCCTAAACCACCCTTAGCCCACGATTTACCCAAACCCCTAGTTTTAAAATATCTGGCCCAACCTTTTCCAGCCCACCTTATCTACATACCACCCTACCTAAACCACCTAACCACTACCCACAGCCCAGCCCTAACCGACCTACCCATCCCCATTTAAACCCCCCTCCTTGTGGGCGGGTTCTCCAAGTGGGAACCACCCTTCCACCCAGCCGGGCCCTCTCATTCTCCCATCTCTTACCCAGCCGGGACGACTCCCCACCTTGGCCTGCTCCAGCTGCTCCACCAGCCGCCACCTGCTCCGCCACCTTCCCTCTTCCATCCACCACCACCACCCCTCAGCCGGACGCCATCATCTTCACCCAACCGAACCAGCCGACAGCCACCTGCCCGCCACCTTCCCACTTCATTCGTCACCTCTCCCCATTCGGTAAGTGCCCCGAACTCCCTCAAAGCCCCTCTCTTCCACCTCTCCACTCTTAGCCACCCATCCTACCTTCATCTCAGCCCTTTTGCCACCACCACCTAAACCTAGCCGAACCTAGTATAACCCAAGTTGCTGGCCACTACTTAGCCACCATCTCCCATTCGGCCAACCCCCCTAGGTGTCCTATTCGGCCTTCCCACTAGCTCACCTGTTGGGTCCAGTTTCCCTAAGTACCCAACTCCCCTAGTGATCCTAATACCCATTTCTTCAGCCACTATAAACCCCCTACTTGGAGGCGTCATCTACTTGCCACCAGCCACCTCCGAGGCGCCTATCCCGCGCCCCACTTGCAGCCGGCCAGCACCCTTGATCACCTACCTTCGCGGAGCTCCCACTTGCAGCCCAAGGCCAAGCCCACGCTCAAGCAAGACCTCTACGGACCAGCTACTCGTAAGTGTCTAAACTCGGTCTTTAGTCGTACACTTGCTTGAAATTCAATTTGATACGGGGTTGTGATAACGGAGCATAGTCTCCCCCCGCTTGTAATAACGTGGCTTGGCACAACCACACACGTGCACTCTCTTAGTCGTGCACGATTTTGAACACACACGGGCCTAATCAGCCCCTAATATATAAGTGTACATATATATTTCATTTTTCGAAGGGTTTTGTTTAAGTTGGGTGCGTTGTCTTTCAATTCAAGCACTCTCACACACATTGAGCTTTCGCTCTTAGTTGAAAGACCCAAGTAAGGGCCGACCTATACTATTTGGGTTTCATTTCATGTCGTGTGAGTAAGTCTTTCAATTCAAGCACTTTCACACACATTGAGCCTTCGCTCTTACTCCCAAGACCTTAGTAAAGGCCTTATTGCAGTTATATTTGGGTTTCATTTATGTCGTGTGGGTAGTCTTTCAATTCAAGCACTCTCACACACATTGAGCCTTCGCTCTTACTCCCAAGACCTTAGTCAAGGCCATACTGCAATTTATATTTGGGTTTAATTTCATGTCGTGTGTGTAAGTCTTTCAATTCAAGCACGCACCCACATTGAGCCTTCGCTCTTATTTGCAAGACCCGAGTAAGGGCTCATATACATAAGCTATATACATATTTCCCTTCGGTTATTTCCCTTCGGTTATTTCCCTTCGGTTATTTCCCTTCGGTCATTTCCCTTCTGTTATTTCCCCTTCAGTATTGTCTTTAATTTCGGGTTTTCCCTTTGGAGTAGCGTGAGTTTGCATTGCATCTACGCCATACCACGAGGTAGGACGCATATTGCATCAAAGCAAGCCCCGCTCGAATTCGCCCATGTAGTGGAGTGTTCATAACACACAAACTAGGTGGCCCGAAAAGGGATAAAAGAAAAGACTTAGGCACGTGCAAATCCACGTGATCTAAAATATGAAATCGCATCTTAAAGACCCGAAATAGACACCTCGAACCGCTTCGTAGACTTTCTCTCCAAAAACTCGATTTTTGCAAAGCGTACAGACTGACCCTTGCGCATCGGTGCAAGAAGGTCTGCGACGACAAGAGCTTACTTGCTCACAGTCGCCACGTTTAGAAGTCAGTGTTAAATATATCTTTGCTAGTTAAAGTAAACTAGCTGGCACGCCCATAAAGCGAAGTAGATTGCGAAAAGGTTCACTTCAGGCCTAAGAACCCGTAAGTGAAAATTTCCGGTGTCTACAATACGTCAATGCAAATACATCAACGTAGGTTTTCAAAAATGCAATGAATGATGCTCTTTCATGCTCATGCAAACATGCGCCTACCTTAATGAGTTTGGGCTTTGAATCATTCCCTAAGTTTATCTCTATGAAATCTCCTCCTATTGATTTCGAAGGTTTTTTAAAATCAAGAATTTTATGAAATTCTAGGAGCTCAGAAGTGGGATCTTCCTCGAGGGGATCTACTTCTGGGCTTTGATCATTCTCAAGAATTCTAAATCCTAGGGAATTTGGACTTGACACACAGTTTTCGCAAATGCCTGGTTTTTGTTTTGGATTTTCTGTAGGTTTTGAAGATTTTGGTCCTCTTATGAAGAGGACTTTCTTTTTGAAATCCTTGGCTTTTTCAAAACCTTTACCAAGAGCTGCTAAATACAAGACTTTGTTTTTGGTATTTTGCACATTTTCGATTTTTTTGGATTTTTGTAAGGAAAGAACTTTGGGAACTATACAAACAACTCTTTTTTCGAGTTTTTGATCTTTTTCAAATGTTTTTGGTTTTGTGGATTTTTCCAAATGTTTTTGTATTTCAAGTTTTTCAAATGTTTTTGTGTTTTTGATTGAGGGATCTTCCATCATACCTACAAAGAAAAACGCCATAGGTTAGACTCTAAACAAGAGGTCTAAATCGTAGGTTTCTGCTTGGGTAGGCTCCAGGGCACCCTTGACCCAGGTGGTCACAAGAGGTGGTTCTGGTGGTATTTTGGGAGTATAGTCGATCCCATGTCGGCTTTGGTTGGCCTTGGGCAATATGGGTTCTACGAGACCCTGGTTTTGTGCTCCTAGACTCTTGTATGGCATATACCCCATGTTCAATAACATGTTCCACGATTTTTTGTTTTTGGAAAAGTTTTCATATAATTCGTGGTCCTGGAACTTGCTATCGTCCATGTTATGCACATAAGGCTTTTTGTCCAAGGGTTTTGGAAATAGTTGATGCTTAGATTTTCCTAGGATGGTTAATGTTTTGAGTGGGCCAGCCTTGGGCGGCCCCTGGATATACACGACCTTCCTAGGTATCTGAAGTGTGAGCTTTGGTGGCTCGACCATGGTTTGCCCTAGGTTGGCCTCGTAGGCCTCGGAACTTGAAAAACACGGGGAATTCTGGATTCCCTGAAGCTATGGGTGACTCTCACCTAAGATTACAACTATTTGATTTTCAAAAGGGATTTTGACACACCTATGGAAGGTGGATGGCATAGCATGCAGTGTGTATCCAAGGCCTTCCCAGCAATAGGTTGTAGTGGAGGTGGATGTCCAAAACATGGAATACCCCCACGTGAGCTATCCCTCCTGTTTCCATGGGTAGTTCAATGGATCCTAAGGGCCTAGACGCATTCCCATCGTATCCAGTGATTACGATGGGGCTTGGATTCATGGAAGTCAAGGTGACTCCAATTTGATACACTATGTGAAGCCCTCCCCCTCCGTCAACTAGGCACCTATCTAGAGAGTGGTGATTCAATACCACCTCGATATGTAGGGCCTGATTATGGGATTCGTAGGGTCTTTCGAGATCCTCTTCCGAAAACATGATAGGTGTTTTTGCACCTATGGACGCCACTTGGTTGGACAAGGATTCTGGGGTTATGTTCAAACTAACCTTTGCTCTTTCTAGAATTTTCTCTAATATGAGTCTATGCCTAGGCGAGGTTTGTATCAACTCTAGGATGGACATGTTAATGGGAATCTTTGAAAGATGGTTTTCGAAATCATACAAGTTTAAGACGACTTTTCCTTTGTCCGCTTTCGGCGGAACTCTAGGAAAGTCATGCTTTTGAAGGGCCAAGCACACTGACCACTTTTTTAGCATTTTGTAGATATGGGGGTTGATAGATCCTCCTGGATCTTGTCACCTCCCCCACGATCAACCTAGGGTTCACACCTAACGTGGCTTTAATAAAATGTTTTGGAGCACTTTGAATTTTTAAAACTGGTTTAACAAGGGACGGAACTCTTGGTGGTCCCCGAATCACTACTTGGGCGGGTTTCCTATGAAGGATGAGAGTAGATGCACAATTAGAAAAACCAGACTCATATGTACACGCTAGACTCTTCGAAATTGTGAGAGCACATACATCTTTTCCCTTCCCACTAGTACTAGCGTGATTGGGGAAGGGTTCTTTGAAAATAGCTTGGGCAGGCTCTGGTTCCTTAGTGACCTGGAGCCGACCCTCTGCTATCAAGTTCTCAATTTGGTTAAGAAGGGAAAAACACTGCTTGGTATCGTGGCCTTTGAGCTTATGATACTTGCAGAATCAATTCAAAAACCTTCCTTTGGAAGTGATTCCCTCGGGGATTTCAGGGAGTTTGATCATGCCTTGGGCGAGTAGGAGGTCTAGGACCTCCGACACAGGTCGCCCCAGTGGAGTGTACTCCCGTTTTTCAAAGGGTTTTTGCATTTTTTTGTCTTTTCTGTTTTTGAAACTCTCAAAATTCTTTGAAGTGCTTGCCACCCTTGGATCTACCCAGACATTGGCAACTTTGTGGGGTTTTGCCCCTTTGTCCATGGTGGGTAGCCCATAATTGCCGGGCTTCTCCAAGTGAGTTTTTGAAATTACGCTCCCTTTCCACAAATGGTCGTAAATCCCTTTTTTCAAATTTGTTTCAAAAAGAGATGCTTTTTTAATCAGTTTGTGGAAAGTAGAGATTTCGTGTAGAGAAAGAAGGGTTTTCAACTCAGTTTTAAAATTATCCAAGATGATCATTACTATGCATCCTTCGAATATGGGTTCTCACACCTGCCCAAGGAGGGACCTCCATCGAACGATAAATGTATGCACATCTTCGTTCATACCTTGCTTCGTATCCCTCAAAGTGTTTAAGGTAGGCGTGACTTCTACGTTATGTGAAAATCTTTGCATAAAGCAATTCGCCAACTCTTCAAAAGTTGCGAACTGGCTCAAATCGTAGGAAGCCAGCCATTTGGAAGCTGTGCCTTTGAGGGATAAAGGGAACCAATACACCCATTTCATCGAGTCCTTCTTTTTCTTATGGGCTCGACGAGAGAAAAGTTGCAAGTGAGACCTAGGGTCTCCCGTGCCATCATACCGATGGAAATTCGGTATTTCGTCGTCACTGTCTGTTTCATAGTCTAAAGGGAGAAAGTCAGACAGGGCGTACGTTGTTTTCTCTTTGTTTTGCCCCTTCAGTAGCTGCTATAGGGCTTTACGATCCTTGTGAGTGAAGGACTCATGGTATTGGTTGCCTTCCATCACGGAGGTTTCCTTGTGTCTGTGAGTTTTTTCAAATTTCTTTTTGGCCTTCATTGGTTTGCCATGTGACGAACACGAATCGGTTGCTTTAGCCTCTTGGCTAAGAGCAGTGATTTTGGCCTCGTACTCCCTTCTTATCTCTTTCTCTCTTTGTTTTCGAGTTTTAGAAGATTTCCTAGAATGAGAACTTGAGGCGCATAAGGCACGGCTAGACACTTCATTGGAGTTTGAACTCGACATGACTCCGATGTTTTAAAATCCAACTATGAAATGCAAAAAGACAAAGAGTTAAAACACTTTTCTTTGAAAACAAATTTTCAAAAGATCTCTTTGTTTGTATCGATTTTCTTTAAGACCCAGGTCCCACCGGGCGTGCCAAATCTGTAGACATGGAAAATCTTCGACTCCAGGTTCTTACGCCTAGAGTGAATCTTTTCGCAATCTATGTTCACTTTTTAGGGTGTGTGTAGATGCAGAAAATTCCCGCTCCTGGTTCTTAGGTCTAAAGCGAACCTTTTCGTGTGACTAAGTCCTAATTAAGCAAAAGGGCGTGCCAGCTAGCTTACTTAAGCTAGCGAAGAGATATTTTAAACCTGACTCCTAACGTGGCGACTGTGAGCAAGCAAGCTCTTGTCGTCGCAGACCTTCTTGCACCGATGCGCAAGGGTCAGTCTGTACGCTTTTAAAATCAAGTTTTGGATATAAAAACCTATGAAAACGAGTTTGAGGTGTTTGATTCGGGTTGTTTTTAGTATGATTTTCAGATTTTATTTCATGTGGATTTGCACGTGCCTAAGTCTTTCCTTTTATCCCTTTTGGGGCCAACTAGGTGTGTGTTATGAACACTCAGCCTAAGTGGGGCGACTTTGAGCGGGATTATGGGGTTTGCTTTGATGCAATATGCGTCCAAACTCGTAGTATGGCGTATATGCAATGCAAACTCACGCAACTCCAAAGGAAAAACCCGAATTTAAAAGACAATGCCGAAGGGAAATGACTTGTAATGGAAATTGCCAAAGGGAAATGACTTGTAATGTAAATTGCCGAAGGGAAATTGCAAAAGGGAAATATGGCTATATCTTAAGAGCGGAAAGGCTCAATAGTGCAAGTGTGTGCCGTGTATATATGTAAAGACTATGCACACTACTGAACCTTAAAACCCAAATCTTAAAGACATAGCCGAAAGGGAAATACGTATATAATATATATGGGCCCTTACTTGGGTCTTGGAAGTAAGAGCGAAGGCTCAATGTGGGTGCGTGTGAAAATGTAAAGACAACACACATGAATTTAAATGAAACCCAAATATAAATTGCAATATGGCCTTAACTAAGGTCTTGGGAGTAAGAGCGAAAGCTCAATGTGTGTGAGTGCTAGAATTGAAGTACTACGCACACAACATGAAATTAAACCCAAATATAAATTGCAATATGGCCTTAACTAAGGTCTTGGGAGTAAGAGCGAAAGCTCAATGTGTGTGAGTGCTAGAATTGAAATACTACACACACGACATGAAGTTAAACCCAAGGAGAGTATAACACGACCCTTACTTGGTCTTGCAAATAAGAGCGAAAGCTCAATGTGTGTGAGTGCGAGAATTTAAAGACAACACACACAACTTAAGCAAAACCCCACGTAACTTAAAGTATATAAATAAACTTATATCTTAAGGGTTGATTAGGCCCGTGTGTGTTCAAAATCGTGCACAACTAAGAGCGAGGTAGGCTCAAGTGCACGTGTGTGTGGGTGTGCCAAGCCACGTTATTACAAGCGGGGGGAGACAATGCTCCGTTATTACAACCCCGTATCAAATTTAATTTAACTTAAGCAAGTCTACAAATGAGGACCGAGTTAGGCACTTACTTATAGCTGGTCCGAAGGTGACTTGCTTGAGCTTGGGCTTGGGCTTCGCCTTGGGCTGCAAGAGGGAGCTCCTCGGAATGTCACGACAAGGGTGTGTGGCCGGGTGATGAAGGAGCACGGGTGTGGCGCCTTGGGGACTTGCCGGCTGCTAGGAGGGCCCTACATATCGAGGTGGCCGAATGGGGAAGGGTGGCGGGAAGGCTATGATGGAGCTTTGTGGTGGTGGTATGGGTGGCTGAGAGTGGAGGGGGAGAGAAGATGGGGTGGAATTGGGTTGAGGTACTAACCGGATGGGTGAAGGAAGTTGGTGTCCAAGGAGGGCAGCCGGGTGATGAAGGTGGATGGAGCTGGCCGGGCAGTTGGTGGCGACGTGGAGTGGAGCAGGCCGGGAGTAGTGGTGGCATGAGGTGGTGCAGGCCGGGGGTAGGGGTGGTGCAGGTGGAAGAAGAGAGCAAGGTGAGAGAGGGCTCGGCTGGCCCACGAGCTAGATCGAAGAAATTGAAAAACCCGCCACTAGGGGGGGGGTTATAGTTTTTCAAAGGGTCGGTTGGGAGTGGTTTTGAGAGGGTGGTTAGGTGGTGGTGGTGTGGTGATAAGGTGGGCTGGTTTTGAGGGAGGACCAGATATTTTATTTTAAGTGGTTTTAGGGATATGGTGTGCTAGGTTTTAGGTGGGGTGGTTTAGTGGTTTAGAGCTTAGCTAGGTGGGTTGGTTTTGGGGTGAGGTTTAGTGAGGTGGGTTAGGTGATTTGGCTAGGATTAGGTTAGGATTAAGGAAATTAGGCTAGATTTAGGGAAGGATTTAGGGAGGTGGGTTAGGTGATTAGGTTGGGATTAGGCCGGGATTAGGGAAGTGGGTTAGGTGATTAGGCTAGGATTAGGCCGGGATTAGGGTAAAGGGCTAGGATTAGGGGTTTTGGCTTAGGATTGGGTTAGGAAGCTCCCTTTGCATAACCCATAGACTTCAATGCATCATGTTGGTGCAGCCCTAGGTTAGGTTTTGGCTAATACAAGCTTAAACCCATACTAATTAGGCTAACCCACATGATTAACCCCAAACTTGACACACAAGTCAAGCTTAATACAATTCCCCTCATGCTTATCCTCCCCATTCTCTCTCATGCCCATAATCCCACGTGAATTTCAAGTGGGCCCCACCTCCATTTATGAGAAGGTGATGTGGGCCATGGATGTGGATATTGGATTGGATCTCTGGATCTAAATCCAAATCCAAATCCACACATACGTTTGGATTGGGATCTGGATATATATGGTCCAGATCCAATCCAAACTGAATTTTGACTCCTTCACGGTATGTTCGAAACGAACGGTTTGTGCGGGGTCTGACAGCATCAGTACTCTGTCTGCGTTGGGTCTTCGCCAACATGGTCGTCCGCTTCTGTTTTCACCTTCTGGAGATGATTTCTCATGATTTTTGCTAATAACAGGGACTTGGATGTTCGAGATCCTGGGGATGGATCTAACACGAGAGTTGTTGTGTCGGGCTCGACATGTGCTCTGGTTCCGGGCTCTCTTTGGCTCTTCTGGTCCTGCTTTCATCAGGCCAAGCCACTTCGTGGGGTTTCAAAACGTCTTTTAAAAGGTTTTAAAAGTATATTATACATATTTTAAACATATACAGTTTGAACATATGTACAGGGTTTGTCTGGAAGGCTCCTGGGTTTCCAGACTAAAAATAGCCCTTTGGGGCTGCTTTTACAAAACCAGGTTTATTTGAGAAGTTCATGGGATTTTGGGGTGTTTACAGTGTGTCAGCTAGCTTACTCAAACTAGCGAAGTAAATTTTGAAAATATCTGACTTTTGGGGCGACTGTGGGCAAGTGGGCTCTTTTCGTCGCAGACCTTGCACCGATGAGCAAGGATCAGTCTGTACGCTTAGTGTAGACGCGCGAAAATCCCCGCCTCTTCGCCTCTTTCGGGGCTTGGAGTGGATCTTATCGTGCGTCTAAGGCCTATGTATACAAATAGGGCGTGCCAGCTAGCTTACTTAAGCTAGCGAAGATATATTTAACACTGACTTCTAAACGTGGCGACTGTGAGCAAGTAAGCTCTTGTCGTCGCAGACCTTCTTGCACCGATGCGCAAGGGTCAGTCTGTACGCTTTTGCAAAAATCGAGTTTTGGGGAGAAAGTCCACGAAGCGGTTTGAGGTGTCTATTTCGGGTCTTTAAGATGCGATTGCATGTTTTAGATCACGTGGATTTGCACGTGCCTAAATCTTTTCTTTTATCCCTTTTTGGGTCGCCTAGTTTGTGTGTTATGAACACTCCACTACATGGGCGAATTCGAGCGGGGCTTGCTTCGATGCAATATGCGTCCTACCTCGTGGTATGGCGTAGATGCAATGCAAACTCACGCTACTCCAAAGGGAAAACCCGAAATGTAAAGACAATACTGAAGGGAAATAACAGAAGGGAAATAACCGAAGGGAAATAACCGAAGGGAAATAACCGAAGGGAAGTATGTATATATCTTATGTATATGAGCCCTTACTCGGGTCTTGCAAATAAGAGCGAAGGCTCAATGTGGGTGCGTGCTTGAATTGAAAGACTTACACACACGACATGAATTTAAACCCAAATATAAATTGCAGTATGGCCTTGACTAAGGTCTTGGGAATAAGAGCGAAGGCTCAATGTGTGTGAGAGTGCTTGAATTGAAAGACTACCCACACGACATAAATGAAACCCAAATATAACTGCAATAAGGCCTTTACTAAGGTCTTGGGAGTAAGAGCGAAGGCTCAATGTGTGTGAGAGTGCTTGAATTGAAAGACTACCCACACGACAAGAAATGAAACCCAAATAGTATAGGTCGGCCCTTACTTGGGTCTTTCAAATAAGAGCGAAAGCTCAATGTGTGTGAGAGTGCTTGAATTGAAAGACTTACTCACACGACAAGAAATGAAACCCAAATAGTATAGGTCGGCCCTTACTTGGGTCTTTCAAATAAGAGCGAAAGCTCAATGTGTGTGAGAGTGCTTGAATTGAAAGACAACGCACCCAACTTAAACAAAACCCTTCGAAAATGAAAGTATATATACACTTATATATTAGGGGCTGATTAGGCCCGTGTGTGTTCAAAATTGTGCACGACTAAGAGAGTGCACGTGTGTGGTTGTGCCAAGCCACGTTATTACAAGTGGGGCGAGACTATGCTCTGTTATTACAACCCCGTATCAAATTGAATCTCAAGCAAGTGTACGACTAAAGACCGAGTTTAGACACTTACGAGTAGCTGGTCCGTAGAGGTCTTGCTTGAGCGTGGGCTTGGCCTTGGGCTGCAAACGGGAGCTCCGCGAAGGTAGGTGATCAAGAGTGCTGGCCGGCTGCAAGTGGGGCGCGGGATAGGCGCCTCGGAGGTAGCCGGCGGCAAGTAGATGGCGCCTCAAGGTAAGGGGTTTAAATGGCTGAATGAGTGGGTTCTTAGGGTCACTAGGGGAGTTGGGAGTTTAGGGAAATTGGACCTAAGAGGTGAGCTGGTGGGAGGGCCGAGTAGGACACCTAGGGGAAAGCCGAATGGGACATGATAGCTAGGTAGTGGCCGGCAGCTTGGGTTATACTAGGTTCGGCTAGGTTTAGGTGGTGGCGGCAAAAGGGCTGAGATGAAGGTAGGATGGGTGGCTAAGAGTGGAGAGGTGGTAGAGAGGGGCTTTGAGGGAGTTTGGGGTACTTACCGAATGGGGAGAGGTGGCGGATGAAGTGGGAAGGTGGCGGGCAGGTGGCTGTCGGCTGGTTCGGTTGGGTGGAGGTGGTGGCATCCGGCTGAGGGATGGTGGTGATGGAGGGAAGAGGGAAGGTGGCGGTGCAGGTGGTGGCTGGTGGAGCAGGTGGAGCTGTTGGGGAGTGGTCCCGGCTGGGTGAGAGATGGGAGAAGGAGAGGGCCCGGCTGGGTGGAAGGGTGGTTCCCACTTGGAAAACCCGCCCACAAGGAGGGGGGTTTAAATAGGGGATGGGTAGGTCGGTTAGGGCTGGGCTGTGGGTAGTGGTTAGGTGGTTTAGGTAGGGTGGTATGTAGATAAGGTGGGCTGGATGGGGTTGGGCCAGATATTTTAAAACTAGGGGTTTGGGTAAATCGTGGGCTAAGGGTGGTTTAGGGGTTTAGGGCTAGGTTAGGTGGTTGGGTTTTAGGGTGAGGTTTAGTGAGCTAGGTTAGGTGATTAGGCTAGGTTTAGGCTAGGATTAGGGAAATTAATCTAGGTTTAGGGAAGGATTAGGGAAGTGGGTTAGGTGATTAGGTTGGGATTAGGCCGGGATTAAGGAAGTGGGTTAGGTGATTAGGCTAGTATTAGGGAAATTAATCTAGGTTTAGGGAAGGATTAGGGAAGTGGGTTAGGTGATTAGGTTGGGATTAGGCCGGGATTAGGGAAGTGGGTTAGGTGATTAGGTTGGGATTAGGCCGGGATTAGGGAAGTGGGTTAGGTGATTAGGTTCAGATTAGGGGTGGATTAGGGGTTTAGGCTAGGTTTAGGCATTTTGGGTTAGGTTTAGGTGAAGGAGCTCCCTTAGCATGGCCCATAGACCTTGATCACCCCATGTTGGTGCAGCCCTAGGTTAGGTTTTAGCTAATTACAAGCTTAAACCCACTCAATTAGGCTAACCCACATGATTAACCCAAACTTGACACACAAGTCAAGCTTAATACAACACTCTTGATATTTTTCAACCCCACTCTCTCTCATGCCCAATATCCCACGTGAATCTCAAGTGGGCCCCACCTCCATTTATGAGAAGGTGATGTGGGCCATGGATATGGATATTGGATTGGATCTCTGGATCCAAATCCAAATCCAAGTCCACATATGGGTTTGGATTGGGATCTGGATATATATGGTCCAGATCCAATCCAAACTGAACTCTGACTCCTTCGAGCTGGGTTCGAAACGGACGATTCGTGCGGGGCCTGACAGCATCAGTACTCCGTCTGTGTTGGGTCTTCGCTAACATAGTCGTCCGCCTCCGTTTCTGCCTTCCAGAGATGACTTCAAATGCTATTTTGATAAGAACAGGGTCTTGGACGTTCGAGATCCTGGGATGTGAATTAGATACAAGAGTTGCTGCGCCGGGCTCGATAGGTGCTCCGGTTCCGGGCTCTTCTTGGCTCTCCTGGTCCTGTCTTGATCGGGCCAAGCCACTTCGGGGTTTCAAAACGTGTTTTAAAAGGGTTTTCAAAAGCCATATTATATGTTTTAGAAAGATAAAGTTTAAAACATATGTACAGGGTTGTTTGGAAGGCTCCTGGGTTTCCAAACTCAAAATGGCCCTTTGGGGGCTGCTTGTATAAAACCAGATTCGTTTAAGAAATTCGTGGGATTTCGGGGTGTTTACACTTAGGAAAACTCGATTTTGAACAAATACGACCTTTTTGAAAAGTATGAAAGTGTTTGATCAATTGGATTTTGTCAATTTGCAAATTTTATTCATGGGATCCACACGTTCCTATGTCTCTTGGTTTTTTGCAAATTTTGGCGTGTAATTGTGTGCATCACGAGCTCGATTTTGGCAGATTCTACACGATTTTGCTTAGGATTTATTTGATGCAAGTATGCTCCCTATCTCGAGTGTGGCGTATATGCAATGCAAACTCACACAACTAGAAGGGAAAACCCAGAATTTAAAGACATAGCAGAAGGGAAATTGCAGAAGGGAAAATATGGCTATATCTTAGATGCGGAAAGAAAATATATAGCTATATCTTAAGTGCGAGAAGGCTCAATGTGAATGAGTGCTTTGAGTGTATAAATTGAAAGGCAACTCACGCAACTTGAATTTAAAACCCAGCTGAAAGGGAAATACGTATATATACGTAAGAGCGAAAAGGCTCAATGTGAGTGAGTGCTTTGAGTGTATAAAATGAAAGACAACTCACACGACATGAACCTTAAAACCCAGTTGAATGTATATAAATAGAGCTATATCATATGGGCTGTTAAGGCCCATTTGTGTGCAAAAGTGTGCAGATAAGACCGGAAAGGCTCGAGTGTACGTGTGTGTGTTTTGCATCAAGCACATATATTATATCCGGGGGGAGACAAGCACATATATTACAACCCCATATGAATTTAATTGAAACTTGAAGTAATGTAAAAGACTAGATTCGAACACTTACACGTCGTCTGCTTGGGCTTTCTTTATCAATGAAATCCGACCTTGGATACAGTTGTTGGATGGACCTCTCACTGCGAATCGATCAGCTGCGTGGGGTGTTGATCCTAGTTTTTGATCTAGGCTAGGTCGACATATGGAGATGCTATGGGTTTGGGTAAGACATGGACAGATCTAGGGCGAGATGTAAGGGATCTAGGCTAGGTCTAAATGGGTTGTCTTGGGTAAGAGTTAAGCCAAGGTCCTAAGGGGATACTCGGCCAGCTAATGGCTGATTTGGGTGACGTTTTATGGGTAGTTTTAGGCAAGGTCTTAAAGGAATGCTCGGCCAGCTAATGGCCGAGCCTAGTTGATGTCTTGTGGATGACCCTAGGCGAGATCCTAAGGAATGGTTCTAAGGAAATGGCTAGGCCAAATGGTGGCCGAGCTGGGTACGTTTAGGAAGTGGTTTTAGGTAGGGTTTAAGGCGAGATCCTATGGAAATGGCTCGGCCAAATGGTGGCCGAGCTGGGTGGGATTTCGTGGAGGATTTTGGGTAGGTTTTAAAGCTAGGTTCTAAGGGAATGCTCGGCCAAATGGTGGCTGAGCTGAGTAGGATTTAGTGGATGATTTTTGGATGGGTTCAAGCCAATACTCAGCCAGCTAGTGGCCGAGCTAGGTGAGGGTGGGTGGCTAAGGGAACCGAGTGCATTAGGCACTCGGTTTGGTTAGGCTTTTTAGGCTGAATGGTAAGGATCTAAGAGAAGGTTTAAGGCCAAGACTTAGGATGATTAGTGGGATAGATCTAGGGAAAGCTCGGCCAGATAGTGGCCAAGCTTGGGTGGTTTTGTGTGGGAATGATTTTGGGTAGATTAGGATGGGTTTAAGCAAGGCTCGGCCAGCACTTTGGCTGAGCTTGGGTGGGTTCTAGGGGATGTATTTTGGGTAGTTTAGAGGATTAGGGAAAGAAGGGCTTAGGGTAGTATTTAGGAACTAACCTTAGTGGGGAACCAGCCAGCTCCTATTGGTTTCCACACAACCAATCTTCATGCAATGGGAGAGCCATCCAAGCTGCCGGATTTCATTTGCAGCACCTTGCTTGCGTGAAATGCCCTTTGCCCACAACATCAACCCACAACATCAGCCCACAATGAAAAGGCCAAGTCAAGCCACCATTCTTGACTTGCTTTTCTCTCTCTCTCTCTCTCTCTCTCTCTCTCTCTCTCCACCCACCAAGCTTTCACGTGAAAAAAAAGTCCTATGACCTCCTCCCCTCACATCCTTTTATAGGCAAGGGGATTGGATATGGATCCTGGATTGGTTCTCAAATTCGGATCCAATCCAAGTCTTATTTGGATTTGGATCTTGGGTTTGGATCTGGATATTTTGATCCAAAATTTTCTCTTCTTCAGTCCTTCCTAGCGTTCCGAGCTGGACGATTTGTGCAGGCCCTGAGTTCATCAACGCTCTGTCTTATGCTGGGTTTTTCCCAATTTCGTCGTCCGAGCTCCTTTTCACCTTTCTAGACTTTATTTCAACTGATTTTTCTTGTTTTTTGACTTGGATTGCTTATGATTTCAGAGGTGCTTTTGGCTTGACCTTCGATGCTTCAGGCTTGAAGTCCACTTGTGGCCTGGGCTCCCCTTTTGTCTCTGAAATTTGCTTTTCATCGGGCTGGGCTTGATCTTTGAGTTTTTGAATCTCTTTTGAAGCTGCTTTGAGCCAGGCTTCACCTGCTCGTCTGGGCTTCTGTAGAAATGGGACTTTTGTCCACTTTTTTAGAATTTCATGTTTTAAACGGGGTTGGAAAATGAAGGTTTGAAGTATTTGAGCTCCTGGGTTTTCGAAAATTCTAGACTTGGCTTTTTGAGCTGATTCTCGAACTAGGTGTTGGTTTTTGCAAAATCTTTAGATTTCAAGGTGTTTACACAGCCCCAAAGGGCTATTTTGAGTTTGGAAACCCATCAAACAACCCTATACATATGTTGAAACCATATATGTTTTAAAAAATATATATATACAATTTTAAAACCTTAAAAAGGTGTTTTGAAACCCCAAAAAGCAGCTTGGCCTGATGAAAGCAGGACCGAAGAAGCGAAAGAGAGCCCAGACTCGGAGCATATTTCATGCCCGGCACATCAACTCTCGTATCAGAATCATCCCCAAATTCTCGGACATCCAAGCCCCTGATATCAACAATATATTCAAAATGATCTTCGGAAGGTGAGAAGAAGAGAAGAAGAGCGGACGACAATGTTGGCGAAGACCCAATGCAAGACGGAGTATTGATGCAGTCAGGGCCCGCACAAACCGTCCATTTCGAAACACTATGAAGGAATCAGAAAATCAGATTTGGGTCAGATTTGGACCATATATATCCAGATCCAAACCCAAACATACATCTAGATTTGGATCCGAAGATTCAATCCAATATCCACATCCATGGCCCACATCACCTTCTCATAAATGGAGGTGGGGCCCATAGAGATTTCACGTGAAAAGCTTGGGTAGAGAGAGAAATGGGGTGATAAAGTATGAGTGAGAAAGTTGGTGGGCTTGACTTTTAGTCAAGGGTGGGTTAACCATGTGGTTTAGCCTAAGAGTGTGGGTTTGAGCTTGTATGCACCTACACCTAACCTGGGGCTGCACCAACATGAACCTGGCTGCATCTAGGTCCATGGATCGATGCCAAGGGGATGCTCCTAAAACCTAGCCCTAAGCTAACCCACCTCACCTAGCCACTCCCCCCTAAACCTGACCCAATCCTAGCCGTCCTCATCCAAAACCGCCCCAACCATACCTAGCCGACCTCATCCAGCTCACCCCACCTAACTAGACCACCTAGACCCTAACTAGACTAAACCTAATCCCACCTTAATCCACCTAATTAATTCCTTAACCCTTAATTCCCAACTACCCTAACCGACCTACCCTAAACCACCATACCACCCACCCTAAACCGACCTACCCAAACCACCCCACAAGCCCACCTTTTCATAAATATCTAGCCTAAACCACTCCCAACCGACCCAGCCCTTTTGCCTATAAAAGCCCATTTTTTCTTGCGTGAAAGGGACTCTCTCTCTCTCTCTCTCCTGCCCCCTCTTCCACCCCATCTCACTCCCACTCTCCCCCAACTGCACCAACATCCACCACCACTCCACTCGGCTGCCACCTGCACACCCCACTCGGCTGCACACTTCCACCCAACTGCCACCTTCTTCCAACTCCATTCGGCTACCACCTCCGGCCATCACCTCATCCACCACTCACGGTTAGTACCCCATCTCAGTCCCATCTAGCCTCTCATCCCCCCTTTTTCTTACCCAGCCACACACTCTATCACCCGCCACCACAACCCGCCTCTTCTTCACCCATTCGGCCACTTCACACCCTACCTCACCACCTTCCCTTAGTCATCCACTTCCCAGCCCCTAGCTAAACCTCCACCCTTGACCTGCCACCACCTAGCCAACAGCCTACCTGCCCCCACCCTAACCTGCCACCTTAAACCGCTTCACCCTAGCCATTTCATCACCCGGCCAACATCAAGACATACCCCCGGCTCGCACCCTACCTGCCACCAATCCACATCTAAGGAGCTCCCCTTCAGCTGTCCAAGACGACTCACTAGGCCAAAGGCAAGCAACTTGAGCCCGGACTAGCTACACGTAAGTGCCTAACTCGGTCCTTATTATGAACTTGCTTACATTTAATTAAATTTGATACGGGGTTGTAATAATGGAGCGTTGTCTCCCCCCGGTTGTAATAACGTGGTTTGGCACACCAACACATACATGCACTTGAGCCATTCCGCTCTTAGCTGCACTCCATTTTGACACACACACGGGCCTAACCAGCCCTTAAGATATAGTTATACCTATATGTATTAAGATGCATGGGTTTTAAATAAAGTTGTGTGCGTGGTCTTTCAATTTCCACACTCACAGACATTGAGCTTTCGTTCTTACTCCCAAGACCCTAGTAAGGGTGTAAACACCCTGAAATCCCACGAATTCCTCAAACCAACCTGGTTTTGTAAAAGCAACCCCAAAGGGCCATTTTGAGTCTGGAAACCCAGGAGCCTTCCAGACAACCCTATACACATATTTTAAACTCTTATGTGTTTTAAATATGTATAATATGTTAAAAACTGTTAAAATATGTTTTGAAACCCCACAAAGCAAGCTTGGCCTGAGCAAAGCAGGACCAGAGAAGCTAAAGAGAGCCCGGAATTGGAGCACATGTCGAGCCCGGCACAACAACTCTCATATTGAATCCACCCCCAGGATCTTAAACGTCCAAGACCCTGTTATAATCAGACAGCACTTGAAATCAGCTTCGGAAGGCGAAAACAGAAGCGGACGATCATGTTGGCGAAGACCCAACGCAGACGGAGTACTGATGCTGTCAGACCCCACACAAACCGTTCGTTTTGAACACAGCCTGAAGGAGTCAGAATTCAATTTGGATTGGATCTGGACCATATATATCCAGATCCCAATCCAAACCTATGTGTGGACTTGGATTTGGATTTGATCCAGAGATCCAATCCAATATCCACATCCATGGCCCACATCACCTTCTCATAAATGGAGGTGGGGCCCACTTGAATTTCACGTGGGATTATGGGCATGAGAGAGAGGGGGGAGGATAAGATTTGGGAGTGGTTGTAATTAAGCTTGACTTGTGTGTCAAGTTTGGGATTAATCATGTGGGTTAGCCTAATTAGCATGGGTTTAAGCTTGTATTAGCCAAAACCTAACATAGGGCTGCACCAACATGATGCAACAAGGTCTATGGGTTATGCAAAGGGAACTCCCTAACTCAATCCTAATCAAAAACCCCTAATCCTAGCCTTTTACCCTAATCCCGTCCTAAACCTAGCCTAATCACCTAACCCACTTCCCTAATCCCAACCTAATCACCTAACCCACTTCCCTAATCCTCCCCTAAACCTAGCCTAATTCCCTTAAACCTAGCCTAATCCTAGCCTAATCACCTAACCCACCTCACTAAACCTCACCCCAAAACCAACCCACCTAGCTAAGCCCTAAACCCCTAAACCACCCCACCTAAACCTAGCACACCATCTACCTAAAACCCCTTGTATTAAAATATCTGGCCCCTCCCCAAAACCAGCCCATCTTATCACCACACCACCACCACCTAAACCACCTTACCACCTCCTCAAAACCAGCCCCAGCCGCCATCTCCAACCCTATATAAACCCCCTCCCAAGGGGCGGGTTTATCATCTTCTTCCAGCCCACCTTGGCCAACCTCCCAGCCAAGCCTTCCACTTGCACCACCGCTACCCACCACCAAGCTCCTCCTACACCGCCACTTCCAACCGGCCAGCTCCCCATCGCCACCACCTCCCGGCTAAATCCTGTGCATCCAAGTCACCCGACTGTCCCTCTTCCATCCATCGCCCCTCTTCATCACCCGGTTAGTACCTCAACGTAACTCTACCCCCTTCTTCACTTCCCCTCCACTCTCAACCACCCACACCACCACAACCTCCCGCCAACACCACCTACCCATCATCCCTACCCATTCGGCCAGACCTTAGCCATTTCAACCATCCGCCTTGAACCACTTCCCCTAGTAACACCCGGCCACCCCACTAAGTTCCCTAAGACCTGCCCATACCATTTCCCACCAGCCCCTAACTCCACCTCACACGACACCCTAGCTAGCTCCCTTCCCATCCACAACATCCCTAGCCACCCTAGCAGTCGGCCACCACCAAGCTCCCCTTAGTCGGCCACTCCAACCGACTGTACCAAACCCACTCGGCCAGCCATACACTCCCTTAGGCTCCCACTTAACGCCACCTTGCCTAACACTACACCCTCCCTTAGTGACCCTCCTTAGTCACCTTAACCCAAAGTACCAAGGCAGCCCATTCCTAGCAGCCGGTCACCTTCAAGGTGCCCTTCCCGCGCACCCAAGACACCCGGCCAGCATCACCCCTTGCCGTTCAACTCCGAGGAGATCCCTCCTGCAACCCAAGGCAAAGCCCAAGCCTACGCTCAAGCAAGTCACCTCCGGACCAGCTATAAGTAAGTGCCTAACTCGGTCCTTAGTTGTAGACTTGC
This sequence comes from Brasenia schreberi, assembly GCA_036023115.1. NCBI lineage: Eukaryota > Viridiplantae > Streptophyta > Magnoliopsida > Nymphaeales > Cabombaceae > Brasenia > Brasenia schreberi. The sequence goes on from JAYKKT010000091.1 coordinate 27,804,539, forward strand.
TTAAATTAAATTTGATACGGGGTTGTAATAACGGAGCATTGTCTCCCCCTGCTTGTAATAACGTGGCTTGGCACACCTACACACACGTGCACTCTCTTAGTTGTGCACGATTTTGAACACACACGGGCCTAAGCAACCCTTTATATATAAATTTATGTATATACTTTAAATTATGTAGGGTTTTGCTTAAGTTGGGTGTGTTGTCTTTCAATTCAAGCACGCACACACATTGAGCCTTCGCTCTTATTTGTAAGACCCAAGTAAGGGCCGTGTTATACAATCCTTGGGTTTATTTCATGTCGTGTGCGTAGTATTTCAATTCAAGCACTCAAACACATTGAGATTTCGCTCTTATTCCCAAGACCTTAGTTAAGGCCATACTGCAATTTATATTTGGGTTTAATTTCATGTCGTGTGCATAGTACTTCAATTCAAGCACTCACACACATTGAGCTTTCGCTCTTATTCCCAAGACCTTAGTTAAGGCCATACTGCAATTTATATTTGGGTTTAATTTCATGTTGTGTGCGTAGTACTTCAATTCAAGCACTCACACACATTGAGCTTTCGCTCTTATTCCCAAGACCTTAGTTAAGGCCATATTGCAAGTTATATTTGGGTTTCATTTCATGTCGTGTGTGTAGTATTTCAATTCAAGTACGCACCCACATTGAGCCTTCGCTCTTATTTGCAAGACCCAAGTAAGGGCCCATATATACATTATATACGTATTTCCCTTCGGCATTTACTTTACAAGTCATTTTCCTTCGGCATTTACATTTCAAGTCATTTCCCTTCGGTATTGTCTTTAAATTCAGGTTTTCCCTTTGGAGTAGCGTGAGTTTGCATTGCATCTACGCCATACCACGAGTTAGGGCGCATATTGCATCAAAGCAAACCCCATACTCCCGCTCAAAGTCGCCACATTTAGTGGAGTGTTCATAACACACACCTAGGTGGCCCATAAAGGGATAAAAAGAAAGACTTAGGCACGTGCAAATCCTCGTGATCTAAAATCTAAAAATCGTACAAACAAGACCTGAATCAAACACCTCGAACCGCTTTCGTAGGTCCTTCTATCCAAAAACTCGATTTTTAAATGCGTACAGACTCACCCTTGCGCATCAGTGCAAGAAGGTCTGCGACGACAAGAGCTTGCTTGCTCACAGTCGCCACGTTAGAAGTCAGGTTTAGAATATATCTTCGCTAGCTTAGGTAAGCTAGCTGGCATGTCCTGTTTATTTAAATAGGACTTAGACACACGAAAAGGTTCGCTCCAGGCCTAAGAAACCGGGAGGCGGAGATTTTCTGCGTCTACAGGAGATTGGCACGTCCGGTGGGACGTGAGTCTTTCAAAAGTCGAGTTAGTCTAGAAACTTGCGAAAAAAAAATTCAAAGAGGTGTTGTTTTAACTTTGTTTTCTTTACTTGTACTTAGGAAATTTTGAAAAAGCTTGAAAAGCATGTTAAAATCCAACCCAAGTGAAGTGTCGAGCCAAGGCTCATGCGCATCAAGTTCTCACTCTAGGAGGATTTTAAAAAACAAGATCAAACTAGACAAGATAGAGGACTTGAGAAGGGAATTCAAGGCCAAAATCGATGCTCTCAGCCAAGAGGCTGAAGTAGGCGATTCCTGTTCATCAAACGGTGAACAAAGGCCCAAGAAAAAATCTGAAAAACCTTGCAAGCACAAAGAGGCCTCCGTAATGGAAGGCAACCAATACCACGAGTCCTTCACACAAAAGGACCGTAAAGCCCTACAACAGCTGCTAAAAGGGCAAAACAAAGAGAAAAGGAATTACGCCCTGTCTGATTTCCTTCCTATGGATTACGAAATAGACAGTGACGATGAAATACCGAACTTCCATCAGTATGACGGCATGGGAGACCCTAGGTCTTACTTGCAACTTTTCTCGCATCGAGCACATAAGAAGAAAAAGGACTCGATGAAATGGGTGTATTGGTTCCCTTTATCCCTTAAAGGCACAGCTGCCAAATGGCTGGCTTCCTACGATTTAAGCAGTTTGCTACTTTTGAAGAGTTAGCGAACTGCTTCATGCAAAGATTTGCACACAACGTAGAAGTCACGCCGACTCTGAACACCTTAAGGGATACGAAGCAAGGCATGAACGAAGACATACATGCCTTCATTATACGATGGAGGTCACTTTTGGGCCAAGTGCGAGAGCCCATATCCGGAGGATGCGCAGTCATGCTCATCTTGGATAACTTTAAAAGCGAGTTAAAAACCCTTCTCTCGCTCAATGAGATCTCAACTTTCCATAAGTTGATCAAAAAGGCATCCCTTTTCGAAACAAACTTGAGAAAAGGGACATACGATCACTTATGGAAAGGAAGTGCCGTTTCTAAAACCTGCTTGGAAAAGCCCATCACTTATGGGCTACCCACAATGGACAAAGGGGCAAAGCCCCATAAAATCGCCAATGTTCGGGTGGATCCAGGCATGGCAGGCACTTCCAAAAATTTTGAAAATCTAGAAAACAAAAGGGAGCGAACATTTCAAAAACCGATTGAAAAACGGGAATACACACCGCTGGGGCAACCTGTGTCGGAGGAGTCACTTCCAAACGGGGGTATTTAAATCGATTTTGTAAGTATCACCGGATCAAAGGCCATGATACCAAACGTTGTTTCTCCCTTTTAAATAAAATTGAGAACTTGATAGCGAAGGGTCGGCTCCAGGTCACTACGGAACCAGAGCCACCTCACGCTATCTTAAAAGAACCCTTTCCCAAGCACGCCAGTGGCAGTGGGAAAGGAAAGGAGGTATGTACCCTCACCTTTTCAAAGGAACTAGCGCAAAATTCTGAGTCTGGTCGACCCACTTGCGTGCCCATTCTTGTACTATACAAGAAGCCCGCCCAAGTCGTCATCCGGGGACCACCAAAAGCTGAATCCCCGGCTAAACCAGTTTTAAAACTTCAAGGTGCTCCTCAACTAATACTTAGAGCCAAATTTAGTACGAACCCTAGGCTGGTCGTGGGGGAAGTAACTAGATCTGGGAGGATCTATCAACCCCCGCACCTACAAAGTGCTAAAAAGGTGGTCAGTGTGCCTGGCCCCTCAAAAGCATGTATTCCTGGAGTTCTGCCAAAAGTAGACAAGGATAAAGTCATCCTAAATCCTTATGACTTCGAAAACCACCTTTCAAAGATTCCTATCCACATGTCTACCCTAGAGTTTATACAAACCTCGCCTAGGTATAGACTCGTGCTAGAGAAAATTCTAGAAGGAGCCAAGGTTGATTCGAACATAAGTCCAGAATCCCTGTCTGCCCAAGTGGCTTTAATAGGAGCAAAATTGTCCATCACTTTCTCGGAAGATGATGTAGATAGACCCTACGAGTCCCACAACCAGGCCCTACATATCGAGGTGATTCTGAATAACCACTCTCTGGACAGGTGCCTAGTCGATGGGGGAGGAGGGCTCAACATCCTTCCACTTCATGTGGCGTACCAAATCAGAGTCACCTTGACTTCTGTAAACCCAAGCCCCATCGTTATCACTGGATACAATGGAAATGCGTCTAGGCCATTAGGATCGATCGAACTCCCAATGGAAACAGGAGGGATCACACACACGGGGGTGTTCCATGTCTTGGACATCCACCCCCACTATAACCTGTTGCTGGAAAGGCCCTGGATACACAGCTTGTGCGTTGTGCCATCCACCTTCCACAAGTGTGTCAAGATCCCTTTCAGGGACCAGGTCGTGGTGATCCTAGGTGAGAGTCACCCACAGCTTCAGGGGATCATAAACTCCCCTTGTTTATCGAGCTCCCAAGCCCATGAGGCTAACCTGGGGCAGATTGTGATTGAGCCGCCAAGGCTCGTGTTAAACAACCCTAGGAAGGTTGTATGTGTGAAGGGGCTGCCCAAGGCAGGCCCCCTCCCGATCTTAACCCTTCTAGGAAAACCCAAGCGTTCCCTATTTCTAAAGCCCCTGGACAAGAAGCCATATGAGCACAATATGGACGACAGCAAGTTCCAGGACCACGATCTTTATCAAAACTTTTCAAAAAATAAGAAATCGTGGAACATGTTGTTGAATATGGGCTACACGCCCTACAAAAGTCTAGGGGCACAAAACCAGGGTCTCCTAGAGCCCATCCTTCCTAGGGCCAACCCAAGCCGATACGGGATTGGCTATACTCCCAGAATACCGCCAGAGCCACCCCCTATGACCACCTAGGTCATGGGTGCCCTGGAACCTGCCTTAGAAGAGACCTATAATTTAGACCTCCTATTCCGAGTCTAACCCGTAGTGTTTTCCCTTTGTAGGTATGACGGAAGATCCCTTTCATAAAAATACAAAAACATTTGGAAAACTTAAAATAAAAAAAATCGAAAAAGAAGAAAAACCAAAAATAATGGAAAAACAAAAACTCGAAAATAGAGTGCTTTGTATAGTTCCTAAGGTTCTTGTTTTACAAAAACCAAAAAAATCGAAAATTTGGAAAATAGCAAAAAGATTTTGTATATAGCTGCTCCTGGTAGGACTTTGGCAAAAGAAAAGGATTTCGAAAGAAACGTCGTCTGCATAGCCAGACCAAAAATTTCGAAATCAATTGAAAATCCGAGTACAAAACCAGGTCTTGTTAAAAATCACGCATCAAATTCCCTCGGGTCTATAGCCCACAAGAATGATCAAAGCCCAGAAGTGGATCCCCTTGAGGAAGATCCCACTTCTGAGCTCCCAGAATTTCATAAAATTCTCGATTTTGAAAGACCTTCCAATTCAGTAGGAGGAAATTTCATAGAGGTGAACCTAGGGGATGATTCCAATCCCAAAACCATCAAAATAGGCGCATGCTTGCATGAACATGAAAGATTAGCATTCATTGCATTTCTACGAACCTATTTAGATGTGTTTGCATGGACGTATGAAGACATGCCGAGCATAGATCCCAGCATTGTCAAGCATCGTCTTCCCTTAGATGCAGATGTAAAACCCATAAAGCAGAAGCTTAGGAAAATACACCCGAATGTACACATGCAAGTCAAAGAGGGTTTAGAAGATCTGCTAAAAGCCGGATTTATAAAACCCATTGCGTATTCTGATTGGTTATCAAATATCGTTGTGGTTCGAAAAACCAATGAGAAAATTCGAATATGCATCGATTTCAGAAACCTGAATAAAGCCACTCCAAAGGATAATTATCCTTTACCAAACATAGATTTGATAGTCGATAGTACTGCAAATCATGAAATGTTTTCATTTATGGATGGCTATTCAGGCTATAATCAAATCAAACTAAGTCCACGAGATCAGGGTAAGACCGCCTTCACAACCCCATGGGGCACGTACTGCTATGCAGTCATGCCCTTTGGTTTGAAAACTGCCGACGCAACATACCAACGAGCCATGACCACGATCTTCCATGATCAAATTCATGAGCTCGTAGAAGTGAATGTAGATGATCTCTTGGCAAAATCCAAAACCCGATGCACTCATATCGAATGTTTGCAAAAGATTTTCGAAAGGCTTAGGCTTTACAAAGTAAAGCTAAACCCTCAAAAATGTGTATTCGGGGTAGAATCAGGGAAGCTTCTAGGCTTTATGGTGAGCCAAAGGGGTATAGAAGTCGACCCCTCTAAGTGTTGAGCCATCATAGACATGGCTCCACCCTCTAATCTCACCCAAATCCGTAGCCTCCAGGGTCGTTTACAATCCGTTCGCCGATTCATATCGAATCTGGCAACTAGATGCGAACCCTTCAACAAGTTGTTGAGGAAGGGCACGAAATTCTTATGGGATGACAAATGCCAAAAGTCCTTTGAGAGACTAAAGGCATACTTAGTTAATCCCCCCATTTTGAATCCTTCAAAGCAAGGAAAACCACTTTTACTCTACATCTCTGTGCATACGAATGCTTTAGGAGCCCTATTGGCTCAATATGAGGATGAGACCCATAAGGAGTATGCCATCTACTATATTTCAAAAACTCTCTTGGCTTATGAACGAAATTATCAAGCCATGGAGAAGACGTGCTTGGCCCTAGTCTGGGCCTGCCAGAAGTTCAGACACTATTTCCTAGATCATGAGATCTGGATAGTGTCCAAACTTGATCCAATCAAGCACTTGTTCGAAAAACCCATTCTCATGGGTAGATTGGGCAAATGGCAACTCCTTCTAATGGAGTACGACCTGAAATACCACAACTAGATCTCCATTAAGGGGCAAGCCCTAGCAGATTATGTGGTTGAGTTCCCCTTAGAGGACGCATATCCCACGCTTGTTGAAATGCCTGATGAAGGCATATTACAAAACCATTTCCAAAATCCACATTTTGGCAAACAATTTCGAAAACCAAGTGTGGAAGATGCACTTCGATGGGGGCACGAAACCAACGAGGGGCTGGTATTGGGGTCATTCTCATCTCCCCTGAAAAGGGCGAGATTCCTATAGCAGTCCGCCTAGATTTCAAATGTTCCAACAACGTAGTTGAGTATGAAGCACTCATACAAGGTTTAAGGATTTCGAAAACTCTAGGGGCATCATGCATCGAGGTCTTTGGAGATTCGCTCCTTGTCATAAACCAGGTTTTGAAAATTTGGCAAGTATGTAATGAAAAACTACTTCCATATCACGAGTTGGCCACTCGATTGGTCCAGTCGTTCCAATCGTGTAAACTCACACATGTAGGAAGAGAGGACAATGGCATCGCCGATGCCCTCTCCTCCTTGGGTTCATCCCTAAAGGTTGATCCCATTTCAGAGACCCGGTCTTTAGAAATATGGCATGCGCCCAACCCATCCACACACGACTTGGATATTTGCCAAAATAACCCCGATTCTATTGAAAAACCTTGGTTTTATGACATCAAACAATTTTTAGAAAATGGGAGATTCGCCGAGGATGCCACATCCAAAGATAAGGCATTCATTCATAAGATTTCAACCCGATAAACCATTCTGGGTGGGGTTTTATACAAAAAAAGTTTTACTGGCATTCTGCTTAGGTGTATCGATCTAGAGGAGGCTAGGATAGTGATGCGTGAATTCCTCGATGGAGAATGTGGAGGTCATGTCAATGCCAACATGATGGCAATGAAAATACTTAGAGGGGGCTATTTTTGGTCCACCCTGAAAAAGGATTGTCACGATCATGTTAGAAAGTGTCATCCATGTCAAGTGCATGGGCACGCCATTCATATCCCATCATCTGCATTGCATTCCATGGTCAGCCCTTGGCCATTCACCATGTGGGCGTTTGACATCGTAGATCCAATATTTCCAAAAGCCTCGAATGGGCATCGATTTATTTTAGCAGCCACGAAGTATTTCTCCAAATGGGTGGAAGCCATTTCCCTAACCAATGTGCTGGGGCAACATGTGGTGGCTTTCATCCGGAGGAATATCTTGGCTCGATTTGGGGTTCCACGAGACCTTGTGTCTGATAATGGTACCCCATTCAAGAACGAGCGGATGGTTAAGTTGTGCAACACGTATGGCATAACTCACCACTTCTCTTCGCCCTACTACCCTCAAGGCAACGGCCAAGCCGAAGCCACAAACAAAACTCTCATTAGTATAATTGAGAAAACCTTAGAGAAGGGTAGGACGTGGCACGAGAAGCTGGATGAAGCCTTATGGGCTTATAGGACTTCCATCCGGACTCCCATGAATGCCATACCATTCGAATTGGTCTATGGCACAAACGCCATTCTTCCCATTCATACTCAACTGCATTCATTCCATACATCCATAGCACTCGACCTCCCCCTAGAGACGCTTCAGCATGCTAGGATGGCCGAACTAGATTTGCTAGATGAGAGGCGACTCCTTGCTATGGATCATGCTCATGCATACCGACAAAGGATAGCCCGACATTATGGCAAACACATGAGACCTCGCCACTTTGAAGTGGGGGATCTAGTCTTGAAAATCATCCATTATCGTGGCCCACATCCACTTGGAAAGTGGCGCCCCAAGTGGGATGGACCCTATGTTGTACGAGCAACCACCACGAACAACTCATATTGGTTGATCGATGTAGAAGGTAGGAATTTAGCAGATCCTATCAATATTCAATACTTAAAGAAGTATTATGTGTAGGATTTGTATTAAATTCCAAATTTCGAAAATTTTAGGGATAACTGCCCTGAGACATGAGAATAAGGTGCAAAGGCAAAGTCGTGTGACACTGAGTGAGAGAATTCGCACTTGTGAAAGAGTGGAGTCTTCAAAATCGTGGTTACATTTCAAAATCATTCTTCTTACAAAGAAAGGCCTAGTTCAACATAGCAAGATACTTGCAAGTAGTACGTGCTATCTCTAAATAGGCTGATCTGGAATGGATCGAGTGTGAGCTTGGGATAAGTCCTCCCCTCTTCCCTTCTCCTTCCAAAAGGAAAACAAAGGCCCAAATGAAAGAAATTTCCCATCCAAAGTCTCTTTCCAAAAGAAAGAAACCAGAATTCAAAAGAAAAATCGATTCTCTTGTGAAAGAGAGGGATTAAAGAAAAAATACTCCCAAAGGGAGACCCTCTATGAAAAAAAGGAAAAAGAGGCCAAAAAGCTCAAAAAGAGCAGTTTTCCGCCTTCTGTGCCTTAAAACACGAGACGCTTCAAAAGGGACCATGGTATCTCTTTCCCATCCCTGGCTTATCCCAAGCTAAAGCATGATTCATTTCGAGAAATCCTAAAGTAAAAATAGGATTTACTTACTTGAATTTCATCTTGTTTGAGAATTCGACGTTTCGAGTAAGGCGTAGGAATTTGAAATATAGCTTGTTTTCTTATAAAACCTCCGCTAGATAAGTGAGTGTTAAGACTCAAACAAGGGCAAACACGAAGAGTTCGAGATCCTTAGGATCGAGACTCAAGACAGTTGTCCCCTTTGTAAATAGTTTTTGTAAATAGATTTTGAAAAATCGAACATCGAACAGCATAGGATCTGCTCACTTGGAGTAGCAGGCCTTGTAAGTCCTTAGAGTTCGACCCTATCTGGTCTCTGGGAGGTCGCCACTCTTGGCACCACACCCATGTCATGCATCTGCATTCCATGCACGACACTTGCATAAACATGATCCCATTTTAGGACCAGATTCCACAGCATATCCCTTTGGCGTGATATCTCCTCCTACCAGGGTTTTAAAAATGAGATTTTGCTAAAGCTTGGGACGATCCCATATTCTTCGTGGATAGATCTAGGGAGACATTGAAAGGGGTGTTTGTCATCTTTGCCCTTATCCAAATCAATTTGGACAAGGCCAAAGAGGGGCATCTGTAAACACCCCGAAATCCCACGAATTCCTCAAACCAACTTGGTTTTGTAAAAGCAGCCCCAAAGGGCCATTTTGAGTTTGGAAACCCAGGAGCCTTCCAGACAACCTTGTACAGATATTTTAAACTCTTATGTGTTTTAAATATGTATAATATGTTAAAAATTGTTAAAATATGTTTTGAAACCCCACAAAGCAAGCTTGGCCTGTGCAAAGTAGGACCAGAGAAGCTAAAGAGAGCCCATAACTGGAGCACATGTCGAGCCCGGCACAACAACTCTCGTATTGAATCCACCCCCAGGATCTCAAACGTCCAAGACCCTGTTATAATCAGACAGCACTTGAAATCAGCTTCAGAAGGCGAAAACAGAAGCGGATGATCATGTTGGCGAAGACCCAACGCAAATGGAGTACTGATGCTGTCAGACCCCGCACAAACCGTTCATTTCGAACACAGCCTGAAGGAGTCAGAATTCAGTTTGGATTGGATTTGGACCATATATATCCAGATCCCAATCCAAACCTATGTGTGGACTTGGATTTGGATTTGGATCCAGAGATCCAATCCAATATCCACATCCATGGCCCACATCACCCTCTCATAAATGGAGGTGGGGCCCACTTGAATTTCACGTGGGATTATGGGCATGAGAGAGAGTGGGGGAGGATAAGATTTGGGAGTGGTTGTAATTAAGCTTGACTTGTGTGCCAAGTTTGGGGTTAATCATGTGGGTTAGCCTAATTAGCATGGGTTTAAGCTTGTATTAGCCAAAACCTAACCTAGGGCGGAACCAACATGATGCAACAAGGTCTATGGGTTATGCAAAGGGAGCTCCCTAACCCAATCCTAATCAAAAACCCCTAATCCTAGCCTTTTACCCTAATCCCGTCCTAAACCTAGCCTAATCACCTAACCCACTTCCCTAATCCCAGCCTAATCCCAACCTAATCACCTAACCCACTTCCCTAATCCCGGCCTACTCCCAACCTAATCACCTAACCCACTTCCCTAATCCTCCCCTAAACCTAGCCTAATTCCCTTAAACCTAGCCTAATCCTAGCCTAATCACCTAACCCACCTCACTAAACCTCACCCCAAAACCAACCCACCTAGCTAAGCCCTAAACCCCTAAACCACCCCACCTAAACCTAGCACACCATCTACCTAAAACCCCTTGTATTAAAATATCTGGCCCCTCCCCAAAACCAGCCCACCTTATCACCAAACCACCACCACCTAAACCACGTTACCACCTCCTCAAAACCAGCCCCAACCGCCATCTCCAACCCTATATAAACCCCCCCCCAAGGGGCGGCTTTTTCATCTTCTTCCAGCCCACCTTGGCCCAGCCCACCTTGGCCAACCTCCCAGCCAAGCCTTCCACCTGCACCACCGCTACGCACCACCAAGCTCCCCCTACACCGCCACTTCCAGCCGGCCAGCTCCCCGTCGCCACCACCTCCCGGCTAAATCCTGCGCATCCAAGTTACCCGGCTGTCCCTCTTCCATCCATCGCCCCTCTTCATCACCCGGTTAGTACCTCAACGTAACTCTACCCCCTTCTTCACTTCCCCTCCACTCTCAACCACCCACACCACCACAACCTCCCGCCAACACCACCTACCCATCATCCCTACCCATTCGGCCAGACCTTAGCCATTTCAACCACCCGCCTTGAACCACTTCCCCTAGTAACACCTGGCCACCCCACTAAGTTCCCTAAGACCTACCCATACCACTTCCCACCAGCCCCTAACTCCACCTCACACGACACCCTAGCTAGCTCCCTTCCCATCCACAACATCCCTAGCCACCCTAGCAGCCGGCCACCACCAAGCTCCCCTTAGTCGGCCACTCCAACCGACTGTACCAAACCCACTCGGCCAGCCATACACTCCCTTAGGCTCCCACTTAACGCCACCTTGCCTAACACTACACCCTCCCTTAGTGACCCTCCTTAGTCACCTTAACCCAAAGTACCAAGGCAGCCCATTCCTAGCAGCCGGCCACCTTCAAGGCGCCCTTCCCGCACACCCAAGACAGGCCAGCATCCCCCCTTGCCGTTCAACTCCGAGGAGATCCCTCCTGCAGCCCAAGCCTACGCTCAAGCAAGTCACCTCCTGACCAGCTATAAGTAAGTGCCTAACTCGGTCCTTAGTTGTAGACTTGCTTAAATTAAATTTGATACGGGGTTGTAATAACGAAGCATTGTCTCCCCCCGCTTGTAATAACGTGGCTTGGCACACCTACACACACGTGCACTCTCTTAGTTGTGCACGATTTTGAACACACACGAGCCTAAGCAGCCCTTTATATATAAATTTATGTATATACTTTAATTACGTAGGGTTTTGCTTAAGTTGGGTGTGTTGTCTTTCAATTCAAGCACGCACACACATTGAGCCTTCACTCTTATTTGTAAGACCCAAGTAAGGGCCGTGTTATACTATCCTTGGGTTTATTTCATGTCGTGTGCGTAGTATTTCAATTCAAGCACTCACACACATTGAGCTTTCGCTCTTATTCCCAAGACCTTAGTTAAGGCCATACTGCAATTTATATTTGGGTTTAATTTCATGTCGTGTGTGTAGTACTTCAATTCAAGCAATCACACACATTGAGCTTTCGCTCTTATTCCCAAGACCTTAGTTAAGGCCATACTGCAATTTATATTTGGGTTTAATTTCATGTTGTGTGCGTAGTACTTCAATTCAAGCACTCACACACATTGAGCTTTCGCTCTTATTCCCAAGACCTTAGTTAAGGCCATATTGCAAGTTATATTTGGATTTCATTTCATGTCGTGTGTGCAGTATTTCAATTCAAGTACGCACACACATTGAGCCTTCGCTCTTATTTGCAAGACCCAAGTAAGGGCCCATATATACATTATATACGTATTTCCCTTCGGCATTTACTTTACAAGTCATTTCCCTTCGGCATTTACATTTCAAGTCATTTCTCTTCAGTATTGTCTTTAAATTCGGGTTTTCCCTTTGGAGTAGCGTGAGTTTGCATTGCATCTACGCCATACCACGAGTTAGGGCGCATATTGCATCAAAGCAAACCCCATACTCCCGCTCAAAGTCGCCACATTTAGTGGAGTGTTCATAACACACACCTAGGTGGCCCATAAAGGGATAAAAAGAAAGACTTAGGCACGTGCAAATCCACGTGATCTAAAATCTGAAAATTGTACAAACAAGACCCGAATCAAATACCTCGAACCGCTTTCGTAGGTCCTTCTATCGAAAAACTTGATTTTTAAAAGCATACAAACTGACCCTTGCATATCGGTGCAAGAAGGTCTGCGACGACAAGAGCTTGCTTGCTCACAGTCGCCACGTTAGAAGTCAGGTTTAGAATATATCTTCTCTAGCTTAGGTAAGCTAGCTGGCACGCCCTATTTATTTAAATAGGACTTAGACACACGAAAAGGTTTGATCCAGGCCTAAGAAACCGGGAGGCGGAGATTTTTTGCGTCTACAAAGGGCCGTATTGCAATTTCCCTTGGGTGTTTTAATTCAAGTTGTGTGCGTGGTCTTTTAATTTCCACACTCACACACATTGAGCTTTCACTCTTACTCCCAATACCCTAGTAAGGGCCATATTGCAATTTTGTTTGGGCGTTTAAATTCAAGTTGTGCGCGTAGCATTTCAATTCTACACTCACACACATTAAGCTTTCGCTCTTACTCCCAAGACCTTAGTCAAGGCCACATTGCAATTATATTTGGGTTTACATTACAAGTCGTGTGAGTTGTCTTTACATATACACACAACACCAACGCCCACGTTGGCGACCTTCGGGCCCATATATATTATAAGTATTTCCTTCGGCTATGTCTTTAAGATTTGGGTTTTAAGGTTCAGCTGTGTGTGTAGTCTTTCCATATATACACTACACACACTTGCAAAATTGAGCCTTTCCACTCTTAAAATATAGTTATATTTCCCTTTTGCAATTTCCCTTTTGCAATTTACATTAAGTCCTTTCCCTTCCGCATTGTCTTTCAATTCGGGTTTTCCCTTTGGAGTTGTGTGAGTTTGCATTGCATATTCGCCATACCACGAGTTAAGATGCATATTGCATCAAAGCAAAACCCCACACTCCCGTGCAAAAATCGCCCAACTTAGGTCACTTGTGCACACACCTAGTTGGCCCTAAAAAGTTTAAAAAGAAAGACATAGGCACGTGCAAATCCCACGTGTAATAAAACTTGCAATCGTACAAACAAAGCCCAAACACTTCGAGTATTTTTCAAAGAGGTTTGATTTTAAAGACTTTGCCAAGCGTACAGACTGACCCTTGCACATCAGTGCAAGAAGGTTTGCGACGAAAAGAGCTCACTTGCTCATAGTCTCCCCGATAGAGTTAGATTTCAAAAACTTTCTTCGCTAGCTTAAGCAAGCTAGCTGGTACACCCCTTTTGTTAAAAACGACTTAGACACACGAAAAGGTTCACTTCAGGCCTAAGAACCAGAAATGGGAATTTTCGGTGTCTACACTCACGCACCATTTTGGCCTTGGCAGCCGCTAAGATATAGTCCTATTTCTATACTTTCTGCTGCGTTTTCCCGGTTCAGCTGCATGTGTTTGTCTTTCCATTTATACACAAACACAACATGGGCACGTTGGCGACCTTCGGGCCCATATATATATAGTTGTATTCCCCTTCCGCTATGTCTTTAAATTTCGGGTTTTAAGGTTCAGCTGTGTGAGTTGCATTTCTATTTATACACGGCATACACTTACACAATTGAGCCTTTCTGCTCTTAAGATATAGCTATATTTCCCTTTTGCAATTTCCCTTCGGCTATGTCTTTCAATTCCGGGTTTTCCCGTTCAGTTGTGTGAGTTTGCATTACATATTTACCATACCACGAGTTAGGGTGCATACTTGCATCAAAGCAAACCCCATACACCCGTGCAAAAATCGCCCATACTTAGGCACTTGATGCATGCATCACATGCCTAAATTGGCTTAAACCCGAGACATAGGAAACGTGCAAATCCTACGTTGATAAAATCTGCAACAAGACAAGAAAAACCGATCAAACACTTTGCATACTTTTCAAAAAGGTTATGTTTGCTCAAAATCGACTTTTCTAAGTATACAGACCGACTCTTGCACATCGGTGCAAGAAGGTCTGCGATGAAAAGAACCCACTTGTCCACATCGCCCCAAACAAGTTAGATATTGCAAAAACTTACTTCGCTAGTTTGAGTAAGCTAGCTGGCACGCCCTTTTTCATAGAAATGAACATAGATGCAGAAAGGTTCGCTCTAGGCCCTAAGAAGCCCGGGGTCGGAAATTTTTGCATGTCTATAGTCTTTCAATTACACTCTCGCACCCAAAGAACACCCGAGCGCCTGCTCAAGCACCTCACGCACCATTTTGGCCTCGGTAGCCACTAAGATATAGCCATATCTCTATATTTTCCGCTACGTTTTCCCAGTTCATTTGCGTGTGTTGCCTTTACATTTACACACAAACATAACACGTGCACGTTGACGACCTTCGGGCTCATATATATATATATATATATATATATATATATATATATATATAGTTGTATCTCCCTTTCTGCTGGATTTTACATTTCAGCTGCATGTGTTGCTTTTCAATTTATACACAACACATACACACACGTTGGCGATCTTCGGGCCCATTTATATATAAGTATTTCCCTTCTGCACTTTACATTCAAGTCGAGCGGGGTTTCACATTTAAGTCATGTGAATTGTCTTTCAATTTATATACAATACACACGTCCACAATTGAGCCTTTCCGCTCTTAAGATATAGTTATATTTCCCTTTTGCAATTTCCCTTCCGCAATTTCACTTCGACTATGTCTTTCAATCTTGGGTTTTAAGGTTCAGTTGTGTGAGTTAGCATTGCATATCCGCCATACCACGAGATAGGGTGCATACTTGCATCAAAGCAACCTCGAACCACCCATGCAAAATCGCCAAGACTTAGGCACTTGATGCACACATCTCATGCCTAAGTAGCTAAAATCAAAGACATAGGATACGTGCAAACCCCATGTAAATAAAATCTGCAACTGGACAAACCAAATCGATCAAACACTTTCATACTTTTCAAAAAAAAGTTATACTTGTTCAAAATCGAGTTTTCTAAAGCGTACAAACTGACCCTTGAGCATCGGTTCAAGAAGGTTTGCGACGAAAAGAGCCCACTTGTCCACAGTCGCCCCATAAGTCAGATATTTTGAAAACTTACTTCGCTAGCTTGAGTAAGCTAGTTGGCACGCCCTTTAAGTGACTTAGACATACGAAAAGGTTCACTTCAAGCCTAAAAACCCGTAGTGGAAATTTCCTTGTGTCTACACTGCTTTTATCAGGCTGGGCTGACTTCTGGGCTTTTGGACCTGCTTTTGGAGCTGCTTTTGATCAAGCTCCACCTATTTGATTTGGCTGTTTATAAAATTGTGACTTTGGCCCGAGTCTAAGAAATTCATACTTCGAAAGGGTTTTTAACAGAAGTTTAAAGCTTTTGGAACTCCTAGGTTTTCGAAAGCTCAAAATTGGTTTTGAAATGGATTTTCAAACCAGGTGTTTGTTTTGGAAAATCATTTGATTTTGGGTGTTTACACCACTTCCATCCCGTGGGTGTGCCTTTGGTGAAGTAGGCCTTGACATGCATCTTCCATGTGATGTGCCCTCTCGTATTTGGCCGACTCAAACTCCACCTTCGATCTTTGGCTTCCAACATCATGTCCTTGGTAGTGTAGACACGTGAAAATTTTCACTCTGGGTTCTTAGGCCTGAAGTGAACCTTTTTCGTGTGTAAGTCACTTTAAAAGGGCGTGCCAACTAGCTTACTCAAACTAGCGAAGTAAGTTTTGAAATATCTGACTTTATAGGGTGACTGTGGACAAGTGGGCTCTTTTCGTTGCAAACCTTCTTGAACCGATGCTCAAGGGTCAGTTTGTACGCTTTAGAAATCTCGATTTTAAGCAAGCATGGCCTTTTTGAAAAGGTATGAAAGTATTTGATCGATTTGTTTGTCTAATTGCAGATTTTATTTACGTGGGGTTTTGCATGTATCTATGTCTTTGAGTTTTATCTACTTAGGCATGAGGTGTATGCATCAAGTGCCTAAGTCTTGGCATGTTTGCACGGGTTTGTTTTGATGCAAGTATGCACACTATCTCGAGTATGGCAGATATGCAAGGCAACTCACACAACTGAACCTTAAAACCCGAAATTAAAAGACATAAATGAAGGGAAATTACGGAAGGAAAATATAGCTATATCTTAAGAGCGGAAAGGATCAATGTGTGCGTGTGTGTTGTGTATAAATTGAAAGACAACTCACACGGCTTGAATGTAAAGCCACCCGACTTAAGTGTAAAGTGCAGAAGGGAAATACGTATATATATATATATGGGTGAAGGTCGCCAACATGTGTGTGTGTGTTGTGTATAAATGTAAAGACAACTCACACGACTTTGGAATGTAAAACCCAGTCGAAAGGGAGATACAACTATATATATATGAGCCCGAAGGTCGTTAACGTGTGTGCGTGTGTTGTGTATATATTGAAATGCAACTCACACGACTGAATATTAACAACCCGGAATTGAAAGACGTACACAACTGAACCGGGAAAACTCATGCAGCTAAAAATATATAGATATGGCTATATCTTAGGGGTTGTCGAGGCCAAAATATGCGTGAGTGCTTGAGCAAGTGCTCGAGTGTTCCTTGGGTACGAGTGTGTAATTGAAATGACAAACTCACACGACTTGAACCTTAAAACCCGAATGAAATTGCAGCATATATGGCTCTTACTAGAGTCTTTGGAGTAAGAGCGAAGGCTCAATTGTGTATGTGGGTGCTTGGTGTACGAGATAAGAGCTAAGGCTCAAGTGCACGTATGTGTCTCGTGTCTCAAGTAACAATATTATATCCCAGGAGGAGACAACGCTCCATTAATATAACCTCGTATCCGAATTGAATTAAGTATAGAGCAAGTTAACGTAAGTGTAGACACGTGGAAATTTCTGACCCTAGGCTTCTTAGAGCGAAGAGCGAACCTTTTCGTATATCTAAGTCGCTTAAAGGGCATGCCAGCTAGCTTACTCAAGCTAGCGAAGTAAGTTTTGAAAATATCTGACTTGTTTGGGGCGACTGTGAGCAAGTGAGCTCTTTTCATCGCAGACCTTCTTGCCCCGATGCGTAAGGGTCAGTCTATATGCTTTAGCAAAGTCGATTTTGAACAATTGTAACCTCTTTGAAAAATACGAAGTGTTTGATTGGGTTTTGTTTGTATTGTTGTAGATTTTATTTCACATGGGATTTGCACATGCCTATGTCTTTGATTTTAGCCAATTTGGGCGTGAGATATGTGCGTCAAGTGCCTAAATGTGGCAAGTTTTGCACGGGTGTATGGGGTTTGTTTTGATGCAATATGCGTCCTAACTCGTGGTATAGCAAATATGCAATGCAAACTCACACAACTAAATGGGAAACCCGGAATTGGAAGACATAGCGGAAGGGAAATTGTATAAGGGAAATTGCAAAAGGAAAATATGGCTATATCTTAAGAGCGGAAAGGCTTAATTGTGTAAGTGTGTGTCGTGTATATATTGAAAGACTACTCACACAGCTGAACCTTAAAACCCAAATCTTAAAGACATAGCGGAAGGGAAATACAACTATATATATATGGGCCCGAAGGTCGCCAACGTGTGTGTGTGTTGTGTGTAAATGTAAAGACAACTCACACAACTTGAAAATAACACCCAAATTGAATTGCAATATGGCTCTTATTAGAGTCTTGGGAGTAAGAGCGAAAGCTCAATGTGTGTGAGTGTGGAATTGAAAGACTACGTACACAACTTGATTGTAAACTCCAAATTGAATTGCAATATGACTCTTATTAGAGTCTTGGGAGTAAGAGCGAAAGCTCAATGTGTGTGAGTGTGGAATTGAAAGACAACACACACAACTTGAATGTAAACACACGCAGATGAACTTATATAAATAAGACTATATCTTACGGGCTGCCAAGGCCTATTCATATGCAAAATTGTGCAACTAAAAGCGGAGAGGCTCAAGTGCACGTGGGTGCTTGATGTACAATTATGAACTAAAGCTCAAGTGCATGTATGTGCTTGTGTGTCATACATCAATATTACATCTTGAGGGGAGACTACGCCCCATTATTACAACCCTATATCAAAATTTAATTGAATATAAAGCAAGTTAATGTAATAGACCAAGTTTAGACACTTACATGTAGCTGGTCCATCTTCAACTTGCTTGGATTTGGACTTGTGATTCGCCTTGGGCAGCCATGAGGAGCTCCTTGGGTAGCCTGAGAGAGGCTAGGATTCGGGTATGTTTTGGGACAGGTAGGGGTGCTGGAAGTTGGGGTTTAGGCACTAAGGTGACAGGTGGTGGTTGGCTGGGAAGGAAGGTGGCAGATGTTGTTGGTTGGCTAGGAGCTAGAGTGTTAGTTTGTTGGTCGGCTGGGAGATAAGGTGACAGGTAGGTGGTGCTGGCCTAGGTGGAAGGGAGAGATAGAGTTGGCCGAATGGGAAGGGAGGATGATGCTGGTGGTGCTCGGTTGGGAGTGAAGGGGATGCTGTCCAGGTACTGGTGCTGCGGTAGCCGGGTGGAAGGAAGGATGGAAGGTGGTGTTGTTGGCCGGGTGGAAAGAGGGTGGTGATGTTGGCCGGGTGGAAAGAGGGTGGTGATGTTGGCCGGGTGGAAGGGAGGTGGTGCTTGGCTGGGAAGGAGGCGGCAGGTGGTGTTGGTGGCCGAATGGAAGGGAGGTGGCAGGTGCTGCAGGTGGAAGGGAAGTGATGGGCTGGCCGGGAATGAAGGGAAATGAATGGAATGAGATGGAGCTTCTCGCCGAATGTTAGAGGGGTTCCAATGAGTGCTGGCTGAATGGGAATGGGATGAGTGCTAGGGGGATAAGGGAGCTAGGTTGGTTGGTTAGTGGGTGGTTGGGTCTAGTTAGGAAGCAAGGTCGGTTGGGCTTCTAATATCTAAGGTCAATTAGGCTTAGCTAATTAGGGAGTGGCTGGGTCTTGTTAGGAACCAAGCTTAGTTAGGTGGGCTGGGGGCCAGATATTTTTATTTAGGTGGGCTGGGATATATTGTGGGCTAGATATTTTATGGTTTAGGATGGGGGTGGATGCAGCTATGCTAGGTCGGTTTAGGGAAATATGGTGGGCTGGGCTAGTGGTTTGGGGTAGGTCGGTTAGGTGGGCTGGGTTTAGTTGGTTAGGGACTTAGTTAGGGTCAACTATGGTTGGTTTAGGGCTAGTTGGTTAGGGTCTAAGTGGTCCAGCTAGGTGAGGTTGGCTAGGTGAAGTGGGTGTGATTTTGGGTGAGAAGGGCTAGGTCTAGGCTAGGTTTGGGTTAGGTTTAGGAAAGATGGCTAGGTGAGATAGGCTAACTTAGGGCTAGGTTTAGGAACCACCTCTTGGAGCCGGTCCACCACTTTAGTTGCAGCCATATCCAAGTTGGTGCAGCCCTAGGTCAAGTGTAGGTGCATACAAGCTTGAACCCACACTCTTGGTTAAACCCACAAGGCTAACCCACTTTGACCAAAAAAGTCAAGCGTACCAACTTTCTCACTCTTACTTTATGACCCTTTTCTCTCTCTACCCAAGCCTTCCAAGAGCATTTACGTGAACTTTTCTGGGCCCCTCACCCCCATTTATGGGGAGGTGAAGTGGGCCATGGATATAGATATTGGATTTGGATCTTGGGATCCAAATCCAAATATATTTTGGGTTTGGATATGGATATATATGGTCCAGATCCGATCCAAATTTGATTTTTTTTATTCCTTCATGGTGTTTCGAAACAGACAGTTTGTGCGGGGCCTGACTTCATCAGTACTCCGTCTTGCATTGGGTCTTCGCCAACATTTTCGTCTAATCTCCTTCTCACCTTCGGGATTTCATTTTGATCATATTTTTTATATTTGGGGCTTGGATGTTTGAGAATTTGGGGATACTTTTGACATGAGAGTTGATATGCTGGGCTTGAAGTATGCTTCGGGTCCGGGCTCTCCTTTTCCTTTTCGATCTACTTTTATCAAGCCAGGAGGCTTTTGGGGCTTTTTCACCTATTTTTGTGGCTGCTATTGATCAAGTTGTACCTGTTGGATTCAGCTCTTTGCAAAATTAGGACTTGGCCCAAGTATAAGACATTTCATATCAAAATGGGGTTTTATACAAAATTTGAAGCTTTTACAACTTCTGGGCTTTCGAAAACTAAAAATCTGGTCTTGAAAAGGGGATTTTAAAACCTGGTATGTTTTATGAAAATCATAGAATTTTGGGGTGTTTACAGATGCCCCTCTTTGGCATTATCCAAATTTATTTGGATAATGGCAAAGACAACAACACCCCTATTCAATTTCTCCCTAGATCTATTCTCGAAAATATGGGATCGTCCCAATTTTTTGAGCAAAACCTTTCTTTAAAACCTGGTAGTTGGAGATATCACGCCAAAGGGGATAGTTTTCTATGGTTTCTAGTCCTAAATGGGGATCATGTTATGCAAGTGTTCATGCGTGAATATGCACATGCATGACATGGATGAGACGCCAAGAAGGGCGACCTCCTCGAGACCAGATGGTATGGTCGAACTCTTGAGACTTACGAAGACCTGCTGCTTCAAGTGAGTGGGCCCTATGTTGCTCGATGTTCGATTTTTCAAAATCTATTTACAATAGGGAAACTTCTTTTAGCCTCGATCCTAAAGATCTCGAGCTCTTCGTGTTTGCCATTGCTTGAGTCTTGACACTCGCTAATCTAGCGGAGGTTTTATAAGAAAACAAGCTAAATTTCAAAATTCTTACGCCTTACTCGAAACGTCGAATTCTCAAACAAAATGACAATCAAGTAAATAAATCCTATTTTTACTTTAGGATTCCTCGAAATGAACCATGTTTTTACTTGGGATAAGACGTAGGGATGGGAAAGAGACACCACGATCCCTTTTGAAGCGTCCCATGGTTTGAGGTAGAGAAGGTAGAAAATTGCTCTTTTTGAGCTTTTTGGCCTTTTTCCTTCTTTTTTTCATAGAGAGTCTCCCTTTGGGAGTATTTTTTCTTTATTCCCTCTTTTCCATAGAAGAATCGCTTTTCTATTTTTGAGATTCAGCTTTCCTTCTTTGAGAAAGAGATTTTGGTAGGGATTTCCCTTTGTTTTTGCCAAATATTCCTTTTGGAAGGAGAAGAGAAGAGGGGAAGACTTATCCCAAGGTCACACTCGATCCATTCCAGATCAGCCTATTTAGAAATAGCACATACTACTTGCAAGTATCTTGCTATATTGAACTAGGACTTTCTTTGTAAGAAGAAGGATTTTGAAATGTAACCACGTATTTGGAAAGCTCCACTCTTCCACAAGTGTGAATTCTCTCACTCGGGGTCACACAATTTGCCTTTGAACCTTGCTTTCGAAGTTTCAAAGCAGCTATCCCTAAGAATTTTTGAAAATGGGAATTTAACCCAAACCCTACACATAATACTTCTTCAAGTGTTGAATATTGATAGGATCTGCTAAATTCCTACCTTCTACATCGATCAACCAGTATGAGTTGTTCGTGGTGGTTGCACGCACAACATAAGGTCCATCTCACTTGGGGCGCCCGTGCCCCATGGGGTTGTGAAAGCGGTCTTACCCTGATCTCATGGGCTTAGTTTGATTTAGTTATACCCTGAATAGCCATCCATAAACGAAAACATTTCGTGATTTGCAATACTATCAACTATCAAATCTATGTTTGGTAAAGGATAATTATCCTTGAGTGGCTTTATTCAGGTTTCTAAAGTCGATGCATATTCGAATCTTCCCACTGGTTTTTCGAACAACAACTATATTGGATAACCAATCAGAATACGCAATGGGTTTTATAAATCCAACTTTTAACAGATCTTCTAAACCTTCCTTGACTTGGGTGTGTACGTTCAGATGTATTTTCCTAAGCTTTTGCTTTATGGGTTTTACATCCGCATCCAAGGGAAGACGATGCTCGACAACACTCGGGTCTATACCCAGCTTGTCTGCACATGTCCATGCAAACACATCTAAGTAGGTTTTTAGAAATGCAATGAATGATGACCTTTCGTGCTCATGCAAACATGTGCATACCTTAATGAGTTTGGGCTTTGAATCACTCCCTAGATTTATCTCTATGAAATCTCCTCCTACTGAATTCGAGGGTTTTTCAAAGTCGAGAATTTTATGAAATTCTGGGAGCTCAGAAGTGGGATCTTCCTCAAGGGGATCCACCTTTCGGCTTTGATCATTCTCAAGGTTTATAGATCCTAGGGAATTTGATGCATGTGTTTTGAAAATACCTGGTTTTTGACTTGGGATTTCTATGGGTTTCAAAATTTTTGGTCTTGTTATGAAGTCAACTTTTCTTTCGAAATCCTTGGCTTTTTCCAAGTTTTTGCCAGGAGCAGCTATACAAGGGTTTTGTTTTTGACATTTTCTAAATTTTCAATTTTTTTGGGTTTTTGTAAAACCAGAACTTTAGGAACTATACAAACAACACTTTTTCGAATTTTTCATTTTCAAATGTTTTTGGCTTTTGTAATTTTTCCATTTTTTGAATTTCGAGTTTTCCAAATGTTTTTGTATTTTTGATTGAAGGATCTTCCATCATACCTACAAAGGGAAAACGCTACAGTTTAGACTCTGAACAAGAGGTCTAAATCGTAGGTTTCTGCTTGGGTAGGCTCTAGGGCACCCTTGACCCAAGTGGTCACAGGGGGTGGCTCTGGTGGTATTCTGGGAGTATAGCCGATCCCATATTGGCTTGGATTTGCCCTAGGTAGTATGGGTTCTAGGAGACCCTGATTTTGTGCCCCTAGACTCTTGTTTGGCATATAGCCCATATTCAACAGCATGTTCCACAATTTTTTGTTTTTAGAGAAATTTTCATATAAATCGTGGTCCTGGAACTTGTTGTCGTCTATGTTATGCACATAGGGCTTTTTGTCCAAGGGTTTTGGAAATAGGAGACTTTTGGGTTTTCCTGGGATGGTCAAGATTTTGAGGGGGCCAGCCTTGGGTGGCCCCTTGACATATACGATCTTCTTAGGGTTTTTGAGTGTGAGCCTTGGTGGCTCGAGCAGGGTCTGCCCTAGATTTGCCTCGTGGGTCTGGAAACTCGACAAGCAAGGGGAATTTATGATCCCTTGAAACTGAGGATGACTCTCACCTAGGATCACTACGATTTGGTCCCTCAAAAGGGATTTTGACACACCTGTGGAAGGTGGATGGCACAACACACAGGCTGTGTATCCAGGGCCTTCCCAACAACAGGTTATAGTGGGGGTTGATGTCCAGGACATGGAACACCCTCGTGTGTGCTATCCCTCCCGTTTCCATGGGGAGTTCGATGGATCCTAGTGGTCTAGACGCATTCCCATCGTACCCAATGATGACGATGGGGCTTGGGTTTACGGATGTCAAGGTGACTCCGATTTGGTATGCCACATGAAGTGGAAGGATGTTGATACCTCCTCCCCCATCAACTAGGCACCTATCCAGAGAGTGGTTATTCAGAACCACCTCGATATGTAGAGCTTGGTTATGGGACTCGTAGGGTCTTTCTACATCATCTTCCAAGAATACGATGGGTGTTTTCGCTCCTATGGATGCTACTTGGTTGGACAAGGATTCTAGGGTTATGTTCGAACTAACCTTTGCTCTTTCTAGAATTTTCTCTAACACGAGTCTATGCCTAGGCAAAGTTTGTATTTGCTCTAGGATGGACATGTTGATAGGAATCTTTGAAAGATGGTTTTCGAAATCATATAATTCTAACACGACATTTCCTTTGTCTGCTTTCGGCGAAACTCTAGGAATACATGCTTTTGAGAGGCCAGGCACACTGACCAACTTTTTAGCACTTTGCAGATGTGAGGGTTGATAGATCCTCCCAGATCTTGTCACCTCCCCCACGATCAACCTAGGGTTCGCACCTAACATGGCTCTAATCGAAAGTTTTGGAGCACCTTGAATTTTTAAAACTAGCTTAACCGGGGACGGAACTCTTGGTGGTCTCCAGATGACTACTTGGGAGGGTTTTTTGTGAAGTATGAGAGTAGATGAACAAGTAGAGAAACCATACTCATATGCATGCGCTAGATTCTTTGAAATCGTGATAGCACATACCTCTTTTCCCTTCCCACTAGTACTTGCGTGCTTGGGGAAGGGTTCTCTAAAGATAGTTTGGGCAGGCTCAAGTTCCTCAGTGACCTGAAGCCGGCCTTCTGCTATCAAGTTCTCAATTTTATTAAGCAGGGAGAAACACCACTTTGTATCATGGCCTTTAAGCTGATGATAGTTGCAGAATCGGTTTAAAAATCCCCCTTTGGAAGTGATTCCCTCAGGAATTTCGGAGAGTTCGATCATTCCTTAGGCAAGTAGGAGGTCTAGGACCTCCGACACAGGTTGCCCCAACGGAGTATACTCCCATCTTTCAAAGGGTTTTTTGAAATTTTTCTCCCTTTTATTTTCCATTTTCTCGAGATTCCTAGAAGTGCTCGTCAGGCTTGGATCCACCCGAACATTGGCGACTTTGTGGGGTTTTGCCCCTTTATCCATGGTGGGTAGCTCATAAGTGTTGGGCTTCTGCAAGCGAGTTTTCGAAACCACGCTCCCTTTCCACAAATGATCATAAATCCCTTTTTTCAAATTTGTTTCGTAAAGAGATGCTTTTTTTATCAACTTGTGGAAAGTTGAGATTTCGTGAAGGGAGAGAAGGGTTTTCAACTCGTTTTTAAAGTTATCCAGGATGAGCATGACTGCGCATCCTTCGGATATTGGCTCTCGCACTTGTCCAAGGAGAGACCTCCAACGAACGATAAATGTATGCATGTCTTCGTTCATGCCTTGTTTTGCATCCCTTAACGTGTTTAAAGTTGGCGTGACTTCTACGTTATGTGAGAATCTTTGCATAAAGCAATTCGCTAACTCTTCAAAAGTAGCAAACTAGCTAAGGTCGTAGGAAGCCAGCCATTTGACAACTGTGCCTTTCAAGGATAAAGTCAACCAATACACCCATTTCATCGAGTCCTTTTTCTTGTGGGCTCGACGAGAAAAAAGTTGCAAGTGAGACCTGGGGTCTCTCGTGCCATCATACCGATGGAAGTTCGATATTTCATTATCACTGTCTGTTTCATAGTCTACAGGTAAGAAATCCGATAGGGCATAACTCCTTTTCTCTTTATTTTGCCCTCTCAACAGCTGCTGTAGGGCTTTACGGTCCTTGTGTGTGAATGACTCGTGGTATTGGCTGCCTTCCATTGTAGAGGTCTCTTTATGTTTGCAAGTTTTTTCAAACTTTTTCTTGGCCTTTGGTTCGCCATTTGACGAACATGAGTCAGTTGCTTCTGCCTCTTGGCTAAGAGCAGCGATTTTGGCCTCAAAATCCCTTCTCAAATCCTCAATCTCTTCTAGTTTGTTTCGATTTTTCGTAAACCTCCTAGAATGAGAACTTGATGCGCATGAGCCATGGCTAGACACTTCCTGGGAGCCTGGACTCGACATGCTTCAATGCTTTCAAAAAAAATCCTAAGTATGAAATGCAACAAACAAAAAGTTAAAACACTTTCTTTGAATAAATTTCGTGAGGTTTCCTTGTATGATTTGACTTTGCACAAGGCCCAGGTCCCACCGGGCATGCCAAATCTGTAGACACGCTGAAATTTCCGACCCTAGGCTTCTTAGAGCGAAGAGCGAACCTTTCCGTATGTCTAAGTCGCTTAAAGGGCATGCCAGCTAGCTTACTCAAGCTAGCAAAGTAAGTTTTGAAAATATCTGACTTGTTTGGGGCGACTGTGAGCAAGTGGGCTCTTTTCGTCGCAGACCTTCTTGCACCGATGCGCAAGGGTCAGTCTGTATGCTTTAGCAAAGTCGATTTTGAACAAGTATAACCTCTTTGAAAACATACGAAGTGTTTGATTGGGTTTTGTTTGTATTGTTGCAGATTTTATTTCACGTGGGATTTGCACGTGCCTATGTCTTTGATTTTAGCCAATTTGGGCGTGAGATATGTGCGTCAAGTGCCTAAATGTGGCGAGTTTTGCACGGGTGTATGGGGTTTGCTTTGATGTAATATGCATCCTAACTCATGGTACGGCGAATATGCAATGCAAACTCACACAACTGAACGGGAAAACCTGGAATTGGAAGACATAGCGGAAGGAAAATTGCGTAAGGGAAATTGCAAAAGGGAAATATGGCTATATCTTAAGAGTGGAAAGGCTTAATTGTGTAAGTGTGTGTCGTGTATATATTGAAAACTACTCACACAGCTGAACCTTAAAACCCAAATCTTAAAGACATAGCGGAAGGGAAATACAACTATATATATGGGCCTGAAGGTCGCCAACGTGTGTGTGTTGTGTGTAAATGTAAAGACAACTCACACAACTTGAAAATAACACCCAAATTGAATTGCAATATGGCTCTTATTAGAGTCTTTGGTGTAAGAGCGAAAGCTCAATGTGTGAGTGTGGAATTGAAAGACCACGCACACAACTTGAATGTAAACCCCAAATTAAATTGCAATATGGCTCTTATTAGAGTCTTGGGAGTAAGAGCGAAAGCTCAATGTGTGTGAGTGTGGAATTGAAAGACAACACACACAACTTGAATGTTGTAAACACCCCGAAATCCCACGAATTTCTCAAATAAAACCTGGTTTTGTAAAAGCAGCCCCAAAGGGCTATTTTGAGTTTGGAAACCCAGGAGCCTTCCAGGCAATCCTGTACATATGTTTTAAACTTTATATGTTTTAAATATGTATAATATAGTTTTAAAAACTGTTAAAACGTGTTTTGAAACCCCACAAAGCAAGCTTGGCCTGATCAAGACAGGACCGGAAGAGCTAAAGAGAGCCCAGAACCGGAGCACATGTCAAGCCCGGCACAACAACTCTCGTATTGAATCCACCCCCAGGATCTCGAACGTCCAAGACCCTGTTATCAGCAAACATCACTTGAAATCATCTCTGAAAGGTGAAAACAGAAGCGGATGACCATGTTGGCGAAGACCCAACGCAGACGGAGTACTGATGCTGTCAGACCCCGCACAAACCGTTCGTTTCAAACACAGCCCGAAGGAGTCAGAATTTAGTTTGGATTGGATCCTGACCATATATATCCAGATCCCAATCCAAACCTATGTGTGGACTTGGATTTGGATTTGGATCCAGAGATCCAATCCAATATCCACATCCATGGCCCACATCACCTTCTCATAAATGGAGGTGGGGCCCACTTGAAATACACGTGGGATTATGGGCATGAGAGAGAGTGGGGGAGGATAAGATTTGAGGGTTAATTGTAATTAAGCTTGACTTGTGTGTCAAGTTTGGGGTTAATCATGTGGGTTAGCCTAATTAGCATGGGTTTAAGCTTGTATTAGCCAAAACCTAACTTAGGGCTGCACCAACATGATGCAACAAGGTCTATGGGTTATGCAAAGGGAGCTCCCTAACCCGATCCTAATCAAAACCCCCTAATCCTAGCCTTTTACCCTAATCCCAGCCTAAACCTAGCCTAATCACCTAACCCACTTCCCTAATCCCGACCTAATCCCAACTTGATCACCTAACCCACTTCCCTAATCCTCCCCTAAACCTAGCTTAATTCCCTTAAACCTAACCTAATCCTAGCCTAATCACCTAACCCACCTCACTAAACCTCACCCCAAAGCCAACCCACCTAGCTAAGCCCTAAACCCCTAAACCACCCCACCTAAACCTAGCACACCATATCCCTAAAACCCCTTAAAGTAAAATATCTGGCCCCTCCTCAAAACCAGCCCACCTTATCACCACACCACCACCCCCTAAACTACCTTACCACCCTCCAAATACCAGCCCCAACCGCCATTTCCAAACCCATATAAACCCCCCCCTAGTGGGCGGGTTTTCAACTTTTTTCCACCTTGGGCCAGCCAACCTTGGCCAACCATCTCCCAACTGAATCCTCCACCTTGCTTCACCTGCACCACTTCCCCCGGCCAAGCTCCACCCGCACCACCATTGCCTCCCAGCCTGCTCCACTCCATGTCGCTACTTCCATCCGGCCGAATTCCATCCATCCAAAGCACTCGGGCTGCCCTTCTTCCTTGGACACCAACTCTTCACCACCCGGTTAGTACCTCAACCTAACTCTACCTCCTCTTCACTCCCCCTCCACTCTCAACCACCCATACCACCACTACATCACCCCATCACAGCCACCCGCCACCCTTGCCCAGTCAGCCAGACATAACCCTTTCAACACTCGGCTCTCTACCTTCTCCCCTAGTGATACCCGGCCACCTTCCACCTTGCTCCCTAGGACCTGCCCCTTCCAACTCTTAGTCATCCACTAACCCCACCTTCCACAACACCCTAGTTAGCTCCCTTCCCATCCATAACATCCTAACTATCCTAGGAGCCGGCCACCACAAAATTTCCCCTAGTCAACCACCCCAGTCGACTGCACCAAACCCATTCGGCAGCCACCCCATATCCTTAGGCATTCCCTTTAGGCTCCCCTTAGTGCCACCTTTCCTAGCACCAATCTATCCCTTTGTGACCCTCCCTAGTCACCTTAGCCCAAAACATCACAACAGCCCCCCCTCCTAGCAGCCGGCAAGCACCAAGGTGCCTCACCCGTGCTCTCTTGTCACCCGGCCACACATCCTTGCCGTTCCACTCTGAGGAGCTCCCTCTTGCAGCCCAAGGCGAAGCCAAGCCCACGCTCAAGCAAGTCATCTTCGAACCAGCTATAAGTAAGTGCCTAACTCGGTCCTTAGTTGTAGACTTGCTTAAATTAAATTCAATTTGATACGAGGTTGTAATAACGGAGCATTGTCTCCCCCCGCTTGTAATAACGCGGCTTGGCACACCCACACACACGTGCATTTGAGCCTACCTCGCTCTTACTTGTGCACGATTTTGAACACACACGGGCCTAATCAGCCCCTTTAAATATAAGTTATGTATATACTTTAAGTTGCATAGGGTTTTGCTTGAGTTGGGTGTGTTGTCTTTAAATTCTCGCACTCACACACATTGAGCTTCCGCTCTTATTTGCAAGACCCAAGTAAGGGCCGTGTGATACTATCCTTGGGTTTAATTTCATGTCGTGTGTGTAGTACTTCAATTCTAGCACTCACACACATTGAGCTTTCGCTCTTACTCCCAAGACCTTAGTTAAGGCCATATTGCAATTTCTATTTGGGTTTAATTTCATGTTGTGTGCGTAGTACTTCAATTCTAGCACTCACACACATTGAGCTTTCGCTCTTATTCCCAAGACCTTAGTTAAGGCCATATTGCAATTTATATTTGGGTTTCATTTGAAGTCGTGTGTGTTGTCTTTACATTTTCACACGCACCCACATTGAGCCTTCGCTCTTATTTGTAAGACCCAAGTAAGGGCTCATATATACTATATACGTATTTCCCTTTTGGCTATGTCTTTTCAATTCTGGTTTTAAGGTTTAGCAGTGTGCGTAGTCTTTCAATATATACACGGCACACACTTGCACAATTGAGCCTTTCCGCTCTTAAGATATAGCCGTATTTCCCTTCGGTATTTTACATTACAAGTCATTTCCCTTCGCCAATTTCCATTACAAGTCATTTCCCTTCGGCATTGTCTTTTACATTCGGGTTTTCCCTTTGGAGTTGCGTGAATTTGCATTGCATATACGCCATACCACGAGTTAGGACGCATATTGCATCAAAGCAAACCCCATACTCCCGCTCAAAGTCGCCACATTTTAGTGGAGTGTTCATAACACACACCTAGGTGGCCCCAAAGAGGGATAAAAAGAAAGACTTAGGCACGTGCAAATCCACGTGATCTAAAATCTGAAATCATACCAAAAAGACCCGAATCAAACACCTCGAAACGCTTTCGTAGGTTTTTCCCACTCAAACACTCGATTTTAAAAGTGTACAGACTGACCCTTGCGCATCGATGCAAGAAGGTCTGCGACGACAAGAGCTTGCTTGCTCACAGTCGCCACGTTAGAAATCAGGTTTTAAAATATATCTTCGCTAGCTTAAGTAAGCTAGCTGGCACGCCCTGTTTGTTTAAATAGGACTTAGGCACACGAAAAGGTTCGCTTCAGGCCTAAGAACCAGGAGTGGGAATTTTCTGTGTCTACAAATGTAAACACACGTAGCTCAACTTATATAAATAAGACTATATCTTAGGGGATGCCAAGGCCTATTTGTGTGCAAAAGTGTGCAACTAAGAGCGGAGAGGCTCAAGTGCATGTGGGTGCTTGATGTACAATTAAGAGCTAAAGCTCAAGTGCATGTATGTGCTTGTGTGTCATACATCAATATTAAATCTTGGGGGGGGACTACGCTCCATTATTACAACCCCATATCAAAATTTAATTGAATATAAAGCAAGTTAATGTAATAGACCAAGTTTAGACACTTGCATGTAGCTGGTCCATCTTCAACTTGCTTGGATTTGGACTTGTGATTCGCCTTGGGCAGCCATGAGGAGCTCCTTGGGTAGCTTGAGAGAGGTAGGGGTGTTGGAAGTTGGGGTTTAGGCACTAAGGTGACAGGTGGTGCTCAACTGGGAAGGAAGGTGGCAGATGTTGTTGGTCGACTGGGAGCTAGAGTGTTAGGTTGTTGGTCGGCTGGGAGCTAAGGTGACAGGTAGGTGGTGCTGGCCTAGGTGGAAGGGAGAGATGGAGTTGGCCAAATGAGAAGGGAGGATGATGCTGGTGGTGCTCGGCTGGGCGTGATGGGGATGTTGTCCAGGTACTAGTGCTGGGGCAGCCGGGTGGAAGGAAGGATGGAAGGTGGTGCTGTTAGTCGGGTGGAAGGAGGGTGGTGCTGTTGGCCGGGTGGAAGGGAGGTGGTGCTTGGCTAGGAAGGAGGCGGCAGGTGTGTTGGTGGCCGGGTGGAAGGGAGGTGGTAGGTGCTGCAGGTGGAAGGGAAGTGATGGAGTTGGCCGGCCGAGAATGAAGGGAAATTAATGGAATGAGATGGAGCTCCTCTTCGAATGTCAGAGGGGTTCCAATGAGTGCTGGCTGAATGGGAATGGGATGAGTGCTGGGGGGATAAGGGAGCTAGGTTGGTTGGTTAGTGGGTGGTTGGGTCTAGTTAGGAAGCAAGGTCGGTTGGGCTTCTAATATCTAAGGTCGATTAGGCTTAGCTAGTTAGGGAGTGGCTGGGTCTAGTTAGGAACCAAGCTTAATTAGGTGGGCTGGGGGCCAGATATTTTTATTTAGGTGGGCTGGGATATATTGTGGGCTAGATATTTTATGGTTTAGGATGGGGGTGGCTGCAGCTATGCTAGGTCAGTTTAGGGAAATATGGTGGGCTGGGTTTAGTTGGTTAGGGACTTAGTTAGGGTCAACTATGGTTGGTTTAGGGCTAGTTGGTTAGGGTCTAAGTGGTCTAGCTAGGTGAGGTTGGCTAGGTAAAGTGGGTGTGATTTTGGGTGAGAAGGGCTAGGTCTAGGCTAGGTTTGGGTTAGGTTTAGGAAAGATGGCTAGGTGAGATAGGCTAACTTAGGGCTAGGCTTAGGAACCACCTCTTGGAGCCCATCCACCACTTTAGTTGCAGCCATATCCAAGTTGGTGCAACCCTAGGTCAAGTGTAGGTGCATACAAGCTTGAACCCACACTCTTGGTTAAACCCACAAGGCTAACCCACTTTGACCAAAAAAGTCAAGCCTACCAACTTTCTCACTTTTACTTTATGACCCTTTTCTCTCTCTACCCAAGCCTTCCAAGAGCATTTACGTGAACTTTTCTGGGCCCCTCACCCCCATTTATGGGGAGGTGAAGTGGGCCATGGATATAGATATTGGATTTGGATCTTGGGATCCAAATCTAAATATATTTTGGGTTTGGATATGGATATATATGGTCCAGATCCGATCCAAATTTGATTTTTTTTATTCCTTCATGGTGTTTCGAAACAGATGGTTTGTGCGGGGCCTGACTTCATCAGTACTCCGTCTTGCATTGGTCTTCGCCAACATTTTCGTCCGATCTCCTTCTCACCTTCGGGATTTCATTTTGATCATATTTTTGATATTTGGGGCTTGGATGTCTCAGAATTTGGGGATGCTTTTGACATGAGAGTTGATATGCCGGGCTTGAAGCATGCTTCGGGTCCGGGCTCTCCTTTTCCTTTTCGATCTGCTTTTATCAAGCCAGGAGGCTTTTGGGGCTTTTTCACCTATTTTTGTGGCTGCTATTGATCAAGTTGTACCTGTTAGATTCAGCTCTTTGCAAAATTGGGACTTGGCCCAAGTATAAGACATTTCATATCAAAATGGGGTTTTATACAAAATTTGGAGCTTTTACAACTCCTGGGCTTTCGAAAATTAAAAATCTGGTCTTGAAAAGGGGATTTTAAAACCAGGTATGTTTTATGAAAATCATAGAATTTCGGGGTGTTTGCAGTAAGTGTAGACGCAGAAAATCTCCGCTTCCTGGTTCTTAGGCCTGAAGCGAACCTTTTCGTGTGTCTAAGTCCTATTTAAATAAACAGGGCGTGCCAGCTAGCTTACTTAAGCTAGCGAAGATGTATTCTAAAATCTGACTTCTAACATGGCGACTGTGAGCAAACAAGCTCTTGTCGTCGCAGACCTTCTTGCATCGATGCGCAAGGGTCAGTCTGTACGCTTTTAAAATCGAGTTTTGAGTGGAGAAAACCTACGAAAGCGGTTTGAGGTGTTTGATTCGGGTCTTGTTTGTACGATTTTCAGATTTTAGATCACGTGGATTTGCACGTGCCTAAGTCTTGCTTTTTATCCCTCTTTGGGGCCACCTAGGTGTGTGTTATGAACACTCCACTAAGATGTGGCGATTTTGAGCGGGAGTATGGGGTTTGCTTTGATGCAATATGCGTCCTAACTCGTAGTATGGCGTATATGCAATGCAAACTCACACTACTCCAAAGGGAAAACCCGAATTTAAAGATAATGCCGAAGGGAAATGACCGAAGGGAAATGACTTGTAATGGAAATTTCCGAAGGGAAATTACCGAAGGGAAATGACTTGTAATGGAAATTGTCGAAGGGAAATACGTATATAATGTATATATGGGCCCTTACTTGGGTCTTGCAAATAAGAGCGAAGGCTCAATGTGGGTGTGTGCGAGAATTGAAGTACTACACACACGACATGAAATGAAACCCAAATATAACTTGCAATATGGCCTTAACTAAGTGTAGACATGAAAATTCTCATTTCAAAGTTTATGAAACAAACTTGAGATGAAACTTTCCACCCCTACGCTTGCGCGAGCGTGCCAGCTAGTTCAAAACTAGCAAATGTTTGTAAGACTTCTAAGCGATTGTGTGCAAGCGGGATCTTTTCACTCACACCTTCTTGAGCTGATGCTCAAGGGTCAGTGTTGAGTGCTTAGGAATTTCATTTTACAGCAAACATGATTCTCTTTTGCATAAACAAGTGTCTTTGAAAAATTTGTTGAACTTGTGCACTCGGATTCAATACTTGGAAAAACACAAGTTGCTGAAAACAGAGAATTCTGTTTTCAGAGCTATTTTCTAGGGGAGTTTTCAAGGCGTTACAGACTTCCAAAAATTATCAAAATTTTACCAGACAAAGCTGGTAGTGTGGAAAGACTGTAGCCTTTTTCAAATCTGCATTTGGAGCAGTATTGAATCAGAAACAAATAATCTACTCAGACCACCTCACTGACTCGGAACAGCTCTGTTTCAGAAATACAGAAACTCAAAGATGAGTCTGTATCTCTCTGCTCAGAACTCCAATTTTAATGATTTTGATGTTGCTGGAAATCTATGGATGTTATCTTTCCAATGCATCAAAAATCAACCAATTTGGACTCCTGTGGACAGAGATATGGGACTTTTACCCAACCTCTATTTCAGGAAATCTGACTGTGCAAACAGTGGTGCAGAAATCTGGTCGTTCTTAATATGCTTTTATTACGTGGCTGAGCAGCCCTAAAATCTTGCCAATTTTATACAGAGTGTCCCAATGTGTGTGGAATCAGTGTGCCAAATTTCAAGACAATCGGAGTAAGAATCACAAAATTAAAATTGTGGAAACAAACATATGCAGAGATGCTGAAATCCGGTTTTCTGTTTTATAAATGTAATGATGCATAACCCACCCGAAATTAAAATGCAACAACCCTTAAAGCAAATTTGTTGGAATATAAATGAATGGGAAGTACTTTATAGCTTAGACATAGAGGGGGTTAGAAGTATAGAGGGTATATAGCATATAGGAAGGGAGAAGCATTAAGGCAAACACTTGGCGTGCATGTGGGTGTATAGTGTTTCATCCACGAAATTGAAATGGCAGCAAAGCTAGATTATTACAACTCGGGGGGAGATGAAACTCCATTAATACAACCCCATTTAATGAATTGAATGGAGGGGAATGAAACTTAGATTAAGTAAGAAAGGTCTTACACGAGTTTTGGATGCGAAGGACCGGATTTCAATGATGAAGTCGGTCTTCCTCTTGATGGCCTTCCTTCTTAACTCCTACAAGCTCTCACCTAGCTTCCCCTTCACTAGAAAACGTCCCCCCTTTGCTGAAATTTTCTGCACCTAGTCTAGCACACACCACCTAAGGTCTCTCTCTTCTCTCTCTTCTCTCTCTTCTCCAAGTTATGGAACCCGCCCCCCCCTCTTGGGCCTTTTTATAGGCCAAGGGGGGCTGGTTCTAGTGGCTTCTTGTGGGGCGGGTTGGAGCTTCAGCTTGGTGGATTTGATCCGCTCCAAACCGGCTTCTTGTAGTTCTTCATTGAGTCGATTCGGACCAGCCCGTATGGGCTGGTATAGGTGCCATGGCTTGGTGTAGCCCTAGAGCATGCGGTTGGTTTTAAACAACCTTACAATGTGCAACATGTTTTGTTTGGGCTGATTTCTTTAAACTTCGACCCACTTGAATTCGCTTCTTTCTTTGATTCGGCTCCCACCTCTTGCTTTTGAGCTACACTTGAAATCTTCTAGAATTGAATGAACTTGTGACCATGGCCTCGAGTCTTGGTTCCAAGTTGGCCCCATCGGACAAACTTGGATTTGATCGGTCTTGACCTTCCATTTGGATAAGTTGTTGAATTTGAACTTGATATGCTTCAATCTTCTCCACTTTTGGGAACCAATCTGATTTAACTTGATCCGTATCTTGATACACTTTATCTTCTTTCCGAGAATCGAGGCCTGGATTGGGTCTCCGCCTGCTTCGAAACTCATGGGCTATTTGGATTTAAAACCTTTATTTTGAAATATTCTCCCAAAAGGTCTAAACTTTAAATTTTGGGGATTTTGAATTTAAAAGTTCATAAAGGCTTTAAATTGGCCTTCAAAATTTAGGAGTTTTTGAAAATACTTGAAAAAAAATTTCGGGTGTTTACAGATGCCCCTCTTTGGCATTAATCCAACTGTGTTTGGATAATGTCAAAGAAGAAAACACCCTTTTACTCTTCTTTCCGAACCTTTCTCAAGAGCATGGATCATCTGAGTGCCTAACTTTTTGTAAACACCCCGAAATCCCACGAATTTCTTAAACAAATCTGGTTTTATACAAGCAGCCCCAAAGGGCCATTTTTGAGTTTGGAAACCCAGGAGCCTTCCAAACAAACCCTGTATATATGTTTTAAACTTTATCTTTCAAAAACATATGATATAGCTTTTGAAAACCCTTTTAAAACATGTTTTGAAACCCCGAAGCGGCTTGGCCCGATCAAGACAGGACCAGGAGAGCCAAGAAGAGCCCGGAACCGGAGCACATGTCAAGCCCGGCACAGCAACTCTTGTATCTGACTCATACCCCAGGATCTCGAACGTCCAAGACCCTGTTCTTACCAAAATATCATTTGAAGTCATCTCCGGAAGGCAGAAACGGAGGCGGACGACCATGTTGGCGAAGACCCAACGCAGACGGAGTACTGATGCTGTCAGGCCCCGCACGAATCGTCCGTTTCGAACCCAGCCCGAAGGAGTCAGAGTTCAGTTTGGATTGGATCTGGACCATATATATCCAGATTCCAATCCAAACCCATATGTGGATTTGGATTTGGATTTGGATCCAGAGATCCAATCCAATATCCATATCCATGGCCCACATCACCTTCTCATAAATGGAGGTGGGGCCCACTTGAAATTCACGTGGGATATTGGGCATGAGAGAGAGTGGGGGTGATAAATATCAAGAGTGTTGTATTAAGCTTGACTTGTGTGTCAAGTTTGGGTTTAATCTTGTGGTTTAGCCTAATTGAGTGGGTTTAAGCTTGTAATTAGCTAAAACCTAACCTAGGGCTGCACCAACATGGGGTGATCAAGGTCTATGGGCCATGCTAAGGGAGCTCCTTCACCTAAACCTAACCCAAAATGCCTAAACCTAGCCTAAACCCCTAATCCACCCCTAATCTGAACCTAATCACCTAACCCACTTCCCTAATCCCGGCCTAATCCCGCCTAATCACCTAACCCACTCCCCTAATCCTTCCCTAAACCTAGATTAATTTCCCTAATCCTAGCCTAAACCTAGCCTAAACCACCTAACCTAGCTTACTAAACCTCACCCTAAAACCCAACCACCTAACTTAGCCCTAAACCACCCTTAGCCCACGATTTTCCCAAACCCCTAGTTTTAAAATATCTGGCCCAACCCCATCCAGCCCACCTTATCTACATACTACCCTACCTAAACCACCTAACCACTACCCACAACCCAGCCCTAACCGACCTACCCATCCCCTATTTAAACCCCCCCCATTGTGGGCGGGTTTTAAAAGTGGAAACCACTCCACCACCCAGCCGGGCCCTCTCCTTCTCCCATCTCTCATCCGTCTTCCCCAGCAGCTCCAGCTCCTCCACCAGCCACCACCTGCTCCGCCACCTTCCCTCTCCCACGTCACCATCACTGCCCCCCCAGCTGGACGTCACCACCTTTCCCCCAACTCCACCAGCCGACAGCCACCTGCCCGCCACTCTCCAACTCCATCCGCCACTCCTACCCATTCGGTAAGTCCCCCTAACTCCCTCAAAGCCACTCTCTACCACCCCTCCACTCTTAGCCACCCATCTTCCCCTTGGCTCAACCTCTTTGCCGCCACCATCTAAGCCTAGCCGAACCTAGGATAACCCAAGTGGCTGGCCACCGCTTAGCCACCATCTCCCATTCGGCCGACCCCCCTAGGTGCCCTATTTGGCCTTCCCACTAACTCACCTTTTAGGGCCAGGTTTCCCTAAGTACCTAACTTCCCTAGTGACCCTAAGACCCACTTAGTCAGCCACTCTAAACTCCCTACTTGGAGGCGCCGCCTACTTGCCACCGGCCCCCTTCGAGGCGTCCATCCCGCGCCCATTTGCAGCCGGCCAGCACTCTTGGTCACATACCTTCGCGGAGCTCCCGTTTGCAGCCCAAAGCCAAGGCCACGCTCAAGCAAGACCTCTACGGACCAGCTACTTGTAAGTTTCTAAACTCGGTCTTTAATCATACACTTGCTTGAAATTCAATTTGATACGGGGTTGTAATAACGGAGCATAGTCTCCCCCCGCTTGTAATAACGTGGCTTGGCACAACCACACACGTGCACTCTCTTAGTCGTGCACAATTTTGAACACACACGGGCCTAATCAGCCCCTAATATATAAGTGTACGTATATATTTCATTTCCGAAGGGTTTTGTTTAAGTTGGGTGCGTAAGTCTTTCAATTTAAACACTCTCACACACATTGAGCTTTCACTCTTATTTGAAAGACCCAAGTAAGGGCCGACCTATACTATTTGGGTTTCATTTCTTGTCGTGTGAGTAAGTCTTTCAATTTAAACACTCTCACACACATTGAGCTTTCGCTCTTATTTGAAAGACCCAAGTAAGGGCCGACCTATACTATTTGGGTTTCATTTCTTGTCGTGTGAGTAAGTCTTTCAATTCAAGCACTTTCACACACATTGAGCCTTCGCTCTTACTCCCCAAGACCTTAGTAAAGGCCTTATTGCAGTTATATTTGGGTTTCATTTATGTCGTGTGTGTAGTACTTCAATTCAAGCACTCTCACACACATTGAGCCTTCGCTCTTACTCCCAAGACCTTAGTCAAGGCCATACTGCAATCTATATTTGGGTTTTATTTCATGTCGTGTGTGTAAGTCTTTCAATTCAAGCACGCACCCACATTGAGCCTTCGCTCTTATTTGCAAGACCCGAGTAAGGGCTCATATACATAAGATATATACATATTTCCCTTCGCTTATTTCCCTTCTGTTATTTCCCTTCGGTTATTTCCCTTCTGTTATTTCCCTTCTGTTATTTCCCTTCAGCATTGTCTTTACATTTCGGGTTTTCCCTTTGGAGTAGCGTGAGTTTGCATTGCATCTACGCCATACCACGAGGTAGGACGCATATTGCATCGAAGCAACCCCCGCTCGAATTCGCCCATGTAGTGGAGTGTTCATAACACACAAACTAGGCGACCCAAAAAGGGATAAAAGAAAAGACTTAGGCACGTGCAAATCCACGTGATCTAAAACATGCAATCGCATCTTAAAGACCCGAAATAGACACCTCGAATCGTTTCGTAGACTTTCTCCCTAAAACTCGATTTTTGCAAAAGCGTACAGACTGACCCTTGCGCATCGGTGCAAGAAGGTCTGCGACGACAAGAGCTCACTTGCTCACAGTCGCCACGTTTAGAAGTCAGTGTTAAATATATCTTCGCTAGCTTAAGTAAGCTAGCTGGCATGCCCTGTTTGTATACATAGGCCTTAGACGCACGATAAGATCCACTCCAAGCCATGAAAGAGGCGAAGAGGCGGGGATTTTCGCGCGTCTACAGAGATTGGCATGCCCGGTGGGAGGTGAGCCTTTTCAAAAATCGAGTTTACTTGTAGGAGTTTTGCGAAAATTTTATAAAGGTGTCGTTTTAACTTGTTTTCTTTGCTTTTACTTAGGAAATTTTGAAAAAGCTTGAAAAGCATGTCAAAATCCAATCCAAGTGAAGTGTCGAGCCAAGGCTCATGCGCATCAAGTTCTCACTCTAGGAGGATTTTCAAAAACAAAATAAAACTAGATGAAATCGAGGACTTGAGAAGGGAATTTGAGGCCAAAATCGATGCTCTCAGCCAAGAGGCTGAAGTAGGCGATTCATGTTCATCAAACGGTGAACAAAGGCCTAAAAAGAAAATTGAAAAACCTCGCAAACAAAAAGAGGCCTCCGTAATGGAAGGCAACCAATACCACGAGTCCTTCACACAAAAGGACCGTAAAGCCCTACAGCAGCTGCTGAAAGGGCAAAATAAAGAGAAAAGAAGCTACGCCCTGTCTGATTTCCTTCCTATGGATTACGAAACAGACAGTGACGATGAAATACCGAACTTCCATCGGTATGATGGCATGGGAGACCCTAGGTCTCACTTGCAGCTTTTCTCACGTCGAGCCCATAAGAAGAAAAAGGACTCGATGAAATGGGTGTATTGGTTCCCCCTATCCCTTAAAGGAACAGCTGCCAAATGGCTGGCTTCCTACGACTTAAGCCAGTTCGCTACTTTTGAAGAGTTAGCGAACTGCTTCATGCAAAGATTTGCACACAACGTGGAAGTCACGCCAACCCTGAATACCTTAAGGGATACAAAGCAAGGCATGAACGAAGACGTGCATGCCTTCATTATAAGATGGAGGTCTCTTTTAGGCCAAGTGCGAGAGCCTATATCCGAAGGATGCGCAGTAATGCTCATCCTGGATAATTTCAAAAGCGAGTTAAAAACCCTTCTCTCGCTCCATGAGATTTCAACTTTCCATAAGTTGATCAAAAAGGCCTCCCTTTTCGAAACCAACTTGCGAAAAGGGACATACGACCACTTATGGAAAGGAAGTGCCGTTCCCAAAACACGTGTGGAAAAGCCCATCGCATATGGGCTGCCCACAACGGACAAAGGGGCAAAGCCCCATAAAATCGCCAATGTCCGGGTGGATCCAGGCATGGCGGGCACTTCTAAAAATTTTGAAAAAATAGAAAATAAGAGAGAACGCAATTTTTCAAAACCAATTGAAAAACAGGAGTACACTCCGCTGGGGCAACCTGTGTCGGAGGTCCTAGACCTCCTACTTGCCCAGGGCATGATCGAACTCCCTGAAATCCCCGAAGGAGTCACGTCCAAAGGGGGGTATTTAAACCGATTTTGCAAGTATCATCGGCTCAAAGGCCATGATACCAAACGGTGCTTCTCTCTTCTAAATAAAATTGAGAACTTGATAGCGGAGGGCCGGCTCCAGGTCACTGCGGAATCTGAGCCACCTCAAGCTATCTTCAAGGAACCCTTTCCCAAACACGCCAGTGGCAGTGGGAAAGGAAAGGAGGTATGTACCCTCACCATTTCCAAGGAACTAGCGCGAAAGCCCGAACCTGGTCGACCTGCTTGTGCGCCCATCCTTGTATTATACAAGAGGCCCGCCCAAGTCGTCATTCGGGGACCATCAAAAGTGGAAACCCCGGCAAAACCAGTTTTGAAAATCCAAGGTTCTCCTCAGCTCATCCTTAAAGCCAAGTTTAGCGCGAACCCTAGGCTGGTCGTGGGGGAAGTCACTAGATCCGGAAGGATCTACCAACCCCCGCACCTTCAAGGTGCTCAAAAGGTGGTCAGTGTGCCTGGCCCCTCAAAAGCATGTATCCCTAGTGGTCTGCCAAAAGCAGATAAGGACAAAATCATCCTAAATCCTTATGATTTCGAAAACCACCTTTCAAAGATTCCTATTCACATGTCTATCCTAGAGCTTATCAAAACCTCGCCTAGGCATAGACTTGTCTTAGAGAAAAATCTAGAAAGGGCCAAGGTTGATTCGAACATAAGTCCGGAATCCTTGTCTGCCCAAGTGGCTTTATTAGGAGCAAAATCGCCCATCACCTTCTCGGAAGATGATGTAGATAGACCCTACGAAACCCATAACCAGGCCCTGCATATCGAGGTGGTTCTAAACAACCACTCTCTGGACAGGTGCCTAGTCGATGGTGGAGGAGGGCTCAACATCCTTCCACTTCACGTGGCGTACAAAATCGGAGTCACCTTGACTTCAGTAAACCCAAGCCCCATCGTTATCACTGGATACGATGGGAATGCGTCTAGGCCTTTAGGATCCATCGAACTCCCAATGGAAACGGGAGGGATCGAACACACGGGGGTGTTCCATGTCTTGGACATCCACCCCCATTATAACCTGTTGCTGGGAAGACCC
The DNA here is from genome assembly GCA_036023115.1 of Brasenia schreberi. Classification (NCBI taxonomy): domain Eukaryota; kingdom Viridiplantae; phylum Streptophyta; class Magnoliopsida; order Nymphaeales; family Cabombaceae; genus Brasenia; species Brasenia schreberi. Next base: position 27,846,032 of record JAYKKT010000091.1, read on the forward strand.
TGGATACACAGTTTGTGCGCTGTGCCATCCACCTTCCACAAGTGTGTCAAGATCCCTTTTAGGGACCAAGTCGTAGTGATCCTAGGTGAGAGTCACCCACAGCTTCAGGGGATCATAAACTCCCCTTGTTTATCGAGCTCCCAGGCCCATGAGGCTAACCTGGGGCAAATTATGGTTGAGCCACCTCGGCTCGTGTTGAACAACCCTAGGAAGGTTGTATGTATGAAGGGGCCGCCCAAAGCAGGCCCCCTCCCTACTCTAATCCTCCTAGGAAAACCCAAGCGTTCCCTATTTCCAAAACCCCTGGACAAAAGGCCCTACGAGCCTAATATGGACGATAGCATGTTCCAGGACCACGACTTATATCCCATCTTTTCAAAAAACAAAAGGTCGTGGAACATGTTATTGAACATGGGCTACACGCCCTACAAGAGTCTAGGGGCACAAAACCAGGGTCTCCTAGAGCCCATCCTTCCTAGGGCCAATCCAAGCCGATATGGGATCGGCTATACTCCCCGAATACCGCCGGAGCCACCCCCTGTGACCACCTGGGTCAAGGGTGCCCCGGAGCCTGTCTTAGAAGAGACCTATGGTTTAGACCTCCTATTCCGAGTCTAACCCATAGTGTTTTCCCTTTGTAGGTATGACGGAAGATCCCTTTTTCTAAAAATACCAAAAACATTTGAAAACTTAAAATCCAAAAAAATCGAAAAACAAGAAAAACCAAAAACAATGGAAAAGCAAAAACTCGAAAAAAGTGTGCTTTGTATAGTTCCCAAAGTTCTTGTTTTACAAAAACCCAAAAAAATCGAAAATTTGGAAAATACCAAAAAGATTTTGTACATAGCTGCTCCTGGTTTAACTTTAGCAAAAGAAAGGGATTTCGAAAGAAACATCGTCTGCATAGCCAGACCAAAAATTTCGAAATCACTTGAAAATCCAAGTACAAAACCAGGTTATTTTGAAAACCACGCATCAAGTTCCCTCGGGTCTAAAGTCCACGAGAATGATCGAAGCCCAGAAGTGGATCCCCCTGAGGAAGATCCCACTTCTGAGCTCCCAGAATTTCATAGAATTCTCGATTTTGAAAGACCTTCCCAATCAGTAGGAGGAGATTTCGTAGAGGTGAACCTAGGGGATGATTCCAATCCCAAAACCATCAAAATAGGCGCATGCTTGCATGAAACTGAAAAGTTAGCATTCATTGCATTTCTACAAACCTATTTAGATGTGTTTGCATGGACGTATGAAGACATGCCGGGCATAGATCCCAGCATAGTCGAGCATCGTCTTCCCTTAGATGTAGGTGTAAAACCAATAAAGCAGAAGCTTAGGAAAATACACCCGAATGTACACACGCAAGTCAAAGAGGGTTTAGAAGATCTGCTAAAAGCCGGATTTATAAAACCCATTGCGTATTCTGATTGGTTGTCAAATATCGTTGTAGTTCGAAAAACCAATGGGAAAATTCGAATATGCATCGATTTCAGAAACCTGAATAAAGCCACTCCAAAGGATAATTATCCTTTACCAAACATAGATTTGATAGTCGATAGTACTGCAAATCATGAAATGTTTTCATTTATGGATGGCTATTCAGGCTATAATCAAATCAAACTAAGTCCACGAGATCAGGGTAAGACCGCCTTCACAACCCCATGGGGCACGTACTGCTATACAGTCATGCCCTTTGGTTTGAAAAATGCCGGCGCAACATACCAACGAGCCATGAACACGATCTTCCATGATCAAATTCACGAGCTTGTAGAAGTGTATGTAGATGATCTCTTGGCGAAATCCAAAACCCGATGCACCCATATCGAATGTTTACAAAAGATTTTCGAAAGGCTTAGGCTTTACAAAGTAAAGCTAAACCCTCAAAAATGTGTGTTCGGGGTAGAATCAGGAAAGCTTCTAGGCTTTATGGTAAGCCAAAGGGGAATAGAAGTCGACCCCTCTAAGTGTCGAGCCATCATAGACATGGCTCCACCCTCCAATCTCACCCAAGTCCGTAGCCTTCAAGGTCGATTACAATCTGTGCGCCGATTCATATCGAATCTGGCAACTACAATGCGAACCCTTCAACAAACTGTTGAGGAAGGGTACGAAATTCTTATGGGATGACGAATGCCAAAAGTCCTTCGAGAGACTAAAGGCATACTTGGTTAATCCCCCCGTTTTGAATCCTCCAAAGCAAGGAAAACCGCTTTTATTATACATCTCCGTGCATGTAAACGCTTTAGGAGCCCTGTTGGCTCAATACGAGGATGACACCCAAATGGAGTATGCCATCTACTATATTTCGAAAACTCTCTTGGCTTATGAGCGAAATTATCAAGCCATGGAGAAGACGTGCTTGGCCCTAGTCTGGGCCTGCCAGAAATTCAGACACTACTTCCTAGATCATGAGATCTGGATAGTGTCCAAGCTTGATCCAATCAAGCACTTGTTCGAAAAACCCATTCTCACGGGTAGATTGGGCAAATGGCAACTCCTTCTAATGGAGTATGATCTAAAATACCATCACCAGATCTCCGTTAAGGGGCAAGCCCTAGCAGATTACGTGGCTGACTTCCCCTTGGAGGACGCATATCCCACTCTTGTCGAAATGCCTGATGAAGGCATATTGCAAAACCATTTTCAAAACCACATTTTGGCAAATTCTTTCGAAAACCAAGTGTGGACGATGCACTTCGACGGGGCACGAAACCAACGAGGGGCTGGTGCCGGGATCATCCTAATCTCCCCTGAAAAGGGCGAGATTCCCATAGCAGTCCGCTTAGATTTCGAATGTTCCAACAACGTAGCTGAGTATGAAGCACTCATACAAGGCTTAAGGATTTCGAAAACTCTAGGGGCATCATGCATCGAGGTCTTTTGAGATTCGCTCCTTGTCATAAACCAGGTTTTAAAAATTTGGCAAGTACGTAATGAGAAACTACTTCCATATCACGAGTTGGCCACTCGATTGGTCCAATCCTTCCAGTCGTGTAAGCTCACACACGTGGGAAGAGAGGACAATGGCATCACCGATGCCCTCTCTTCCTTGGGTTCAGCCCTGAAGGTCGATCCCATTTAAGGGACCAGATCTTTGGAAATATGGCATGCGCCCCATCCATCCACACACGACTTGGATATTTGCCAAAACAACCCAGAGTCTATTGAAAAACCCTGGTTCTATGACATAAAACAATTTTTAGAAAATGGGGGATTCACCGAGGATGCCACATCCAAAGATAGGGCATTCATTCGAAAGATTTCGACCCGATACACCATTCTAGGTGGGGTCTTATACAAAAAGAGTTTTACCGGCATTCTGCTTAGGTGTATCGACCTAGAGGAGGCTAGGATAGTGATGCACGAGTTCCACGATGGAGAATGTGGAGGTCATGTTAATGCCAACATGATGGCAATGAAAATACTTAGAGGGGGTTATTTTTGGTCCACCCTGAAAAGGGATTGTCACGATCATGTTAGGAAGTGTCATCCATGTCAAGTGCATGGGCACGCCATTCATATCCCTTCATCTGCATTGCATTCCGTGGTCAGCCCCTGGCCATTTACCATGTGGGCGTTTGACATTGTAGGCCCCACATTTCCAAAGGCCTCGAATGGGCATCGTTTTATTTTAGCAGCCACGGAGTATTTCCCCAAGTGGGTGGAAGCCATTTCCCTAACGAATGTAATGGGGCAACATGTGGTGGCTTTCATCCGGAGGAATATCTTGGCTCGATTTGGGGTTCCACGAGACCTTGTGTCTGATAATGGTACCCCATTCAAGAACGAGCGGATGGTTAAGTTGTGCAACACGTATGGCATAACTCACCACTTCTCCTCGCCCTACTACCCTCAAGGCAACGGCCAAGCCGAAGCCACAAACAAGACTCTCATTGGTATCATTGAGAAAACCTTAGAGAAGGGTAGGAGGTGGCATGAGAAGCTGGATGAAGCCTTATGGGCTTATAGGACTTCCATCCGGACTCCCACGAATGCCACACCATTCGAATTGGTCTATGGCACAAACGCCATTCTTCCCATTCATACCCAACTGCATTCATTCCATACATCCATTGCACTCGACCTCCCCCTAGAGACGCTTCAGCATGCTAGGATGGCCGAACTAGATTTGCTAGATGAGAGGCGACTCCTTGCTATGGATCATGCTCGTGCATACCGGCAAAGGATAGCCCGACATTATAGCAAACACATGAGACCTCGCCACTTTGAAGTGGGAGATCTGGTCTTGAAAACCATCCACCATCGTGGCCCACACCCCCTAGGCAAGTGGCGCCCCAACTGGGATGGACCCTATGTTGTGCGAGCAACCACTACGAACAATTCGTATTGGTTGATCGATGTAGAAGGTAGGAATTTAGCAGATCCTATCAATATTCAATACTTAAAGAAGTATCATATGTAGGATCTGGATTAAATTCCAGTTTTCGAAAACTTTATAGGGATAGCTGCCCTGAGACATGTGAATAAGGTGCAAAAGCAATTCGTGTGACCCTGAGTGAGAGAATTCGCACTTGTGAAAGAGTGGAGTTTTCAAAATCGTGGTTACATTTCAAAATCCTTCTTCTTACAAAGAAAGGCCTAGTTCAACATAGCAAGATACTTGCAAGTAGTACGTGCTATTTCTAAAATAGGCTGATCTGGAATGGATCGAGTGTAGGCTTGGGATAAGTCCTCCCCTCTTCTCTTCTCCTTCCAAAAGGAAAACAAAGGCCCAAATCAAAAGGGAATTTCCCATTTAAAGTCTCTTTCCAAAAGAAAGAAACCAGACTTGAAAAAGAAAAATCGATTCTCTTATGAAAAAGAGGGATTAAAGAAAAAATACTCCCAAAGGGAGACCCTCTATAAAAAAGGAAAAGAGGCCAAAAAAGCTCAAAAAGAGCAGTTTTCCGCCTTCTATGCCTTAAACCACGGGACGCTTCAGAAGGGACCGTGGTATCTCTTTCCCATCCCTGGCTTATCCCAAGCTAAAGCATGGTTCATTTCGAGGAATCCTAAAGTAAAAATAGGATTTACTTACTTGAATTTCATCTTGTTTGAGAATTCGACCTTTCAAGTAAGGCGTAGGGATTTGAAATGAAGCTTGTTTTCTTATAAAACCTCCGCTGGATAAGCGAGTGTTAAGACTCAAACAAGGGCAAGCACGAAGAGCTCGAGATCCTTAGGATCGAGACTCAAGACAGTTGTCCCTTTTGTAAATAGCTTTGGTAAATAAGTTTTAAAAACCGAACATCGAACAGCATAGGGTTTTTGGCTCACTTGGAGCAGTAGGCCTTGTAAGTCTCTAGAGTTCGACCACACCTGGTCTCTGGGAGGTCGCCACTCTTGGCACCACACCCATGTCATTTGCATTCCACGCATGGTACTTGCATGAACATGATCCCATTTAGGACCAGATTCCATAAGTGAACCCTTTGGCGTGATATCTCCTCCTACCAGAGTTTGTAAAATTGAGATTTTGTTAAAATGGGACGATCCCATATTTTTCGTGGCTAGATCTAGGGAGACATTAAAAGGGGTGTTTGTCATCTTTGCCCTTATCCAAATCGATTTGGACAAGGCCAAAGAGGGGCATCTGTAAACACCCCGAAATCCCACGAATTTCTTAAACAAATCTGGTTTTATACAAGCAGCCCCAAAGGGCCATTTTTGAGTTTGGAAACCCAGGAGCCTTCCAAACAAACCCTGTATATATGTTTTAAACTTTATCTTTCAAAAACATATGATATAGCTTTTGAAAACCCTTTTAAAACATGTTTTGAAACCCCGAAGCGGCTTGGCCCGATCAAGACAGGACCAGGAGAGCCAAGAAGAGCCCGGAACCGGAGCACATGTCAAGCCCGGCACAGCAACTCTTGTATCTGACTCATACCCCAGGATCTCGAACGTCCAAGACCCTGTTCTTACCAAAATATCATTTGAAGTCATCTCCGGAAGGCAGAAACGGAGGCGGACGACCATGTTGGCGAAGACCCAACGCAGACGGAGTACTGATGCTGTCAGGCCCCGCACGAATCGTCCGTTTCGAACCCAGCCCGAAGGAGTCAGAGTTCAGTTTGGATTGGATCTGGACCATATATATCCAGATTCCAATCCAAACCCATATGTGGATTTGGATTTGGATTTGGATCCAGAGATCCAATCCAATATCCATATCCATGGCCCACATCACCTTCTCATAAATGGAGGTGGGGCCCACTTGAAATTCACGTGGGATATTGGGCATGAGAGAGAGTGGGGGTGATAAATATCAAGAGTGTTGTATTAAGCTTGACTTGTGTGTCAAGTTTGGGTTTAATCTTGTGGTTTAGCCTAATTGAGTGGGTTTAAGCTTGTAATTAGCTAAAACCTAACCTAGGGCTGCACCAACATGGGGTGATCAAGGTCTATGGGCCATGCTAAGGGAGCTCCTTCACCTAAACCTAACCCAAAATGCCTAAACCTAGCCTAAACCCCTAATCCACCCCTAATCTGAACCTAATCACCTAACCCACTTCCCTAATCCCGGCCTAATCCCGACCTAATCACCTAACCCACTCCCCTAATCCTTCCCTAAACCTAGATTAATTTCCCTAATCCTAGCCTAAACCTAGCCTAAACCACCTAACCTAGCTTACTAAACCTCACCCTAAAACCCAACCACCTAACTTAGCCCTAAACCACCCTTAGCCCACGATTTTCCCAAACCCCTAGTTTTAAAATATCTGGCCCAACCCCATCCAGCCCACCTTATCTACATACTACCCTACCTAAACCACCTAACCACTACCCACAACCCAGCCCTAACCGACCTACCCATCCCCTATTTAAACCCCCCCCCATTGTGGGCGGGTTTTAAAAGTGGAAACCACTCCACCACCCAGCCGGGCCCTCTCCTTCTCCCATCTCTCATCCGTCTTCCCCAGCAGCTCCAGCTCCTCCACCAGCCACCACCTGCTCCGCCACCTTCCCTCTCCCACGTCACCATCACTGCCCCCCCAGCTGGACGTCACCACCTTTCCCCAACTCCACCAGCCGACAGCCACCTGCCCGCCACTCTCCAACTCCATCCGCCACTCCTACCCATTCGGTAAGTCCCCCTAACTCCCTCAAAGCCACTCTCTACCACCCCTCCACTCTTAGCCACCCATCTTCCCCTTGGCTCAACCTCTTTGCCGCCACCATCTAAGCCTAGCCGAACCTAGGATAACCCAAGTGGCTGGCCACCGCTTAGCCACCATCTCCCATTCGGCCGACCCCCCTAGGTGCCCTATTTGGCCTTCCCACTAACTCACCTTTTAGGGCCAGGTTTCCCTAAGTACCTAACTTCCCTAGTGACCCTAAGACCCACTTAGTCAGCCACTCTAAACTCCCTACTTGGAGGCGCCGCCTACTTGCCACCGGCCCCCTTCGAGGCGTCCATCCCGCGCCCATTTGCAGCCGGCCAGCACTCTTGGTCACATACCTTCGCGGAGCTCCCGTTTGCAGCCCAAAGCCAAGGCCACGCTCAAGCAAGACCTCTACGGACCAGCTACTTGTAAGTTTCTAAACTCGGTCTTTAATCATACACTTGCTTGAAATTCAATTTGATACGGGGTTGTAATAACGGAGCATAGTCTCCCCCCGCTTGTAATAACGTGGCTTGGCACAACCACACACGTGCACTCTCTTAGTCGTGCACAATTTTGAACACACACGGGCCTAATCAGCCCCTAATATATAAGTGTACGTATATATTTCATTTCCGAAGGGTTTTGTTTAAGTTGGGTGCGTAAGTCTTTCAATTTAAACACTCTCACACACATTGAGCTTTCGCTCTTATTTGAAAGACCCAAGTAAGGGCCGACCTATACTATTTGGGTTTCATTTCTTGTCGTGTGAGTAAGTCTTTCAATTTAAACACTCTCACACACATTGAGCTTTCGCTCTTATTTGAAAGACCCAAGTAAGGGCCGACCTATACTATTTGGGTTTCATTTCTTGTCGTGTGAGTAAGTCTTTCAATTCAAGCACTTTCGCACACATTGAGCCTTCGCTCTTACTCCCCAAGACCTTAGTAAAGGCCTTATTGCAGTTATATTTGGGTTTCATTTATGTCGTGTGTGTAGTACTTCAATTCAAGCACTCTCACACACATTGAGCCTTCGCTCTTACTCCCAAGACCTTAGTCAAGGCCATACTGCAATCTATATTTGGGTTTTATTTCATGTCGTGTGTGTAAGTCTTTCAATTCAAGCACGCACCCACATTGAGCCTTCGCTCTTATTTGCAAGACCCGAGTAAGGGCTCATATACATAAGATATATACATATTTCCCTTCGCTTATTTCCCTTCTGTTATTTCCCTTCGGTTATTTCCCTTCTGTTATTTCCCTTCTGTTATTTCCCTTCAGCATTGTCTTTACATTTCGGGTTTTCCCTTTGGAGTAGCGTGAGTTTGCATTGCATCTACGCCATACCACGAGGTAGGACGCATATTGCATCGAAGCAACCCCCGCTCGAATTCGCCCATGTAGTGGAGTGTTCATAACACACAAACTAGGCGACCCAAAAAGGGATAAAAGAAAAGACTTAGGCACGTGCAAATCCACGTGATCTAAAACATGCAATCGCATCTTAAAGACCCGAAATAGACACCTCGAATCGTTTCGTAGACTTTCTCCCTAAAACTCGATTTTTGCAAAAGCGTACAGACTGACCCTTGCGCATCGGTGCAAGAAGGTCTGCGACGACAAGAGCTCACTTGCTCACAGTCGCCACGTTTAGAAGTCAGTGTTAAATATATCTTCGCTAGCTTAAGTAAGCTAGCTGGCACGCCCTGTTTGTATACATAGGCCTTAGACGAACGATAAGATCCACTCCAAGCCACGAAAGAGGCGAAGAGGCGGGGATTTTCGCGCGTCTACACTTTTAAAAATAAGTAAGAGGGGATTTAGAGCCAAAGGGGACTCAATCTGCTATGACCTTGGTCCTAATATCGATCATGTACTCAATGGTTTCGAAATGCATGCATGGGCATGTATGAAGGGTGTGAGTGATATGCACACGATAATTCTTTTAGAGACTCTTAACATGCAAGGATCGAACTTGGGAGGCTTGTGAAGGTCGACTGCCCCAAGTGATCATGGCCCTTATGTGGCTTGATGTTTTCGGGTTTTCACAACTTTTCAAAAGAAAGGGGAAATCCTTTTTTACTTCAATCACAAGGATTTTCAGCTTCTTGTATTTCCCTTTACTCGGGTCATAATACCTACTACTTGGTAGAGATTTTTATAGGAAAACTAGGAAACATTGCAAAACTCTCCTACTTACACAACAAAGTCTAATTCTCAAACAAAATAAGATTCAAATGAATAAATCCTATTCCTACTTTAGGATTTTCCTAGATAAAACCTTTCTCCACTAGGATAAGTCATAGGGATAGGGAAAGAATTACCACGGTCCCTTCTGAAGCATCCCGTGGTTTAAGGCCAAGAAGAGGAAAATTTGCTCCTTTTGAGCTTTTGGCAATTTTTTTTTTTTTCTTTTTTTCATAGAGGGCCTCCCTTTTTCTTTTTGGAGGATTTTGCTTTTTCCTCTTTCTTTTTCAATCAAAGCACTCTTTTCTGCTTTGCTTTTCTTTTTCTTTTGAAGATAAAATTTTGGAGGGATATCCTCTTTTCTATTTTGCCAAATTTTCCTTTTTGGGAAGGAGAAGCGAAATGGGGAGAGACTTATCCCAATGGTTTACTCGATTCATCTAAGAACACCCTATTTTGAAATAGCATATACCATTTGGAAATATTTTGCTGTTTTGAACAAGGCTCGATTTTGTAAGATGGGGACTTTTGAAATATAGCCCATAAATTTTGAAAACTCTACCTTTCATAAGATCCTATTTCCCTTGTTTTAGGGTCACACGATCCACCTTGATCCTTCTTCAAGAAGTTCAAAGGAGATCCCATTCAAAATATTTTCAAAAGAGAGTAGCCCCTATACATGATATCTTTTCAAATGTTGAGCATTTATAGGGTCTACCAAGTTCCTACCGTCAACATCAACCAACCAATAAGCATTGTTAGTGGTGGTTTCACGCACAACATAAGGACCATCCCACTTGGGCCGCCACTTTCCAAGGGGGTGTGGGCCTCGGTGGTGAATGGTTTTTAGCACTAGGTCTCCCACTTTGAAGTGGCGAGCCTTCATGTGCTTCTTGTAGTGTCGGGCTACCCTTTGCCTATATGCATGTGCATGATCCATAGCAAGTAGCCTCTTTTCATCCAACAAGTCAAGTTCGACCATTCTAGTATGTTGTAGGGTTTCTAATGGAATATCTAATGCAAGTGATGTATGAAATGAATGAAGCTTGGTATGAATGGGGAGTATGGCACTCGTGCCATAGACCAACTCGAATGGGGTGGCATTTGTTGGGGTTCGAATGGAAGTTCTATAAGCCCACAAGGCTTCGTCGAGCTTCTCGTGCCATGTCCTACCTTTTTCTATGGTTTTCTCAATGATGCTTATGAGGGTTTTGTTTGTGGCTTCGGCTTGGCCGTTGCCTTGAGGGTAGTAGGGCGATGAAAAGTGTTGAGTCATGCCATATGTGACACACAATTTTTCCATCTTCTCATTCTTGAATGGGGTGCCATTATCGGACACTAGGTCTTTTGGTACTCCAAATCGGGCCAAGATATTTCTCTTAATGAATGCCACTACATGTTGTCCTTGGACATTGGCCAAGGATGTAGCTTCAACCCATTTAGAGAAATATTCAGTGGCCGCTAGGATGAACCTATGTCCGTTGGATGCATTGGGGGATATGGGTCCTACGATGTCGAACGCCCACATGGCAAAAGGCCAAGGGCTCATGATGGAATGCAAAGTGGATGATGGGGTGTGAATGATATGCCCATGTACTTGACATTGATGACATTTCCTAACATGATCATGGCAGTCTTGTCTTAGGGTGGACCAAAAATACCCAGCTCTAAGTATCTTCATGGCCATCATATTTGCATTAACATGGCCTCCACACTCTCCATCGTGGAACTCGTGCATTATGGTCCTAGCCTCTTCAAGGACTACACATCGCAACAAGATGCCCGTAAAACTTTTCTTATAAAGCACCCCTCCCAAAATTACATACCGGGTTGAAATTTTTCTAATAAAAGCTTGATCTTTTGAAGAAGCATATTCGGAAAATCCTCCGTTTTCTAAAAAGTTTTTAATGTCATAAAACCAAGGTTTATCATTTGGATTTTGGTCGTTTTGGCAAATCTCTAAATCATGCGTGGATGGAACGGGTGAGTGCCATATCTCTAGGGATCGGGTTCCCAAGGTGGGATCGACCCTTAAAGCGGATCCTAAGGAGGAGAGGGCATCCGCTATGGTGTTATCCTCTCTCCCTATGTGAGTGAGTGTGCATGATTTGAAAGAGTCGACCAACTTGGTGGCCAACTCATGATACGGAATGAGTTTTTCGTGTTTGACTTGCCAAACTTTTAAAACTTGGTTCACAACCAGTAAAGAGTCTCCAAAGACTTCAATGCAAGCTGCCTCTAGATTTTTCAAGACTTTTAGGCCTTGTATGAGAGCCTCATATTCAGCCACATTATTTGAACACTCAAAATCTAGACGAATTGCAATGGGTATTTCTCCCTTTTCGGGGGATATGAGAATGACTCCAACACCTGCCCCTTGTTGGTTACGTGCCCCATCAAAGTACATTTTCCATACTTGGTTTTCATTAAAACAGTTTGCTAAAACATGGTTTTGAAAATCGTTTGCAAATATGCCTTCATCGGGCATCTCATCAAGTATGGGATATGTTTCTTCCAAGGGGAATTCGGCCATATGATCGGCTAGGGCTTGCCCCTTAATGGAGGTTTGGTGGTGATATTTCAAGTCATATTCCATTAAGAGGAGTTGCCATTTACCAAGCCTACCCGTTAGGATAGGTTTTTCAAACAAGTGCTTGATCGGATCAAGCTTAGACACTATCCATATCTCATGATCTAGGAAGTAATGTCTAAACTTTTGGCAAGCCCATACTAATGCCAAGCACGTTTTCTCCATGGCTTGATAATTTCTTTCATATGCCAAGAGAGTTTTCGAAATATAGTAAATGGCACATTCTTTGTGGCCATCATCCTCATATTGGGCTAATAAAGCACCCAATGCATTCGTATGTATGGAAATGTAAAGAAGTAAAGGTTTTCCTTGCTTTGGAGGTTTCAAAATTGGAGGATTCACCAAATAAGTTTTCAATCTTTCAAAAGCTTTTTGACAATCCTCGTCCCACAAAAATTTTACCCCTTTTCGCAAAAGTTTGTTGAAAGGTTCGCATCTTGTTGCTAAATTTGAAATGAACCTCCTAATGGCTTGGAGGCGACCTTGGAGGCTTCGGATTTGGGTCAAGTTGGATGGTAGAGGCATATCTATGATGGCTCGGCACTTAGAGGGGTCTACTTCAATACCCCTTTGGCTCACCATAAAGCCCAAAAGCTTACCTTATTCTACCCCGAATACACATTTTTGAGGGTTTAGTTTCACTTTGTAAAGCCTAAGCCTTTCGAAAACTTTTTGCAAAGACTCAATGTGAGTAACTCGGGTTTTTGATTTCACCAAAAGGTCATCCACATATACTTCCAAGAGCTCATGAATTTGGTCATGAAAGATAGTAGTCATAGCTCTTTGGTATGTGGCACCGGCATTTTTCAAACCAAACGGCATAACTGTATAACAGTATGTGCCCCAAGGTGTAGTAAAAGCAGTTTTTGCCTGATCTTTTGGTGCTAACTTAATTTGATTGTAACCCGAATAGCCATCCATGAAAGAAAACATTTTATGATTTGCAGTGCTATCTACTATCAAATCAATATTTGGTAGAGGAAAATTGTCTTTTGGAGTGGCTTTGTTCAAACTAAAATCAATGCAAATCCTAATTTTCCCATTGGATTTTCGAACTACAACAATATTTGAAAGCCATTCTGAGTACGCAATGGGTTTTATAAATCTGGCTTTTAAAAGATCTTCTAAACCCTCTTTCACCTGTGCATGTACATCGGGGTGAATCTTTCTAAGCTTTTGCTTTATGGGTTTGGCATTTGATTCTAGGGGAAGACGATGCTCTACTACCATTGGGTCTAAACCCGGCATGTCTTCGTAGGTCCATGCAAACACATCTACATATGATTTGAGAAATGTGATGAATGATGTCCTTTCATGCTCATGTAAACATGCGCCTATTTTAACATGCTTAGGCTTAGACTCACTCCCTAGATTTACTTCCACAAAATCCCCTCCTACGGAATTTGAAGGTTTTTCTAAATCAAGGATTCTATGGAACTCGGGAAGCTCGAAGGTTTGGTCCTCCTCATGGACGAGGGGATCTTCCTCTTCGCTTTGATCGCTCTTGAGAAATTTGGGTTCTATGAAAGTGCTAGGCAAGGCACACGGTTTTGGAACATCTACCACTTTCAAAAGACTAGGGCTTTTCACAAAGACAATGTTTTTGGGTTTTCCAAGATTTTTGATTTTTTTGGCTTTTTCGAAATTGCTCTTCGGAGATGGAATGTATAAAACCTTGTTTTTGGTGTTTTCGCATTTTTCAATTTTTTTGGCTTTTTGTAAACACAAGGAAGGAACAAAAACCACATTCTTTTTGAAATTTTCAAAATTTTCAATTTTTTTGGCTTTTTGTAAACAAATAGAAGGAGGAGAAATGTAAATCACATTCTTTTCGAGATTTTTGAAATTTTCTATTGTTTTTGGTTTTTGGAAACTTTCTAAATGTTTTTGGATTTTGCAAATTTCTAATTTTTTTGGGTTTTTGGATGTGGCGGGGTCTTCCATCAAACCTACAAAGAAAACACCATGCATTAGGCTCTAAATAAGAGGTCTAAGTCATAGGTTTCGGTGTTAGGAGGCTCTAAGGCACCCTTGACCCAAGTAGTCATGGGTGGAGGTTCAGGTGGTATGGATGGGTCGTAGCCTATCCCATTCTCGATTTTGAAAAAGCTTCCAATTCAGTAGGAGGAGATTTCATAGAGGTGAACCTAGGGGATGATTCCAATCCCAAAAACATCAAAATAGGCGCATGCTTATATGAACATGAAAGATTAGCATTCATTGCATTTCTACGAACCTATTTAGATGTATTTGCATGGATGTATGAAGACATGCCGGGCATAGACCCCAGCATTGTCGAGCATCGTCTTCCCTTAGATGCGGATGTAAAACCCATAAAGCAGAAGCTTAGGAAAATACACCCGAATGTACACACGCAAGTCAAAGAGGGTTTAGAAGATCTGTTAAAAGTCGGATTTATAAAACCCATTGCGTATTCTGATTGGTTGTCAAACATCGTTGTAGTTCGAAAAACCAATGGGAAAATTCGAATATGCATCGATTTCAGAAACCTGAATAAAGCCACTCCAAAGGATAATTATCCTTTACCAAACATAGATTTGATAGTCGATAGTACTGCAAATCATGAAATGTTTTCGTTCATGGATGGCTATTCAGGCTATAATCAAATCAAACTAAGTCCACGAGATCAGGGTAAGACCACCTTCACAACCCCATGGGGCACGTACTGCTATACAGTCATGCCCTTTGGTTTGAAAAATGCCGGCGCAACATACCAATGAGCCATGACCACGATCTTCCATGATCAAATTCATGAACTCGTAGAAGTGTATGTAGATGATCTCTTGGCAAAATCCAAAGCCCGATGCACTCATATCGAATGTTTACAAAAGATTTTTGAAAGGCTTAGGCGTTACAAAGTAAAGCTAAACCCTCAAAAATGTGTATTCGGGGTAGAATCAGGGAAGCTTTTGGGCTTTATGGTGAGCCAAAGGGGTATAGAAGTCGACCCCTCTAAGTGTCGAGCCATCATAGACATGGCTCCGCCCTCCAATCTCACCCAAATCCGTAGCCTCAAGGGTCGTTAACAATCTGTTCGCCGATTCATATCGAATCTGGCAACTAGATGCAAACCCTTTAACAAGTTGTTGAGGAAGGGCACGAAATTCTTATGGGATGACGAATGCCAAAGGTCCTTCGAAAGACTAAAGGCGTACCTGGTTAATCCCCCCGTTTTGAATCCTCCGAAGCAAGGAAAACCGCTTTTACTCTACATCTCCGTGCATGCGAATGCTTTAGGAGCCCTGTTGGCTCAATACGAGGATGACACCCACAATGAGTATGCCATCTACTATATTTCGAAAACTCTCTTGGCTTATGAACGAAATTATCAAGCCATGGAGAAGACGTGCTTGGCCCTAGTCTGGGCCTGTCAGAAGTTCAAACACTATTTCCTAGATCATGAGATCTGGATAGTGTCCAAACTTGATCCAATCAAGCACTTGTTCGAAACATCCATTCTCACAGGTAGATTGGGCAAATGGCAACTCCTTCTAATGGAGTGTGACCTGAAATACCATCACCAGATCTCCATTAAGGGGCAAGCCCTAGCAGATTACGTGGCTGAGTTCTCCTTAGAGGACACATATCCCACACTTGCTGAAATGCGTGATGAAGGCATATTACAAAACCACTTTCAAAACCACATTTTGGCAAATTCTTTCGAAAACCAAGTGTGGAAAATGCACTTCGATGGGGCACGAAACCAACGAGGGGCTGGTGCTGGGGTCATCCTCATCTCTCCTGAAAAGGGTGAGATTCCTATAGTAGTCTGCCTAGATTTCGAATGTTCCAACAACGTAGCTGAGTATGAAGCACTCATACAAGACTTAAGAATTTCGAAAAATCTAGGGGCATCATGCATCGAGGTCTTTGGAGATTCGCTCCTTGTCATAAACCAGGTTTTGAAAATTTGGCAAGTACGTCATGAAAAACTACTTCCATATCACGAGTTGGCCACTCGATTGGTCCAGTCTTTCCAATCATGCAAACTCACACATGTAGGAAGAGAGAATAATGGCATCGTCGATGCCCTCTCCTCCTTGGGTTCAGCCCTAAAGGTCGATCCCATTTCAGGGACTCGATCTTTAGAAATACGGCATGCGCCCAACTCATCCACACACGACCTGGATATTTTCCAAAATAACCCAGAGTCTATTGGAAAACCCTGGTTTTACGACATAAAACAATTTTTAGAAAATGGGGGATTCACCGAGGATGCCACATCCAAAGATAAGGCATTCATCCGTAAAATTTCGACCCGATACACCATTCTGGGTGGGGTTTTAATAAAAAAAAGTTTTACCGGCATTCTGCTTAGGTGTATCGACCTAGAGGAGGCTAGGATAGTGATGCATGAATTCCACGATGGAGAATGTGGAGGTCATGTTAATGCCAACATGATGGCAATGAAAATACTTAGAGGGGGCTATTTTTGGTCCACCCTGAAAAAGGATTGTCACGATCATGTTAGAAAGTGTCACCCATGTCAAGTGCATGGGCACGCCATTCATATCCCTTCATCTGCATTACATTCCGTGGTCAGCCCCTGGCCATTCACCATGTGGGCGTTTGATATTGTAGGCCCAATATTTCAAAAAGCCTCGAATGGGCATTGATTTATTTTAGCAGCCACGGAGTATTTCTCCAAGTGTGTGGAAGCCATTTCCCTAACCAACGTGCTGGGGCAACATGTGGTGGCTTTCATCCAGAGGAATATCTTGGCTCGATTTGGGGTTCCACGAGACCTTGTGTTTGATAATGGTACCCCATTCAAGAACGAGCGGATGGTTAAGTTGTGCAACACGTATGGCATAACTCACCACTTCTCTTCACCCTACTACCCTCAAGGCAACGGCCAAGCCGAAGCCACAAACAAGACTCTCATTAGTATATTTGAGAAAACCTTAGAGAAGGGTAGGACGTGGCACGAGAAGCTGGATGAAGCCTTATGGGCTTATAGGACTTCCATCCGGACTCCCACGAATGCCACACCATTCGAATTGGTCTATGGCACAAACGCCATTCTTCCTATTCATACTCAACTACATTCATTTCATACATCCATTGCACTCGACCTCCCCCTAGAGACACTTCAGCATGCTAGGATGGTCGAACTAGATTTGCTAGATGAGAGGCGACTCCTTGCCATGGATCATGCTTGTGCATACCGGCAAAGGATAGCCCGACACTATGGCAAACACATAAGACCTCACCACTTTGAAGTGGGGGATCTGGTCTTGAAAATCATCCACTATCGTGGCCCACATCCCCTTGGAATGTGGCGCCCCAAGTGGGATGGACCCTATGTTGTATGAGCAACCACCACGAATAATTCGTATTGGTTGATCGATGTAGAAGGTAGGAATTTAGTAGATCCTATCAATATTCAATACTTAAAGAAGTATCATATGTAGGAATTGGATTAAATTCCAGTTTTCAAAAATTTTAGGGATAACTGCCCTGAGACACGATAATAAGGTGCAAAGGCAAAATCGTGTGACCCTGAGTGAGAGAATTCGCACTTGTGAAAGAGTGGAGTCTTCAAAATCGTGGTTACATTTCAAAATCCTTCTTCTTAGAAAGAAAGGCCTAGTTCAATATAGCAAGATACTTGCAAGTAGTACGTGCTATTTCTAAATAGGCTGATCTGGAATGGATCGAGTGTAGGTTTGGGATAAGTCTCCCCTTCTTCTCTTCTCCTTCCAAAAGGAAAACAAAGGCCTAAACAAAGGGAATTTCCCATTCAAAGTCTCTTTCCAAATGAAAGAAACCAGAATTTAAAAGAAAAATCGATTCTCTTGTGAAAAAGAGGGATTAAAGAAAAAATACTCCCAAAGGGAGATCCTTTACGAAAAAAAGGAAAAAGAGGCCAAAAAGCTCAAAAAGAGCAGTTTTCCGCCTTCTATGCCTTAAACCACGGGACGCTTCAGAATGGACCGTGGTATCTCTTTCCCATCCCTGGGTTATCCCAAGCTAAAACATGATTCATTTCGAGGAATCCTAAAGTAAAAATAGGATTTGCTTACTTGAATTTCATCTTGTTTGAGAATTCGACGTTTCGAGTAAGGCATAGGAATTTGAAATATAGCTTGTTTCCTTACAAAACCTCCGCTAGATAAGCGAGTGTTGAGACTCAAACAAGGGCAAACACGTAGAGCTCGAGATCCTTAGGATCGGGACTAAAGACAGTTGTCCCTTTTGTAAATAGTTTTGTAAAAAAGTTTTGAAAATCGAACATCGAACAACATAGGAACAACATAGGACTCTCATTGGTATAATTGAGAAAACTTTAGAGAAGGGTAGGATGTGGCACGAGAAGCTGGATGAAGCCTTATGGGCTTATAGGACTTCCATCCGGACTCCCACGAATGCCACACCATTCGAATTGGTCTATGGCACAAGCGCCATTCTTCCCATTCATACTCAACTGCATTCATTCCATACATCCATTGCACTCGACCTCCCCCTAGAGACACTTCAGCATGCTAGGATGGTCGAACTAGATTTGCTAGATGAGAGGCGACTCCTTGCCATGGATCATGCTTGTGCATACCGGCAAAGGATAGCCCGACACTATGGCAAACACATAAGACCTCACCACTTTGAAGTGGGGGATCTGGTCTTGAAAATCATCCACTATCGTGGCCCACATCCCCTTGGAATGTGGCGCCCCAAGTGGGATGGACCCTATGTTGTATGAGCAACCACCACGAATAATTCGTATTGGTTGATCGATGTAGAAGGTAGGAATTTAGTAGATCCTATCAATATTCAATACTTAAAGAAGTATCATATGTAGGAATTGGATTAAATTCCAGTTTTCAAAAATTTTAGGGATAACTGCCCTGAGACATGATAATAAGGTGCAAAGGCAAAATCGTGTGACCCTGAGTGAGAGAATTCGCACTTGTGAAAGAGTGGAGTCTTCAAAATCGTGGTTACATTTCAAAATCCTTCTTCTTAGAAAGAAAGGCCTAGTTCAATATAGCAAGATACTTGCAAGTAGTACGTGCTATTTCTAAATAGGCTGATCTGGAATGGATCGAGTGTAGGTTTGGGATAAGTCCCCCCTTCTTCTCTTCTCCTTCCAAAAGGAAAACAAAGGCCTAAACAAAGGGAATTTCCCATTCAAAGTCTCTTTCCAAATGAAAGAAACCAGAATTTAAAAGAAAAATCGATTCTCTTGTGAAAAAGAGGGATTAAAGAAAAAATACTCCCAAAGGGAGATCCTTTACGAAAAAAAGGAAAAAGAGGCCAAAAAGCTCAAAAAGAGCAGTTTTCCGCCTTCTATGCCTTAAACCACGGGACGCTTCAGAATGGACCGTGGTATCTCTTTCCCATCCCTGGGTTATCCCAAGCTAAAACATGATTCATTTCGAGGAATCCTAAAGTAAAAATAGGATTTGCTTACTTGAATTTCATCTTGTTTGAGAATTCGACGTTTCGAGTAAGACGTAGGAATTTGAAATATAGCTTGTTTCCTTACAAAACCTCCGCTAGATAAGCGAGTGTTAAGACTCAAACAAGGGCAAGCATGAAGAGCTCGAGATCCTTAAGATCGAGACTCAAGATAGTTGTCCCTTTTGTAAATAAATTTTGTAAATAAGTTTTGAAAAATCGAACATCGAACAGCATAGGATCTGCTCACTTGGAGCAACAGACCTTGTAAGTCTCTAGAATTCGACCACATCTGGTCTCTGGGATCGCCACTCTTGGCACCATACCCATGTCATGCATCTGCATTCCACGCATGACACTTGCATAAACCTGATCCCATTTAGGACCAGATTCCATAACGAATCCCTTTGGCGTGATATCTCCTCCTACCAGAGTTTTAAAACTGAGATTTTGCTAAAGATTGGGATGATCACATATTCTTCGTGGCTAGATCTAGGGAGACATTGAAAGGGGTGTTTGTCATCTTTGCCCTTATCCAAATCGATTTGGACAAGGCCAAAGAGGGGCATCTATAAACACCCCGAAATCCCACGCACTTCTCAAATCAACCTGGTTTTGTAAAAGCAGCCCCAAAGGGCCATTTTGAGTCTGGAAACCCAAGAGCCTTCCAAGCAACCCTGTACATAGGTTTTAAAACTTTAAATGTTTTAAAAAACCTTTTAAATATATTCTGAAATCCCACTAAGCAAGCTTGGCCTGATCAAGACAGGACCAGAAGAGCTAAAGAGAGCCCGAAACCGGAGTACAAGTCGAGCCCGGCACAGCAACTCTCATGTTGAATCCACCCCCAAGATCTCGAACGTCCAAGATCCTGTTATCAGCAAAACATCATTTAAAATCATCTCCGGAAGGTGAAAACAGAAGCGGACGATCATGTTGGCGAAGACCCAACGCAGACGGAGTACTGATGCTGTCAGACCTCGCACAAACTGTTCGTTTCGGACACAGCCCGAAGGAGTCAGAATTCAGTTTGGATCGGATCTGGACCATATATATCCAGATCCCAATCCAAACCCATGTGTGGACTTGGATTTGGATCCAGAGATCCAATCCAATATCCATATCCTTGGCCCACATCACCTTCTCATAAATGGAGGTGGGGCCCACTTGAATTTCACGTGGGATTATGGGCATGAGAGAGAGTAGGGGAGGATAAGATTAAAGTGTGTGCTGTAATTAAGCTTGACTTGTGTGTCAAGTTTGGGGTTAATCATGTGGGTTAGCCTAATTAAAGTGGGTTTAAGCTTGTAATTAGCCAGAACCTAACCTAGGGCTGTACCAACATGATGTGATTAAGGTCTATGGGTCATGCAAAGGGAGCTCCTTAATCCCATTCTAACCAAAAACACCTAATCCTAGCCTTTTACCCTAATCCTGTCCTAATCCTAGCCTAATCACCTAACCCACTTCCCTAATACCGGCCGAATCCCAACCTAATCACCTAACCCACTTCCCTAATCCTTTCCTAAACCTAGGTTAATTTCCCTAAACCTAACCTAATCCTAGCCTAATCACCTAACCCACCTCACTAAACCTCACCCGAAAACCAACCCACCTAGCTAAACCCTAAACCTCTAAACCACCCCACCTAAACCTAGCACATCATCTAAACCTCAGCCACTCCAACTACCCACCATTACCTAGACACCCTAGCTACACCCGACCACTCCACCTAACTCCCTAAGACCTGCCCATATCACCTCACCACACCCGGCCACTACCTTACCCCATACCCGAGCTAGCTTCCTTCCCATCTACCACAGCCCTAGCTACCTTAGCAACCACCACCACCGAGTCTCCCTTAGTCGGCCACTCCAACCGACAGTCACATACCCATTCGGCCAGCCATCGGCCAGCCACATACCTCCCCTAGACACTCCCTTATGACACTCCCTTAGGCTCCCCTTAGTGCCATACTTCCGAACACTACACCCTCCCTTAGTGACCCTACTTAGTCACTTTAGCCCAATACACAAAGCCAGCCCATTCCTAGTAGCCGGCCATCTTCAAGGCGCCCCCCCCCGCGCGCCATTTCCATCTGGCCAGCAGCCCCTCTTGCCGTTCAACTCCGCGGAGCTCCCTCTTGCAGCCCAAGGCGAAGGCCAAGCCCACGCTCAAGCAAGGCATCATCGGACCAGCTATAAGTAAGTGCCTAACTCGGTCCTTAGTTGTATACTTGCTTAAATTTAATTCGATACGGGGTTGTAATAACGGAGCATAGTCTCCCCCCGCTTGTAATAACGTGGCTTGGCACACCCACACACACGTGCATTCTCTTAGTCGTGCACGATTTGGAACACACACGGGCCTAATCAGCCCCTAATACATAAATATATATATGCTTTAACTTACATAGGGTTTTGCTTAAGTTGGGTGTGTAGTCTTTCAATTCAAGCACGCACACACATTGAGCCTTCGCTCTTATTTGTAAGACCCAAGTAAGGGCCGTGCTACACTATTTGGGTTTAATTTCATGTCGTGTGTGTAAGTCTTTCAATTCAAGCACACACACACATTGAGCCTTCACTCTTATTTGTAAGACCCAAGTAAGGGCCGTGCTATACTATTTGGGTTTAATTTCATGTCGTGTGTGTAAGTCTTTCAATTCAAGCACTCACACACATTGAGCCTTCGCTCTTATTTGTAAGACCCAAGTAAGGGCCGTGTTATACTATTTGGGTTTAATTTCATGTTGTGTGCGTAGTACTTCAATTCAAGCACTCACACACATTGAGCTTTCGCTCTTATTCCCAAGACCTTAGTTAAGGCCATATTGCAAGTTATATTTGGGTTTTATTTCATGTCGTGTGTGTAAGTCTTTCAATTCAAGCACGCACCCACATTGAGCCTTCGCTCTTATTTGCAAGACCCGAGTAAGGGCCCATATATATATACCTTATATACATATCTCCCTTCGGCATTTACATTACAAGTCATTTCCCTTCGGTTATTTCCCTTCGGCATTGTCTTTACATTTGGGTTTTTCCTTTGGAGTAGCATGAGTTTGCATTGCATCTACGCCATACCACGAGGTAGGACGCATATTGCATCAAAGCAAGCCCCGTATTCCAGCTCAAATTCGCCCATGTAGTGGAGTGTTCATAACACACACCTAGGTGGCCCATAAAGGGATAAAAAGAAAGACTTAGGCACGTGCAAATCCACGTGATCTAAAATCTGCAATCGCATTAAAAAGACCCGAATCAAACACCTCGAATTGCTTTCGTAGGCTTTGTCTACCCTAAACTCGATTTTTAAAGCATACAGACTGACCCTTGCGCATCAGTGCAAGAAGGTCTGCGACGACAAGAGCTCACTTGCTCACAGTCGCCACGTTAGAAGTCAGATTAAAATATATCTTCGCTAGCTTAGGTAAGCTAGCTGGCATGCCCTGTTTGTACAAATAGGCCTTAGACACACGAAAGGATCCGCTCGAGGCCCTGAGAAGCCAAAGGGGAGGCGGGGATTTTTCCTGAGTCTACACACGGCCCTTACTTGGGTCTTACAAATAAGAGCGAAGGCTCAATGTGTGTGAGTGCGAGAATTGAAAGACAACACACGCAACTCAAGCAAAACCCTATGCAACTTGAAGTATATACATAAATTTATATATAAAGGGCTGATTAGGCCCGTGTGTGTTCAAAATCGTGCACAACTAAGAGAGTGCACGTGTGTGTGGATATGCCAAGCCACGTTATTACAAGCGGGGGAAGACTATGCTCCGTTATTACAACCCCGTATCAAATTTAATTTAAGCAAGTCTACAACTAAGGACCGAGTTAGGCACTTACTTATAGCTGGTCCGGAGGTGACTTGCTTGAGCGTAGGTTTGGCTTCGCCTTGGGCTGCAAGAGGGAGCTCCTCGGAGTTGAACGACAAAGGGAGATGTTGGCTAGATGACTTGGGTGCACGGGAAGGGCGCCTTGAAGCTGGCTGGCTGCTAGGAAGGGGCTGCCTTGGTGTTTTGGGCTAAGGTGACTAAGGAAGGACACTAAGGATGGGCTGGTATTAAGGAAGGTAGTGCTAAAGGGGAGCCTAAGGGAGTGCCTAAGGGAAATGTATGGCTGGCCGAGTGGATTTGGTACAGTCGGTTGGAGTGGCCGACTAAGGGGAGCTTGGTGGTGGCCGACTTCTAGGGTGCCTAGGGATGTTGTGGATGGGAAGGGAGCTAGCTACGGTGTGGTGTAAGGTAGAGCTAAGGGCTGGTGAAAAGGGATATGAGCAGGTCCTAGGGAATCAAGTGTGGTGGTCGGGTGTCACTAGGCGAAGTGGTTTAAGGCAGGTGATGTAAGGTGGAGGTCTGGCCGAATGGGTAGGGATGACGGGTAGGTGGTGTTGGCGGGAGGTTGTGGTGGTGTGGGTGGTTGAGAGTGGAGGGGGAGTGAAGAAGAGGTGGAGCTAAGGGTAGGGTACTAACCGAAAGGGGAAGAAGCTGGCGGATGGAAGAGGGGCAACCGGGTGCTTCGGGTGGATGGGATTCAGTTGGGAGATGAAGGTGTCGCGAGGTGGAGCTTGGTGGAAGTAGTGGTGGTGGAGGCGGAGCTTGGCTGGGAGGCAGTGGCGCAGGTGGAGCAAGGTGGAAGGCTCGGCTGGAAGGGAATTGGCCAAGGTCGGCTGGGCCAAGGTGTTCCAAAACTTGAAAACCCGCCCACTAGGGGGGGGGGGGGGGGGGGGTTATAGCCTTGGAGATGGCGGTTGGGGCTGGTTTTGAGGAGGTGGTAAGGTGGTTTAGGTGGTGGTGGTGTGGTAATAAGGTGGGCTGGTTTTGAGGAGGGGACAGATATTTTAATACAAGGGGTTTTAGGTATATGGTGTGCTAGGTTTAGGGGTTTAGGGCTTAGCTAGGTGGGTTGGTTTTGGGGTGAGGTTTAGTGAGGGTTAGGTGATTAGGCTAGGATTAGGTTAGGTTTAAGGAAATTAGGCTAGGTTTAGGAAAGGATTAGGGAAGTGGGTTAGGTGATTAGGTTGGGATTAGGGAAGTGGGTTAGGTGATTAGGCTAGGTTTAGGCCAGGATTAGGGTAAAAGGCTAGGATTAGGGTTTTTTGATTAGGATTGGGTTAGGGAGCTCCCTTTGCATCACCCATAGACCTTGTTGCATCATGTTGGTGCAGCCCTAGGTTAGGTTTTGGCTAACACAAGCTTAAACCCATGCCAATTAGGCTAACCCACATGATTAACCCCAAACTTGACACACAAGTCAAGCTTAATTACAATCAACCCTCAAATCTTATCCTCCCCCACTCTCTCTCATGCCCATAATCCCACATGAACTTCAAGTGGGCCCCACCTCCATTTATGAGAAGGTGATGTGGGCCATGGATGTGGATATTGGATTGGATCTCTAGATCCAAATCCAAATCCAAATCCAAGTCCACACATGGGTTTGGATTGGGATCTGGATATATATGGTCCAGATTTGATCCAAACTGAATTCTGACTCCTTCAAGCTGCGTTCGAAACGAACGGTTTGTACGGGGTCTGACAGCATCAGTAGTCCGTCTGCATTGGGTCTTCGCCAACATGGTCGTCCGCTTCTGTTTTCACCTTTCGGAGATGATTTCAAGTGATGTTTTGCTGATAACAGGGTCTTGGACGTTCGAGATCCTTGGGGTGGATTCAATACGAGAGTTGGTGTGCCGGGCTCGACATGTGCTCCGGTTCCGGGCTCTCCTTGGTTCTCCTAGTCCTGCTTTAATCAGGCCAAGCTTGCTTTGTGGGGTTTGAAAACATATTTTAACAATTTTTAAAACATATTATACATATTTAAAACATATATAAGTTCAAAAAATGGCCCTTTGGGGCTGCTTTTACAAAACCAGGTTGGTTTGAGAGATTCGTGGGATTTCGGGGTGTTTACAGATACCCATAGCAATTCGCCTAGATTTCAAATGTTCCAACAACATAGCTAAGTATGAAGCACTCATACAAGGCTTAAGGATTTTGAAAACTCTAGGGGCATCATTTATCAAGGTCTTTGGAGATTCACTCCTCGTTATAAACCAAGTTTTGAAAATTTGGCCAGTGCGAAATGATAAACTTCTTCCATATCATGAGTTGGCCACTCGATTGGTTGAGTCCTTCCAATCGTGTACACTCACACACGTAGGAAGAGAGGATAATGGCATTACCGACGCCCTCTCATCCTTGGGTTTAGCCCTAAAGGTAGATCCCACTTTGGGAACCCGATCCTTAGAAATATGGCATGCACCCACTCCATCCACACACGATTTGGAGATTTGCCAAAATGATCCAGATTCTGTTGAAAAACCTTGGTTCTATGACATCAAATGTTTTCTAGAAAATGGGGAATTCGCTAAGGATGCCACATCCATAAGGCATTCATCCAGAAAATTTCTACCCGATACACGATTTTGAGTAGGGTTTTGTATAAAAAGAGTTTTACCGACATCTTACTAAGATGTGTCGACCTAGAGGAGGCTAGGACTATTATGCATGAATTCCACGATGGAGAATGTGGAGGTCATGTTAATGCCAACATGATGGCGATGAAAATACTTAGAGCGGGCTATTTTTGGTCCACCCTGAAAAAGGATTGCCACGATCATGTTAGGAAGTGTCATCCATGTCAAGTGCATGGGCACGCCATTCATATCCCCTCATCATCATTGCATTCCGTGGTCAGCCCCTAGCCATTTACCATGTGGGCGTTTGATATTGTAGGCCCAATATTTCCAAAGGCATCGAATGGGCATAGGTTCATTTTAGCAGCCACTGAGTGCTTCTCCAAGTGGGTCGAAGCCATCTCCCTGACCAACGTACAGGAGCAACATGTGGTGGCTTTCATTAGGAGGAATATCTTGGCTTAATTTGGAGTTCCAAGAGACCTTTTGTCCGATAATGGCACCCCATTCAAAAACGAGCGGATGGTTAAGTTGTGCAACACCTATGGCATAACTCACCACTTCTCCTCGCCCTACTACCCTCAAGGCAATGGCCAAGCCGAAGCCACGAATAAGACTCTCATTAGTATAATTGAGAAGACTTTAGAGAAGGGTAGGACGTGGCATGAGAAGCTGGATGAAGCCTTATGGGCTTATAGGACTTCCATCCAGAAGTCCACGAATGCCACGCCATTTGATTTGGTCTATGGCACAAATGCCATTCTCCCCATTCATACAAAGCTACATTCATTTCATACATCCATTGCACTCGACCTCCCCCTAGAGGCGCTTCAGCATACTAGGATGGCCGAACTAGGTTTGTTAGATGAGAGGCGACTCCTTGCTATGGACCATGCTCATGCATACCGGCAAAGGATAGCCCGACATTACGACAAACATATGAAACCTCGCCACTTTGAAGTGGGAGATCTGGTTTTGAAAATCATCCACTATCGTGGCCCACATCCACTTGAAAAGTGGCGCCCCAAGTGGGATGGACCCTATGTTGTGCATGCAACCACCACGAATAGCTCATATTGGTTGATCGATGTAGAAGGTAGGAATTTTGCAGATCCTATCAATGTTCAATACTTAAAGAAGTATCATGTATAGGGTTTGGGTTAAATTCCCGTTTTCGAAAATTCTTAGGGATAGCTGCTTTGAAACCTCGAAAGTAAGGTTTAAAGGCAAATTGTGTAACCCTGAGCAAGAGAATTCGCACTTGTGAAAGAGTGGAACTTTCCAAATATGTGGTTATATTTCAAAATCCTTCTTCTTACAAAGAAAGGCCTAGTTCAATATAGCAAGATACTTGCAAGTAGTACATGCTATTTCTAAATAGGTTGATATGGAATGGATCGAGCATGACCTTGGGATAAGTCCTCCCATCTTCTCTTCTCCTTCTAAAAGGAAAATATGGCCAAAAACAAAGGGAAATCCCCGCCAAAATCTCTTTCCCAAAGAAAGAAACATGAATCAAAAGAAAAATTCGATTCTTTTATGGAAAAGAGGGATTAAAGAAAAAATACTCCCAAAGGGAGACCCTCTATGAAAAAAAGGAAGAAAAGGCCAAAAAGCTAAAAAAAGAGCAGTTTTCCGCCTTCTATGCCTCAAACCACGGGACGCTTCGGAAGGGACCGCGGTATCTCTTTCCCATCCCCCTGGCTTATCCCAAGTAAAACATGGTTCATTTCGAGGAATCCTAAAGTAAAAATAGGATTTACTTACTTGAATTTCATTTTGTTTGAGAATTCGACATTTCGAGTAAGGCATAGGAATTTTGAAATATAGCTTGTTTTCTTATAAAACCTCTGCTAGATTAGCGAGTGTCAAGACTCAAGCAAAGGCAAATGCGAAGAGCTCGAGATCCTTAGGATTGAGGCTAAAACCAGTTTTCCCTTTTGTAGATAGATTTAAAAAAATCGAACATCGGGCAACATAGGGCCCGCTCACTTAGAGCAGCAAGTCTTCGTAAGTCTCAAGAGTTCGACCATGCCATCTGGTCTCTAGGAGGTCACCATTCTTGGCGTCTCATCCATGTCACGCATGTGCACATCCACGCATGAACACTTGCATAACATGATCCCGTTTAGGACCAGAAACCATAGAAATCCCCTTTGGCGTGATATCTCCTCCTACCAGGTTTAAAAGAGAGATTTTGCTTAAAAATTGGGACGATCCCACATTTTCGTTGATAGATCTAGGGAGACATCGAAAGGGGTGTTGTCGTCTTTGCCATTATCCAAATAAATTTGGATAATGCCAAAGAAGGGCATCTGTAAACACCCCAAAATCTCACGATTTTTCTCAAATATGCCTGGTTTCACAAAAGCAGCCCCAAAGCGCTATTTTGAGTCTGAAAAACCTAGGAGCCTTCCAAACAACCCTGTACATATGTTAAAACCATATATACGTTTTAAAACTATATACATATAGTTTTAGACTTTTAAAAGGTGTTTTGAAACCCCGAAAGCCGCCTGGCCTGACAAAAGCAAGACCGAAAAGGCAAAGGAGAGCCCAGACCCAAAGCTTACTTCAAGCCCGACACATCAACTCTCGTATCAAAATCATTCCCAGATTCTCAGATATCCCAGCCCCAGATATCAGAAATTTGCTCAAAAGGAACTCCTGAAGGTGAGAAGAAGAGCGAATGACAATGTTGGCGAAGACCCAACGCAAGACGGAGTACTGATGAAGTCAGGCCCCGCACAAACCATCCGTTTCGAAATGCCATGAAGGAATAAAAAAAATCAGATTTGGGCCGGATCTGGACCATATATATCCATATCCAAACCCAACATGTATTTGGATTTCGATCCCATGATCCAAATCCAATATCTACATCCATGGCCCACATCACCTTCTCATAAATGGAGGTGAGGGGCCCACAAATATTTCACGTGAAATGCCTTGGAAGGCTTGGGCAGAGAGAGGAAAGGGGGGATAAAGTATGAGTGAGAAAGTTGGTAGGCTTGACTTTTGGTCAAGGGTGGGTTAACCTTGTGGGTTTAGCCAAGAGTGTGGGTTTAAGCTTGTATGCACCTACACCTGACCTAGGGCTGCACCAACTTGGACATGGCTGTAACTTGAGCAATGGACCGGCACCAAAGGGTGGTTCCTAAACCTAGCCCTAAGCTAGCTCACCTCACCTAGCCACTTTCCCCAAAACCTGACCCAAACCTAACCTAGACCTAATCCTTCTCACCCAAAACCGCCCCAACCTCACCTAGCCGACCTCACCTAACTAGACCACCTAGACCCTAACCAACTAAGCCTAAACCCACCTTAGTGCACCTAATTAAACCCTTAACCACTATGTCCCAACCCACCTAACCGACCTACCCCAAACCACTAACCAGCCCCCCCTAACCGACCTACCCCAAACCATGTTCCATGCCCACCTTATTACAAATATCTGGCCCACCTTCTACTAACCGACCTGGCCCATTCCCAACCTATATAAACCCCTCTTCATTGCGGGTTTCCCTCTCTCTCCATGCTCCTAGGACCCAGCCAGCTCCCTTGGCTCCACCTGCCATTCCACCGCCACTCCACCACCCGGCCAGCACTTCTCTATCCCAGCTGACTCCAGCACCTTCCACCTTCGGCAAGGAGCATCTTCCCCGGCCACTCCTTCCATCTTCTTCCACCCTGCCGACCTACACCATATCCCATTCACTCTCCTCAACACCACACCTTAACTCCTAGCTGAACCTCACCCTTAGTCGCCCACTTCCCAGCCTGCCTTCACCACCCCCCAACTCCATCTTCCATCCACTCAGCCAACACTTCACCACCTGGCCAGCACCTAAACCCTGCCTCAACACCGCCGGCTATCACCTCTTACCTGTCGCAAGCATCCACCTAAGGAGCTCCCCTTCGGCTGCCCAAGGCGACTCACGTGGCCAAAGCCAAGCAAGTTGAACATGGACCAACTACATGTAAGTGCCTAAATCCGGTCCGTTATATAAACTTGCTTTATGATTTAATTAAATTTTGATACAGGGTTGTAATAATGGAGCGTTGTCTCCCCCCGATTGTAATGATGTGGTTTGACACACCAACACACACGTGCACTTGAGCCTTTCCGCTCTTAGTTGCACACCCTTTTGGCACACACACGGGCCTTGGCAGCCCCTAAGATATAGTTATATTTATATATATTCGGTTGCGTGGGTTTTCCATTACAAGTAGTGGGTGTTTTCTTTCAATTCCACACTCACACACATTGAGCTTTCGCTCTTACTCCCAAGACCCTAGTAAGGGCCGTATTGCAATTTTATTTGGGTGTTTCATTCAAGTTGTGTGCGTTGTCTTTTAATTCTACACTCACACACATTGAGCTTTCGCTCTTACTCCCAAGACCCTAATAAGGGCCATATTGCAATTCTATTTGGGTTTTACATTACAAGTCATGTGAGTTGTCTTTACATATATACACAACTCCCACGCACACGTTGGCGACCTTCGGGCCCATATATATATAGTTGTATTTCCTTTCTACTATGTCTTTAAATTTTGGGTTTTAAGGTTCAGCTGTGTGAGTTGCATTTCAATTTATACACGGCATACACTTACACAATTGAGCCTTTCCACTCTTAAGATATAGCCCTATTTCCCTTTTGCAATTTACATTACGCAATTTCCCTTAAGCATTGTCTTTCAATTCGGGTTTTCCCTTGGAGTTGTGTGAGTTTGCATTGCATATTCGCCATACCACAAGTTAGGACGCATATTGCATCAAAGCAAACCCCACACTCCCGTGCAAAAATCGCCCAACTTAGGTTACTTACGCACACACCTAGTTGGCTTAAATAGCATAAAACATTGAAAGACATAGGCACGTGCAAATCCCATGTGAAATAAAACTTGCAACCAAACAAACAAAGCCCAAACACTTCATGTATTTTCAAAGAGGTTATTTGTTTAAAACGACTTTGCCAAGCGTACAGACTAACCCTTGCACATCGGTGCAAGAAGGTCTGCGACGAAAAGAGCTCACTTGCTCATAGTTGCCCCGAAAGAGTCAGATTTTTAAAAACTTACTTCGCTAGCTTGAGTAAGCTAGCTGGCACACCCTTGTTATATAAACAACTTAGACACACGAAAAGGTTCACTTCGGGTCTAAGAACCAGAAGTGAGAATTTTCTGTGTCTACAGTTCCTTCGGGAATCTCAGGGAGTTTGATCATTCCTTGGGCAAGTAGGAGGTCCAGGACCTCTGACACAGGTTGCCCCAGTGGAGTATACTCCCATTTTTCAAAAGGCTTTTTATAATTTTTTTTCTTTTTTATTTTCAAAATTCTCAAAATTTTTAGAAGTGCTCACCGGCCGGGCTTGGATCCACTCGGACGTTTGCAACTTTGTGGGGCTTTGTCCCTTTGTCCATTGTGGGCAACCCGTAAGTTCTGGGTTTTTCCAAGCGAGTTTTTGGAACAACACTCCCTTTCCACAAGTGATCGTAGACTCCTTTCTTTAGATTTATTTCGAAAAGAGAAGCTTTCTTGATCAACTTGTGAAAAGTTGAGATTTCATGTAGGGAGAGAAGGGTTTTCAAATCATTTTTGAAATTATCGAGGATGAGCATCACTGCACATCCTTTTGAGATGGGTTCTCTCACTTGCCCTAGGAGGGACCTCTATCGAACGATGAATGCATGTACATCCACGTTTGCCGCTTGTTTTGTATCCCTCAAAGTATTTAAGGTTGGAGTCACTTCTACGTTATGCGAAAACCTTTGCATAAAGCAATTCGCTAACTCTTCAAAAGTTGCGAGCTGACTCAAATTCTGTAGACACATAAAAATTTTAACTCTGGGTTCTTAGGCCTGAAGTGAACCTTTTTCGTGTCTAAGTCGCTTTAGGGCGTGCCAGCTAGCTTACTCAAACTAGCAAAGTATTTTTGAAATATTTGACTTATGTGGCGACTGTGGACAAGTGGGATCTTTTCGTTGTAAACCTTCTTGAAACGGTGCTCAAGGGTC
Organism: Brasenia schreberi; assembly: GCA_036023115.1. Taxonomy (NCBI): domain Eukaryota; kingdom Viridiplantae; phylum Streptophyta; class Magnoliopsida; order Nymphaeales; family Cabombaceae; genus Brasenia; species Brasenia schreberi. Next base: position 27,877,777 of record JAYKKT010000091.1, read on the forward strand.
GGTTTAAATGCTTTAGAAAATATCGATTTTGAACAAGCATAGACTTTTGAAAAGAGTATTGTAGACGCGCGAAAATCCCCGCCTCTTCGCCCCTTTTGTGGCTTGGAGTGGATCTTATCGTGCGTCTAAGGCCTATGTATACAAACAGGGCGTGCCAGCTAGCTTACTTAAGCTAGCGAAGATATATTAACACTGACTTCTAAACGTGGCGACTGTGAGCAAGTGAGCTCTTGTCGTCGCAGACCTTCTTGCACCGATGCGCAAGGGTCAGTCTGTACGCTTTTGCAAAAAATCGAGTTTTGGGGAGAAAGTCTACGAAGCGGTTCGAGGTGTCTATTTCGGGTCTTTAAGATGCGATTGCATGTTTTAGATCACGTGGATTTGCACGTGCCTAAGTCTTTTCTTTTGTCCCTTTTTGGGTCGCCTAGTTTGTGTGTTATGAACACTCCACTACATGGGCGAATTCGAGCGGGGGTTGCTTCGATGCAATATGCATCCTACCTCGTGGTATGGCGTAGATGCAATGCAAACTCACGCTACTCCAAAGGGAAAACCCGAAATGTAAAGACAATGCTGAAGGGAAATAACAGAAGGGAAATAACCGAAGGGAAATATGTATATATCTTATGTATATGAGCCCTTACTTGGGTCTTGCAAATAAGAGCGAAGGCTCAATGTGGGTGCGTGTTTGAATTGAAAGACTTACACACACGACATGAAATTAAACCCAAATATAAATTGCAGTATGGCCTTGACTAAGGTCTTGGGAGTAAGAGCGAAGGCTCAATGTGTGTGAAAGTGCTTGAATTGAAGTACTACACACACGACATAAATGAAACCCAAATATAACTGCAATAAGGCCTTTACTAAGGTCTTGGGAGTAAGAGCGAAGGCTCAATGTGTGTGAAAGTGCTTGAATTGAAAGACTTACTCACACGACAAGAAATGAAACCCAAATAGTATAGGTCGGCCCTTACTTGGGTCTTTCAAATAAGAGCGAAAGCTCAATGTGTGTGAGAGTGTTTAAATTGAAAGACTTACTCACACGACATGAAATGAAACCCAAATAGTATAGGTCGGCCCTTACTTGGGTCTTTCAAATAAGAGCGAAAGCTCAATATGTGTGAGAGTGTTTAAATTGAAAGACAACGCACCCAACTTAAACAAAACCCTTCGGAAATGAAATATATACGTATACTTATATATTAGGGGCTGATTAGGCCCGTGTGTGTTCAAAATCGTGCACGACTAAGAGAGTGCACGTGTGTGGTTGTGCCAAGCCACGTTATTACAAGCGGGGGGAGACTATGCTCCGTTATTACAACCCCGTATCAAATTGAATTTCAAGCAAGTGTATGATTAAAGACCGAGTTTAGAAACTTACAAGTAGCTGGTCCGTAGAGGTCTTGCTTGAGCGTGGCCTTGGCTTTGGGCTGCAAACGGGAGCTCCGCGAAGGTATGTGACCAAGAGTGTTGGCCGGCTGCAAATGGGCGTGGGATGGACACCTCGAAGGGGACCGGTGGCAAGTGGGCGGCGCCTCCAAGTAGGGAGTTTAGAGTGGCTGACTAAGTGGGTCTTAGGGTCACTAGTGAAGTTAGGGACTTAGGGAAACTGGACCTAAAAGGTGAGCTAGTGGGAAGGCCAAAGAGGACACCTAGGGGGGTTCGGCCGAATGGGAGATGGTGGCTGAGCAGTGGCCAGCCACTTGGGTTATCCTAGGTTCGGCTAGGCTTAGATGGTGGCGGCAAAGAGGTGGAACTAAGGGGAAGATGGGTGGCTAAGAGTGGAGAGGTGGTAGAGAGTGGTTTTGAGGGAGTTAGGGGGACTTACCGAATGGGGAGGAGTGGCGGATGGAGTGGGAGAGTGGCGGGCAGGTGGCTGTCGGCCGGTGGAGTTGGGAAAAAGGTGGTGACGTCCAGCTGGGGGGGGGGGCAGTGATGGTGACGTGGGAGAGGGAAGGTGGCGGAGCAGGTGGCGGCTGGTGGAGGAGCTGGAGCTGCTGGGAAGACGGATGAGAGATGGGAGAAGGAGAGGGCCCGGCTGGGTGGTGGAGTGGTTCCCACTTGGAAAACCCGCCCACAATGGGGGGGGTTTAAATAGGGGATGGGTAGGTCGGTTAGGGCTGGGTTGTGGGTAGTGGTTAGGTGGTTTAGGTAGGGTAGTATGTAGATAAGGTGGGCTGGATGGGATTGGGCCAGATATTTTAAAACTAGGTGTTTGGGAAAATCGTGGGCTAAGGGTGGTTTAGGGCTAGGTTAGGTGGTTGGGTTTTAGGGTGAGGTTTAGTGAGCTAGGTTAGGTGGTTTAGGCTAGGTTTAGGCTAGGATTAGGGAAATTAATCTAGGTTTAGGGAAGGATTAGGGGAGTGGGTTAGGTGATTAGGTTGGGATTAGGCCGGGATTAGGGAAGTGGGTTAGGTGATTAGGTTCAGATTAGGGGTGGATTAGGGGTTTAGGCTAGGTTTAGGCATTTTGGGTTAGGTTTAGGTGAGGGAGCTCCCTTAGCATGGCCCATAGACCTTGATCACCCCATGTTGGTGCAGCCCTAGGTTAGGTTTTAGCTAATTACAAGCTTAAACCCACTCAATTAGGCTAAACCACAAGATTAAACCCAAACTTGACACACAAGTCAAGCTTAATACAACACTCTTGATATTTATCACCCCCACTCTCTCTCATGCCCAATATCCCACGTGAATTTCAAGTGGGCCCCACCTCCATTTATGAGAAGGTGATGTGGGCCATGGATATGGATATTGGATTGGATTTCTGGATCCAAATCCAAATCCAAATCCACATATGGGTTTGGATTGGAATCTGGATATATATGGTCCAGATCCAATCCAAACTGAACTCTGACTCCTTCGAGCTGGGTTCGAAACGGACGATTCGTGCGGGGCCTGACAGCATCAGTACTCCGTCTGCGTTGGGTCTTCGCCAACATGGTCGTCCGCCTCCGTTTCTGCCTTTCGGAGATGACTTCAAATGATATTTTGGTAAGAACAGGGTCTTGGACGTTCGAGATCCTGGGGTGTGAATCAGATACAAGAGTTGCTGCGCCGGGCTCGACAGGTGCTCCGGTTCCGGGCTCTTCTTGGCTCTCCTGGTCCTGTCTTGATCGGGCCAAGCCACTTCGGGGTTTCAAAACATGTTTTAAAAGGGTTTTCAAAAGCTATATCATATGTTTTTGAAAGATAAAGTTTAAAACATATATACAGGGTTGTTTGGAAGGCTCCTGGGTTTCCAAACTCAAAATGGCCCTTTGGGGCTGCTTGTATAAAACCAGATTCGTTTAAGAAATTCGTGGGATTTCGGGGTGTTTACAGATGCCCCTCTTTGGCCTTGTCCAAATAGATTTGGATAAGGGCAAAGATGACAAACACCCCTTTTAATGTCTCCCTAGATCTAGCCACGAAGAATATGGGATCGTCCCATTTTAACAAAATCTCAATTTTACAAACTCTGGTAGGAGGAGATATCATGCCAAAGGGTTCATTTATGAAATCTGGCCCTAAACGGGATCATGTTCATGCAAGTACCATGCGTGGAATGCAGATGACATGGGTGTGGTGCCAAGAGTGGCGACCTCCCAGAGACCAGGTGTGGTCGAACTCTAGAGACTTACAAGGCCCACTGCTCCAAGTGAGCAAAATCCTATGCTGTTCGATGTTCGGTTTTCAAAACTTATTTACAAAAGCTATTTACAAAAGGGACAACTGTCTTGAGTCTCGATCCTAAGGATCTCGAGCTCTTCGCGCTTGCCCTTGTTTGAGTCTTAACACTCGCTTATCTAGCGGAGGTTTTATAAGAAAACAAGCCTCATTTCAAATTCCTACGCCTTACTCGAAAGGTCGAATTCTCAAACAAGATGAAATTCAAGTAAGTAAATCCTATTTTTACTTTAGGATTCCTCGAAATGAACCATGCTTTAGCTTGGGATAAGCCAGGGATGGGAAAGAGATACCACGGTTAGGCCCGTGTGTGCTCAAAATCGTGCACAACTAAGAGAGTGCACGTGTGTGGGTGTGCCAAGCCACGTTATTACAAGCGGGGGGAGACTATGCTCCATTATTACAACCCCATATCGAATTGAATCTCAAGCAAGTATACAACTAAAGACCGAGTTAGGCACTTACTAATAGCTGGTCCGAAGATGCCTTGCTTGAGAGTGGGCTTGGCCTTCGCCTTGGGCTGCAAAAGGGAGCTCCGCGAGGTTGAACGGCAAGAGGTGGTGCTGGCCGAGTGTCCTTGGTGCGCGGAAGAGCGCCTTGAAGATGGTCGGTTGTTAAGGAGTGGCTGGTTTTGGTGTGTTGGGTTAAAGGACCTAAGTAGGGTCACTAAGGGAGCATGGCACTAAGAAGAAGGAACTAGCTAGGAGATGGTGATGGCTGGCGGCTGGCTGGCCGAATGAAGGGGATGACAGTTGGTTGGGGTGGCCGACTGGGGGAGTTCAGTGGTGGCGGATTGTTGGGGTGGCTAAGAGTGATGTAAGGTAGGGGAACTAGCTAGGAGATGGGGCCAGGTGGTAGTGGTTGTAGTAGGTGTATTGGGATGATATGGGCAGGTTTTAGGGAGTCGGATAGGGTGGCCGAATGGAGCTAAAAGGTCTAGGTGGTGGCGGGTAGTTAGGGTGCTATGGGTTCGGCTGAGTGGCGCTGGTGGCAACAAGTGGAAAGGCTGGTGTTAGGGTGTTATGGGAGTGGATTAGGTGGCTGAGAGTGGAGAGGGAGTGAAGAAGTAGTAAGGTAGGATGTAGGGGACTTACCGGGTGAAGAGAGGGTGGCGGGTGGAAGGAAATCAGTCGGATGATGGTGGTGGTGTTGGTGGCGTTCGGCTGGAAGGTAGTGGTGTAGGTGGTGGCGGGATGTGGAGCTGGTGATGGCGGGATGTGGAGCAGGTGGAGCAGGTGGAGATTCGACTGAGCTGGGGAAGTGGAGGACCCGGCTGAAGGTGGGTGGGCTGCTAGATCATCCAACCCGCCCCCAAGGGGGGGGGTTTATATAGGGCTGGGCTAGGTCGGTTAGGGCTGGGTTTGGGGTAGTGGTTAGGTGGTTTAGGTAGGGTGGTATGATGATAAGGTGGGCTAGAAAGGGTAGGGCCAGATATTTTAAATACAAGTAGTTTGGGTAGGTTGTGGGCTAGGGGTGGTTTAGAGGTTTAGGGTTTAGTTAGGTGGATTGGTTCTAGGGTGAGGTTTAGTGAGCTAGGTTAGGTGATTAGGCTAGGATTAGGCTAGGTTTAGGGAAATTAACCTAGGTTTAGGGAAGGATTAGGGAAGTGGATTAGGTGATTAGGTTAGGATTAGGCCGGGAATAGGGAAGTAGGTTAGGTGATTAGGCTCAGATTAGGGGCGGATTAGGGTGGAAGGCTAGGGTTAGGTATTTTTGGTTAGGTTTAGGTGAAGGAGCTCCCTTTGCATGGCCCATAGACCTTAACCACATCATGTTGGTGCAGCCCTAGGTTAGGTTTTGGCTAATTACAAGCTTAAACCCACTTAATTAGGCTAACCCACATGACTAACCCCAAACTTGACACACAAGTCAAGCTTAATTACAACACACTTGATCTTATCCACCCGCACTCTCTCTCATGCCCATAATCCCACGTGAAATTCAAGTGGACCCCACCTCCATTTATGAGAAGGTGATGTGGGCCATGGATATGGATATTGGATTGGATTTTTGAATCCAAATCCAAGTCCATACATGGGTTTGGATTGGGATCTGGATATATATGGTCCAAATCCGATCCAAACTGAACTCTAACTCCTTCGAGCTGTGTTCGAAATGAACGATTTGTGCGGGGCCTGACAGCATCAGTGGTCTGCGTTGGGTCTTCGCCAACATGATCGTCCGCCTCTGTTTTCGCCTTCTAGAGATGACTTCAAACAAAGTTTCGATGATAACAGGGTCTTGGACGTTCGAGATCCTGGGGGTGTGGATTTGATACGAGAGTTGTTGTGCCGGGCTCGACATGTGCTCCGGTTCCGGGCTCTCCTTAGCTTTCTGGTCCTGTCTGGATTAGGCCAAGCTGCTTCGGGGTTTCAAAACATGTTTTAAAAAGGTTTTCGAAGTCATATTATATATTTTTGAAATATAAAGTTCAACATATATGTACAGGGTTGCTTGGAAGGCTCCTGGGTTTCCAGACTCAAAATAGCCCTTTGGGGCTACTTTTACAAAACCAGATTGTTTCGAGGAATTCGTGGGATTTCGGGGTGTTTACAGATGCGTATCCCACACTCAATGAAATGCCTAATGAAGGCATATTGCAAAACCATTTTCAAAACCACATTTTGGCAAACTCTTTCGAAAGCCAAGTGTGGAAGATGCACTTCGACGGGGCACGAAACCAACGAGGGGCAGGTGCCGGGATCATCCTCGTATCCCCAGAAAAGGGAGAAATCCCCATAGTAATTCGCCTAGATTTTGAATGTTCCAACAATATAGCCGAGTATGAAGCACTCATACAAGGTTTAAAAGTTTAACTCTAGGGGCAGCATGCATCGAGGTTTTTGGAGATTCCCTCCTTGTTATAAACCATGTTTTAAAAATTTGGCAAGTTCGAAATGAAAAACTGCTTCCATACCACAAATTGGCCACTCGACTAGTCGAGTCGTTCCAATCGTGTACTCTCACACATGTGGGAAGAGAGGATAATGGCGTCGCTGATGCCCTCTCATCCTTGGGTTCAGCTCTAAGGGTCGATCCCACTTTGGGAACCAGACCCCTTGAAATATGGCACTCACCCACTCCTTCCATACACGATTTGCAAATTTGCCAAAATAACCCTAATTCTGATGAAAAACCTTGGTTTTATGACAAAGAATTTTCTAGAAAATGGGGGATTCACTAAGGATGCCACATCTAAAGATAAGGCATTCATCCGAAAAATTTCCACCCGATACACGATTTTGGGAGGGGTTCTGTACAAAAAGAGTTTTACTGGCATCTTACTAAGATGCATCGACCTAGAGGAGGCTAGGACTATTATGCACGAATTCCACGATGGAGAATGTGGAGGTCATGTCAATGCCAACATGATGGCGATGAAAATACTTAGAGCAGGTTATTCTTGGTCTACCCTAAGAAAGGATTGCCACGATCATGTTAGGAAGTGTCACCCGTGTCAAGTGCATGGTCACGCCATTCATATCCCCTCATCATCACTGCATTTCGTGGTCAGCCCCTGGCCATTCACCATGTGGGCGTTTGATATCGTAGGACCAATTTTTCCAAAGGCCTCAAACGGACACAGGTTCATTCTAGCAGCCACCGAGTATTTTTCCAAGTGGGTCGAAGCTGCCTCCCTGACAAATGTCCAGGGGCAACATGTGGTAGCCTTCATTTGGAAAAACATCTTGGCTCGATTTGGAGTTCCAAGAGATCTTGTGTCCAATAATGGCACCCCATTTAAAAATGAGCGGATGGTCAAGCTGTGCAACAAGTATGGCATAAATCATCACTTCTCATCGCCTTACTACCCTCAAGGCAACGGCCAAGCCGAAGCCACCAACAAGACTCTCATCAGCATTGTTGAGAAAACCTTAGAGGAGGGTAGAACATGGCACGAGAAGTTGGATGAAGCCCTATGGGCTTATAGGACTTCCATCCGCACTCCCACAAATGCCACGCCTTTTGAGTTGGTTTATGACACAAACGCCATTCTCCCCATCCATACACGTCTGCATTCATTTCATACATCCGTTGCACTCGACCTCCCCCTAGAGACGCTTCAGCATGCTAGGATGGCCGAACTAGATCTATTAGATGAGAGGCGACTCCTTGCTATGGACCATGCTCATGCATACCAGCAAAGGATCGCCCAACATTATGAAAAACATATGAAACCTCGCCACTTTGAAGTGGGAGAGCTCGTTTTGAAAATCATCCACCATCGTGGCCCACATCCACTTGGAAAGTGGCGGCCCAAGTGGGATGGCCCTTACGTCGTGCGTGGAACCACCACAAACAATTCTTATTGGTTAACCGATGTTGAGGGTAGGAATTTAGCAGATCCTATAAATATTCAGTATTTGAAAAAATATCATGTATAGGGTCTGAGTTAAATTCTCATTTTGTGAAAATGTTTTAGGGAAAACTACTTTGAAACTTCGAAACCAAGGATCAAAGGTAAGATGGGTGACCCTGAACGAAAGAATCGACATTTTGTGAAAAAGCAGAGCTTTTCAAATACGTGGCTACATTTCAAAATCCTTCTTCTTACAAAGAAAGGCCGAATTCAATATAGCAAGATACTTGCAAGTTATACGTGCTATTTCTAAATAGGCTAATCTGGAATGGACCGAGTACGACCTTGGGATAAGTCCTCCCCTTCTCTCTTCTTCTTCCAAAAGGAAAACTTGGCCAAAACAAAGGGAAATCCCTGCCAAAAATCTGTTTCCCAAAGAAAGAAAAATTCAAGTCTTCTATGAAAGAGAGGGATTAAAGGAAAAAATACTCCCAAAGGGAGACCCTCTATGAAAAAAGAAAGAAAAAAGGCCAAAAGCTCAAAAAGAGCAGTTTTCCACCTTCTTTGCCTCAAACCACGGGACACTTCAGAAGGGACCGTGGTACTTCTTTCCCATCCCCATGACTTATTGTAAACACCTCGAAATCCCATGAATTTCTTAAACAAACCTGGTTTTGTAAAAGCAGCCCCAAAGGGCCATTTTTGAGTCTGGAAACCCAGGAGCCTTCCAGACAACCCTGTATATACGTTTTAAACTTCATATTTCAAAAATATGTAATATAGCTTTTGAAAACCTTTAAAAACACATTTTTGAAACCCCGAAGCAGCTTGGCCTGATCAAGACAGGACCAGGAGAGCTAAGAAGAGCCCGGAACCGGAGCACATGTCAAGCCCGGCACAGCAACTCTTATATCACATCCATACCCCCAGGATCTCTAACGTCCAAGACCTTGTTCTTATCAAAATGTCATTTGAAGTCATCTCCAGAAGGCAGAAACGGAGGCGGACGACCATGTTGGTGAAGACCCAACGAAGACGGAGTACTGATGCTGTCAGGCCCCACACAAATCGTCCGTTTCGAACCCAGCTCGAAGGAGTCAGAGTTCAGTTTGGATTGGATCTGGACCATATATATCCAGATCCGAATCCAAACCCATATGTGGACTTGGACTTGGATTTGGATTTGGATCCAGAGATCCAATCCAATATCCATATCCATGGCCCACATCACCCTCTCATAAATGGAGGTGGGGCCCACTTGAAATTCACGTGGGATTATGGGCATGAGAGAGAGTGGGGATGGATAATATCAAGAGTGTTGTAATTAAGCTTGACTTGTGTGTCAAGTTTGGGGTTAATCACGTGGGTTAGCCTAATTGAGTGGGTTTAAGCTTGTAATTAGCCAAAACCCAACCTAGGGCTGCACCAACATGAGGTGGTTAAGGTCTATGGGCCATGCTAAGGGAGCTCCTTCACCTAAACCTAGCCCAAAACGCCTAATCCTAGCCTACCACCCTAATCCACCCCTAATCTGAGCCTAATCACCTAACCCACTTCCCTAATCCCGGCCGTATCCCAACCTAATCACCTAACCCACTTCCCTAATCCTTCCCTAAACCTAGGTTAATTTCCCTAAACCTAGCCTAATCACCTAACCTAGCTCACTAAACCTCACCCTAAAACCCAACCACCTAACCTAGCCCTAAACCCCTAAACCACCCCTAGCCCACAATCTACCCAAACCACTAGTTTTTAAAATATCTGGCCCAACCCTTTCTAGCCCACCTTATCTTCATACCACCCTACCTAAACCACCTAACCACTACCCCAAACCCAGCCCTAACCGACCTACCCATCCCTATATAAACCCCCCCCCTTGGGGGCGGGTTTCCCTATCGAGTGGCTCTACCCATCCCAGCCGGGTCCCTTCCTTCCCCAAGTCCAGCCGAGTCCCACCATCTCCCACCTGCTCCACCTGCTCCACCTGCACCGCCACCTGCTCTCCATCCCACCACCATCTCCTAGCCGGACGCCACCACTTGCTCTCCATCCCAACCACCCGGCTTCTCTCTTCCATCCACCGCCTCTCCCCATTCGGTAAGTACCCCCCACTCTACCTAACTCCTTCTCTACTCCCTCTCCACTCCTAGCCACCCACCATACCACCACCTTACCTACACATCAGCCCTTTGCTGCCACCCTTCTCACTCAACCGAACCTAGTCATCCTAGCAACCTAGCTACAGCCGGCCACTACCTAACTACCCTAACTACACCCGGCCAGCCATCTCTTTTCCCCTTAGACTCCCATTCGACCTTCCCTTAAACTCCCTTAGGTTCATATTCCCTAACACTATATACTCTCCATTCGTGACCCTACACACTTACTTGGCCCAGCTCTTTAATCCCCCACATCAAGGCTTCACCCATTTGCAGCCGGCCACCTTCGAGACGCCTATCCCGCGCCCCACTTGCAGCCGGCCAGCACCCTTTGTCATCCACCCTCGCGGAGCTCCCGTTTGCAGCCCAAGGCGAAGGCCAAGCCCATGCTCAAGCAAGGCCTCTACGGACCAGCTACTCGTAAGTGCCTAAACTCGGTCTTTAGTTGTATACTTGCTTGAGATTCAATTTGATACGGGGTTGTAATAACGGAGCATAGTCTCCCCCCGCTTGTAATAACGTGGCTTGGCACACCCACACACGTGCACTCTCTTAGTTGTGCACGATTTTGAACACACACGGGCCTAATCAGCCCCTAATACATAAGTCTATATATATACTTTCATTTTCGAAGGGTTTTTGCTTAAGTTGGGTGCATTGTCTTTCAATTCAAGCACTCACACACATTGAGCTTTCGCTCTTATTTGAAAGACCCAAGTAAGGGCCGACCTATACTATTTGGGTTTTATTTCATGTCGTGTGAGTAAGTCTTTCAATTCAAGCACTCTCACACACATTGAGCTTTCGCTCTTATTTGAAAGACCCAAGTAAGGGCCGACCTATACTATTTGGGTTTAATTTCATGTTGTGTGTGTAAGTCTTTCAATTCAAGCACTCTCACACACATTGAGCCTTCGCTCTTATTCCCAAGACCTTAGTAAAGGCCTTACTGCAGTTATATTTCGGTTTCATTTATGTCGTGTGTGTAGTACTTCAATTCAAGCACTCTCACACACATTGAGCCTTCGCTCTTACTCCCAAGACCTAAGTCAAGGCCATACTGCAATTTATATTTGGGTTTAATTTCATGTCGTGTGTGTAAGTCTTTTCAATTCAAGCACGCACCCACATTGAGCCTTCGCTCTTATTTGTAAGACCCGAGTAAGGGCTCATATACATACTCTATATACATATCTCCCTTCGGCATTTATATTTCAAGTCATTTCCCTTCGGTTATTTCCCTTCAGTATTGTCTTTACATTTCGGGTTTTCCCTTTGGAGTAGCGTGAGTTTGCATTGCATCTACGCCATACCACGAGGTAGGATGCATATTGTATCGAAGCAAGCCCCGCTCGAATCCGCCCATGTAGTGGAGTGTTCATAACACACAAACTAGGTGGTCGGAAAAGGGATAAAAGAAAAGACTTAGGCACGTGCAAATCCACGTGATCTAAAACATGCAATCGCATTTTAAAGACCCGAAATAGATACCTTGAACCGCTTCGTAGACTTTCTCTCCAAAAACTCGATTTTTGCAAAGCGTACAGACTGACCCTTGCGCATCGGTGCAAGGTCTGCGACGACAAGAGCTTACTTGCTCACAGTCGCCACGTTTAGAAGTCAGTGTTAAAAATATCTTTGCTAGCTTAGGTAAGCTAGCTGGCACGCCCTATTTGCATACATAGGCCTTAGACACACGAGAGGATCCGCTCCGAGCCCTGAAAAAGGTGAGAGGCGGGGATTTTCGCGCGTCTACACTTATCCCAAGCGAAACATGTTTCATTTCAGGGAATCCTAAAGTAAAAATAGGATTTACTTACTTGAATTTCATCTTGTTTGAGAATACGACATTTTGAGTAAGGCGTAAAAATTTTGAAATATGGCTTGTTTTCTCATAAAACCTCTGCTAGATTACCGAGTGTTGAGACTCAAGTAAAGGCAAACACAAGGAGCTAAAGGTCCTTAGGATCAATGGTTCAGAAAAGTTTTCCCTCTTAAAATGAATTTCAAAAAAACTCGAGCATCGAGCATACGTAAGGCCCGCTCACTAGGATCAGTAGGTTTTCATGAAGTCTCAAAAGTTCGACTATATATCTGGTCTCTAAGGGGTCGCTCCTTTCTGGCACTTCAGCCATGTCATACACTCTGCATATCCACGCATGAGCACCTCATACATGGTCTTCATTTAGGGCTAGATCCATAGAAAGTCCCCTTTTGGCGAAAAATCTCCTCCTATCAGGCTTAAAAGGAAATGTTTTTTTCTCAAATATTGGGACGATCCCATATTCTCAAGATCAAATCCGGGGAGAAAACGATTAGGGGTGTTATCTTCTTCGCCATTATCCAAATCAATTCGGATAATGACAAAGAGAGGCATTTGTAAACACCCCAAATTTCAAAAATTTTATAAAAACAAATGCTTGGTTCGAAAATGAGCTCAGAAAGCCAAAATTGGAATTTTCGAAAACCCAGGAACTCAAATACTTCAAACCTCCATTTTGCAACCCTGTCGGAACATACATTCTTGAAAATGGGCGAAAGTCCTATTTTTGCAAAAGCCCAGATGAATAGGTAAAGCCTGGCCCAAAGCAGTTGCAATAGAAATTAAGAAAATTCAAAGAGCAAGCCCAGCCCGACGAAAGGCCAAATTCAAAGGCAAAAGAGGAGCCCAGGCCGCAAATGGACTTCAAGCCAGAAGCATCAGAGGCCCAGCCAACAGTGCCCCTGAAATCACAAACAATCCAAGTCGAAAACAACCAAAATCAGTTGAAACAAAGTCCGAAAAGGCGAAAAGGAGCTTGGATGATGAAATGGGTAAAACCCCCGCTTAAGACAGATCGTTGATGAACTCAAGGCCCGCACGAAGTGTTCAACTCAAGACGCCACGAAGGAGAGAAGAAGAAAAAAAAATTGGATCAAATCTGGATCCAAATATCCAGATCCAAACCCAAGATCCAGATCCAAACAAGACTTGGATTGGATCCGGATTTCATAATCAATCCAAGATCCAATATCCACATAAGAAACCTATAAAAGGACATGAGGGGCTGGTGGAAAGGGGCTGCAAAATTTTTTCTTGTTTCACGTCCTTGCTTGGGTTGGAGAGAGAGAGAGTGAGAGAGGAAAAGCAAGTCAAGGAAAGTGGCTTGACTTGGCTTTTCCATTGTGGGCTGAACATGTGGGTGTATGTTGTGGGCTGTTCTTTTGATTTCACGCAAGGCTTGGTGCTGTAACAAGATGGAATCCGGCAGCTTGGATGGTTCTCTCAAGACGTGAAGGATGGGTGCGTGGAACCAATAGGAGCCGGACGGTTTATCCTAACTAAGGTTAGTCCCTAAAGCACTAAACTAAGCCTGTCTTTCCCTAACCCTCCAAACCATACTCCCTAAAAGCTAACAAAGATCAGCCAAAGTGCTGGCCGAGCCTTGCCAAAACTCATCCTATTCTACCCAAAGACCCGTCCCAAACAAAACCACCTAAGCTCGGCCAATATCTGGCCGAGCTTTTCCTAGATCTACCCCATTAACCATTTTAAATCTTGGTCTTAAACCCTCCCTTAAACCCTTGCCATTCAACCTAAAAGGCCTAACCAAACCGAGTGCCTAATGCACTCGATTTCCATAGTCACCCACACTCATCGAGCTTGGCCACTAGCTGGCCGAATATTGGCCTAAAACTACCTAAGCCACCCACTAAATCCTCTCCAGCTCAGCCACCATTTGGCCGAGCATTCACTTAAAACCTGGCTTTCAAAACCTACCTAAGACCATCTACAAAATCTCACCCAGCTCGGCCACCATTCGGCCGAGCATTGCCTTAGCAACCTTTCCTTAGGATCGTACCTTAAAAACCTACCCAAGACCACCCCAAGTTCGGCCATTAGTTGGTCGAGCTCACCCTAGACCCGTTCCATTAAACTCCTAAAGCCTTAAACTCCCACCTTAGCTAAAACTCTACCTAAGCCAATCCTAAAAACTACCTAGATCAGCCATCCTTGTGTAGAGCATTCCCTTATACCATTTCCTTAGAACCCCGCCTAGGATCATTCCCAACACACCAACCCAACTTGGCCACCCTTTGGCCGAGTATCCCCTTAGGACCTTGGCTTAACTCTTACCCAAGACCACTCATTTAGACCTAGCCTAGACCTGAGTTTAGGATCAACACCCCACGCACCTGATCGATTCGCAGGGAGAGGTCCATCCAACAGCTGTACCTAAGGTCGGATTCCATTGATAAGAAGAAAAGTCTACGCAGACGACATGTAAGTGCTCGAACCTGATCTTTTACATTGATTCAAGTTTCAATTAAATTCGATACGGGGTTGTAATAATGGAGCGTAGTCTCCCCCCGAGATGTAATATTATGGCTTGAAACACGAATCACACACGTACACTCGAGCCTTTCCGCTCTTATCTACACACCTTTTGCACACAAAACAGGCCTCAACAGCCCATAGGATATAGCTCTATTTATATACATTCAGCTGGGTTTTAAGGTTCAAGTCGTGTGAGTTGTCTTTCATTTTATACACTCAAAGCACTCACTCACATTGAGCCTTTCCGCTCTTACATATATATACGTATTTCCCCTTTCAGCTGGGTTTTTAAGGTTCAAGTCGTGTGAGTTGCCTTTCAATTTATACACTCAAAGCACTCACTCACATTGAGCCTTCTCGCTCTTAAGATATAGCTATATATATTTTCCCTTCCGCATCTAAGATATAGCCATATTTCCCTTTCTGCTATTTTCCTTCTGCTATGTCTTTAAATTCCGGGTTTTCCCTTCAAGTTGTGTGAGTTTGCATTGCATATCCGCCACACTCGAGATAGGGAGCATACTTGCATCGAACCAGATTGATCAAATCGTGTAGTACTTGCCTTAAATCGAGCACTGGATGCACACGACTACACGCCAAAATTAGCTAAAACTCGAGAGACATAGGAGCGCGTAGATCCCATGTATAAAAGTTGCAAATTTGACAAAACCAATCGATAAAACACTTTCAAAGTTTTCAAAAGAGTCGTGTTTGTGTAAAATCGAGTTTTCCTAAAGCGTACAGACTGACCCTTGCGCGTCGGTGCAAGAAAGTCTGCGACGAAAAGAACCCACTTGTCCACAGTCGCCCCAAAAGTCAGATATTTTCAAAAATCACTTCGCTAGTTTGAGAAAGCTAGCTGGCACGCCCCTTTTAAAGCAACGTAAGCACGAAAAGATTCGCTTCAGGCCTAAGAACCCGGGACGAGGATTTTCCGTGTCTACAATGCCCTTTAAGTGACTTAGACACACGAAAAGGTTTGCTCTAGGCCCTAAGAAGCCCAGGGTCAGAAATTTCCGCGTGTCTACAAGATGAAAAATGACTTGGGTTGATTGTGTCCACTTGAATTCAGTTTCCTTCTTCAAGCAATGAGTGATCAAAGCCACAACACTGTTGCAACCTTGAATGAACCGCCTATAGAAAGATGCAAGCCCATGTAAACTCCGAGCTTCAGTGAGATTGATGGGGCTTGACCAAGATCGTATGACTTCTAGTTTAGTAAGATCAATATGAACCCCTTGTTGAAAATAATGAATCCTAAAATTGATACCTGAGTTTAGCATAAACCACACTTCTTTAGATTGTCGTATAGCTTCTTTTGTTGTAGAATCAACAACACTTGTTTGAGATGGTCAACATGTTCTCCCAGACAATGGTTGTAGATAAGGATGTCATTAAAATATATAACCAAGAATCACCCAATAAAAGTTCTAAAGACATGGTTCATCAACCGCATAAATGTGTTGGGGTCTTTGGATAACCCGAAGGGCATTACCAATCATTCATAAAGAACCATCTTAGTCTTAAATGCCATTTTCCATTCATCCCCTTCTCAAATCCTTATTGATGGTAACCGCTCTTTAGATCATCCAGTTGGGATAAGGATGACAATATTTGATTGTGATCTTATTTATTATCCGACTGTCAACACACATGCACATTGTTCCTTCTTTCTTTGGTACCAATTGTAGGAACAGAGTAGGGACTTAGGGATTTCCTCACAAAGCCCTTTGAAATGAGTTCCTCAACTTTACATTGTAATTCTTTAGTATCTAGAGGATTACTTCAATAGGTGGGTTGGTTGGGCAGAGTAACTCTAGCTATTAAGTCAATTTGATGTTCAATGCCATGTAATGGTGGAAGTTCTAGAGGGGGTTTAGTAGGAAACACATCATAGAATTGTTGTAATAAGCTATCAGTTTCACCGGGGAGTGGGGAGTTGGGTACAACTAGTTATTCTAGGCTAGCTAATATGACAAAGACTGGTTGGTGATTGAGGATAGCAGTTTCAACATTTTTTTTGGAAATGAATAAGTTTTTAAGGGTGGTAGAGAGTTGTGGTAGAAGAGGGGCCAGAACAATATGTTTACACTGCTTGGTGAATGAGAAGGTGTTGAGATAGCCATTATGTACAACCCAGCGATCAAACTGTCATGGATGCCCCAGTAGCAGGTGGCCCACCTTTATTAGCATAACATCACATGTTACCAGGTGTTTGTAGACCTTGATGATGGAGAAGGGTACCTATTTTTGTTGATTGATACTGAGTTCACCTTGATCGTTTAGCCACTTGAGCTTGTAAGGGTTGACATGTGGGGAGGTTTTCAATCTCAATTTGGTGACAAGTGCAGTTGAAGCTGCATTAATACAACTTCCTCCATTGATGAGCATCGTGCACACTCGATTATCAATGGTACAGTGCGTGTGGAAGATGTTGTTCCCTTGTGAGAAATCTAGTGTGGTTTGTGAGTGTAGAATGACGACAAGTAGGTACCTTTCATTTGCATGTTCAATGATGGGCTCATTGATAGTGGGTGACTCAACCTCGTCCTCGCTCTCTATTTGCAAAACCATGACCTGCTTATTTCGATATTGGGAGGCAATATGCCCATGACCCAGACATCTGAAACACTTGATTTCTCATGTCCGTGATGAGGTGGGAGTGGAGTTAAATGGGTTTTGTCACGATCATCGAGAACTGGTTTGTTGGGTTCAAAGGGTTTGCTTAGACGGTTTGAGCTTGATTAGGAGGAGT
The DNA here is from genome assembly GCA_036023115.1 of Brasenia schreberi. Classification (NCBI taxonomy): domain Eukaryota; kingdom Viridiplantae; phylum Streptophyta; class Magnoliopsida; order Nymphaeales; family Cabombaceae; genus Brasenia; species Brasenia schreberi. Next base: position 27,894,980 of record JAYKKT010000091.1, read on the forward strand.
CAAGTTTACTCAGTTGAGTTCTTGGTGGGTAGATGTGGATTCCCTTTTTTTTTTGTCGCTCGACCTTGGTAGCCAGCTTGATGACATCATCTAATTCAGGATAGAGTTGGAGTTCAACTAGATCAACAATTTCTTTGTAAAGACTCTCAATGAATTTAGTTATGGTTTGCTCTTTAGGCTTTAGGACTACGTAACGGAGCATGAGTGTTTCAAATTCTTTGATGTAGTCCTCAATACTCAACCTTCCTTGTTGGATGCCTTGTAAACAGATGAACAACTCCTGCCTGTAGTAGTCAGGGATTGTAAAGACCCTAAAATCAAATGATTTTCCAAAACAAACACCTGGTTTGAAAATCCATTTCAAAACCAAATTTTAAGTTTTCGAAAACCCAGGAGTTCCAAAAGCTTTAAACTTCTATTTGAAAACCCGTTTGAAATGTGAATTTCTTAAACTCGGGCCAAGTCCCAATTTTGTAAAAAGCCAAATCCAATAGGTGGAGCCTGATCAAAAGCAGTTCCAAAAGCAGGTTCAAAAGCCTAGAATACAGCGTGGCCTGATAAAAGCAGGATTAAAAAGCAAAAGAAGAGCCCAAGCCAAAAGCAGACTTCAAGCCCGGAACATGAAATACAAAGCCAAAAGTATCAACCAAATCATTAAAAATCCAAGCCCAAGCCTGAAATATCAAAAATCAGACGAAACGAAGTCCAGAAAGGTGAGAAGGAGATCGGACGAAAAGGTTGGGGAAGACCCAGCCCAAGATGGAGCACTGATGAAGCCAAGGCCCGCGAAAACTGTCCGTCTCGAAACGCCAAGAAAGATTGGAGAAACGAAAATTTTGATTGGATCTGGACCCAAATATCCAGATCCAAACCCAAATAGTGTTTGGATCGGATTTGGATCTCAATATCTTTGGATCTCAAGATCCAAACCCAAGACTCAACCCCTTGCCTATAAATAGAGGTGGGGGGGGCATAAAAAGTTCACGTGAATTCCCTTGGGAGGCTTGGAGAGAGAGAGGCCATAAAGTAGGAGAGAGAAGGTTGGTAGGCTTGACTTTGGTCAAAGTGGGCTAGCCTTGTGGGCTTGATCAAGGGTGTGGGCTCAAGCCTTGTATGGACCTAGACTCGACCTAGGGCTACACCAACTTGAAGAAAGACAGGAAGGATGGCTGCAAAAAGGCGTGGACCAAGGGCTACATGTGGTGGATCGGCTCCAAGAGGTAGGTCTCTCAACCTAACCCCAACCTAGTTCCTCAACCTCACCCTAAACCAACCTAACCTAACCCACTTTCCCACCGACCTAGTCTAAACCTAACCGAGTGCAGCTGCACTCGGTTTGAGTCTAGTTCAAATCTCATCCGGCTCCCATCTCCTTGCTGCCTCACCTATATCACCCGGTTGTCCCTTACCCCATCTCACCCGCCTACCATCACCTGCCCATTCACACCCCGCCACACACCAACACCTCGCCTCACAAATCCCCCAGCCTGCACCTCAGCAGTGCCCGACTCCCATTCAACCCCAGCCATCTCCCCTTTGTCACACCACTCACCCACCTGCTACACCCTCCACATCGTGACCACCCGCCTGCCGCAACGTACCCTGCCGACCTGCCACTCCCGCACCCCAGCCAACGAGCCGACTCCCTACAGTGCCCCGGCGTGCCTGCCGCCTGCCGCAACGCACCCTGCCGACCTGCCGTCACTCCATGTCCTAGCGCCACACCACACCACACCCACCAGCACCACCCTCTCTAGCACCACCTATCGCACCTTAGTCCTAGCCATCATCACACCTTAGCCGTGACCTACCTAGCACCCACGGCCCAAACCAACCTAGACCTACCTAAGACCATACCAACCTAACTAAACCATACCCTAGCCGTGACCCACTTACCTTAGCCAACCCATGCCTTGGCCGAACTAAGCCCCTCCTAAGCCACAATCACCCGACTACCCCCAAGCACACCCTAAGCCTAAACTCTCACGTCTAAACCTACCTAGGGAGACCTATCTATTGGCTGCCAAGGTGGACGGACCCGAGCAGATTTGAGAGGAAAAGCCGACCACTTGTAAGTGTTTAAATTCGGTTTTTACCTTACTCCTTTGAAATTCAATTCAATTAGACACAGGGTTGTAATAATGGAGCATAGTCTCCCCCCGAAATGTAATATTCGTGCTTGATACACAAGCCACACACGTGCACTTGAGCCTTTCCACTCTTAATTGCGCACAATTGCACACACATTGAGCCTTTCCGCTCTTAAGCTAAAGTATATATTTCTCTTTGGGTATTTACTTTAGTGAAAGCTGTGTGAGTTGTAATTCAATTCGGGTTGTTACATTCAAGTCGTGTGAGTTTGTTATTTAAATTTCACACTTGCACACAAAAGCACTCGAACCTTTGCTCTATACTCTCACGCACATTTTGAGCCTTTGTTGCTCATAAGATATAACATACTTATATACTTTCAAGCTGTGTGAGTTTGACATTCAAGTCATGTACGCACTTACATTCCGGGTGGGTTTAATTCAAGATGTGTGAGTTGTCATTTACATTTACACACCAAAAGCACTCACTCACAATTTATCCTTTCCGCTCTTACTATATACTTATATTTCAATTTCGGCAAGTTCAATTCAAGTCATGTGAGTTGTCTTTTCCATTTATACACGAAGCAAACTCACTCACAATTGAGCCTTTTCGCTCTTAAGATATAAGTATATTTCAATTTTGCAATTTACATTCAAGTCGTGTGAGTTGCTTTACATTTCGGGTATTTTCCTTAAGCTGCGTGAGTTGCACTTTCAATTTTGGGTATTTACATTAAGTTGTGTGAGTTGCTTTCAATTCGAGCCTAGCTCACATCATCATCTCAACCCGAAAAATATTTGTGCATCCTTGCATTCATGCGTTTTCAAAGAAACCCCGAATCTACGCTCAAACACACTGAAATTAGGACATTGTGCACATACATATCCGGCCTAAATAGCTAAAACTCAAAGACTTGGAATCGTACAACCCTGTATATAAAAAAACTTGCAAACATAGGCATAACTTGAGTTTTTCAAAACACTTGTCTCTTTTCCAGAGTCCAAATTATTTTATCAAAGTCTATAAGTGCTTAAACTGACCCTTGAGCATCGGTTTAAGAAGGTTTAAAGCAAAAAGATCCTGCTTGCTCACAATTGCCTCAAACGTCAGATATTTCAAAAATCTTCGCTAGCTTGAGCAAGCTAGCTGGCACGCCCATAGAAATGACGTAGATACGAAAAGGTTCATTTCTGGCTTCAAAACCATAAGTGAAAATTTTCATGTTTACAGGGACAAAACGACAATGCATCAACTGCTTCATATGCCTCTAACTAGTTACTTCAGGTTCACATCTAGGATGGCATTAGTTGATAAGATTCTTCCACCATAGACTGGTGTCAGTGAACTCTAATGCAACCAGGTGACACTTTCTAAGTTCAGGATAAATGCAATATTCAAATATTTGATTGGCATTCTCCACCCAATCTAGATATTCCTTAGATGAGTTTGCTCCCTTAAATTGGGGTATTTTGATTTTTAGGGTAGAATCGCGTTCTGAATGATGGTTTAAAGGTTGTAGGGGTTTTCATCTGGTTCAACAACTGGATTGTTGTCATGAAATGGCTTGCGACTTGTAGGGTGGGAATGGTTAAGTTGTTTCATGGCTTGTCGAAGCTAGGCTACTTCTCTCATCATTTCTTTTTGGAGCAAGTGAAGCCTAGAATCATACCTTGTTTAGTTGATAACCCTCAAGGAGATCCAGGAGTAACTTCGGGGGATGGATTGTTACTCAAGGTGGAATGTGGGTGAGATATATATTTTTTCAATCTAGATAAGAGGGAAATGTGATGAGTAGGATGAGATAAAAGTGGAACTTATGTTTTATCCATGTAGCTATGGCACAAACATTTTGATGACAAATTGGTAGAAGGTTGTGGGTGCTTGAGAATGCTTTTGGCTTGATAGCTTCATATCTCAATGAAAGCACCAAGAAGTTGTGAACTAGGAGGTCCACGACTACAATAATGTTGTGATAAGACCAAGGTCGTTACCTAATACTGTTGAACCTCATGTATACTTTAGTAGTTGGAGAAACAAGAAATAAAAAAAGAAGAAGAAGAAGAAGAATTGTGGTCCAAACAGTACCCAACTTTCATTCTAACGTTGATTTATTTAGCTTTAGCATCCCTCTAGGCTGAGTTGGGTTCCAAAAGGTAGCATTCAAAATTCTGCTAGAAAATAGCAGGTTTCATATTCTAAAATGAAGTTCTGGGCTTCCAAGGACTCTTCCCTAGGTTATTGGGAATCCTCAAGAGTACACCTTTCAAAATACTGTAGATTCTGCATGTCCAGGAATTGTTCATTAATTATAGAAGTTACAACTGCATGACTAAAGGTGCATCCTGGAAATGTTGTTTACATTAAATGCTATTGTGGGAAGTGTTGCAGCTGTAATAAGTGGTTGATGCAGTAGAGGCCTTAGATTTATGAGGGCATGAAAAACTAGGATGACAAAATTAATGGGCTTGGGGTCTTCTTTAACAAGTGCATGTACTTCATTGCATAGTTGTTGCAGTTGTTTAGCCTTGGACCTGGTAACTAGCCCCTTGTGATTCAGTTATCCACTTCTCCAAACTTGCAGATGAGTTTTATTGATTTTGGTTGATCATTCTCCGTGTGACACTCACCTCCTTCTTTAACCCTGATTCTTTCAAAAGTTGTGCTCTCCTCGTCAACAATGGATATTACTCACCAAGGTGATAAAGACAAACTCACTCACCACCAATTAAGGATAAGAGAGATTTGAAGCAATGTTGGAAAACAACAAAATGAGATTTGCTTAGGCTTGATCCTATTTATACTCAAAGCAACCTCCTCTGTTAGGTTCAAGGCACATTAGCTAGATAACCATAACTTGCTATAAAGAATCTCCTCGAAAATGAACAATGACCTTGTAAAATGTTGATGCAGGATCAACCATGTATGAGTCTTTAATTATTGTTTTAGTAATTGCTAAGATCACTAAATGTAATTAACTACAAACATTAAATTTGAATTGTTTGCCCCAAAATTAGCCAAGTAGAGCTATTGATTCTAAGAGATCCTGACAATCTCGTAGTTGGTTGAAATGCAGGCTTCACTCTTGAGTGACCTCCTGTTGGAGTAAAACAAACAACCTTTGAGTTTGCTGAAGTCATTAATGCTCCATTCACCCCCACAATGATTTGGGTTCAAATAGGATTGGGACGTTGGTTCCACCTCGGGCATGAGAAGAGGTCCTTCATAACAATCAGTGAGCCCATCTGGTCAAGTTAGATCATTAGTGCCCAGTAAATGAGGTACTAGCTTTAGTTAATTCTTGTGAGGTAAATGTCGGGTAGCCGGCTCCATGACAACAAACATCAGATACAACATATTGAGATGAAAAATCTACCAAAATTTCATGTATATCGCGAGACAAAGAGAGGGCTATCACCTTTGCTCTTCTTTTGAGTACTATTGAAGGAGATGGTTTCCATGACCATGAGTCAAGGGTGCCCTTATCTGGCTCTTCAAGACCCATGTAGTTGAACCTAAGGCTTTTGTGAAGAGAAGATGTTAGACTTAAGGACTGTCTCTCTCTAGCTTGGATGATTTCTGAAGGAGTCAGTGGATCAAGTGGTTGTTTATGCTGAGGAGCACAGATGGTTGGACCTATGTTGATGGTGAGTATCGTAAGCACCAAGAAGAAATTTGTATAGAGAGACATGCGTAAGTACTCTTCCCTCCCTACAACACAGCTTTAGGTATGATATACAAGCTCACTCTCTCTCTTTCTCCAAGTGTAGCATCATAGAGTAACAAGAGTCGTATCTAAAGTACAATCCGCTTAACTTAGTAGTTGGATCAGTCTTAATAGAATATGTCTAATTTTGGATGTCCTTACCTTTATGGGAGAAGAAATCAGGTTACATCCTATGAGTCATTGTAGAATGTTTTGAGAGGGCTACTTCTATATGGGGTGGCAAATTGGGTTGCCGGTTAGACCGGATTATGCTGTTTCGGGTTTGGGGTCAAAAGCAGGTCGACACTGATCCGACATGAATTTTTTTGTGTTAATTTTCAAAACCTAGACCTGATCTGATCGGGTTTGGATTGCTTCGACCAGTTGCTCGAGGTACCTAAACTCAGAACCCGACCAGGTCTCCCAGGTCAGGTTCGAAATTGCCACCCACTGATCGTAATTAATAAGTTTTCACTACCGTGTTGTACTCGATATACAGCGTATGACTTGGGGACTGCAAGATCCGTGTTTGGGACACATTCGGGTCTTCGTTGCTGGATTTGGGAAAGTCCTTGGTCTTTTAGACTCTCTTTTTCAGCCACTGGTTTGGGTCAGGATTTTAACTTTCTTACCAGGACAGCTGGATTTTGATTTACACTATCTGGGAAACAACGTTCCGTCCCATGAAACAATGAACGGGTAAATCATACTTTAAAAGCCAGGTAAGCATGCTCCGCGAATGGAAACCGTATCTTGGGGAGTTCGAGCCTGCCGTGTAAGCTAACACCATGTATACATATATAGAGTGAGTGGTGGTATATGCTCAATCGAATACATGATAAAATCTCCTCAAGCATCTCCATTAAAGAGATTTGAAATGAAAAAGTCGAGTACACCATTATACATTAAATATGATTATTGAACAAACAACGATACATTCCATTTTTTAAGATTCAAATCTCCACAATTGATCGTAATAACAAACGATAACAATATTTGAGGATTGGACACACATGAGAATTGAACATGAAATTACTTATATATATAGAGAGAGAGAACATTGGTACCCCATGCTTGAATATCCTTGAAGCTTTCAACCATCGTCTTATTTGACTAAGGGATGGAATTTAAATTCAAAAATAAAAAGTACTACATTTTACACGTGCATTTTGGCGCATCTACTATGCTGTCTCTCTCTCTCTCTACTATATATATATATATTATAAGTATGCATGCATGTGCTATATAACCTACAAGGACCTTGTCGTGTCTATACAGTATCAAGAATTTTTTTTTATTCATATGGTGTCAAGCATTTAGTTTGACACAGAATTATCGATGAGTAGAATTATCAGAATATACCTATATGGTAAACTTTTCATGTCCATAAATATAGGAAGTTGCACCCAAGAGTGTTAGCTCTCCTAGCAACGCTCTCCTCACAAGACACAGGAAGTGAGTTTCGATTCCCGGCGGCGTGAATACATCGTACCTGTCTTCCAGGCTCCCAGTTGTAACCAAATGAAATACTGGAAGTTAGATGGCGTGGATGCCTAGTTGCTGTTTTCAGGGCTTTGAGAGATCTAAACGGAGGATTTAAAGGATTGGTGACTTCGAAGCATCAATCCTAAGATGCATTGAAGAATTCGAAGCATAAACATCAATAAAATAACCACAAAACTATATCCTTTCTCCACACTAAGTTGGCAATGTATGTGTTATTAAAGAAAAATCATGTTTTGTTACCTTCAACACTAAGTTGAAGAACCCACTATAAGCGATGATCCTAGTTACCGCGCTTGCCATTGGCTACAAGGGCTTCAGGCGGGAAGGAAGGCGCCCAAACTAACCTCAGCAAAATAAAATAAAAGTTGAATTAGTGACAGAGCCAAGCGAAGCAATAGTAAGCCAGAGAACTACAAACGGCAACCCAGTATAAAAGTACGATGGGAAAGTCACGGGGCGAAGCAATAACTTCTCCTCATAGTTAAACATAGCCAAAGCACGCTTGTCCTCCGCACTATAAACCTGGTTTTCTTTCCTAATACGAATGGCATTCATCCTCTGATGCCTGCTACCACTCATCACATAACCAAGGCTCTCAAACTTCTGAATCTGAATCCTCTTCGCTTCTGCTGTCATCAGAAACGTCACCCTTGCTCCTTCTTCTTCCCTTCTTTTCTCGACTTGATCCGCTGCCTCTTTTGCCTTTTTGGTCCTGCAAGCTGATTAATTTCATCTTCCTTGGGCTATCACTATCAGATTCTTCGTGTTTAGAATCATTCCCGGAATCCTCGTTGTTCTCACTAAGGTCAGAACTACCATTCCTCCTCTTCCTTCTCCTCATCTTTTCCGTATTTGCTCGACTACTTGTTTTGCTTTTAGATCGCTGCTGGCGAGACTCTGACCGCTTCTTCCTGACCCGCTCTTCATCACTTGATTTCTCTGATAGAGTCAAGGACTCGTCTGAATTCAATTTCGCATCTGACTTACTTTTCTTACGTCTTGCTGTGGAAGATCTACTCTTCTTCCTCCTAGTATGTCCTCTCTTCCGTTTCCGAGGTGAGCCGCTTATACCTGAATCGTCGTGGGAGTATCGCGTGGAACCTTCAGAATCAGAGTGGACGTAGCCGGATTTCTTTGATTTGTCCACCATTTTATCCTTACCAGATGCAGTTTTGTCACCATCAACAGAAGACTCGTCCTTTCGATCCAAATGATAACTCTTTCCGCCCCGGCCCCTCTCGTCGCCAGCTTCGGTTTTCTCATCCTCCGCAGTGGGGTCTGATCTATCCCTCCAATCTGGAGCCGGACTAGGAGTCACTCTCCAAATACAATTCTTCAGTTTCTTTCTGAGTTTCTGCCTCTTGAGTCTCCTGTACTCATGAAAATTCAAGCCCTTTAGATCTTCATCATCGCCGTCCGAATCTGACTTTGGTTGATATCCTCTATCCAGAAACATCGACCTGTCTGAAGGCCTTTTGTACCCGTTGCTATAGCCGTGATTCCCTCTGGGACTAGGGCTTCTATGCCGAAATGAATACAAATCCTTCATATATTGATCATGGTTAACTTGACGATCACCGATACCAGGGCTAGAGGAGTGATGAGCATACCTATTGGCCACGGTTTCGTATCGTTCATAGCTAGGAGAAAGGCGTTGCTGTCCGCGACTTGAGGCTTCTTCCCTTTCACGAAAGCTAGGGCTAGGCGGACGCCGTCCATGGTCACGAGTTAGGGTTTCTGGACGCGCTTCTAGATCCTTGCTATCGTAACGGCGATCGCGTCTCCGAGTTTGGGATCCTCGACGATCACCCAAACTAGGGTTCCAGAAACCTTCATCAGATCTATGAGTTGGGGGCTCCCCATCGCCTAAACCAGAAGGGCTCCGGCGATGAGTTAGGGTTTCACCGAGGTCACCACAAGGAGGGACGCGAGAACGGCGCCCGTGCGTCGGATCGGGGATTTCCCGCCTAGGGTTTCTCTTAGGGCTCGTGGATGGGCGACTCAATCGCCGTGGTTCTTTGAATCCGCCGCGCCGCGAGTTCCTCCGGTCATCCCTATCGGAATCAGAGGAGGAATGGCCTTCGCGATCAGGAATCAAAAGAGGGGAACGAGGTGTACCTAATTCAGGCGATCGTTCGCGGTGTTGCCGCCGGAGGCTATCGTGCTTACGTCCTCCGTCAGGGAAATCAACTGCCGAAGCAATCCTCCGATCCCGGGAATCGACGCCACTAGCAGTTTCACCTCTTATCGACATCAGAGAGAGAGAGAGGGATGCATGCGAAATATCCGACGAGAAGGCGAGTCAGCGACCAAAAGAGAGAGGCAAACAGTAGTGTAAGCATGCGTGACGTGCTCTTTTATAATCTACAGGAGATAGAAATTATCGTTGAGTCTATTCATCGAACGGCCAAAAGGATGCATTATCGAGGGCTTCGTCTCCTGCTCCAGAAAAGTCTGTAATTGGGTTGGCGCAAAATACATAGAAAAGAAAAACAAGATCCTGTTCGGGTTGACTTGCTTCTGCCACAAACGTAAATATTGTACCAGCATGGTAAATACATGACCCGAAATGTCCCTCTCACGACAAGACAAGACACAAAAACATTTTCGTGATTACAGACACATACTCAATTTGAAACATGAAAATGCAGCATTTTGGAACACAAAATACAACCCTAGGAGACAAGCTTCGTGTCAACCTGAAATGATGAGATAGAATCTTCGGATTGACCTAGTTGTTGGAGAATCCTCTAGGTAACGACATGCAGGAGTTTGGACGCGAAATTGGCACTCATAACTTTTCACACCATACTACAATAACCAAAGCCTGTTCCCATACTAGATGGAATGAGATAGACGGATTCTTTGTTAAAATAGAGCCTGTATGATGAATCATAGTTAACATAAGTTAAATCATTCTTCCTTATTTCTTTTCAATATTTTTATGGTTTTCTTCTTCCTCTTTTAACATATCTCATATTTTTTATTTTTTTCAATATTTTTATGGATTTTACGGTTTTCTTCCTCTTTTAACATTTTCACCTTTTCACATATTCAAATCATCTTAAATAATTTTTTCTTGGGTTAGTCTCATTGGTTTCAACATTTTCATTTCTGCCACAATTGGAAATTTCATTCTTTTAAAAATTTCCACCTAATTTTTTGGCAAAACTTTATTAATTTAAATAATAGAAGAAGAAAAGTAAGAATAGCACATTAAGATACGCTAATTTTTGTTTCATTGATATGGCATTATTAACTCCAATAATTTTGTGTTGTTTGTTAAGTTGTGTAGCCTGAAAAACCAGCTCATGTTTGGCTTGTATAGACTGCGGACTGAACCCAAATGAGCTCAGCCTGATTTAAATCAAACCCGGCCATGAACAGCTTGGTTTGTGTCCCATCACTATTCGAGATGCTCGTAATGTTCTACTCGACCTGCTTTAGTGCCTCATGAATAGTGCATGTAGAAAGACCTGACCCGTTCCAGATAAGGTCCAGTTCACGACATTTTGGTTTCGATTTCATTTGAAAAATATATGAAACAAAGCTGGGATTTTGGCACCGGAACCATTTGGAATTGTAGGTTCTCTCTAATTTAGGGGGTGATTTGGATCTGGTTTTACTTACTGGATCAGGTCCAAATCGGCCACCTCTACTGAGTTGCTTGTAGGTATGCTCAGATAAACCCATTTCCAGCTCGTTTATGTTTGATTCGTAGCCTTAACAGAGCTTAACATGAACAGTGCATGTTTGACTCATCTCAGCTTGTGCAGCTAGACGGAATAGGCACGGATTGTTTCTCTTCTTATAAACTAGTGTAACTTTCTTTCTACTACATAGTTCTTCTATATTTACAGTAGGTCACTTAAGGGGTGCTTGATTACATGACTGGGCTTGCAGAACTCGTACTGCAGGCATAGTTCTAGAGGCCCATCTCCGAAAGATGGGGCTGTTGGCTCATCTCGTAATCAATGGAAAAATCAGGATTGGACGACTTCACTTTTTACTCTATACTAAACACTTGTTCGATTATGCTCGTATTTAGATATATATTTCATTTCCTTTGGGTCAAGTCTCATAATCAAACACCGTATTACATGCAAAGTATACATTTCTTTGACTAATTCGTTTCAGCGTGAGTCATAACCTCAAGCACATGAGCTCAGGCAAGTTGAAACAGGAGTTCAAATGAGCACAAAAGATCTTAACTACGTTCATTGTAAAAGAACAAACTTCCGAGAGATTTATTAGAAAGTAAAACGTATGAGCATGAACTAGCTTTATAGGGAACGAACCAAACACGAGTAGTCCGTGTTAAGTTGGCTCATTTACCTGCCTGCTCATATGGAAGCGATCAATGAGCCAACAAGCTCGATGTTAACTCAAGGCTACGTAAGTAGTCGTGAAGGAAATAGTCAACATGATACTTGTTGGTGTTGAGTTCTCATAGATGACACAATCTTTTTCAATAGTCGGTATCCGAGAAATAAAATTTAAATCCTAAAAAAGAAGGTTAGGATAGCGTTATTGTTTGAGGCACAATAAACGCTAACTTTTAGGTTTATTTGTCACCACTAGTATTAAATAATTGAATGCAATGTACCCAATAAATATCTTCAGAATACAATAAAGATCCTCGCCTCGTCTTACATGAATGCAATTGAGTATTAGACAAATTGGCAAAGAAAAGAAGATGATATTGTAAATCAAATTAATGCTATAATAAGATTTACAAACTCTCTTGAAAAACTAAGAAAGAACTCACACCATGGGATAAAAGTTAAATAAATATTATTTATAATGCATTATATATAGACATAGTGAAGACGTAACTCATGATTTGCTACTCATTCTAATGAGTCTAATTATTGCTGAAGAAAATAGATCTTAATGCCACAACATGGTTGGTAAATGATGATGAGTTAAAACCACTACATGTACTATTAATGAGCACAATTATCACTGAAGTAAGTGGCTCTTAATGCCACAACATAGCTGCAATCATAACCTTCAAACATTTTTGGGTATTTTGAAATATAATATATATATATATATATATAATATGCTCAAACCCTATATGTTCTCAAATATATTCAAATATCTTCACCGTTTAATTTGTATGATCAACCATAGAGATTCAAATTAAAAGTATCATTATATTTTTGTACTTTACATCAAATATTTTTTTGTTTTAGCACATCAACTATTCATCTTAAAGATAGATGAGTTTGAGCATTTACTACTATAATTATATAAAAAATAGGATCATGCCTACATGTGACATGCTCACTCATGTCTACTCATTGCTTTTTTATGACATGAGTATAATTTTAACATTTTTTAGGGTTTTAAAAAAGAACAAAAGCTAATGTTATTACATTCGTGTTCTCAAAAAGCAATGGTCAAATATTAGTGGGCAACGTCAATAGTAGATAGGATTTGATCTATCTATCTATATATATATATATATACATATATATACACACATGTATGCATGTATAAAAGCAGAAATTTATTTTTAATAAAAAATAATTTATAAGTTTTAAATTAAAGAATAGTTTTCACCTTTTTTTATTAAAAAACACTTTCACTTAAAAATTAAGTCAGGGATATGTTTTTCATATAATTTTCTTGCTAATTGAAACAATTGACAATTTTAATTACATTTCGCACACAATCCATTGGGTTAACATGGTTTCCTAGCATGTATGATGGTATGTGCATGAGAGACCTATACATATGACAAGCTAACACAAGCCGAGCCTTGTTTCTTTTCAGCTCGAATCTCTTACCTAGCCAGTTTGTGCTCTGCTCATTTAAATATGAACAGAACGTGAGCAACTTTGTCAAAAGTTGAACAGAGCCAAAGCTAGCGGCTTGGTTCATAATTGGCAGGTCACATTGCGTTCATGAGCCAGAGTAGGCTAGACCTGGCCGGTTCTGAGTAAACTGGACCAACAGTCCAAGCTGCTAGTTCTTGTTCCACCGAAACCTAGAATTAAAACCCCAGGCTTCCTTCTAGTTCTGGTTTCAGGTCCATCTCTGGTCTAGTTTTGCGATGGGTCTAGTTGTAACTTCAGTTTTGTTTAAAAACCATTTATGGGATTTTAGAACCAAAACCAAAACATGGTTTGAAACAACCACCGATTCCAGTTTCGTTTTCTAGAAGGTGAAAACTGACCTAACTGAGGAGGTCCCCAGTTTGGTTCCAGTTCTTGTTGGTTCTGGAGGTGGTTCAGGTCTGGTTGAAACCACCTGATTGGGTCCAAACAGTCACCTCTAGAGCAGGCATAGGAGTTGGTCCAACTCACCCCGTGAAAGGGGCTAGAAGCCAACCCCCTTGGCCTATAAAAGGGGCCAATGGAGGGGGGGGAGTGCAGGTTCCTCATGCTTGGAGGATATTGGGAATTCTTGGGTTGGGCTTTTATCTCTCATCCATTAGGGCTGATCTTGGGGCTTAGGCAAGAGGGTTTCCAGCCAGAGGGTCGTGAGTTGCATGTAATTGGGGAAGAAAGGTTAGCTAGGTGAGTGGAAAAGAGCTTGAGGAGGAAGAAGAGGCATCTTGGCCGGATTCATTCTTGAATCACCGGCCTGTTTTACTCCATCGTGTAAGTACATTCTGTAGACGTGATTTTATTTCAAATCGTGGGATTCGAATTCAAACCCTCGAACTACGTCGGGTTGCGCGAGCGTGCCAGTTAGTTTATCAAAACTAACAAATTCTGATTTTCTGACTTCTAAGAACGATTGTGGACAAGTGAGATCTTTTCGACTTAGGCCTTCTTGAACCGGTGCTCAAGGGTCAGCCTAGACGCTTGAAATTTGTTTGAATCTGTTAATTAGAGAAAGGAAAAACCAGATTTTCCAAAGTTTCAGATTTGTGTTTAAGTTCTTGATTTCTGAAAATTTTCAGATTCTGAAAGTTGCAGAATCTGTTCAGTTCCAAAGACCTGTTCTCCAAATTTTTTAAAAATACTTCTGATTCTCCAAAAATTCTAAAACTTTTATAGAATAGAGACACTTGTGTGTAGAATCAGAATATTTTTTTTTTATAATTTAGTTCTTTATTTTCTGAGAATTAAATACAGAATCAGAAACTATTATAAAATTCGGAACAATCCTGTTTCTGTGAATCAGAAGCTCAGAAAAACAGCCATATCACAGCACTCAGTCACCCAATTTCGATAAAATTTGTTGTGTTAGAAAGATACGAATGGTAGGTTTTCAAAGAATCAAATTTCATCCAATTTTATTCAGTGGTTGCAGAGATATGGGCAAAAGAACAGAGGTCTATTACTGAACATTCTATTTCTGTAAAACGCAATCTGGATTTTGTATAAACTTCACGGAGCTAATTGACTAGGCAATAGTTTATAAAAATTCCTCAAACTTTTATCTAATAAAGTCTAATATGTCTAGATTGTTCATGCAAAATCTCGAAGCATTGGCTTATCCGTTTGTCTATAAAAATTTTGTGATCAGACATGTGTGCACAGACAGTTTCAGAAACCAGTTTTACAGAAAATTTCAGAATGTTCCTAACGTGATTCTAAAACGAAATTCAACCTGTATCAGTCCTAATGATGCATGGGAATCATCTAAACATGGATTTTAATTTCGTTCATGAAGGAATCATGTGTGTTTGTATCGATATAAATGAAGAACATGAGCTCGAGGCCTTGATTCAGATACAAATTTCCAGAATCTGTGCTTCTTTAGATTCTCATGAATTAAAACAAATTTGTGCATGGATTCGAACCTGTGTGAGTGAGAGGGGACGTAGGAGCACTTCGCCGGATGATCGTTGGATGTCAGAACTAGGCCGGACTTCCTTTTTCTCCTGCTTCTCTTCCTTTCTCTCTCTCTCTCTCTCTATTTCCCTGAATTCTCGGACTGAACGTTCCTGTGTTGGTTGATCGTTCCCTCTTGATGCTCGCTGGTTGATCGTCGCTGGTTCCCCCTTGTTGTTCCTTCCCGGTTCCCCCCTGTATAGCTCCTAGAAGAGTCCTTTTATAGGCTCATGGATGCCTGTTGGTTAGGATTTGGATGAGTTCGGTTTTGATTGTGTTGATAAGATCTCATCTGGTATCTAGCTTCATCTTATCTGGAACGATCTGTATAGGATTTGTATGGCTGAACCTTATCTGTTGTTTGACTGTTTCTTTGAAAATTTGAATCTGCATCTAATCTTTTGTGATTTGTTTTGAACGTTATCTGTCGAGATCTAGGAACAATCAAGCTCAGGTCACTCCTTTCGCTTCTGTAGTCTATGTATCTCGGTGCATCCTCAGCTAACACAACCACATGCTGCTCATGAGGCCTCTCAATAACAACAATAGACTTCATTCTAGCAAGCAATTTCGCCAAGCTGTGACCAGATTTTCCATGTTCTCTACCATGAGCATTCTGAACTTCCACCTTTATACTTGTTGTGAAAGTGGTTATCCAAATACATGTTACATGCCTTTCTATGATGAACGTGTTCTATTAAGCCCATGTTACGTTTTTAAAAACCATCTGTTTATGCTCACCGGTTTTGCTTCATGAGTGTTGGAACACTAACATTACTCTTAACATCAAAGTGACATAACAGTGATAGATGATAATGCAAAACTGGTGCATATCAATACTTAATTACCTTAATAACCAAGCATAACATGGATATGTTAAGAAATGCGTTCGACACCAAACCTTTATTTTCGGAAGCAATCTTTCTTGTTTCAATCTTTCTTTTCTTCTGATAATACCAACCTTACCCTCTGAAAATTGATTTTTTTCCAAGTATGAGCGTTTCTTTTTGGGAAGCTCACTTTCCCTTTTTAACCCCCGTTTTCCTTTTTTGGGTGCCCATCGTCCTTTTCAGGTATCAACTTGTCTTTTTGATACCTGTATCTTTTCAAAAGGCAAGCTTTCAACATACTTTTCATCATAAATCTTTTAAGGAAACGAAATCCTGCTTTTCCAATGTTAAGGGCAAAATCTTCATTTCTCCCAATTTTATCAAAATTCGAAATTTTCAGAAAGGAAAGCATTCTTTCATCATTTTAAAGCTTTCATAAAATTTTGGTACCAAAACAAACTCGTTTAGTACCTTTTTCCTTCAAAAACCCCAAAATTGCTAAAATGGCCACTTTCCTAAAAAGGTAAGAATTTTAAAAGAAAATTTTGGGTGTCTACAGATGCCCCTCTTTGGCATTATTCCAAATTCATTTGGATAATGTCAAAGAAGAAAACACCTATTTGCTTTTCTTCCTAGATTTGCCTTGAGAGTATGGAATCGTTCTTTATTCCATAACATCTATTTCCTTGGATTCTTAGCAAAAAGGGATTTGGCAAGAGCTCCTAATCCTAGGACAATCATGCATGAACGATCACTTTATGAATGCAGTCATGTGTGTGAAATAAATGTTTAGAGACTCATACCTTTGATTCACGAACTCGAGAAGAAGCCTATGATGGCCAGCTGCCCCAAGCAATGGTCCCTGTTTCTTTTGATGTTTAGGATTTTCAAAATTCCTTTTTCGAAAAGAGAACTCTTTTTGGTTTCTATAAAAAAGGACTTACAATTTCTCATATTTCCCTTCACTCGGGTTTTAATACCCATAAATAAGTAGAGGTTTTATGGAAGATTTTGAATAACATTTCAAAGCTCCCTTTCTTACCCAACGAATTCTAATTCTCAAACAACATGAATTCAAATAAAATAGGTCCTATTCTTACTCTAGGACTTTCAAGGTGAACTTTTCTCCATCGGGATGAATTGTGGGGATTTGGAAAAGAATTACCCGCGGTCCCTTCTGAAGCGTCCCGGGGTTTAAGGCCAAGAGACGGAAAATTGCTCTTTTAAGCTTTGGCTTTTCCTTCTTTTTCTTTTTTTATTTTCAAGAGAAGACCTCTTTTGAAGAAGTCTTTGTATTCCCTCTATCTATTTGGGGAAGACTTCTTCTCGGAGGAGTTTTTGCATTCTCTTTTCTTTTTCTTTTTTTCTTTCAAAGAGAAGACTCCTTTTTAAGAAGTTTTTGTATTCCCTCGATCTATTCGGGGAAGACTTCTTTTTCTAGGAGTTTTTGTATTCTCTTTTTCTTTTCTTTTTCTTTTGAATATTGCCAATTTTCCTTTTTGGAGAGAAGCGAAATGGGGAATATAACTCATCCCTTTAGATAATCAATCCAGGCAAGATTGTCCTATTTCCTAATAGCACCTACCATTTGAAAGCACCTTGCTATTTTGAACTAGGCCTCATTTGGTAAGTAAAAGATTTTTGACATGTTACCAAATAATTTTTGAAAACTCCACTTTTCATAAAGTATCAATTCCCTAATTTGGGGTCACATAATCCATCTTTAGTCCTTCTTTCCAGAAATTCAAAGGAAATCTATTTTCAAAATCTTTTCAAATGAAATTTAAAGTAGACCCCATACATAGTATTGGGCATTTATAGAATCTACTAAATTTCCTTCCTTAACATCAACTTACCAGCATTCCTTTTGTGATGTCCCTTTGCATCATAGGAACCATCCTTGTGGGCCGCCATCTTCAAATGGAGTGCGGGCTTCTTGTGGATGCATTATGTCATGCAAGATGTATTCCTATAATACAATGGTATTGCATGCTTTATGATATGATGGATACACTCAATTTCTATGAAATGTATTTAAGGAATAACATCTCAATGCCCCTAGTTTGGAGGGAATGGCATGAGAACTCACATACCATGGACAATCTCTGTATGATATGGTTTTGAATGTGATGCATGAAAGATATGCACAACCTTAGTCTTGGTGATGCATGATATGATCTTTGGATGTATTCTGGGTAGGTTAACTCTCTAATACATTTTTAGGAAACTCTTACTTACAGTCTTTGAAGCTTTTCCAAATCAATGATTTTATGGAATATAGAAAGCTTGGAGGCTTGACCATCCTCATGGATGAGGGGACTTTCCTCCTTGCTTTAATCACTCTCAAGTTTTTGTTTTCTTGGGAAGTATCATGGATAAGAGAAGAAAGCATTTCTAAATCCAATTTTTGAAAAACAATATTTTTGGAGTTTTTCAAATTTTTCTATTTTTTTGGATTTTTCAAAGCAAAAAGCAAAAGGGGAAACGAATAAAACTTTCTTTTTGGGAATTTCAAATTTTTCAATTTTTTTTTGGGTTTTTGGGTTTTTCCATTTTTTTTGGCTTTTGGGAATATATAATTTTTTTGGATTTTTTTCAAATAAAAAGGGATCTTCCATCAAACCTGCAAAGAAAACACTACGAGTTAGACTCTAAATAAGACATCTAAACCATAGGTTTCGGGATTAGCGGGTTCTAGGGCACCCTTAACCCAATTGGCTCTGGGTGGTGGTTCAGGTGGTATGGATGGGATATAGCCCAATCCATATCGACTCGGGTTTGGTCTAGGTAGGATGGGTTCTAACCTACCATGGTTCTTAGCTCCTAGGCCCTAGTAAGGTGTATATCCCATGTTTAGTAACATATTCCAAGGCTTTTTAAGTTTTGAAAATTTTTGATAAAGGGGATGACCCTGGAATATTGTGTCATCTATGACGTGGCTATACACTTGAATTTCATTGGTTATGCCTTGGAGGTCTACGGGTTTATGGGGTGAGTTAAGCTCTTCTAGGAGATGGACGACCTTGGCTGGGTGTCGCTCTCCTAGCAGGTGGATGGTAAGATAAAGTGTATCTAGGCTGTCGGTACATAACTTAGGGGTTACCAAATTTGAAATTTCATCTTTTTCATTTTGGAATTCATTTTTGTGCTGGACATTCGCCACACCTTCCAAATCTACATCCTTCGACACATTTTGTGGGATTGTGGGTGCATGATTGTGATTTGAATCTTGGTAATCATTGTTGCATCAAATTCATCATTGCTATTTGGGAAAGTTTCCAAATGCACCTAAAGATTTGGCATTTGGTGATTAGAAGAATTCATATTGTTGAAATCCTACTTAAAGAAATTGTTCAATTTAAGAACACATCTAACCTTTATTGTTGAAAAGGCACCTAGCATTTCATACTTCTAACCAAAGTCAACCTTGTGTTGCAACCTTTTTAATTTAAATTATGTTACGTTAATTAACTTTTTATAGGTACAACTTCTGATATGTGGAATAATATTTAGAAAATGGGCAAAAGATATGTTAGGTGAATCTAAGGAAGGTATACCAGCATAAAAAGAAGCTTGGTGGTAGAGTGAAGTGGTGTAAGATAAAATCAAGGCAAAAAAGGCATATTACAAATTGCATTATGCCAAGAAGACTAGTGAAACTTGGGAGGTTTATAAGAAAGCAAAGAAAGAAGTAAAAAAGGCTGTTAGTGAAGTAAAAGTCAAAATTTGAGAGGATTTATATAAAAAACTTAACTCAAAAGAAGGTGAAAGAGATATCTTATGATAACTAAGGCTAGAAATAAGAAAAATAAGGATCTTACTTCTGTTAGATGTATCAAAGACGAGGATGAGAAGATTGTAGTGGCGAATGATGATATAAAAAATTGATGAAAAAATTATTTTTATAAGCTTTTAATGAAAATACATATGGTAGTATTAGCTTAGGAGAGTTAACTCAATGAGAAAAGTACATAAACCACATTTTGTATTGGTGTATTCAAAAGAGTGAAGTAAAAAATGCTCTTAAATATACGAAAATTGAAAAATCTGTAGGACTATACAATATTCGTATAGAAGTATGAAAAATCCTATGAAAGATGGGACTCACTCAATGTTGGTCAACATGTATCGTATCGTGTATCATTTTAGTTGACGATAAGTATCGTATCGTTGTGTATCATAATTTAATACTAAACAATTGATAAAAATCTAAAAAAATCTGAAAAAATAAGAAAAAATCTAATAATTACAAAGAATTCATATAATGCAAAAGTTTAATACATATTCATCATTCACTATTCAACAATCGAAAAGGAATTACATATTTTGAAGCAAAAAATGAAATACATTTACACATTGTAATAAGGATGATCAATTAAATAATCTTCATCTTCTCCTTGCTGAAGATCCTCACCACCTTCTACTTCAAAATCAAAATCTTTATCCCCTTGATGATATTGTTGCGCTCCTTCCAAATTAATCCATGTAATGTCTTCTTCGATTAGGAGTGCATTTGCTTCATTATATTTCATAATCCACTCCTCTAATATATTAAAATTATCGAAACTTATTGGATCAAATTGGTTTTCTTTTCTATTTAAGTTTTTTAATTTCTTGCAAGAAAGAAAGATAAGTAATTAGTAAATAACATTAACAATTGAAGTCAAACAAAATATTAAATTGAATCTTTAACTTTAAGTAGTAACTAATACAAGATTACCTCTATATGAGCCACATGTTACAGGTATCTGTTGGAGTGAGACGCTACTTGTCCAAGATCTCCATCTGAGTGTTGTGTCTTGGCGTAGGGCCCTTGAATGGGTAACACGCAGGTTGCTTCAGTGTTGATGTTGTTCATGGTTAGAGTTAGACTTGCTTGTATTCAGTTTCGAGTTATAGCCTTCTTTATCCTCATTGAAGCCCACATCATTTCTCTCGGGTGAAAGGAAATCATCTTGATTTGTGTCTTCATTCGGTATATAAGGTGTGAGATCCCTAATGTTGAAGGTAGTTGACACATTATAGTGGGCAGTTAGCTTCAATTTGTATGCATTCTTATTCACCTTCTTCAGTACGTTAAGGGTCCAGTGTTACGTATACTCAACTTGGACTGGAGGTGTGGAAAACTCCTTCCTCAAGTTCACGTAGACTAAATCACCTGGTTGAAATTTCAATTCGTGACACCCTTGATTGACTTTCTCGACATAGTTATCCGTTAATCTCAGCACGTAGTTCATGAAATAGATTTGTTGAATCGGTAACCCCTGCGTCGTCCGATAGAGTGAGTTGGATCAGATCAAGGGGAATGTATGGATTATTCCCATAGATGGCTTCAAATGAGTTGTGCCCAGTAGCTTTGTGAATAGACCTCTTGTAGGCAAACTCTGCCACAACGATGTACTTGTCCCAATTACATCATCCATTTGGTACAATTGCTCCCAAAATGGTCTCGACAAATCAGTTGGTCGCCTTAGTTTGCTCGTCTAAGAGTTGCATATTGTGTTGTAGAGAAGCTTGGTGCCAAAGCAATGCCACAACGTCTTCGAAAGGGTGCTGAGAAACCTGGCGTCTCGATGAGAAACAATACTCCTGACCACATCTCTTATGAAGAAATCAACGATGTGTCGGGCATCATTAGTTTTCTTGCATGGAATTAGATGACACATCTTTGAAAAACATGTCGACAACAACAAAGATGACACAAAGTCCATGCTGATGTCCGTCCACAGACGTTCAGCAATAGGTAAGGGCGCGTGAAGGCCTTGTTTGGCTGAATGTGTAGTTTTGGCCTGTTTACACTTGGCACAACTTTTTAAAATATGGTGCAACTCCTTGAGAACCCTAGGGCAGTAGAAACACCCCTTGAGCAACTCAAAGGTCTTCTTTTCTCCAAGGTGGCGGGGGCCAATCCTCCACCATGAGCTTCACGAACCAGCATGTCCCGTACTGAACCTTGCAAAATGCACAATTAATTAGTTTTGAACAGGAACCCATATTACGTATAATAACCTAGAGATGTCCTTTGGTTATTGTTGAAAAAATTGGGCCAATTGTGGATCATCGAACGTATTGATGTTTGAATTGCTTAAATGCCAATAACTTGGTGTGCAACTGATAAGAAACTTGATATGAGAGAATTCGCGCATGCTTACTCACGCGCACACGGTCTGCCACACGATGGATGTGACTCACCAAAGTGATAAAGACTGACTCACTCGCCACCGGTTAAGGATAACAGAGAGATTTGAAGCAAATTTGGGAAACAACCGAATGAAATTTCCTTAGACCTGATCCTATTTATACTCAGGACAACCCCTAGGTTCAAGTCATATTAATTGCTATGAAGACTCTTTGGGAATAGACAATCACCAAGTAAAAATCTGATACAAGTTTAACTATCTATGAGCTTGCTATAATTGTTGTCTTGGTAATTGCTAAGGCCTCTAAATGAACATTAAATTCAAATTGCTATCTCCAAGATTAGCCAACTGGAGCTATAGAATTTAAGAGATGTTGAGAATCTCCTAGTTGGCTCGAATGTGTTGAATGACCTCCAACTTGAAGTCATAAATTTTCCATTCACCCAGCAATGTTTTGGGCTTGAACCAGATTGGGTTACTGGTTCCACTTCGGTCACAATTAAGAGGTCCATGATACCGATCGGTGAGCCCTTCTGAGCATGTTAGATCATTAGTGCCTGGTCCTTCATCAACTGGTCCCGCAGTTCGATTTGGATGGATTATGTCCTCAACATTATAACAACTCCTATTCTTCATTAGAAATATGGTGAAAAGTATAGGCTGCCAAGACAATGTGTCAGATACAACATTCAGCTTGCCAGCCTTATGCTTCAGAACATACGGAAATGCTTCTAAATGCTCCACCCATTTTAGCATGCTGCTTATTCAGTTTACTTTGGCCCTATGCTTCACAAGCCATGTCACCAAACTCATTTAGTAATGTTTCAACTTTTGGTTGTAACTCAAATTGATTTTGACAAAATTGTACTTGAAGAAGTAAGTAGGCCATATCTGAGCACATCCATGATTTTTCCATACCTCAAACAGAAATGAACAAATTCTCCTTGTTGACCTGTGATTGAGGCTTGGGAGGGTGTTCGGCCATGGGTTTGAGAGTGATTCATTTCCCTTGTTGCAGGAATATGTAGGTGTTAGTCGATTCGTAATCGATTTCGGTAGTAGCAGTAGTATAGTTGTCGCGTCAATGATAAGTGAGCATACTTTTTCCAAGACAGTGCACCTGGTATGAAAGATGGATTCCCATTGATTAATATGTGGTATTGATTGGGCTTGCATAATTCTTTGAATGATCAAAAGTTCTCCTTGATCACCATTGACCTCCACTGTTTGGGGGTTGACATCTTCGTCTTCGAATTCGTAATCTAGTTTAATACCCCCAGTTCTAATAGCCATCATCTTCTTGTTTGCGCATCGGGATGCAATATATACTCGCCCAATGAACTTAAAATACTTAATGTCATGCATCCTAGCAGTTTGCGCAGGATTATTGGACATGTCTGCAGACGAAATTTGTTGCTTTGATGATCTTTGGTCGGAGTCTGTGGATAGCTTCAGCTTGACCCTAGAGTCACACTCACATGCCTCACACATCGTCCCCTACTGCATCCCTTTTTCAGTTGTTTTACTTTAATGGACATGGACAGTTTGAAAAAATCTTTCAAAAACACATAATAATAAAATTCCATGAAATTAACGATTTCTTTGTTCAATCTGCCCATAAAACGTGCAATTGCCTGTTCCTTAGTGACGCAGACATCAAGGATGAAAAAACAAAAAACTGAAAAAATGCCCCAGAATCAGCTTTAATTCGCTCACATCTCAATAACAAGATATTTATATCTACGAATTATTGTAATGTTGACATAATCCATGCAAGTTGAACCCCATGACTAGTAATGATGAAGGACCAGGCACTAATGACCTAACCTGGTCAGAAAGACTCACCGATGGTTATCAAGGACCTCCTACTCGTGCCCAAAATGACCAATAACCTGGGTTGATCCCAGTAAGAGGTCACTAAAGAGTTCCTGTTGGCTCATTTTGGGGATAAACAATTCGAATTTTAAGTTTATTTAGTGGCCTTAGCAATTACCAAAACAACAACTATAGCAAGCTCATAGATGGTTGAACCTGTATAAGCATTTTACTAGGTGATTGTTTATTTCCCAGGAAAGTCTTTATAGCAAATTTAAATATGCTTAAACCTAGCTTAGGGGGTTGTCCGGAGTATACATAGGATCTGGTCTAAGAAATTTTCATTCGGTTGTCTTCAAGCTTTAGCATCAAATCTCTCTCTTATGTATCGTCTGGTAGACCGTGCAAGCTTTAGCTTCAAATCTCTCTCTTATCCATCATTTGGCAGACCGTGTGTTAAAGAAATCATTAGGCGTGCATGAATCCCCTCAACTCAAGTTTCATTTCATTTGGTGCTTTCATTTAGACTGAGAGGATGGCAAGAAAGGATTTCGATACCCCCCTGATCCACGAGGTATGTCGCTTGACCAATGGCAAAACGCCTAATTGCAAAACGATTTGTTGCATAATATTACAAACAAAAATTATATCTTAAACTCCAAAGTCTATGACAAGGAGGAATGAATATCGAGGATTATGTAAAAGAATTTAAGACATTAATGATTCAATGTAATGTGTGCAGGAGCCATAAGAACAGACTATAGCTCGTTTTCTTGCAAGACTTAATAGGACTATTACAAATGTTGTTAAATTACAACCATTCATTTTTTTGAAAGATGTCAATTATCAATTAAAGTGGAAAGACAATAGAAATCATCTAGTCTTAGGAACAACTTATGCCTAGGAAATCTGACCCTATTAAGAAAGCTTACAAAAGTACACAAAGTGTTGCATGACCTGATGAAAAGGAAAAATCTGTTGCTGACTACTCTTCAACTGCTTATTCCAAAGACATCAAATGCTTTAGGTGTTTGGGCAGGAGCCATATTGCCTCTAAATCAATGCCCTAACAAAAAGATTAATATCCTAAAGTGCATTTGATAACATTGAGAGTGAAGATGAGACAGAACCTGAGCTACAAGAGTCAGAAGAATCTTATACTGAATATGCAAATTCAGGAGAACTATTGGTAATTCATAGAATACGCAGTGCTATACCACCTTTAAAGCTTGATCGGAGGGACGTGATCTTCCATACCCGGTGTACAATCAAAAGGAAGGTATCCTCTTTCATTAGAGATGGTTGAAGTTGTACTAATACCAATTCTATAGAACTGGTAAACAACCTACACTTGAACCCTATAGCACATCCCATACCGTACCAATTTCGGTGGTTGAACAATACCAGAGAGCTCTAAGTAACCCAACAAATCGAAATCCCATTCTCTATAGGAAAAAATTACCAGGATACTGTTTTTTGTGATATCATTCCTATGAAAGCCAGCCACCTGTTACTAGGACATCCCTGGCAGTTTGATAGACGAGTCCTTCATCATGGTTACCTGAACACCTATAGTTTCACTCAAGACATCAAGTTGATTTCATGCGCGGTCTCTGCATTACTGGCTGGATAACAAAATGACCATCCTAGTCTATTAAATACAGGTACCCCGGTTGGATGAGCTACATGGAGCCCGA
The DNA here is from genome assembly GCA_036023115.1 of Brasenia schreberi. Taxonomy (NCBI): domain Eukaryota; kingdom Viridiplantae; phylum Streptophyta; class Magnoliopsida; order Nymphaeales; family Cabombaceae; genus Brasenia; species Brasenia schreberi. The sequence goes on from JAYKKT010000091.1 coordinate 27,920,558, forward strand.
TTGTTCTCCAAATCGATTTGAGAAGCGGATGCCACCAAATAAGAAAGGAGACTAATGGAAGACGACTTTCAAAACCAAGGTTGGGTGTAGACGTTTAAATTTTCACTCCAAGCCTATGTAGAGACTTGAAACAAGAATTTCAATTCTACTTCATGCGCGAGCGTGTCAGCTAGTTTTCGAAACTAGCAAAGTGTATAAAAATCCGACTTGATTGGCAATTGTGGCTAAGCAGGCTCTTTTCGCTTTAGGCCTTCTTGAATCGACGCTCAAGGGTCAGCCTAAGCGTTTAAGAATTTCAAGTTCATAGGTGATAAACTCCAATTCACGTGAAAATGAAGTGTTTTGCTAAGAAACCATGTGTGCACTTGTTTTCAAGCTTTGAAAATCACCAAGTTATGAAAAACAGAAACTGGTCCTGTTTTCATAACTTGTTCTCGAAATTTTCTTGGTGGTCTAAGGATCTTCAAAATTCATAAAAATTTTATAATCTATATTCTGATGTGTTAGGATCCTAAACCACCTTTTACTTTGAATTTTGGGACATTAAATTTGCTGAATTAAATCGAGAATTCGACTTAACTCAATAGTTTCAAGACATTCTGTGACAAAAATACAGAGGCTCAAAGAATCCTCTATATTTCGATGTACAAACTCCAAATGTTATAATTTTAGTCTTTTCGGAAAGCTATCGATGTCAGTTTTCTATTGAGACTAATTTTATCAAATTTAGATTCTTATAGACAGAGACATGAGACTTTTACCCAATCCCTATTGTAGGAAAACCGATTGTACAGAAAATAGAAATGGATTTATCCGATCTTGCCTAATTTTATTCACGGGGTTGCACGGTCCTAAAATTCTTGCCAATTTTATTTCTAACGTGTTGGTGTGTGTAAATGTTGTGCCTAAAATTTTAAGGCATTCGGATGACATTTTAGAGAATTAAAATTAAAGCAATCAAGGTATGTAGATGTTGGAAAACCAGAATTTCGTTTTTAGAACATACATGAATGCAAACTCACCCGAATTTAAATTGCAACAACCCAATAATACCAAGCAAATCACTGAAGAGAAATGAATGGAAATATATATCTTAGCTTAAGCATAGAGGGGGTTAGAGAATATAGAGTGTTTTATAGAATATATTAGGATAAAATCACAAAAACAAACACATAGAGTGCGTAAGTAAGAATGAAAAATTCACAGTACATCTACTTATTACAACATGGGGGGAGACAAGGTTCCGTTAATACAACTCCTTTCAAATTGAATAGGAAGAAGAGATGTATAGGAATCAAGGAATAGAAATACTTAAAAAAATTCTGCAAGAACCGAACCTCTAAGATGCAATTCGACCAACTGTTCACCTTGATTCACTCACCTAATCTCACGATTTTCTCTAAGTACAACAACCCTTAGCCTAGAAACTACCCAATTTCCCCTCTCTCCACTCTTCCCTTAGCAGTCACGACTTACCTAGGTGCAACCCTTCCTTGGAAGCTCTCTTTCTTGCTGGCCCTTTCCCCTTAGTGCAACCCCTTTCTTCCCAATCTCCCATATGGAAATCACGACCCCCTCTTGGCCCTATTTATAGGCCAAGGGGGGCTGCTTCTAGGGCCTTCCTTGGGGTGGGTCCTCCTTCGCCCAAATCCAACCCCAAAGCCCAGTTATGTGGTCTCCCTTTAGGTGATATGGACCAGCCCCATGAGGGCTGGTTCTTGACTTCCATTAGGCATGCCTAGCCCTAGCCAATTGAGTCCAAACTTGCTTTGCTAGGCTTGAGGGAGGGTATCAATCTCCGGCTCGCCTTGAACTTATTTTGCTTTTATCTTTGATATATAGGCTGAATAGGATCTTGATAAGTCTTGGGAATCAGCCCCAAAATGTCTACCTTCTTCAAATTTGAAATGGACTAGCTCATTCTTATCTTATCCAAATGGCTCATTAATTTTCATAACCAATCCGATATGCTTTGCTGAACGTAACTTGATTTGTTTGAGGAAGATGTGCCTTTGACCTAGTCCATCCTTTTGCTTTCGAACTTGAGCTTGATCCCGGATTGAATTGGGTCTCACATGTTCGTCTGATTTGCTTTGAATCCTATGGGCTTTTTAACTTGAATTTAAAACCTTTTCTTTGAAGTATTTCTAAAAGATTTGAACTTTTTTTTAAAAAGGTTTTAAATCATTGGATTTTCGAGATTGGGAGTTTAGCAAAATTTTGATTTTAGGGTGTTTACCCCTCTTTGGCATTAATCCAAATTTATTTGGATAACGGGAAAGAAGAAAACATCATTTTTTGATTTACTTCCCAAATTTTTTTGAGAATATAAATCATTCTTCATTTCATAAAATCCTTTTCTTGGATTATAGAGAAGGGAATTTTAGCCAAAGGGGACTTAACCTATATTGGGTGTTAGTCTTGAACATGATCATGCATGAATGACTTTGAATGTATGCATGCATGGTGTGGGTGATGCAAATGGAGTGTGTGGTTTTATAAATTCACTCAAGAAATGAATGAATGAACTTGAGGAGAAGCCTATGAAGGTCGGCTGTCCCAAATAAGATGATCCCATATCGTTTTGACATTTTGGGTTTTCAAAATTCATTTTCAAAGGGAACTCCTTTTAGTGTCTATCAAAAGGACTTCTAATTTTTCATATTTTCCTTTATTTGGGTTTCAATACCCACTACTTAGCAGAGATTTTGTAGGAAATTTTGGAAAATATTTCAAAGTTCCATTTCTCACACAACAAAGTCTAATTCTCAAACAAAATGGAATCCAAATAAGTAGATTCTATTCCTACTAAATGGAATCCAAATAAGTAGATTCTATTCCTACTCCTCTTTTTGGAAGAGTTTTTGTATTCTCTTTTTCTTTTAAATTTTGTCAATTTTCCTTTTGGAGAAAGAAGTAAAATGGATGGAAAACTTATCTCTTTGGCTACTCATTCAACCAAGATCATCCCATTTCCTAATAGCATCTACCATTTGAAAATATTTTGCTATTTTGAATAAGGCTTCATTTTGTAAGCTAAGGATTTTTGAAAAGTAACAAAACTGATTTTGAAAACTCTACTTTTTATAAAGCATCAATTCTCTCATTTAGGGCCATACAATCAATCTTGATCCTTCTTTCAAGAAGTTCAAAGGAGATCCATTTTAAAATCTTTTCGAAAGAATTTAACATAGATCCTATACATAATATTTTTTCAAATTTTGGGCATTTATAGGGTCTACTAAATTTCTGCTCTCAATATCAATCAATATGCATTATCAATTTTTTTGTTGCCTCGTTTATGACATGGGGATATTCCCACTTAGGTTGCCACCTTTTTGGGCCTCTTTGGGTGAATGATGTGCATGTGAGGCGTGACATGTAAAAATGTATTTCATATGATATGACGGAGATACATGCTTTATGAGATGATGAATATATTTAGTTTCCAAGAAAATGTTTTTAGGGAATACATTCTAAATGCCTCTATTTTGATGGAGATGGGTCTTATGATATCAAATACCCACATGGTAAAGGACCATGGGCTTACGGGGGAATGCAAAGTGGACGATGAGATATGAATTATGACAATTTTGCTTAAGGGTGGACCAAAATAACTGGCCTAAGTATCTTCATGACCATCATATTTGCATTAGCATGGCCTCCACATTCTCCATCATGGAATTCATGCATTATGGTCCTAGCCTCATCAAGGTCCATAAACTATTTTTAGACCATCAGTAGATGCCGGTAAAACTATTTTTATAAAGGACCCCTCCCAATATCACATATCGGGTTGAAATTTTTCGAATAAAAACTTTATCTTTAGAAGAAGCAAATTCGAAAAATCCTCTATTTTCTAAAAAGTTTTTAGTGTCATGAAACCAAGGTTTTTCAATTGAATTTCGGTCATTTTGGCAAATCTCCAAATCGTGGGTGGATGGAGTGGGTGAATGCTAAATTTCTAAGGATCAGGTTCCCATGGTGGGATCGACCCTTAGAGATGAGAGGGCACCTGCTATGGTGTTGTCTTCTCTACCTGTGTGGGTGAGTGTGTATGACTTGAAGGAATCGATTTGAAACTTGGTTTATAACAAGCATAGAATATCCAAGGACTTCAATACATGATACCCCTAGACTTTTCAAAATTTTTAGGCCTTGTATGAGTTCTTCATATTCAGCCACATTATTTGAGCATGCAAAATCTAGTCAATTGGCAATTGAGATTTCTCCTTTCTCGAGAGATATGAGGATGATTTTCACACTCGCCCCTTGCTAATTCTTTGCCCCATCAAAATACATTCTCCATACTTGATCTTCATTAAAATAATTTGCTAAAACATGGTTTTAAAATTCATTTGCAAAGATGCCTTCGTCGGGCATTTCATCAAGTATGGGATACGTATCTTCAAGAGGCAATTCAGCCACGTGATCGGTTAGGGCTTGTCCCTTAATGGAGGTTTGATGATGAAATTTTAAATCATACTCCATTAAGAGGAGCTGTCATTTACCAAGCCTACCCGTTAGAATAGGTTTTTCAAACAAGTGCTTGATTGAATCAAGCTTAGACACTATCCAAATTTCATGATCTAGGAAGTAATGTCTAAACTTTTTACAAACCCATACCAAGGCCAAGCACGTTTCCTCCATAGCTTGATAGTTTCTTTCATATACAAATAGAGTTTTCAAAATATAGTAAATAACATACTCCTTATGGCTATCATCCTCATATTGAGTAAGTAAAGCACCCAATGCATTCGTATGAATAGAAATATAAATCAATAAAGGTTTTCCTTGCTTTGGAGGTTTTAAAATCGAAGGATTTACCAAATAAGTTTTCAATCTTTCAAAAGCTTTTTGGCAATCGGCATTCCGTTCAAATTTAACCCATTTTCTCAAAAGCCTATTGAAAGGTTCACATCTTGTTGCTAAATCTCCTTATTGCCTGGAGTCGACCTTAGAGGCTTCGGATTTGGGTCAAGTTGGAGGGTGGAGGCATGTCTATGATGGCCCGACACTTAGAGAGATTGACTTCTATGCTCCTTTGGCTTACGATAAAATATTGGGTTCTAAGGAAATATGATGCTCCACGATTTTAGGGTCTAGATAGACCCGACATGTATTCATAGGTCCATGCAAATACATCTACATAAGATTTCAAAAATACAATGAATGATGCTTTTTTATGCTCATGCAAACATGCACTTATTTTTACATGCATTGGGTTAGACTCATTCCCTAAGTTGATTTCTACAAAATCCCCTCCTATGGAATTTGAAGGCTTTTCCAAGTCAAGGATTCTATGAAATTCGAGAAGCTCAGAGGCTTGATCTTCCTCATGAATGAGGGGATCTTCCTCCTTGCTTTGATCATTCTCAAGCACTTTAATTTCTAGGGAAGTGCTAGGCAAGAGAGGGGGGTTGCGAATGACAATCTTGGACGATTTTGGTTTTGAGAATATACACAATCTTGAAAAAATGGGCTTTGTACATGACCAACATTTTTGGTATTTTCAATTTTTTTGATTTTTTTATCTTTTTCAAAACTCAAACTAAAAAGATCAATATAAGAAACTTTCTCTTTTAGGCTTTTTTCCAAACAAATAATAGGAGAATTAATGTAAACAATTTTTTTTTGAAATTTTCAGATTTTTCACATGTTTTTAGATTTTGAAGGCTTTGCAAATTTTTTGGTTTTTCCAAATATATAATTTTTTTTTTTTTAGATAAGGAGGGGTCTTCCATAAAACCTATAAAGAAAACACCATGATTTAGACTCTAAGCAAGGGGTCTAAGCCATAGGTCTCGGTGTTAGTGGGTTATAGGGCACCCTTGACCCAGGTGGTCTTAGGTGATGGCTCAGGGGGTATGGATGAGATGTAGCCCAATCCATATCGACTCGGGTTTGGATTAGGTAGGATGGATTCTAACCTACCTTGGTTATGGGCTCTTAGGCCTTGGTAAGGTATGTATCCTATATTTAACATCATGTTCCAAGGCTTCTTGAGTTTTGAAATTTTTTTATAAAGTCGGTGGCGTTGGAATATGGTATCTTCCATGTTATGGATGTACACATGACTTGGCTTGGATGGGGTTTTGGGGATAGGAGCTAAGGATGATTTGGGTAGAAGTTGGGAAGTTTGGGTGATGGAAGGTTTGGGCTTCCACATGAGGTGGATGATTTTGTTGTGGACCCTAGGTGCAAAGCAATGTGCCCCTAGGAGTGGATGACTTGAGTTTACATGGGTGCAAAGGGAAAATATTCTTGATCCCTTGCAATTTATAAGGGTATGGATTCCAAGAGAAACCATAGTTGGTCCCTTGGTAGGTTTAGGGATGTTGGAAAAATCATGGCCGTAGGTTCGGGTTCATGATACAAACCTAGGCTCAAGGAGACTTGTTTATGCATGGTAGGGTTAGGTGTACCTAGGATATTGATGCATGCCTTAGGAATAGTAATGTCTACTATATTTTAAACTTTATTTTGATCTTTCTTTTCTTTTTGAAATTCTTTTTCTTGGTGCAGGACATTCGACGCACCTTGAAAATCCATATTCTTGGCATCATTGAGTGAGTATGTGGGTGCATGAGTGTGATTTGATGCATCCAATGTATATGAATGATCTATCGATTCTACACTAAGAAGGGGAGGAACGAGTAGGGAGTTCAAGAAGTTCAAAGGAGACCCATTTTAAAAATCCTTTCGAAAGAATTTAACGTAGGTCCTATACATAATATTTTTTCAAATATTGGGTATTTATAGGGTCTACTAAATTTTTGTCCTCAACATCAATCAACCAATATGCATTGTTTGTAGTAATTCTTCTTACAACATAGGGATCATCCCACTTGGGCCGCCACTTACCAAATAGATGTGGGCCTCTTATGAATGAATGATGACATATACAATGTATTCCATATGATATGATGGAGATACATGCTTTGTGAGATGATGACTATATTCAATCTCCATGAAAGGTTTTTTAAGGAATACACTCTAAATGCCCCTAGTTTGGAGAGAATGATATGAGCATTCATATACTATGGTCGACCCCTATTGTAGCATATGATGATTTTCAATATGATACATGAAGAAAATGCACGATCTTAATTCTCGGCGTTGCATGATATGATCCTAGCCTTTTATGCATTTTGGGTTAGGTTCACTCACTAAATTGACTTCTAGAAAATCCCCTCCTATGGAATTTGAAAGTTTTTCAAAGTCAAGGATTCTATGAAATTCGGAAAGCTTGGAGGCTTAATCTTCCTCATGGATGAGGGGATCTTCCTCTTTACTTTGATCATTCTCAAGTGCTTCAATTTGTAGAGAAGTGTTAGGCAAGAGAGTGGGGTTGTGAACAATGGGTTTTGGACGATTTTGGTTTGAATATATACATGGGTTTTGAGGAAATCGAAAATGGGCTTTGTATATGGCCAATATTTTTGAAATTTTTAATTTTTTTGTCTTTTTCAAAACAAATGTTAGAAGGATGAATGTAAAAGACTTTCTTTTTTAGATTTTGAGATTTTTAACTTTTTTGGATTTTTCTAAACAAATACTAGGAGAATGAACATAAACAACTTTCTTTTTGGAATTTTCAGGTTTTTCAAATATTTTTGGATTTTAAAAATTTTCCAATTTTTTTTTCCAAATATATAATTGTTTTCGATTTTTTTCAAAAGAGGGATCTTCCATCAAACCTACAAAGAAAACACCATAAATTAGACTCCAAACAATAGGTCTAAGCCATAGGTTTCAGTATTAGTGGGTTCTAGGGCACCCTTGACCTAAGTGGTCTTAGGTGGTGGCTCAGGGGGTATGGATGGGATGTATCCCAATCCATATCGATTTGGGTTAGGTAAGGGTATGATGGGCTCTAACCTACCTTAGTTCTTGGCTCTTGACCTTAGTATGATGTATATCCCATGTTTAACGTCATATTCCAAGGCTTCTTGAGTTTGGAAATTTTTTTATAAAGAGGATGACCTTGGAATCGAGTGTCATCAATATCATGGTCATACACACGGGAGGTGCAATGCAATGTGCCCCTAGGGGTGGATGACTTGAGTTTACATAGATGCTAAGGGAGAGCATGTTTGATCGCTTGCAAAATTGAGAGGTATGGGTTTCAAGGGTGTAGACACCGAAAATTTTCACTTACGGGTTCTTAGGCCTGAAGTGAACCTTTTCGCAATCTACTTCGCTTTATGGGCGTGCCAGCTAGTTTACTTTAACTAGCAAAGTATGTTTTGAAAACAATCTGACTTTTGAAAGGCGATTGTAGGCAAGCGGGATTTTTACGTCGCAGACCTTCTTGCACCGATGCACAAGGGTCAGTCTGTATGCTTAGAGACTTCGTTTTGAAACAAGTTTAACTCAAAATATATTTTGAATGAAGAAGTGTTTTAAAACCTTTTGAAAACCATGCATTTGGGCGATTTTGACTTTGTAAGGGTTGGACGACCGTAAGTCTTGCACGATTTGATTCGGGTTTATACGATTCTCAGATTTTAGATCACGTGGATTTGCACGTGCCTAAGTCTTTCTTTTTATCCCTTTATGGGCCACCTAGGTGTGTGTTATGAACACTCCACTACATGGGGCGAATTTGAGCGGGAGTACGGGGCTTGCTTCGATGCAATATGCGTCCTATCTCGTGGTATGGCGTAGATGCAATGCAAACTCACGCTACTCCAAAGGGAAAACCCGAATTTAAAAGACAATGCCGAAGGGAAATTGCCGAAGGGAAATAACTGAAGGGAAATGACTTGTAAAGTAAATAGCCGAAGGGAAATGACTTGTAAAGTAAATAGCGGAAGGGGAAATATGGCTATATCTTAAGAGCGGAAAGGCTCAATTGTATAAGTGTGTGTCGTGTATATATTGAAAGACAAGGCACACGACTTGAACCTTAAAACCCGAATCTTAAAGACGTAGCCGAAAGAAATACTTTATATAGAGTATATGTAGGGGCCCTTACTTGGGTCTTGTAAATAAGAGCGAAGGCTCAATGTGTGTGCGTGCTTGAATTGAAAAACTTACACACACGACATGAAATGAAACCCAAATATAAATTGCAGTATGCCTTGACTAAGGTCTTGGGAGTAAGAGCGAAAGCTCAATGTGTGTGAGTGTAGAATTGAAGTACTACGCACACGACATAAATGAAACCCAAATATAACTGCAATAAGGCCTTTACTAAGGTCTTGGGAGTAAGAGCGAAGGCTCAATGTGTGTGCGTGTGGAAAATGGAAAGACAACACACACGACTTAATTAAAAACCCCCTTGACTTAAAATATATAAATATAACTATATATTAAGGGCTGGTTAGGCCCGTGTGTGTGCAAAAAGTGTACGACTAAGAGCGGAAAGGCTCAAGTGCACATGTGTGTGGGTGTGTCAAACCACGTTATTACAATCGGGGGGAGACGAAGCTCCTTTACTACAACCCCGTATCAAAATTTAATAAAACACCAAATGTAAGGACTTACAACTTACCTAGCCCGCTATGTGGGGTGTGTCTAGGACGCGTACGCCTTGCGTGTGGAGCCCGGATCACATGGAAGTGGAACCGGCTGGCTTGGAGGTGTTTGAGAACCTTTGAGGACTTGGGAGAGGTGTTTGAGTAGGCTTGGTATGGGCCTGGTTTTGGATGACTCGAGTTGGATTCTAGGGGTGCTTGGGGCAACTCGGGCTGTCTTGGTGCAGCCCGGGGTTTTACCTTGCAAGGGAGTGCCTTAGGATGACTCGAGCCAAGGTGGTTCGAGTTAGGTTTTTAGGGGAAACCCTAACTAGGTTAGGTTCAGTCAGTCAAGGCCAAGGCAGGCCGGCCAGGGTTGAGCTAGGGCTCGGCCTGGCTGGGTGGAGTCATGGCTAGAGGTAGGTGGGTTCAAGGAAACGGCCTGCCTTGTGGCAGGCCGGGGCTTTAGTGATGTGGATGATACACGGCCTGCACCAGCAGGCCGTGGGCTTGGGGGTGAAGGAAGGGACACGGCCTGCACTAGCAGGCCGTGGGGTTTCTAGGGAGATGTGGCCTGCCGAGTGGCAGGCCCTGCCCTTGGTAAAGGAGGGGAAGCCCGGCCTGCACTAGCAGGCCGTGGGCTTGTAGGGAGAGGGCCTGCCGAGTGGCAGGCCTTTGCGGGTTTTTGGTAAGAAGTGACCTGCCGAGTGGCAGGCCCTGGCTGGGTTTAGATGAGGCACGGCCTGCACCAGCAGGCCGTGGGTTTACTCAAGGGAATGGCCTGCCAAGGAGCAGGCCATTGGGTTTGGTTTGGGGCAAGGGATGGTGGCGGCAAAGGGTTTCGGTTTAAAGGCAGGTTAGGGGCGGCGGTTTGTTGGTGGTGGTAGGCTAGTCGGGGTAGGTGAGTTGCAGGTGGAGTTGGGTGGTTAAGGGCAGGTGGTGGTAGGCTTAGGTAGTGCAGGTCAGGGTGGGTTTTGGTTGAGGCGGTGATAGGTAGGTTCGGCCAGGCTGCGGCCGGTGGTGGGGGCGGCGACTAAGGGATGTTGGTTGGTGGCGAGGTGGGGTTCGGCCAGCTAGGGCAGGTCGGTTGGGAAAGGGTTTTTTTTGTGAAGTTCGGCCAGCACTTGGCTGGACTTACTTGGGGTGGTTTAGGGTCAGTTAGGTGTAGGTGGGTTCATATGGGTTAGGTTTAGAAGGGTAAGGAGAAGGGGTAGGTTTAGTTTGAGGCTTACCTTAGGTGCAGCCCACTAGGTCCAGCCACCTCCAATCGGTCCAGCCCACTTCCACGCCCGCGGTCCACCTCTTGGTGCAGCTAGGCTCGAGTTGGTGCAGCCCCCTTGATCTAGCCTTGGCCAACATGGCTCAAACCCACTTCACTCATGAGCCCACATGGCTAGGTCTATCACTCCCTCTCTCTCCTCCCAAATATTTGCATGAACCCTTTACATGGACCCCCTCACCTCTATTTATAGAGATTTGAGGTGGGTCTTGGATTTGGGTTTGGGTTTGGGGTTTGGATCCATACCCAAATCCAAACACTATTTGGATCTGGATATTGGATCTCGGATATTTTGAGATCTGTATCCGATCCAAACCCAATATTTTTATGGATACGGATCTGGATATTTTGATCCAGATCCGATCCAATCCAAACACTATTTGGATACAATCCAAATCCAAACACTATTTGGATCGACCCAAACACTATTTGGATTGGCCCAAATCCAAACACTATTCATTACATGGATTTGGATCTGGATATATATGGTCCAGATCCAAATCAAAATTTCTTCGGACAGTCCTTCTTGGCTTCTTGAGGCGAACGATCTGTGCGGGCACTGGCTTCATCAGCGCTCCGTCTGGTGCTGGGTTTTCCCCAACTTTGTCGGGACTCCGTTTCGCCGTTCTGGACTCCGTTGAGCTTTTCATCAAATGGGCTCTGCTTTCTTTTGTTTGTTTTTTTATCAGGGAGTGGCTTCTGAAGCTCTGGGCTTGAATCCTCTTCGGGCCTAGGGTCTTCTTTTGCCTTCTGTACCTGTTTTCACATTTCAAAACAGGTCGTCGTTTTGGCTCAAATGAGCTTTTTGGTGTTTCGAGAGTTTTTGAAAAATAGAAGATTTGGGGTGTTTACAGATGCCCCTCTTTGGCATTATCCAAATGTATTTGGATAATGGCAAAGAAGAAACACCCCATTTCGGTTTTTCCCTCAAATTTTCTCGAGAATACACCATTTATTTCGCAAAAAACCCTGTTTTCTTTTTCCACAGGTGGGGATTTTTAGCAAAAGGGGGCTTTTCCTAGCTATTTCCCTATATGTATGATCATGCACGAACGACTCTTTGAATGCATGCATGAGAAAAATTTTATTTTTGGTTTTTGAGCCCGAAGAGAGCCTTTTGAGGCTGGTTGCTCCGAGCAGGTTTTTACCCATGTCTTTTTGACATTCGTGGGTTTTTCGAAAATTTCTTTTTGAAAAGGAACTCCTTTTAACTTGTATCGAAAAGGACTTCCATTTTTCATACTTCCCTTCATTCGGGTTTCAATACCTGCTACTCAGTAGAGGTTTTTGGGTAGGAAAAACTTGGAAAACATTTCAAAGTTCCATTTCCTACAAAACAGAGTCGAGTTCTCAAACAAAATGAAATCCAAATAAGCCGATTTTATTTGTACTTTAGGATTTTCGCAAATTTGAATCTTTTTCCTCGGGGATAAGCCGTAGGGATATGGGAAAGAGATACCACGGTCCCTTCTGAAGCGTCCCGTGGTTTTAGGCAAAGAATCGGAAAATCGCTCTTTGGAGCTTTGGCTTTTTGTTTCTTTTTCATAGAGGGTCTCCCTTTGGGAGTATTTTTTTCATTAATCCCTCTTTTCTTTAAAGGAGAGCAGCTCTTTGGAGGAGTTTTTGTATTCCCTGTTTATGAAGGGAAGACCTCTTTGGGAGGAGTGTTTTTATATCTCCTTTTGAACGAGAAGACCTCTTTTGGAGGAGTTTTTGTATTCCCTGTTTATGAAGGGAAGACCACTTTCGGAGGAGTTTTTGTATTCTCGATTTTTTTTTTTTCTTTCTTTTGAAAATAGCCAATTTTCCTTTTCGGAGAGAAAGTAGGATGGGGAGGGCTTATCCCTTTGGTTACTCGATTCAAATGAGATCGTCCTATTTCTTAATAGCATCTGCTATTCGAAAATATTTTGATATTTTGAACAAGGCTTAATCTTGTAAGCCAGGGTTCTTTGAAATATAGCCAATTCATTTTTGGAAGACTCTACTTTTCGAAAAGTATAGATTCCTCCATTCGGGGTTATACAATCTACTTCGATCCTTCTTTCAAGAAGTTTCAAAGGAGTTCGATTTTTCAAAATCTTTTTGAAAAAGAATTCAGCATAAACCCTTTTGAATATTCGGGCATTTTCGGGGTTTTGCTAATTTCTATCCACAATATCAACAAATTTCTAAATTTTGTTGCCCTTTCGAAGACATGGGGACATTTCTACTTGAGTTTGCCACCCTTTTGGGCTTTCTTCGGGGTGATATGATGCATGCTATGCACTCCATGTGATTTAAAATGGAAATACATGTTTTTATGCAATGATGAACACATGAAATGTATCTTACAAATCATGAAGGAGATGCGTTTACTTATCCATGGAAAGTGTCTAGGGGCTGTGTTTAAAAATGCCCCTAGCTTGATGGGAATTTCGCATGGCCATATGGTGAAGGGCCATGGTTTTTCAAAGGGATTTTGGATGGACAATGGTATGTTCATGTCCATGCACTTCCATGGTTTTTCTAACATGATCATGATACTTTTTGCTCAAGGATGGGAAACATAACCAGCCCTAAGTGATCGTCATGGCCATCAGGTTTTAGTTTTGACATGGTCTCCATATTTCATCGTGAGATTCATGTTCTTTATCCTAACACAATCAAGGTTTTTATATAAACCAGAAGTTGAAGAAAATCTTTCTTTTCAAAGCCATGAAAGGTTTTTGTGAAATGTGTAACCCTTTTTCAAGATTCTCATTTCCTTTTTTAAAATTTGCCTCGAAGGTGTTGGTTTTGATTTGTATGGAGACATGCCTATGATGGCTCGATACTTAGGGGGTCAACTCTTATTGCCCCTTTGATTTTGCAAAACCCTGAATTCGATTTCTAGAATGATGTCTAGACTCGATGCATATGAATGATTTCAAAGTGTAATGCATGATGCTTATGCACACACTATGGGTTAACTTATTTCTAAAAATCCCCAATTTTCCATAAGTTAAGGATTTTTGCGAAGTTCAGGAAGCTTGGAGGTGTTTATTCCTCCTTGCTTTGGTGATTCTCGAGCTTTTCATTTTTGAAAAAGCTCTAGGCAAAAGGGTAGATAGGACCAGCTTTTTGCACACTTGGTTTCAGGGAGTATATACAATTTTCGAAAGCATTTTTACAATTTTTCGAAAATGGGCTTTGTACATGGCCAAAGGCTTTTGGAAATAAATTTCTTTTTGTAATTTTCGTTTTTCCAAATGTTTTTGAGATTTTGAGAGTTTTCAACTTTTTTTTGTCTTTTTCAAAAGTAGGGATCTTCCATTGAACCTTCAAAGAAAACATTCATGAATCAGACTCTAATCAGATAGGTCTAAGACATGGGTTTCGGTTTTAGAGGTTCTATAAGGCACCCTTGACCCAGATGGTCTTTGGTGGTGGCTCTGGTGGTATGGGTGGGCTGTAGCCCAGTCCATATCGTTCCCTATTGGTTTTAGGTAGGACAGGCTCAAGCCTACCTTGGTTTCGGGTTCCCAGGCCCGCGTAGGGTTTATATCCCATATTCAGAATCATGTTCCAAGACTTTTTGCTTTTCGAAAAGTTTTGGTATAAATCATGGTCTTGGAACATGGAATCGTCCATGTTGGGGATATATACCCTTTTGGATATCGGGAGTTTGGATTCCGGGGTGATGGAAGACTTGGGCTTCCATACAAACCTGGTTTGGGAGACTTTGCCCTCAAGGAAAGCCAAGCTTGGTTCCTTGAGGAGTTTTGGACATAGCAGGGTTATGGAAAACTTATGGTTCCATACCCTATTTTGGGAAAAATTTACTTCAAGGGGAGCCATGCAAGGTCCCTTGAAGTTTTTGACTTGGTCCCTAGGTTCAACTCGTGGTGCCCCTAGGGATTGATTTTTTTGTTTCAAAGCCATAGCCTTGGCTCCAGGGCACAGGACTAGGCTCGAAGAAGTGGGTTTTTCTATGGTAGGGTTATGAGCTCCTAAGATGTCGATGCATGCATTAGGGGTCTCTATGTCTACCATTTTCGAAACTTCTTTTTGTTTTTGAAATTCCTTTGAATGGTGCGCGACAGTTGGCGCACCTTGAAAATCCTCAAGTTTTGGCACAGTTTGTGGGTTTGTGTGTGCAAAGGGGTTATCCAATGCATCTGATGACCCTACATGAAGAAGAGAGTCTTGAGAAGGATGGGTTTCAGGCATACCTCTTTGTGGCTTCTCTACCTTTTCAAGGTGAGAGCAAGCCGATTTCCCGGGTAACTCTGTTTTGAGCCCTCGGGGTTTTACGAGGCGTTTCCTTTCGAAACCTTCCTGTTTTTCACTCTCGTTCCTTTGTAGGGTGTGGACTTCATGTCCCACTGTATGTGTGTGCCTAGACTTAGGACTTTTACTTGAAGTTTTCGAAATTCCAAAATTTTGTTTTTCAATTTTTTGGTCTTTTTCCAAATTTTCAAGATTTTTTTGGTTTTTTGAAATAGAAAAATCTTTTTTTGGTTTTTCTATGGATTTTGAAAAGCTTGAAGTTGTAGGAGTGGACGACTTATCCCTTTGCCGGGATTTGTCTATAATCTCCAATCCTTCGTTGAGTTTGAGATCGGTTTTCAATTCACGATCTGTATGTGCCCTCGAAGAGCTGCTATGTGTTCGATGGGCTTTAAGCTCCTTGCTTAAAGCATCCATCTTTTGAAATATTTTTTCAATCTCATCGAGCTCTCTTTGGGCTTTATCTGATTTGAAAACCTCTTTTAGTTTACTCAACGAAGATTTTTGTAGCTTTCTATCCATTTTCATGCAATTTTCCTAAGTATGCACGATTTTTGAAAAACACTCTTTTTTTCAAAAATTTGAGTATAACTCGTTTGTTTGAAGTCTGCTTAAGTCCCGGGTCCCACCGGGCGTGCCAAATTGTAGACACCGAAAATTTTCACTTACGGGTTCTTAGGCCTGAAGTGAACCTTTTCGCAATCTACTTCGCTTTATGGGCGTGCCAGCTAGTTTACTTTAACTAGCAAAGTATGTTTTGAAAACAATCTGACTTTTGAAAGGCGATTGTAGGCAAGCGGGATTTTTACGTCGCAGACCTTCTTGCACCGATGCGCAAGGGTCAGTCTGTACGCTTAGAGACTTCGTTTTGAAACAAGTTTAACTCAAAATATATTTTGAATGAAGAAGTGTTTTAAAACCTTTTGAAAACCATGCATTTGGGCGATTTTGACTTTGTAAGGGTTGGACGACCCTAAGTCTTGCACGATTTGATTCGGGTTTATACGATTCTCAGATTTTAGATCACGTGGATTTGCACGTGCCTAAGTCTTTCTTTTTATCCCTTTATGGGCCACCTAGGTGTGTGTTATGAACACTCCACTACATGGGGCGAATTTGAGCGGGAGTACGGGGCTTGCTTCGATGCAATATGCGTCCTACCTCGTGGTATGGCGTAGATGCAATGCAAACTCACGCTACTCCAAAGGGAAAACCCGAATTTAAAAGACAATGCCGAAGGGAAATTGCCGAAGGGAAATAACTGAAGGGAAATGACTTGTAAAGTAAATAGCCGAAGGGAAATGACTTGTAAAGTAAATAGCGGAAGGGGAAATATGGCTATATCTTAAGAGCGGAAAGGCTCAATTGTGTAAGTGTGTGTCGTGTATATATTGAAAGACAACGCACACGACTTGAACCTTAAAACCCGAATCTTAAAGACGTAGCCGAAAGAAATACTTTATATAGAGTATATGTAGGGGCCCTTACTTGGGTCTTGTAAATAAGAGCGAAGGCTCAATGTGTGTGCGTGCTTGAATTGAAAAACTTACACACACGACATGAAATGAAACCCAAATATAAATTGCAGTATGCCTTGACTAAGGTCTTGGGAGTAAGAGCGAAAGCTCAATGTGTGTGAGTGTAGAATTGAAGTACTACGCACACGACATAAATGAAACCCAAATATAACTGCAATAAGGCCTTTACTAAGGTCTTGGGAGTAAGAGCGAAGGCTCAATGTGTGTGCGTGTGGAAAATGGAAAGACAACACACACGACTTAATTAAAAACCCCCTTGACTTAAAATATATAAATATAACTATATATTAAGGGCTGGTTAGGCCCGTGTGTGTGCAAATGTACGACTAAGAGCGGAAAGGCTCAAGTGCACATGTGTGTGGGTGTGTCAAACCACGTTATTACAATCGGGGGGAGACGAAGCTCCTTTACTACAACCCCGTATCAAAATTTAATAAAACACCAAATGTAAGGACTTACAACTTACCTAGCCCGCTATGTGGGGTGTGTCTAGGACGCGTACGCCTTGCGTGTGGAGCCCGGATCACATGGAAGTGGAACCGGCTGGCTTGGAGGTGTTTGAGAACCTTTGAGGACTTGGGAGAGGTGTTTGAGTAGGCTTGGTATGGGCCTGGTTTTGGATGACTCGAGTTGGATTCTAGGGGTGCTTGGGGCAACTCGGGCTGTCTTGGTGCAGCCCGGGGTTTTACCTTGCAAGGGAGTGCCTTAGGATGACTCGAGCCAAGGTGGTTCGAGTTAGGTTTTTAGGGGAAACCCTAACTAGGTTAGGTTCAGTCAGTCAAGGCCAAGGCAGGCCGGCCAGGGTTGAGCTAGGGCTCGGCCTGGCTGGGTGGAGTCATGGCTAGAGGTAGGTGGGTTCAAGGAAACGGCCTGCCTTGTGGCAGGCCGGGGCTTTAGTGATGTGGATGATACACGGCCTGCACCAGCAGGCCGTGGGCTTGGGGGTGAAGGAAGGGACACGGCCTGCACTAGCAGGCCGTGGGGTTTCTAGGGAGATGTGGCCTGCCGAGTGGCAGGCCCTGCCCTTGGTAAAGGAGGGGAAGCCCGGCCTGCACTAGCAGGCCGTGGGCTTGTAGGGAGAGGGCCTGCCGAGTGGCAGGCCTTTGCGGGTTTTTGGTAAGAAGTGACCTGCCGAGTGGCAGGCCCTGGCTGGGTTTAGATGAGGCACGGCCTGCACCAGCAGGCCGTGGGTTTACTCAAGGGAATGGCCTGCCAAGGAGCAGGCCATTGGGTTTGGTTTGGGGCAAGGGATGGTGGCGGCAAAGGGTTTCGGTTTAAAGGCAGGTTAGGGGCGGCGGTTTGTAGGTGGTGGTAGGCTAGTCGGGGTAGGTGAGTTGCAGGTGGAGTTGGGTGGTTAAGGGCAGGTGGTGGTAGGCTTAGGTAGTGCAGGTCAGGGTGGGTTTTGGTTGAGGCGGTGATAGGTAGGTTCGGCCAGGCTGCGGCCGGTGGTGGGGGCGGCGACTAAGGGATGTTGGTTGGTGGCGAGGTGGGGTTCGGCCAGCTAGGGCAGGTCGGTTGGGAAAGGGTTTTTTTTGTGAAGTTCGGCCAGCACTTGGCTGGACTTACTTGGGGTGGTTTAGGGTCAGTTAGGTGTAGGTGGGTTCATATGGGTTAGGTTTAGAAGGGTAAGGAGAAGGGGTAGGTTTAGTTTGAGGCTTACCTTAGGTGCAGCCCACTAGGTCCAGCCACCTCCAATCGGTCCAGCCCACTTCCACGCCCGCGGTCCACCTCTTGGTGCAGCTAGGCTCGAGTTGGTGCAGCCCCCTTGATCTAGCCTTGGCCAACATGGCTCAAACCCACTTCACTCATGAGCCCACATGGCTAGGTCTATCACTCCCTCTCTCTCCTCCCAAATATTTGCATGAACCCTTTACATGGACCCCCTCACCTCTATTTATAGAGATTTGAGGTGGGTCTTGGATTTGGGTTTGGGTTTGGGGTTTGGATCCATACCCAAATCCAAACACTATTTGGATCTGGATATTGGATCTCGGATATTTTGAGATCTGTATCCGATCCAAACCCAATATTTTTATGGATACGGATCTGGATATTTTGATCCAGATCCGATCCAATCCAAACACTATTTGGATACAATCCAAATCCAAACACTATTTGGATCGACCCAAACACTATTTGGATTGGCCCAAATCCAAACACTATTCATTACATGGATTTGGATCTGGATATATATGGTCCAGATCCAAATCAAAATTTCTTCGGACAGTCCTTCTTGGCTTCTTGAGGCGAACGATCTGTGCGGGCACTGGCTTCATCAGCGCTCCGTCTGGTGCTGGGTTTTCCCCAACTTTGTCGTTCGGACTCCGTTTCGCCGTTCTGGACTCCGTTGAGCTTTTCATCAAATGGGCTCTGCTTTCTTTTGTTTGTTTTTTTATCAGGGAGTGGCTTCTGAAGCTCTGGGCTTGAATCCTCTTCGGGCCTAGGGTCTTCTTTTGCCTTCTGTACCTGTTTTCACATTTCAAAACAGGTCGTCGTTTTGGCTCAAATGAGCTTTTTGGTGTTTCGAGAGTTTTTGAAAAATAGAAGATTTGGGGTGTTTACAAAGGGAAACCATGGTCGGTCTCTTTATGGGTTTAGGGATGTTTGGAGAAATCATGGCCGTAGGTTTGGGTTCATGATACAAACCTAGGCTCAAAGGAATATTTTTGTTCATGGTAGGGTTAGGTGTACCTAAAATGTCGATGAATGCCTAAGTAACCATGTCTACCATGTTTTGTTTTTTATTTTGATCTTGTTTTTCTTTTTGAAATTCTTTTTGTTGGTGTGGGACATTTGGCGCACCTTGAAAATCCACATCTTTGAGCACATTTTATGGGTATATGGGTGCATGAGTGTGATTTGATGCATATGAATGATTTACCGATCCTACACTAAGAAGGAGAGGATCGAGTATGGAGTTTGTGGGGGAATGAGTTTCAAGCATACATTTTTTGAGCTTGTCTACCTTTTCATGGTGAGAGCAAGCTTCCTTGCAGGCGTCCTGAGGTGGCTCTAGCTCATGCATGGCTTCAAGCTCCTGTTGCTTTTCGAGGTCTTGAATTTCATGCTCCAAGCTTGTGTGTGTAACAGTCATTCTCCCTTGTGCTTTTGGAAATGTGTGAGGTGGTGCTCATGGGATTGGAACTCATCGGAGCGAATGTTTATGAAACATTTGGAGTGACTTGAGTGATATGAACCTCATGCCCCTATCCACTTGTGTGCTTAGGGATGTAGATTTTTTCTTTATTTTCAATTTTCAGAATTTCAAAATTTTTATTTTCAAATGTTTTTTATTTTTGAAAAATTTTTAGATTTTTTTATCTTTTCCAATGAAGATTTTTTTTGGTTTTTCAATGGAAAAAGGGATATTTGGATGGTTAGCAAGGTTAGATTATTCAATCTCAACACTTGCTGCATTTGGAGCCTCATTTCCTTTATCGGATTTTTGGCTCAATTTGGTTTTTCGGGTATGATTTTTCTCTCTATGTACCCGAGATGATTTTTCATAGGAATGATGTGCCTTGGCCTTTTGGCTTAGGGCCTCAATTTCCCTTCTAAGTTTCATTATTTTTTCTCTTAAAAAGGTAATTTCTTCATCTCGGGCTTTAGAGGATTTCTTTGTGGTTTTGGAAAACTGATTTGGGAAATGTGATGAGGCTTTCCTTGACATATTTTCAAAGGAATCATCCAAACTTGACATTATTTCAAAATCAACTAGTGCACAGAAGATTGATCAAATGATTTTCAAAAAAGTAAATTTAAAAACAACACCATATCAATCAACCCTCAAAGAATCAAGTCCCACTGGGCATGTCAATTCTGTAGATATGGAAATTTCACTCTAAGCCTATGTAGAGACTTTAAGTAATCTTTTCAAAACTACTTCTTACGTGAGCGTGCCAACTAGTTTTCAAAAACTAACAAAGTTTATAAATCTGACTTGTTTGGCGATTGCGGCTAAGCGAGATCTTTTCACTTTAGGCCTTCTTAAACCGATGCTCAAGGGTCAGCCTAAGCGCTTTGAGGATTTGTAGGTAAGATTTTAAATTCACTTCAAAAGAAACTTGAGAAAATGTGAATCAACTTGTGCACCAAGTGTTTTGGAAGGTCAATCACTCGGAACTATTTTGTCACAGAAACATAAAGACCCAAAGATAGATTTGTATCTCAGTGCACAGAGCTCTGATTTTAGTGCACTTGATCTTGTTGGAAAGCTATGGATATCAGCTTTCCAATGAACCAAATCGAATTTGGACAACTATAGACAGAGTTACGGAATGATTACCTAGGCTTTGTTGTAGGAAAATAGTTTTGATAGAAACCTTTTTGGATTTTTTCTGATCTTACACACCTTTTGTTACATAGTTGCACAGCCCTAAAATTGTAGGTGAGATTTTAAATTCACTTCAAAAGAAACTTGAGAAAACATGAATCAACTTATGCACCAAGTGTTTGAAAGGTTAGACACTCGGAACTGTTCTGTCATCGAAACATAGAGACCCCAAGATAGGTTTATATCTCGGTACACAGAGCTCCGATTTTAGTGCACTTGATCTTGTTGGAAAGCTATGGATGTCAGCTTTCCAATGAACCAAGTTTCATCGAATTTGGACAACTATAGATAGAGTTATAGGATGATTACCCAGATTCTTTTGTAGGAAAACAGTTTCGACAGAAACCTTTCTACATTTTTCCTCATCTTACACACCTTTTGTTACATGGTTACATGGTCCTAAAATTCTTGAAAATTTTATTACAAGTGGGCTTGTGTGTGTAGATAATGTGTGCCAAATTTCAAAATGATCGGAGAAACAGTTTAGCAATGAAAAATAAAGCAATCAACATATGTGGGAATGCTGAAATCAGATTTTCTTGTTTTTACAACATACATGATACAAACTCACCCGAATTTAAATTGCAATAACACAACGTCCCAAAGTAAATTGTTGAAGAAAAATGAATGGAAATATATAGCTTAGCTTAAGCATAGAGGGGATTAGGACTTATACGATGTTTTTAATATATAGAGAGGTAGAATCAAGAATACAAACAATTAGAGTGGATAAGCAAGAATCGAAAATTTGCACATCTACTTCTTATTACATCATGGGGGGAGACAAAGCTCCATTAATACAACCCCTTTTGAATTGAATATGAAGAAGAGAATAGGGAGGAATGATGGATGAGGAATACTTACTTGATTTCTTCCAAGGATTGGCTTTCAAATAAAGTTCACGACCCTCACATTTCCTTTCTTTTCTCTCTTTTTCTCACTCTAACTCTCTAACTATTGCAGCCCTTGCCTACCTTTCTATACTCCTTCTCTCCACTCTCCACTCTTCCCTAGAGGAAGCTTACGAAATTCCCAACCAAGATGCCCTCCCAATGCTCAAGATGCTGGAAATCATCCTCCTTGGCCTCTATTTATACACCAAGGGGAGCGTTCTTCTAGGTCCTTCTTTGGGGCGGGTGCTCCATGGCCCAAATCCAGCCCATGCATTGATAATCACGTGGCCTTGTGGTCTCCTTTTGCTCAAGGTTGGACCAGCCCCATGTAGGCTAGTTTTTTGCTCAAATTAAGTGCACCTAGGCATGGCCGGTTATACTTAAGTGCCTCCAAGTGAACTCGGCTAGGCTTTATGTGGTACTTTGATTGAACTCCTTTGTGGCTTATCCCATAACCTCTTACTTTGCTTGATATAACATGATTTGGTTCATAGGCTGGGGCGTCCTCGGATTGGCCCTAGCCCTCCCTTGGTGCAACCGAACGAACCTAGTGCAACCCACGATCATCAAGACTTGATAAGGTGTGATCGTGTGCCCTTCCTCGAGCCCATTGAGTCAATCTTGGCCTAGGTGTCCTTGTATGCTTGAGCCACATCTTCATGAAGCCTATTTCTTGATTTTGATTTGGGAATTTCGAAATCTATGTTTAAGGGTTTTGTGAAAAATTCTTGATTCAAAGCAGGGCTAAAATGGACTATTTTTCAAAATTGAGAGTGTTTTAATAAAATTTATTTAGGGTGTTTACAATATCCTAATGCCTCTTTACCGACATGTTCATTTAAGTCTCCTCCTAAACAAATCATCTCCCTTTGCCGAATCTTTTGAATCACCTTATCTAACTCTTCCTAAAAAGTTGTCTTTATACTATCTTCTAGTCCTACTTGGGGTGCGTAAGCACAAACTATATTCAAAACCTTTGCTCCTAATACTAATTTCAATGTCATGATTCGGTCATCATATCGTTGTATGTCTACTACACTATCATTTAAATCTTTATTTATGATAATACCAACTCCGTTTAGAACATTTTCTTTACCTGAGTACCATAATTTTAAGCCTGTATCCTCTATTTCCATTCTTTTTTCTCCAACCCACTTTGTCTCTTGTAAACATAGAATATGAATCTTTCTTTGAATCATAGTATCTACCACCTCCATTAGCTTACCGAATAATGTTTCGATATTCCAAGAACCAATACGAATCTTATTATGTAGGACTAGCTTCCTTATCCCCGCGTTCGTCCATATTGAAATGCAGAGACCCTCTATGTAAATTATTCACTACATTCGGGCAGAAACATAGCGGGACTAACTTCTTTACCTACACCCGTCCATGATGTGAGAACCCTTTCTGCAATTGATTCACTACATCCGGGTGAAAATGTTGGCCCTTGCTTATTTATCACTCTATTCGGGCTCTACAGCACGTCGCTAGGCGAGGACGCCCCAAAGCAATGCTCATAATTAGACAGACACCAAATTTTACAAACCATAATGACATCTATGCTTATCATGACCAATGTTGTAAAAACCAATATTGGACCCTTGTACCAGTGACAAGGGTCCAATACACAAAAATCGTATTGTATCCACACAACATGGTATGATACTCTTTATCCATTTATTTGGTGCTTTAAAATTATATAAAATTAAAAATAGAAAAAATTGGAAACAATAGTCAAATATATTTGGTTTTAGAATTTTGGGCTGGAAAATGGTCTGCAAAGAAAGCAAATTCCTATACATATCTCATGTACAAAGAGAGCTTAAAGAAGAAAAGATGATTCTTGATTTGTTGCAAAAAGAGCACGAGAAATGTGTAGAAGAGGTTTAGGAAAGAAAAAGAGCTTGACTATGAGCTCTCTTTTACGTGCACAGGTTCTAAACCGCCTCCCCCCGCCCCCCTGTTGCCGGAAACGTGTAACAATGTTTTAAACCAAAATACGTGGATCATGTGATACAGACTGATACGGCCCGATACTCTATCCACTATGATTTTGATGGTTGAACCATGTCAGCCCTTGGCCAATATATGATAAGCTTGATAGAAAATGAGTCTGACAACATTGATCATGACTTAAGAAAATATTGAACAACAACCAAATGGATTCTTTGATGTCCTAAAGTTTAGAAAAAATTATTGAAAGTATATTTGGGAAGAATTTCAATGACATCATGTCATACCAATTGTTGGTTCCGAACTATAAAGATGTCATATAGACATTATATACCGGTAAATCATCTCAATCTATATTAAGATGACTGATTATCGACGTGAGCACCAAAGAAAGATAAAGTGGCAAGTAACACCTTGGAGCTCAAACCAGCAAGGATAATATGGACATAGCTCAAACCAGCAAGGATAATATGGACATAGGATAACCCATATATTGGTTGTTCACTAACATTGCTAGCCAAATCTAGGAAACAATGGTAGAGATGACGGTGCACTATCCCCAAGCACTACTATGTTCACCTATCACAAGGGAACATGGTAGGGATGGTATTGCACTAGCCCCAAGCGGTGCCATGTTTCACCTCTCACAAGTGAAAATAGAAAATGTTGTCTTCCGGAAGGTTTTCCATTGATCAAACTTTAAAGCCTGTCACAAAGTAAAAGGAAAGGTCCATGAACGGGAAATAGATGTGGCTTCTGCAACAATCCAGATGATCATTATTACTAGAGGATTCAAGAAACATAGTACAAGGGACATTATTTCACACTTTAGAGCATTCTGAAAGCCAAAAGGAGTGGAGAATCACTAAAGAAGATTCTAGTAATTACTTGAAATTTAGAACAGAACAGACTCCAGCACATAGGAACTACCAAAACCAAACCAAGGCTTTTACCACACTAAGTAGGGTAAGCTACGTGGGTTCTTAGTTGCCATTGAACTTGATCTTGTGTCATTTTAATTTTATTGTTTTCTTCCAACACTTAAAAGGCCTTATTCTCTTGTTAAGATGTAATAGGATGGGTTGGGCCAACGCTGACTTCAAGGACCGGGCCAATGTGGCCTGGTCACTAGGACTAGAACAAGTCCTCCAATGGCTAGTCAGCTAGCCATTGGAGAGTCTCTCTCTCCTCTCTCTATCTTGTATAAAATTGACTGATTCATCTATAAATATGTGTAATTTTCAATCAATAAAATTTATACCTTATTTTTAACATGGTATTAGAGCTTTATTAGTGTTCGGTGGTCCAAGTAACGGTGTTGGTGTACCGGCCAACATCGACGACCAGTGGCAGATGGGCAAACGACGACAAAGGGTGGATCCTGGTGGAGCTCATGCAGTTTTGTAGGGGTGATTTGGGTGGTTGTTTGGCCATGATGGTAGGTCTCTTGGTGGTGAACTGAGGTAGTAGGGGAAGGCAGCTAAGTGTGGTAAGCTTTCTTTCTCTTTTCTGCTTTGGTTGTTATGGCGTAAGGGTTGGTATTGGTGGTAGTTCTTGGCAACGGTTTGGGGACTGGTAGAGGTTGTAAACACTCAATTTTTTTTTTAAATTTTTACTTTTAGGAAATTAGCCATTTTTGGTAATTTTGAGTTTTCGAGTGGAAAAGGTACCAAACGAGTTTATTTCGTCATCAAAATTTTATGGAAGCCTTAAAATGATGAAAGAGTGCTTCCCTTTCTGAAAATTTTGAATTTTGACAAAATTGGATAAAAATGATGATTTTACCCTCAACACTGGAAAAACAAGATTTCGTTTCTTTAAAAGATTTCTGTTGAAAAGTATGTTGAAAAATTGTCATTTGAAAAGAAACAGGCATTTAAAAGACAAGTTGACACCTGAAAAAAAAGGTGGGCGCCCAGAAAGGAAAGCGGGCGTTAAAAAAGGAAAGTGAGCTTCCTAGAAAGAAAAGCTCATATTTGAAAAGAAATCATTTCCAGAGGAGAAAGTTGGTATCACGAAAGGAAAGAAAAGACAGAAGCAAGAACAATGGCTTCAGAAAAAAAAGGTTTGGTATCGAACGCATTTGGTGACGTATCTATGTTATGTTTGGTTGCTAAAAGAAGGCAGTTAGTGTGTTGATATGCATCCGTTTGCATTGTCATCTGCTGTTATGTTACTGTGGTGTTGAAAATAAGGTTAATGTTTTAACACTCCTGGAGGAAATCCAGCGAGCATGAAAGTTGGTTTTCAAAAACGTAACATGGGCCTACTTGAACACTTTCATAATAGGTAGGCATGTAACATGGATTTGCATAACCACTTTCACAACAAACATACAAGTAACATGGGTGTGCTTGAACATTCTTATAAGTATAACCTTAACAGATTCAGTTGAGATCATCATGTTGGAATTGTCTGTTCCCTAGAAATAGTCCCTTATTAATGGTTCATGCCTCAGTAAGGGCAATTGCTGGAAAATGTGCAGCACAGCACATGTACTGCTTCAGATATAAATGCAGAAATTTATATTACTGATGGTGGTTAAGACGATCTTCATGTGCCCATTGATACGACTTCTAGCTTGGATGGCAATGAGCCAATGTATGCAGCTGGTGGTAATTTTCTTCTTATGAGCAGGGAAGGAATGGAACAGTGTGAAGCTAGTATAGCTACAAATAACGATATTCTTTCATCACTTATTCCAATCTATCTGCCTAGCCTTCATCCTGATGACTTAGATGCTGAAGCACATAATATTGCGCCTGGAATGAAAAGTTGGAAAGTGTGGCATCCGTCAATGTGTTTGAAAGTGGAAACTTCTTAATGGAAAGTGAATATGCTGGAACTACTTTCTAGGCGAAGTTGTCCGGGATCACCAATTTCTGTCCTCCCCCAAAAGATTCTGAGTCAAAGGAATTTATGGAACCTGATATTCTGTCCCCTGTTGCTCACTGTGTTTTAACACAAAACCATGAACTAATGGCCATACAAGTCCTCCTCCACTGTGCGGGAACTCAGACTCATCTGATAAGTCACCATCCAGCTCTAGTGCAGAGCTTCAGTGCTGTACCGAGCGCATCATTTTTAAGTTGACAAAGATCCAAGCGATATTCCTTATGTTCTGCGGGGTCAGATCCTCAGTTGGTTATCTCAAAGCCCGACTGACATTGAGAGTTACATCCGTCCGGGATGTATAGTTCTTACCATCTCCGTTCGCTTACCACGCAGAATATGGGAAGAGCTTTCAAGGAATCTGGTCGCCCGATTGAAAAGGCTCTTAGAGGATTCTAACGACATATTCTGGACAGCTGGATGGACATGTGCTAAAATTGGTCACCAACTTGCATTCATATACAACGGTCAAGTGTTGTTAGACAGGTCATTCTTTTAAGCTACGAGGATGCGCCCATGATCTTGAGTTTTAGACCTATTGCTGTTTCCTTATGCGAACAAGCTACTTTTACTGTGAAATGCACGAATCTAACAAGTGGCGTCAAAAGGTTATGTTGTGCATTCCAAGGGAAACAATTAATCCATGAGCATGCTTCAGCGCCTTGCTGTGATACTGATCTCTCAGCTGATAGCTTTTACTGCGATGAGGAGATCCAGTTCTTCAACAATCACCTACCATATCGGCCGTATTCCACAGCTCCAATTACCAAGTAACTTGCTGATCAGTTTTAGCAAGTGAAGAACGGTAAAAGCATTATTCTGTACAGCACCCACTTACCAAGTTGATGACAGCATCAAAACGGAAGTTGTAAGGGAAATTCCGAAACAGAAATATCACGATTGGATTAACGATTCAGCTGGGTGCGTAGCTTGGCAATATTCCAAGCTGAGCTAAGACCAAAGATCAGCTGAATTTCCAACCTTCCAAGATTGGAACCCAGTGCAGCAGCAAGGAAACCATCCAAAGGGAGCCGATCAAGGCAAGGAACAGCAGCAGACGATGATCTTGATTTGGAAGGCTTTCCTTACCTTCTACGTTGAATTACAGCAAAAGAGGTTGCCTTCTTCAATTCTACAACCAAAGAGGCAACTCATGGCCTATAAAAAGGGGCTCAAGGATGCTGCAAAGGCATCAACCAGCCATTGCAAGATACCAGTCCGAAAATCAACCATCCACCATTCCAAATCAGTCTGTGAACAGTGAAATAGAGAGAGAAAGAGAGAAAGAAGGAGGAGAAGGAGGAGAAGAAGGAGAGGTCGGCCTTGTTCCGACGTCCGACGATCATTCGAAGGAGCTTCTCATCCATGTTTCTCTCAATTCTATAGGTTAGAATCGTTCATGGTATGGTTATGATCCATAAAAAATTAAAATTTTACAGATTTTACAAGGACTGAACCACTCCTCGTGTTCACGACCCATGTCAATGCAAAACATGAATGATTTCTTCATGAACGAGATAAACACCACATATTTGTATGATTTCCATGAATGTTAGGACTGGTTAAAGGTTGAGAATCGTTCCAAACTATCCAAAGGAACGTTGTTAAATTTTCTGCAATTCTGAATTTTAAAACTGCATGATCACACACGTCTGAACACGGAATCGTTCTGAACAAACGGCTAACCCAATCAAATCGATTTTTTGCACGTCTAATCTACACATATCAGAGATCATTAGATAAAATTTTGAAGACATTATATGATTGTTTGCTTAACCAATTAGATCCGTGAATTTTAGAAAAAATAAGATTCCATTTTATAGAAACAAAACGTTTAGAAACAGACCTCTGTTCTTTTATTCATATCTCTGAAAATACTGAGTGGAATTTCATGAAAATTAATTCTCTGGAAAGCCAACATCCGTAGCTTTCCAACAAAACAAATTTTGTCGAATTTGGAGGTATGAGTGCAGAGATATGGCTGTTTTTCTCAGCCTCTAACTCACAGAAATATAACTGAACAGTTCTGATTCTGGATTTAATTCTCAGAATTTACAGAAGAAAAATGCAAAATAAAAATATATTCTGATTCTTCACATGCATATATCGCTTCTATAAAAAATTTAGAATTTTTGCAGATCCAAAAGTATTTTTTTTAAATTTGGAGAAAAGGTCTCTGAAACTGAGCAGGTTCTGCAATTTTCAGAATCTGAAAATTTTCAGAAATCAGGAACTTAGGCACAAAGTATGAAACTTGTAAGATCTGGTTTTCACCTTTTTCGAATTTAACGGATTCAAACACTTTTCAAGCGTCTAGGCTGACCCTTGTACGCCAGTTCAAGAAGGCCTATGTCGAAAAGATCTCACTTGTCCACAATCGTCTTTGAAAGTCAGAAAATCAGAATTTATTAGTTTTAGCAAACTAACTGGCACGCTCGCACGACACGACGTAGTCTGAGAGTTTGATTTCGAATCATAAACGATTTTGAAATAAATTCACATCAACAGAGGTGAAAGGTTTTTTTTTACGGTGGAGGTTTAGCGATAGCTAATGGTGGTTGTGGGGTATGTTTTAGTAGACGGTGGTTCGTGGTTGAGGGAGGAGGAGAAATCGGCTTGTTGATGGATCAACTGAGTTGAAGGCCAACGAATGGAGGTTGCAGGTAAGGGTTTTGGTCATTGGCTGAGAGAGAGAAAGAGAGGCAACGTGAGAAGGAGAAAGAGAGAAATGGGGCATTTATATGTAGTTGGGTTGTACATCCTGTTCTAGATCCAGACCCATTTTGTGTTTAGTAGGAGGCATTTGCTAGTCTTGGATCCAGGCTCGGGGCTATGTCTGAATATGATTTAATCTTGCTTGGTACTGATATTTGAGTCCATTCGAGTGTGTTCTTTCCAACTTATTTATTTTAACATTTGTTGAAACAATTGTTTGGTGTGTTGTTTACAAGATAACTTGTTTATTGTTTGTTAGACAATAAGTTCTATCTCTTTGTATGATTAAGATCTCCATATTGTGAATCTGTGACTATATGTAACTTTTGTTAGTCTTTTATTGAAGACCTTTGTGATTAAGGTGCTTCGTGTTGTTGGCTATAGGTTGGAGATTAGTCAATGTTTAAAGATGCACTTATTGTTATTTGATATTTTGTGATCTTCATAACTTTGAAGTTACATTTTCATGTGATTAAGATCTCCGTGTTGTGGTTATATATCACGTTTGTTGGCCTTTTGTTGAAGACCTTTGTGATTAAGGTGTTTCATGTTATTGGCAATTGGTTGGAGATGAGTCAATGTTGAAATGCACTTATTGTTATCTTGATAACCTTGTGATTGATACAAGTATTTGAAAATAATGAATAAAAAGAGTTTTGCTTTGAGTATTGACTACTCATTTGCTATATTTTGCACATTTTGTGCGAATGATAAAAATTGCATTTAAAAAATTCTTGTTTTTTTAAGACAAACGTTTTATATTGAAAAGATTCTTGAAAAATATTAAGTTGATTATAATTTTTTTTTATATATATATTTAAAACCTTTTTTTGATCATCGTGGTGGATTATTTTATTCTTGGAATCATAGAATCACGTTTGATATTGTGAGTTATTTAAAGGCTTTGGCATTTGATTGATTTGGATGGTTTGAGGTTAGCCTTAAAGCTTGTTTGATTTAGATGGTTTTATTTTAGCCTTAAAGATTATTTGAGTTCGTGTTTGTCCTTAAAACTCGAGTTTGAGCTTAGCCTTAAAGCTTGTTTGGTATACCAAGGATTTTTTGTAATATTATGAGTATGTGGTGATTCATGAAATTATTTGTTATATTTAATAATCCTATTTAGATGATCAATATTTTCATTAAAGAACCTCTTTGAATTGGAGTAAACCATCTTCTTGGTTTTGTTTATGGTTTGTCTTGCATTTTGTATTGGAATGAAAACCATGAATTGCTTTGTTGGTTTCTGAGATTTGGAACTAATTTAATTGTGAGGCACTCTGCTTTGGTGTTGCTCTTTTATGGTTTTTATGCTCTTGCTTGTTAACTTTCAACATGCTTAGTTAGAAAAAATCAAATTTAGAAAAGATGTGAGGAAGATAATGAAGCATAAAGATACTGATGTTGGTGAAAGAGATGGTTGATGAGTGCTCACATGATGTTGGCCCATTGGGGGTACAACATGTTCCCCATTTGTATTGAAAGAGTACCATTCTCTTTATGAGATTATCCCTTCAGCTATTTCAGTGGATGATGAAGTAGGTTGTGAACCCTATTTCAGTGGATGATGAAGTAGGTTGTGAACCATTTGAAAGAGAGTCGAATGTGGATTCATCTTTGCAGGAATTGCCTCTTTTGAGTGTCAATCAACTGCTAGAATCTGCTCTTGAGACAGCACGCCAAATTGGAAGAATTTCAGTTTCAGTTGAAGCGGATGTACCATTTCACTGAGGTGGCCAGTAAGTGTGAGGTTGTCACATTGGTAAAACAGCGGAAACTATCCACCTTCATGGACATTCAGCATGCAGTGGAACTTCCGTTTCCCAGCTCAACGGAAAGTCCTTAGGAACCAAGATCACCTTATAGGCAAGAGGTTCAGAGCCTTCAAAAGCACTGGAATCCTTTCATCGAGGATAATTTCACAATAAATCTAGAGAAACCACAAGCTGATCTTGCTGCTGCTCAAATATTGAAAATTGAACTCCCATGGTGCTGACGTGGAAGACAAAAACTATTACTTTGCTCTCCTTAATTGCCTTTTGTCTTGTCTTAATCTTCCTAAATGGTTACATGTTTTTTTGGACAAACTTTCAGCATAAACACCCTAGGTTTGAAGGGGTCTTAAGATGTAATAGGATTGGTTGGGCCCTGGTGGCTTCGAGGACCGGGCCAATGTGGCTTGGTCACTGGGACCAGAATAGGTCCTCCAACAGCTGGCTACTTCGACAGCCGTTGGAGAGTCTCTCTCCTCTCTATCTTGTATAAAACTGACTCATTCATATAAATGTGTAATTTTTCAATTCAATAAAATTCATACCTGATTTTTAACACCTCCATGTAAGTGTTGGTCATCCACAAGCTTCACGTGGCTGCCTTTGCAAAAGTGTCTGAACCATCTCAGGGATACGTCTCACATTTTATCTGCAATTTCACACCAACTCTTCCTCAAATATATTACCATAAGGTCCAACCTTTCCTTGTCGGACCACAGATCCAATCAACAACATTATTGCTGAACAGTTTACTGCTCAGCATGCAGCATCACAAAGTGTGTTGTCACATAATATACCCAATGCATCGCTCCATTTTAATGAGCCTAGACTAATTCTGTATAACGTTGCAATCTTTTTGCCATCAACTGTTTCATTTTATTGAACATTAAGTATTTGAAATTGTCTTCTCAATAACGTGCCTAGACTAATTCTGTGTAACGTTGCAATCTTTTTGCCATCAACTGTTTCATTTTATTGAACATTAAGTATTTGAAATTGTCTTCATTGAGAATGCAATGGGATTTCATGTCAAGGATGTCAATCCAGATTCACGTCCAGAATCAGGGAGAAAGATGGGTTCCTGCCTCTATACTTCCCCTCTTTTAAGAAATAAGATTGCCAGCTGCTATAGTTAGTCCTAGTGACTATGATCCAACGAAATACTAGCCATGTATTATCTTGAAACGAATATAAATCATAGAAGTTGCTTGATATTTTTATTTAGTCATTTCTTGCTTCATCTGGGAAACTATTAAAAATTTAAAACAGTCCATGTGAGCTCAAACTACGACAATCATATCTAAGAAGGCCAAAATTGAAGGGTCAACAGCAATGGCAATTAACACATTCAAAACCAAGTTCATTGCAACATGAGAAACGCAATATGTCAAAATTAGACATTGTACGTCACCTTCACATTGTGCAGATAACATCTCTAAAATGAGTTGATACATTGTGTTGGGATTAGGGTGAAACAAGCTTCAAGGCAAGATCTTTGAAGAAACCTTATCCCTGACCCTCTTTATTTTTCCAGCCTTATACTGTAAGCGCCAAACAAAACATGGATCCACCACAAGCCAGCGCAAGATCCATTTAGTTGCCTCCCTCTGCCATCTGCGCGGGTGTTGTCATGTCTTTGATTTCAACCTTTGTCATCGCATTAACCTCTAAGGCAGAATATTTGGTCTTCTTCCCATCCTCTTTCCCTGTAACATTGTTTGATGAGTGGTTTTTTAGTACAACTGCAATATCTGTTTCAGATGCACCAGCTAGCTTGAACCGCTCAACCGCATCATCCAGATTCCTTTTCCAGTTTGAATTCCCCAGCTTGAATTCGACTTGAGAACGTTCAAACAGCATGTTACCCCAGAAAAGGTGGATCTGGGACCTCATTACTGCAGCCTGCTCAGCAGCTTCATCCAGTGCTCCTGCAGAATCAACACCATGACCAACATCACCTGTTGAAGAGATGTCGTGAGCCGTCATAGCCTTCTTCTTTCTACTCAGTATCTCCTCCCTTTTCAGAGTTATCGGATCTTTGACATCGCTATTCCTCTGCTCTTCCAGCTTTTCCCACATCTCGGTAGCACCTTTCATCTTCTTCTCTGCACTATCAAAAAGCTTCAGCGTCTCACTGGAATCCCAGGCCATCAAGTCGACCTTGCTAGCCAATGCATAAGAGCATTGTAGCTTTGCCATCTCAAAATGCTGCTGACCCAAAGCCAGCAATCCCTCATAAAAGTCGGGTTTAATTTGTAAGGCTTCTTCGTACTTCTGACCCGCTAGTAAATACCTCTCCTGAACCCAATTGTATGCAGCTTGAAGCTTTGCCAAGATTACTTCTTTTGGTGATGCCTCATCCAATGGAATGCGCTTTCTTGCTGCACACATATGTACATTCCCCCAGTTAAAGAATGCTAATGCAGCAACTTCCTGGAACTTGCATGCTGCCATCTCGAAGAGTGTTTGGGCCTCTTCGCTGCTCACAATCTCCTCCAACGCCTCTGAGCATAACTCCATTCCAAGTTCATGTAAGTCTACGTAAGCATCAGGGTCGATGCCAACATGAGAACGGAACAACTGGGCAAACTCAAAGAGCCAGTCGTCAATCTCAAACTCCTTACATTCATGTTGACTACCATCTGCGTTCTTCTCCTTCCGGATTTTGTCCTCTGAATCAACATGCTTAGCAAGTTCCTTGTCCTCAGATAAAGAATCAGATACAGAGGAATGAGATGTTTCCTCTTCCTTAATCCTCTCGTCTTCCATTCCCGCATCAAGCGGAGCTTTCTCCACAGGTTGTTCTTCTTCTTCATCTTCTTCAACTATAGGTGGCTCTTGCTCAGAGCTCACCTCCATAACATGCAGCCTTAACGACTCAAGCTGCGAACCTGAGCTACCATCAGCACCACCATCCTTTCCAATATCATCAGCTCCATCCTTTTCATTTCCTTTTACCTGCAATTTCTTCTTCGAGAGATTAATGATGCGGTCATTGCAAGACTCCGCAAATCTCAGCTCTTTAGTTCCTGTAATTGTTACGAGGTCTCCTTCCAAATCCTTATATTTGATCAGGACCGACTTCGATGACGAGAATCGTTTTGCCACGATTTCCCTCAACACCTTGAAGCTGCAGTTTACAGGCATTTGCGCCAATCTGATATCATGATCATATACCAATTTCAATGGCCTCCATCTCACGGGTAATGGCCCAACTTGCGACTTTGCTGAAGGTCTTCCTCCAGGAGGAACAGAAGAAGGAGACTCCCTATCCATGGAAGCCGGTTTGGAACACGATGGGGGTGCCTTGGAAGGTTTCAGGACAATGGAGGGAAGTTCAGGCTTGGTTTTCACCGGAGGTTTCGACGTCTCCATCGGTGACGACGAGGGGTGCGCAATGTTGCCGTTACCATTAATGCCACTGTTATGATTAGAATCAGTAAACTGGGGAGAGATGGGATCTTCATGGAGGCCGGATTTCTCAGTGGGCTTGAGGTTCTTCTTCTTCGGCAACGGTATGGAACGAGCAGGCAAGCACGGACCGAGACCGGCAATGGGAGCGCCAGGAACGGCCGATGCTCCCAATGCAGCGGGAGACGTTCCGGAGTAGGAGGAGGACGACGAAGAGGATGAATTCAACAAGGAAGAGGAGACGGTTACTGCAGGAGGATGAAGAGAAGGAGGAGGAGGAGTTCGGTGTCTTTGTTGGTCCTGGTGGACAGAATCGTGGAGGGCGCCGATGGCAATTCGGAGGCGGCGAGCGAGCTCGAGGGCGTCCTGGTTACTGGGGTCGGAATTGAGAAGGGCAGCGACGTCCTGGACGGCTGAATCGAGCTTGCCGAGGGCCTCGAAGGCCCGGGCACGGCGGAGGAGGGCGCGGGGGAAGTTGGGCTGAACGGCGAGGGCGAGAGTGCATTCGGAGATGACGGCGTCGAACTGAACGGGCTTCATCTGGAGGAGGCAGGCGGCACGGTTGCTGTGGAAGACGGCACGGTCTGGGTGTGTCCTCGGGATGAGATTGAGTGCCTGCTCGTATTGATGGAGGGCGGCCGCGTAGTCCTTGGATTGGAATCGATGGTTGCCCTCCTCCTTGAGCTCGTGGGCTCGTTTCAGGAAGATGGTCGACTCCAAATCACCGCCGTTTGAAGTTGAGTCGTTGGTGGTGGTGGTGGCGTTCATGGAGGCGTTGGAATTCGCTGATGATGGAGCGTTTCCATTCGCACCCTTCTTCCTCCTAGCTCCAGATTTCCCCATTCTCTCTCTCTCTCTCTCTCTCTCTCTCTCTCTCTCTCTCTCTCTCTCCGGGAAATGGTGAAGGACGGTAGAGAAGACTCAAACGAATATAAGGAAGATGGTGAAAGAGAACATTGGTGCTTCAACGTCGAATGGAAGCAGATAGACAAAAGATGATTTGGTGACGAAGAGAAGAAAGGGAGACGCTCACGGAGGAGTGCGGAACGAACCCTAAAACCTTGCTGCACCAAGCGAGACGATAACAATATGTTACGTCTGCAAGAACATGACGCGGACACGCAAGAAAGCACACGCAATTCGTAGTGGTTTTTCTTTTCAATTAGAGTTTTTCTTTTTACAAGCGGAGGCCGAAGCCTAACACACACCCATACGTCCACCTTCTGGGAATCGAACTCTCCCTCTCGGTGCTTCTAACTGACGCTCTCGGTGCTTCTTTTCAATTAGAGTTATGTTACGGATCTACCACCGAAGAGTCCGAGAGCGTTATTACTCGATATGTGGTGATATTGTTCGACCCTTTCGGAACAACCGACTCTTCTCTCTCCCTCGTATGCTCCAACCGGTCTCTCCCATCCACGGCACGGCTGTCCCTTTCTCTCTCTCAACTAAACTTAAAACTACAATTATGTTCTTTCTCAAATATACAATAATCTCAACAATAGAAAGCAGTATCCTTATATATTAGGGGTCCAATGCATTAAGACATAATGACGCTGACAGGATGACACAACACTATCACATGACACTCCAAATATTAAAAGATGACACAATAACACTGACATAGACTCTAACACAATCCGAATCTGAAACTAAACCCAATACATGTAATGCTCAAACTAATTGTGGCAGGGATCCAAATATGATTCAAACAACTCTAAGCCAATTGAAGTCCAAATCAAATGTTCCACTCTCATGACTGGTCTCGTACATCATGCTAATGACTCGTGGCATTGCCCGGCTCACGCCCAGAGGCTGTCTGCATTGAACGACATTGTGTGACAATTCTCTCAAGCTTCACATCGTCTCTAAGATTGCGCAATGTCATCTAAGCGCTCCACGCTCCATATATATACAACTTCACATCTACATGATCTCATGCGTTAGTGAGCTCTTTCCGATGATACCCAATCAGAGGCCCCAGTGTGTATTGGTGAACATTGTATCACGTCCTGAATTTCACTCCAGCAGTACCTCCCTTGTTCCCACGGGGTCATGTCGAGGGACACTTTAGGTTGCACCTCCTCCTCGGTCACACTCCCCCTTATTACTTAACCCTTTTGCTATGCTCTTCCATGTCACAGACTAGACAACTATAGTAGCACCATATGGACACCACTATACGGTTTTTGCTCATTCTCAGCTAGTTCCACTATAGGGTTGTCCTTTGGCACTCTAACTTTCAAGTGGAAAGCTAACAAATACGCCACTGTCAACAGCTCTAGAGCTCTATTGTCTCTTGGTAGCCTTACTTGGGCTACAACCAGCAACAAGCCATTCTACGTTTGGTTTCTGATCACGAGACCTATACGATGTGTCACTCTCCCAGGCACATATTGCCTCAAGAAGTCACACGTGATCATCTAAGTCAGTCACCAAAAAACCCATCGAGTTGATCTAGCATCCAATGCAGACTTTGACTAATCTAGCCACGCATGTTATCTTGTATGTGTGGGCATTCATTGTCTTTAGTCAACTCTCTAACACGGTAAGACGCATGCCAAGAGTTCTTGCACAATCGACAAATACAATAGAGTGTGTGACACTACTATTCACCAATTTGTGTACAAGCTCGCCAATGTGCATCTTCATATGCACCAATCTCGAAAGATGGTGGTGTCTTCTCCACTCAAATCATGTGGAGCAACTCTTACATCTTTGTCCTAAATACCATCCTACCTTATCTTCGACCAACATGGTGTTTAGGTTATTGGCTTTGGACACTCTCTCATGTGATGAGGCCCACCACAAATATAGCAACTAACATGAGGAACTAGCATTCTAGTTGAACGCAAAAGTCTCCTATCTGGTGTTGGAGTTGAATCTTTCTCATGCACCTCCACCTAATGTGTTAAGGTAGTATCTATGCAACTACCAAACTTACTATCAAATCAAGTACTACTCTCGGGTCTTTGTCCATTTCTCCTCACACCCATGGTGCCCTTCTCACTTCGAAAGCCTCGTAAATCTACCAAGCTCTCAACAAATGTCATAGTTGCATACGCATTCTGGAGCTCATATCTTGCATATCTACCTATATTGAATGTTGTAACCCATAGACAAACCGAAAAAGTTTTTTGTCCTTTGTGATATCATATACATTAAGGAGATTAATTCTATACTAGTGCATGTAACTTTGATACTGTCTACATGTCTCAACTCGAGTAAGTTTTGGTGTGTCTACTAGCTGGTAAAGGTCAACATGAACTACCAACGAAAATTCTCTAGCAAATATATGGTTAATATGTGACAAACAATCTTCCATCCTCGTTAATGGTTCTCTCCTTCATGTACCACTACAACTTCACACCTCCTCACAAGTACAAATATGCAGTGAATAGCTGGTATGCTTTTAGGATATCAGCAACTAGATGTGTCCAGTTTCAGTTAGCCCAAAACCTGAAACGGTAACTCAATTGGCCCAGCGTTGGTTCCAATTTCAGAATTAGTAATTTTATAAAAAAGTACCTTTTATAAGAAAAAAAAATAAAATATGAGAACTGGCAGTTTGGAACTTGTAAACACCCCGAAATCCCACGAATTTCTTAAACAAATCTGGTTTTGATACAAGCAGCCCCAAAGGGCCATTTTTGAGTTTGGAAACCCAGGAGCCTTCCAAACAACCCTGTATATATGTTTTAAACTTTATCTTTCAAAAACATATAATATAGCTTTTGAAAACCCTTTTAAAACATGTTTTGAAACCCCGAAGTGGCTTGGCCTGATCAAGACAGGACCAGGAGAGCCAAGAAGAGCCCGGAACCGGAACACCTGTCAAGCCCGGCACAGCAACTCTTGCATCTGATTCACATCCCAGGATCTCGAACGTCCAAGACCCTGTTCTTATCAAAATAGCATTTGAAGTCATCTCTGGAAGGCAGAAACGGAGGCGGACGACTATGTTGGCGAAGACCCAACGCAGACGGAGTACTGATGCTGTCAGGCCCCGCACGAATCGTCCGTTTCGAACCCAGCTCGAAGGAGTCAGAGTTCAGTTTGGATTGGATCTGGACCATATATATCCAGATTCCAATCCAAACCCATATGTGGACTTGGATTTGGATTTGGATCCAGAGATCCAATCCAATATCCATATCCATGGCCCACATCACCTCCTCATAAATGGAGGTGGGGCCCACTTGAAATTCACGTGGGATATTGGGCATGAGAGAGAGTGGGGGTTGAAAAATATCAAGAGTGTTGTATTAAGCTTGACTTGTGTGTCAAGTTTGGGTTAATCATGTGGGTTAGCCTAATTGAGTGGGTTTAAGCTTGTAATTAGCTAAAACCTAACCTAGGGCTGCACCAACATGGGGTGATCAAGGTCTATGGGCCATGCTAAGGGAGCTCCTTCACCTAAACCTAGCCAAAAATACCTAAACCTAGCCTAAACCCCTAATCCACCCCTAATCTGAACCTAATCACCTAACCCACTTCCCTAATCCCGGCCTAATCCCAACCTAATCACCTAACCCACTTCCCTAATCCTTCCCTAAACCTAGATTAATTTCCCTAATCCTAGCCTAAACCTAGCCTAAACCACCTAACCTAGCTCACTAAACCTCACCCTAAAACCCAACCACCTAACCTAGCCCTAAACCCCTAAACCACCCTTAGCCCACGATTTTCCCAAACCCCTAGTTTTAAAATATCTGGCCCAGCCCCATCCAGCCCACCTTATCTACATACTACCCTACCTAAACCACCTAACCACTACCCACAACCCAGCCCTAACCGACCTACCCATCCCCTATTTAAACCCCCCTCATTGTGGGCGGGTTTTCCAAGTGGGAACCACTCCACCACCCAGCCGGGCCCTCTCCTTCTCCCATCTCTCATCCGTCTTCCCAGCAGCTCCAGCTCCTCCACCAGCCGCCACCTGCTCCGCCACCTTCCCTCTCCCACGTCACCATCACTGCCCCCCCAGCTGGACGTCACCACCTTTCCCCCAACTCCACCAGCCGACAGCCACCTGCCCGCCACTCTCCCACTCCATCCGCCACTCCTCCCCATTCAGTAAGTCCCCCTAACTCCCTCAAAGCCACTCTCTACCACCCCTCCACTCTTAGCCACCCATCTTCCTCTTAGCTCAGCCTCTTTGCCGCCACCACCTAAGCCTAGCCGAACCTAGGATAACCCAAGTGGCTGGCCACTACTCAGCCACCATCTCCCATTCGGCCGACCCCCCCCTAGGTGTCCTATTTGGCCTTCTCACTAGCTCACCTTTTAGGTCCAGTTTCCCTAAGTCCCTAACTTCACTAGTGACCCTAAGACCCACTTAGTCAGCCACTCTAAACTCCCTACTTGGAGGCGCCGCCTACTTGCCACCGGCCCCCTTCGAGGCGTCCATCCCGCGCCCATTTGCAGCCGGCCAGCACTCTTGGTCACATACCTTCGCGGAGCTCCCGTTTGCAGCCCAAAGCCAAGGCCACGCTCAAGCAAGACCTCTACGGACCAGCTACTTGTAAGTTTCTAAACTCGGTCTTTAATCATACACTTGCTTGAAATTCAATTTGATACGGGGTTGTAATAACGGAGCATAGTCTCCCCCCGCTTGTAATAACGTGGCTTGGCACAACCACACACGTGCACTCTCTTAGTCGTGCACAATTTCGAACACACACGGGCCTAATCAGCCCCTAATATATAAGTGTACGTATATATTTCATTTCCGAAGGGTTTTGTTTAAGTTGGGTGCGTTGTCTTTCGATTAAACACTCTCACACACATTGAGCTTCCGCTCTTATTTGAAAGACCCAAGTAAGGGCCGACCTATACATTTGGGTTTCATTTCATGTCGTGTGAGTAAGTCTTTCAATTTAAACACTCTCACACACAT
Source organism: Brasenia schreberi (assembly GCA_036023115.1). NCBI lineage: Eukaryota > Viridiplantae > Streptophyta > Magnoliopsida > Nymphaeales > Cabombaceae > Brasenia > Brasenia schreberi. Next base: position 27,960,958 of record JAYKKT010000091.1, read on the forward strand.
TGAGCTTTCGCTCTTATTTGAAAGACCCAAGTAAGGGCCGACCTATACTATTTGGGTTTCATTTCTTGTCGTGTGAGTAAGTCTTTCAATTCAAGCACTTTCACACACATTGAGCCTTCGCTCTTACTCCCAAGACCTTAGTAAAGGCCTTATTGCAGTTATATTTGGGTTTCATTTATGTCGTGTGTGTAGTACTTCAATTCAAGCACTCTCACACACATTGAGCCTTCGCTCTTACTCCCAAGACCTTAGTCAAGGCCATACTGCAATTTATATTTGGGTTTAATTTCATGTCGTGTGTGTAAGTCTTTCAATTCAAGCACGCACCCACATTGAGCCTTCGCTCTTATTTGCAAGACCCGAGTAAGGGCTCATATACATAAGATATATACATATCTCCCTTCGGTTATTTCCCTTCGGTTATTTCCCTTCGGTTATTTCCCTTCGGTTATTTCCCTTCCGCTATTTCCCTTCAGTATTGTCTTTACATTTCGGGTTTTCCCTTTGGAGTAGCGTGAGTTTGCATTGCATCTACGCCATACCACGAGGTAGGACGCATATTGCATCGAAGCAACCCCCGCTCGAATTCGCCCATGTAGTGGAGTGTTCATAACACACAAACTAGGCGACCCAAAAAGGGATAAAAGAAAAGACTTAGGCACGTGCAAATCCACGTGATCTAAAACATGCAATCGCATCTTAAAGACCCGAAATAGACACCTCGAACCGTTTCGTAGACTTTCTCCCCAAAACTCGATTTTTGCAAAAGCGTACAGACTGACCCTTGCGCATCGGTGCAAGAAGGTCTGCGACGACAAGAGCTCACTTGCTCACAGTCGCCACGTTTAGAAGTCAGTGTTAATATATCTTCGCTAGCTTAAGTAAGCTAGCTGGCACGCCCTATTTGTATACATAGGCCTTAGACGCACGATAAGATCCACTCCAAGCCACGAAAGAGGCGAAGGGGCGGGGATTTTCGCGCGTCTACAGAACTGTAAACACCCCAAAATAAAACGAATTTCAAAATCAAACATCTGGTTTTAAAATTCATCTCAAAACTAATTTTTTTGAGTTTTCGAAAACCCAGGGGCTGTAAGAGCTTCAAAATTTTGTCTAAACCCCGTTCAAATCAAATCTCTCACATATGGGCCAAGTCCCAATTTTGCAAAAGCCAAATGAAACAGGTGAAGCAGGAAAGACAACACCTGATCAAGAAACAACCTATAGAGCAGCTCCAAAAGCCTCAATACCAAAGCACCCTCAAAAACATGTTCAGAAGCCAGGGTCAAAAGGCAAAAAGAAGGGTCAGGCCCGATACAGACTGCCGGCCCAGAGCACCCAAAAGCCAAGTCAAGCACATCCACCCAAGTAGTAGAAATTCAAGCCAAAAACGGTGAAATTGAGGAGAAACGAAGTCCAAAAAGGCGAGAAGGAATTCAGACGACAAAACTGGGGAAAACCCAGCATAAGACGGAGCGCTGATGAAGCTAGGGCCCGCACAAACCGTCCATTTCGAAACGCCAAGAAGGACTGTTCAGAGAAAATTTGGATTGGATCTGGACCATTAATATCCAGATCGATATCCAAATAGTGTTTGTATTTGGATTGGATCCAAATAATGTTTGGATTGGATCGGATTTGGACCAAAATATCCAGATCCAGATCCATATAAATGTTTGAATTTGGATCGGATTGGATCATAAATATCCAAATCCAGATCCAAATAGTACTTGGATTTGGATTTGCATCCAGATCTCAAACCCATATCCAAACCCAAGACCCACCTCACTTGCCTATAAATAGAGGTGAGGGGGTCTCCAAAATGGATTCACGTGAAATGCTTGGAGGAGCTTGGAGAAGAGAGAGAAAGGATTAAGGTGAGTGATTAGTGCTTAATTTCCTTTTTAGTGGGTTAAGCTTGTGGGCTAAAAGGGGGTTAACAAGGGCAGCACCAACATGATTTGGCGTGGACCTAGTTGCACCAACATGACAAGAGGTGGCTGGACCGGGGCTTGAGTCAACCTAGCCGGACCCCTTTTAGGTAAGCCTAATCTCCCCCTAAACCCTTCTCTTCTTAACCCTCTAAACCTCACCTAATCCACACCACCTAACCCCTAATCCACCTAACTGCCTCATCCACCGCTCTACCTGCTCTCTAATCCCAACCAAACCAACACCCTTCCACCACCCGAACCCATTCCCGCACCGCTTGTGCGCCCCTCTCGGCGCGCACTGCATACCACGCGCCTCTGCGCGCACCGCACAACACTCTCACCCTAACACCTGTCAACCTGCGCTACCCACGCCTCCGCCTAGCGCCTAGCGCGCACCCCTGTAGTCCCACACCCTACCACACCACCGACTCCCTACCTCCACCCTACCACACCAATCGACCTACCACCACCCTAACCTAACACCAACACTCCCACCATCCTAGCCTAGCACACCACCACCACCCCTTTGCCGTGAGCCTTTCTTACCCCAACTTAGCCCCACAACCGACCTAACACCCGTGAACTCTCTCAAGCCCAAATTCTTTCAAGCCCAAATTCTTTGAAGTACAACTCGGCCAGCCACTTCACATCTCAAGCCTCAAAGAGGACACCCCTGTGGCTGCCAAAGTGAACCAAATCACGTGTAGATTGGAGAAGAAAGCCTAAATCACTTGTAAGTGTTTAAAATTCAGTATTTACATTACTCCTTTTATATTCAATTCAATTCGGATACGGGGTTGTAGTAATGGAGCGTGGTCTCCCCCCGAGATGTAATATTGGTGCTTGACACACGAGACACATATGTGCACTTGAGCCTTAGCTCTTATCTCGTACACGAGATACACACGTGCACTTGAGCCTTAGCTCTTATCTCATACACAAGACACCCATGTATACTTGAGCTTTAGCTCTTAATCGTACATGATTTACACACATCCACATTGAGCTTTCACTCTTACTCCAAAGACTCTAGTAAAAGTCGTGTACATTGCAGTTTCATTCGGGTTGATTCGGGTTGTTACTTTCAGCTATGTGCATTGTCATTTCAATTCCACACTTGCACACAAAGGGCACCCGAGCACTTGCTCAACACTCTCACATACATTTTGGCCTTGGCAGCCCCTAAGATATAGAGTATCTATATACTTTCAGCTACGTGAGTTTTATGTTCACTTGTGTACGTCTTTACATTTCGGGTGGTTTAATTTCGGTTGTGTGAGTTGTCTTTCCATTTACACACCAAAAGCACTCACTCACATTGAGCCTTTCCGCTCTTATATCTATATTCCCCTTTCTGCAAGTTAATTTTCAGTCGTGTGTGTGAGTTGTCTTTCCATTTACACACAACACACACGAACACGTTGAGCTTTATCACTCATATATATACTTATATTTCAAATTCGGCAAGTTCAATTCAAGTCATGTGAGTTTGTCATTTCAATTCTACACTCGCACACGCGTGCATTGAGGCTTTCCGCTCTTAATATAAGTATATCTCCCTTCTGCAATTTACATTCAAGTCGTGTGAGTTGCTTTTAAGGTTCGGGTATTTCCCCTTCAGCTGGGTGTGTGAGTTGCTTTCAATTTAAGCCTAGCTCACATCATATCCAACCCGCGAGAGTTCGTGCATCCTTGCATTCTGCGCATTCTCAAAGAAGGAACCCAAAACTACACTCAAACTTCGCTAACATAGGCCACTTAAAAGCACACACATTCGACCTAAATTAGCTTAAAAACTCAAGACTTGGATACGGATAACCCCGTAAATAAAACCTGCAACTTAGGTAAACAAATCCTCATACTCGCTTTTCTTTTCAAAAGATAAAGTTTGTTTTAAAGATCGAAGTTTTCTAAGCGCTGGAACTGACCCTTGAGCACCGGTTCAAGAAGGTTTCAAGCGAAAAGATCTTGCTTGTCTACGATTACCTTTTTAAAAGTCTGATATATTTTAAAACCTTTGCTAGTTTGAGTAAGCTAGTTGGCACGCCCATAAAAGCGACGTAAACTCGAAAAGAACTTGTTTCTGGTCTTGTAAACTAGGAGCATAGAGATTTTCGTGTCTTAGAGTTTGGCACGCTTGGTGAGACCCGGGTCTTAAGAAAATTGATAAAAAACAAACAAACCTCTTGAAATTTTTTCAAGAAAAGTATTTAACTCTTTGCCTTTTGCATTTCATAGTTGGTTTTTTCAAAACAAAGCATCGGAGTCATGTCGAGTTCAGACTCCAATGAAGTGTCCAGCCATGTCTCGCGCACATCAAGTTCTCACTCCAAAAATATTTCAAAAACAAAGTTCAAAAATAAGAGAGAAGAGATAGAATATTTGCGAAATGACTTTGAGGCTAAAATCGCTGCTTTTAGCCAAGAGGTGGAGGCAGCTGAGTCCTGTTCATCACACGACGAACCGGCAAAAGCCAAGAAGAGATTCAAAAAGTCTCGAAAACCCAAGGAAACCTTCGCTATGGAGGGAAACCAATACCACGAGTCCTTCACTCACAAGGACCGTAAAGCCCTACAGCAGTTGCTAAAAGGGCAAAATAAAGAAAAGAGGACATACGCCCTGTCTGATTTCCTTCCTTTGGATTATGAAACAGACAGTGACGATGAGATACCGAACTTCCATCAGTACGATGGCACGGGGGATCCTAGATCCTACTTGCAACTCTTTTCCCGTCGAGCCCACAAGAAGAAGAAGGACTCGATGAAATGGATATATTGGTTTCCCCTTTCCCTCAATAGAACTGCTTCAAAATGGCTCGCTTCTTACGATTTGAGTCAGTTCGCAACTTTTGAAGAGTTAGCGAACTGCTTTATGCAAAGATTTTCGCATAACGTAGAAGTTACGCCAACTTTAAATACTTTGAGGGATACCAAGTAGGCCACGAACGAGGATGTGCACACATTCATCATTCGATGGAGGTCCCTCCTGGGGCAAGTGAGAGAGTCAATATCAGAAGGATGTGCAGTAATGCTCATCATCGATAATTTTAAACCTGAGTTGAAAACTCTTCTCTCCTTATATGAAATATCAACTTTCCACAAGTTGATCAAAAAAGCCTCCCTCTTTGAAATAAATCTGAAAAAGGGGGTCTACGATCACTTATGGAAGGGAAATGTTGTGCAAAAGTCACGTTTGGAAAAACCCAAAAACTACGGGTTACCCACAATGGACAAAGGGGCAAAGCCCCCAAAAGTTGCAAACGTCCGAGTGGATCCAAACTTGGTGAGCACTTCCAAAAATTTTGAAAATGTTGAAAACAAAAAAGAAAAAAAATTGTAAAAACCTTTTGAAAAATAGGAGTATACTCCACTAGGGAAACCTGTGTCGGAGGTCCTGGACCTCCTACTTGCCCAAGAAATGATCAGACTCCCCGAAATCCCTGAGGGAACTACTTCCAAAGGGAAGTTTTTAAATCGATTTTGCAAGTATCATCGACTCAAAGGCCATGATACAAACCAATGTTTTTTCCTCCTTAATAAAATTGAGAACTTGATAGCGCAGAGCCGACTCCAGGTCATTGAGGAACCAGAGCCTGTCCAAGCCATTTTCAAAGAACCCTTCCTCAATCACGCAAGCACTAGTGGGAAGGGCAAAGAGGTATGTGCTTTCTCGACTTCAAAAAGTCTAGTGCATTCATCTCATGCTGGTTTTACTACTTGTGTATCATCTCTCATTCTTTATAAGAAAAACGCCCAAGTAGTGATTCGGGGAGCGCTTAGAGTCCCGCCCCCTGCTAGAACCATTTTGAAAATTCGAGGTGCTCCAAAGCACTCAAGTAGAGCCACAATAGGCACGAGCCTTAGGCAAAGTGTAGGAGAAGTGACCAAGTCCGGAAGGATCTATCAACCCCAACACTGTCTATAGGAGTAAAAACGCCCATCATGTTCTCGGAAGACGAGATAGAAAGACCCTATGAAGCCCACAACCAAGCTTTACATATCGAGGTAGTTTTGAATCACTATCCTTTTGACAAATGCTTAGTTGATGGGGGAGGAGGTCTCATCATCCTTCCGCTCCACGTGGCGTATCAAATCGGAGTCACCTTGACCTCCGTGAACCCAAGCCCCATTGTAATCACTGGATACGATGGGAATGCATCTAGATCGTTGGGAGCCGTAGAGTTACCCATGGAAATGGAGGGCATAGCTCACGTAGGGGTGTTCCATGTCTTAGACATACACCCCCATTACAACCTATTGCTGGGAAGACCCTGGATACACAGCCTACGAGCTATGCCATCCACCTTCCATAGGTGTGTCAAAATCCCCTACGAAGACCAAATTGTGGTAATTCTAGGTAAAACCCATCCTTAGCTTCAGGGAATCCAGAATTTCCCATGCTTGTCAGCTTCTCAAGTCTACGAGGACAATCTTGGTAAGACCTTGGTCAAAACACCCAAACTCGTCCTCCCAAAGCCTAGGAAGGTCTTGTATATCAAAGGACAGCCCAAGGCTTACCCACTCAAAACCATAACCATCCTAGGAAAGACCAAGTGTCACCCATTTCCTAAGCCCTTAGACAAGAAACCATTCATGCATAACATGAACGATAACAAGTTCCAAAAACATGAATTATATCAAAACTTTTCTAAAAACAAAAAATCGTGGAACATGCTATTGAACATGGGATACATGCCATACCAAAGTCTAGGGAATCAAAACCAAGGTTGCCTCGAGCCCATAGTGCCTAGAGCAAACCCAAGCCGATATGAGATCGGCTATATTCCAAAAATACCACCAAAACCACCACCTGTGACCACCTGGGTCAAGGGTGCCCTGGAGCCTAGTGATGCAAAAACCTACGATTTAGACCTCTTGTTTAGAGTCTAACTTGTGGTGTTTTCCTTTGTAGGTATGATGGAAGATCCCTTCTTAAACCTAAAACCAAAAAAATTGAAAAATCTCAAAATACAAAAACAATTTGAAAAATCTCAAAAACCAAAAACATTAGAAATTTGTGAAAAAACAAAAAAAGTTGTAGTTTGTATAGCTCCAAGTGTCTTTGCTTTGCCAAAACCCAAAAAAATCAAAAAATTGGAAAATCCCGAAAACAAAATCGTGTGTATAGCAGCTCCTGGAAAGAATTTGGAAAAAACCAAGGCTTTTGAAGAAATCGTCTTCATAAAAGGACCCAAGTCTTTAAAACATATAGAAACTCCAAAAACAAAACCAGGTGTTTGCGAAAATCTTGCATCCATTCCAAATTCCCTAGGATTTACAATTCTCGAGAATGATCAAAGCCTGGAAGAGGATCCCCTTCTCCCTGAGGAGGATCCCACTTCTGAGCTTCCTGAGTTTAACAAAATCCTTGATTTTGAAAAACCTTCGAATTCTATAGGAGGGGATTTCATAGAGATCAACTTAGGGAATGAAACAAAACCCAATCACATTAAGATAGGCGCATGTTTGCATGAGCATGAAAAAACATCATTCATTGCATTCTTGAAAACCTATATCAATGTGTTTGCATGGACGTATGAAGACATGCCAAGTATAGACCCAAAAGTGGTTGAGCATTGTCTTCCCCTAGATCTAGAATCAAAACCCATAAAACAAAAGCTTAGGAAGATTCATTCGAATGTCCATTCACAAGTAAAGGAGGGTTTAGAAGTGTAAACACCCCGAAATCCCACGAATTCCTTAAACAAACCTGGTTTTGTAAAAGCAGCCCCAAAGGGCTATTTTGAGTCTGGAAACCCAGGAGCCTTCTAGACAACCCTGTATATATGTTTTAAACTCTATATTTCGAAAACATACAATATAGCTTTTAAAACCCTTTTAAAACATATTTTGAAACCCCGAAGCGGCTTGGCCCGATCAAGACAGGACCAGGAGAGCTAAGAAGAGCCCGGAACCGGAGCACATGTCGAGCCCGGCACAACAACTCTTGTGTCTGATTCACACCCCCAGGATCTCGAACGTCCAAGACCCTGTTCTTATCAAAATAGCATTTAAAGTCATCTCCGGAAGGCAGAAACGGAGGCGGACGACTATGTTGGCGAAGACCCAACACAGACGGAGTACTGATGCTATCAGGCCCCGCACGAATCGTCCGTTTCGAACCCAGCTCGAAGGAGTCAGAGTTCAGTTTGGATTGGATCTGGACCATATATATCCAGATCCCAATCCAAACCCATATGTGGACTTGGATTTGGATTTGGATCCAGAGATCCAATCCAATATCCATATCCATGGCCCACATCACCTTCTCATAAATGGAGGTGGGGCCCACTTGAAATTCACGTGGGATATTGGGCATGAGAGAGAGTGGGGATGAAAAATATCAAGAGTGTTGTATTAAGCTTGACTTGTGTGTCAAGTTTGGGTTTAATCATGTGGGTTAGCCTAATTGAGTGGGTTTAAGCTTGTAATTAGCTAAAACTTAACCTAGGGCTGCACCAACATGAGGTGATCAAGGTCTATGGGCCATGCTAAGGGAGCTCCTTCATCTAAACCTAACCCAAAATGCCTAATCCTAGCCTAAACCCCTAATCCACCCTTAATCTAAACCTAATCACCTAACCCACTTCCCTAATCCCGTCCTAATCCCAACCTAATCACCTAACCCACTTCCCTAATCCTTCCCTAAACCTAGATTAATTTCCCTAATCCTAGCCTAAACCTAGCCTAATCACCTAACCTAGCTCACTAAACCTCACCCTAAAACCTAACCACCTAACCTAGCCCTAAACCCCTAAACCACTCCTAGCCCACAATCTACCCAAACCCCTAGTTTCAAAATATCTGGCCCAACCCTTTCCAGCCCACCTTATCTACATACCACCCTACCTAAACCACCTAACCACTACCCCAAGCCCAGCCCTAACCAACCTACCCATCCCCTATTTAAACCCCCCCCTTGGGGGCGGGTTTGAAAAAAAAAGAAAAAAGGCCCTCACCTCAGCCCAGCCGGCCCCACTCTCCACCTGCCCGCCTGCTCCACTCTCCACCTGCCCGCCTGCTCCACTCTCCACCAGCTCTACCTGCACCGCCACCTTCCCTCTTCCATCCACCACCATTCCCCAGCCGGATGCCACCACCTTCACCCAATCGAACCAGCCGAACTCCCATCCACACCCGGCTTCTCCTTGCCTTCCACCGCCTCTCCCCATTCGGTAAGTACCCTGCACCTTACCTAGCTCCTTCTCTACTCCCTCTCCACTCCCAGCCACCCACCATACCATCACCTTACCTACCCAACAACCCTTCGCCGCCACCACTCCCACTCGGCCAAACCTTTGCCGCCCCAACCGTTTGCCTCCTACCTAAATCCCCTCAACTACACCCGGCCACCCTATTAGATTTCTTAAGACCTGCCCGTGACACTCCCTTAAACCTACTATTCTCACTATCACCTAGCCCCATCCCCTAACTAGCTACCTTCCCATATTCAAACCTTAGCCACCCTAGCAGCCCACCACCACCACTTTAACTTAGCCGAACCTAGCACAACCCAAACTGCCGGCCACTACCTTCCCCTAGGTGTCCCATTCGGCCTTCCCACAAACTCTCCTTTAGGTCCAGTTTTCCCTAAACACCCAACTCCCCTAGTGACCCTAAAAACTCCCTTGTTCAGCCCCTTTAACCCCCCACATCGAGGCGACATCCACTTGCAATCGGCCACCTTTGAGGCGCCCATCCCGCGCCCCACTAGCAGCCGGCCAGCACCTTTGATCACCTATCCTCGCGGAGCTCCCGTTTGCAGCCCAAGGCGAAGACCAAGCCCACGCTCAAGCAAGGCCTCTACGGACCAGCTACTCGTAAGTACCTAAACTCGGTCCTTAGTTGTATACTTGCTTGAGATTCAATTTGATACGGGGTTGTAATAACGGAGCATAGTCTCCCCCCGCTTGTAATAACGTGGCTTGGCACAACCACACACGTGCACTCTCTTAGTCGTGCACGATTTTGAACACACACAGGCCTAATCAGCCCCTAATACATAAGTGTATATATATACTTTCATTTTCGAAGGGTTTTGTTTAAGTTGGGTGCGTTGTCTTTCAATTCAAGCACTCACACACATTGAGCTTTCGCTCTTAGTTGAAAGACCCAAGTAAGGGCCGACCTATACTATTTGGGTTTCATTTCATGTCGTGTGAGTAAGTCTTTCAATTCAAGCACTCTCACACACATTGAGCTTTCGCTCTTATTTGAAAGACCCAAGTAAGGGCCGACCTATACTATTTGGGTTTCATTTCATGTCGTGTGAGTAAGTCTTTCAATTCAAGCACTTTCACACACATTGAGCCTTCGCTCTTACTCCCAAGACCTTAATAAAGGCCTTATTGCATTTATATTTGGGTTTCATTTATGTCGTGTGTGTAGTACTTCAATTCAAGCACTCTCACACACATTGAGCCTTTGCTCTTACTCCCAAGACCTTAGTCAAGGCCATACTGTAATTTATATTTGGGTTTAATTTCATGTCGTGTGTGTAAGTCTTTCAATTCAAGCACGCACCCACATTGAGCCTTCGCTCTTATTTGGAAGACCCGAGTAAGGGCTCATATACATAATCTATATACATATCTCCCTTCGGTCATTTCCCTTCGGTCATTTCCCTTCGGTTATTTCCCTTCGGTTATTTCCCTTCTGTTATTTCCCTTCAGTATTGTCTTTACATTTCGGGTTTTCCCTTTGGAGTAGCGTGAGTTTGCATTGCATCTACGCCATACCACGAGGTAGGATGCATATTGCATCAAAGCAAGCCCCGCTCGAATTCGCCCATGTAGTGGAGTGTTCATAACACACAAACTAGGTGGCCCGAAGAGGGATAAAAGAAAAGACTTAGGCACGTGCAAATCCACGTGATCTAAAAACATGCAACCGCATCTTAAAGACCCGAAATAGACACCTCGAATCGCTTCGTAGACTTTTCCTCCAAAAACTCGATTTTTGCAAAGCGTACAGACTGACCCTTGCGCATCGGTGCAAGAAGGTCTGCGACGACAAGAGCTTACTTGCTCACAGTCGCCACATTTAGAAGTCAGTATCAAAAATATCTTCGCTAGCTTAAGTAAGCTAGCTGGCACGCCTTATTTGCATATATAGGCCTTAGACACACGGGAAGATCCGCTCCAAGCCCTGAAAGAGGCGAAGAGGCGGGGATTTTCGCGCGTCTATAGAGATTGGCACGCCCGGTGGGACGTGAGCCTTTTCAAAAATCAAGTTTGCTTGTAGAAGTCTTGCGAAAATTTTGTAAAAAGGTGTCGTTTTAACTTGTTTTTCTTTGCTTGTACTTAGGACATTTTGAAAAAGCTTGAAAAGCATGTCAAAATCCAATCCAAGTGAAGTGTCGAGCCAAGGCTCATGCGCATCAAGTTCTCACTCTAGGAGGATTTTCAAAAACAAAATAAAACTAGATGAAATCGAGGACTTGAGAAGGGAGTTTGAGGCCAAAATCGATGCTCTCAGCCAAGAGGCTGAAGTAGGCGATTCATGTTCATCAAACGGTGAACAAAGGCCTAAAAAGAAATCTGAAAAACCTCGCAAGCAAAAAGAGGCCTCCGTAATGGAAGGCAACCAATACCACGAGTCCTTCACACAAAAGGACCGTAAAGCCCTACAGCAGCTGCTGAAAGGGCAGAATAAAGAGAAAAGAAGTTACGCCCTGTCTGATTTCCTTCCTATGGATTACGAAACAGATAGTGACGATGAAATACCGAACTTCCATCGGTATGATGGCATGGGAGACCCGAGGTCTCACTTGCAGCTTTTCTCACGTCGAGCCCATAAGAAGAAAAAGGACTCGATGAAATGGGTGTATTGGTTCCCTCTATCCCTTAAAGGCAAAGCTGCCAAATGGCTGGCTTCCTACGACTTAAGCCAGTTCGCTACTTTTGAAGAGTTAGCGAACTGCTTCATGCAAAGATTTGCACACAACGTAGAAGTCACGCCAAAGATTTGCACACAACGTAGAAGTCACGCCAAAGATTTGCACAACCCAAACTGCCGGCCACTACCACTTTAAGGTGCAAAGATTGGGGATTTTTAGAAACAAGCCTAACCCATAGTGTGTGCATAAGTGTCATGCATCACACTCTGAAATCATTCATGTGCATCGAGTCTAGACATCATCTTAGAACTCGAATTCTGGGTTTTGTGAAACCAAAGGGGCAATGAAAGTTGACCCCCTAAGTATCGAGCCTTCGTAGACAGGTCTCCATACGAATCAAATCCAACACCTTCAAGGCAAATTTCAAAAAGAAATGAGAAACTCGAAAAAGGGTTAGCATTTCACAAAAGCCTTTTCAAAATTCTTTTGATAAAAACCTTCCATACATTTCAAGTCATGCATTGTCTGCTTTACTTGATCAAATGCCCCATGAAGGCACGAATTTTCAAAATGAATTCCAAAAACCCTGCTTGACCAAAATCAAGTACAGGAAACATATTTCAAATCAAAAGGGCTGGTATAGAACCATCTTCATATAGAAAGGGAGGATTTCCCAAAATTGCTTTCTCAAAAAGGATCAAAATTTTGAAAATTTAACCCTACATATACTTTGAAAAGAAAGATTTTCAAAACTTCAGGTTTATATGAAAACCTTGATTGTGTTGGATAAGAACATGAATCTCACGATGAAATATGGAGACCATGTCAAAATCAAAGCCCGATGGCCATGATGATCACTTAGGGTTGGTTGTGTTTTCCATCCTTGAGCAAAAAGTATCATGATCATGTTAGAAAAATCGTGGAAGTGCATGGACATGAACATACCATTGTCCATCCATAATCCTTTTGAAAAGCCATGGCCCTTCACCATGTGGCCATGCGAAATTTCCCTCAAGCTAGGGGCATTTTTAAATATAGCCCCTAGACACCTTCCATGAAGAAACAAATTTCATAGAATGCATCTCCTTCTTGACTTGTGAGATACATTTCATATGTTCACTCTTGCATAAAATCGTGTATTTCCATTTTGAAACACATGGAGTGCATAGCATGCATCATATTCATATCATATCACCCCAAAGAAAGCCCAAGAGGTGGGCAAACCTGAGTAGGAATGTCCCCATGTCTTCAAAAAGGGCAACAAAAATCGAAAATTTGTTGATGTTGTGGGTCAAAATTAGCAAAACCCCAAAAATGCCCGAATATTAAAAAGGGTTTATGTTAAATTCCTTTTTCAAAAAGATTTTAAAAATCGAACTCCTTTGAAACTTCTTGAAAGAAGGATCGAAGTTGATTATATAACCCTGAATGGAGGAATTTATACTTTTCGAAAGGTAGAATCTTCCAAAAACAAATTGGCGATATTTCAAAGAACCCTGGCTTACAAGATTAAGCCTTGTTCAAAATATCAAAATAGTTTCAAATAGCAGATGCTATTAAGAAATAGGACGATCTCGTTTGAATCGAGTAACCAAAGGGATAAGCCTTCCCCCATTCTACTTTCTCTCCAAAAAGGAAAATTGGCTGTGTTCAAAAGAAAGAAAAAAATCGAGAATACAAAAACTCCTCCGAAAGAGGTCTTCTCGTTTCAAAAGAAAAAGGAGATATAAAAACTCTCCTCCCAAAGAGGTCTTCCCTTCATAAATAGGGAATACAAAAACTCCTCCAAAGAGCTGCTCTCCTTTAAAAGAAAAGAGGGATTAATGAAAAAATACTCCCAAAGGGAGACCCTCTGTGAAAAAAAGAAACAAAAAGCCAAAGCTCAAAGAGCGATTTTCCGACTCTTTGCCTAAAACCACGGGACGCTTCAGAAGGGACCGTGGTATCTCTTTCCCATATCCCTACGGCTTATCCCCAAGGAAAAAGGTTCAAATTTACGAAAATCCTAAAGTACGAATAAAATCGGCTTATTTGGATTTCATTTTGTTTGAGAACTCGACTTTATTTTATAGGAAATGGAACTTTGAAATGTTTTCCAAATTTTCCTACCCAAAAAACCTCTATTGAGTAGCAGGTATTGAAACCCGAATGAAGGGAAGTATGAAAAACAGAAGTCCTTTTCGATACAAGCTAAAAGGAGTTCGTTTTCAAAAAGAAAATTTTTCAAGAAAAACCCACGATGCCAAAAAGACTAGGGTAGAACCTGCTTAGAGCAGACAGCCTCAAAAGGCTCTCTCCAAAGCTCGAAAACCCGAAAATGTCTAGAAGACATGGGTAAAACTTGCTCGAAGCGGCCTGCCTCAAAAGGCACTCTTCGGGCTCAAAACCCCAAAAATAAAAACGTTTTTTCTCATGCATGCATCCAAAAATCGTCCATGCATGATCATACATAGGGAAACTTAGGAAACGTCCCCTTTTGTTAAAAATCCCCACCTGTGGTAAAAGAAAACAGGGTTTTGCGAAATAAAAATGGTGTATTCTCGAGAAAATTTGAGAGAAAAACTAAAATGGGGTGTTATCTTCTTCGCCATTATCCAAATCAATTTGGATAATGCCAAAGAGGGGCATTTGTAAACACCCCAAATTTTCCAAAAATCAAAAACTCTCAAAAATGCAAAAAAGCTCGTTTGAGCCAAAACGACAACCTGTTTTAAAATGTGAAAATAGGTACAAAAGGCAAAAGAAAAGCCCAAGCAAGAAGAGGATTCGAGCCCAGAATTTCAGAAGCCACCCCCTGTTCAAAAACGGAAGAAAAAAGAGCCCGTTTGGAGAAAAGCCCGATAGAAGGGTAAAAATGTAATTTGGGTCAAAGAAAAAGCACAAAGCAGCTCCAAAATGCAGAAAGAAGCCCAGTACCTGAGGAAGTCGACAGAAGTCCGAGACACGTCCCGTCAGAATGAAGAACGGAATCCGTGCGGCAATCTGAGTTCGATATCAATAGGAACCGGCCAAAAAACAAAACGGCGGACCGAAACAAACGCCGAAAAAGTCCTGAAAAGCAGAACACCGGTTGGAAGAAAGACTTGGGGAAGACCCAGGCCAGAGTTGGGCATCCGATGAATCAAAGTCCGCTCGAAACCGACGGTGAAAAGCACCAGAAAGGACCAAAAAACCAAGGAGCAGAAGAAAAATTCATATTGGGTCTGAACCCAAAAATATCCAGATCCAGATCCAAATTGTGTTTGGATTGGATATGGATCTCAAAAATCCAAGATCCGAGATCTGAGATCCAAACCCAAATAAATATTTAGACTGGATCTGGATCTTAAAATATCCGAGATCCGCGATCCAGATCCACATTGAGTTTGGATTGGATTCGGATAGCCAGACCCAAGATCCAAGACCCAAGATCCAATATCCACATAAGAAACCTATAAAAGGACGTGAGGGGCTGGTGGAAAGGGGCTGCAAATTTTTTTTCACGCCTCTTTGCTTGGGTAGGAGAGAGAGAGAGAGAGGGAAAAGTCAACAAAGGGGGCTACTTTCCCCCTTTGCTTTTTGTAATAGGTGGGCTGGTTTTGTAAGCCAAGAAGCTTCACCATTTCACGCCAAAGAAGCTTGCTGCAGCTCATGTGGATCCGGCAGCCATGGATGGCCCACTTGGTGTGAAGAGAAGGTGCGTGGAGATCACCCAAACCGTGGCCAAGGTGAGTCCCTAGAACCCATCAAAGCCATTCTATCCTTTGCCCCTCTAAAACCACCTAACTATCTTGAGAAAACCCAACAAGGTTCGACCAAACACATGCTGGCCGAATTTTGCAAAACTACCTGGACTCTACCCAAAAACCGACCCACCCAAACCCATACCAAGCTGACCAATAGCTGGAGTCCCTAATACCAAACTAAATCAAACCCACATTGCCCCAGCTCGGCCACCCTTGGCCGAGCCATTCCCCTTAGCCATTTCATCCCAAAATCTCAACCTAAACTAAACCCAAGCCACCCTTGGCCGAGCCATTTCTTTTAGCAACCTCACCCCAAGGCCTAACGTAGACTAACCCTAAGACTTGTCCAGCTCGGCCACCCTTGGCCGAGCCTTTCCTTTAGGACTGACCCTAGGACTATCTCCAAAACATCAAACAAGCTCGGCCACCACTTGGCAGAGCATTCCTTTAGGACCCTTCCTAAATCCACACTAGGATCCTCACCAAACTCGAACCTTAGCTGGTCGCCCATCACCTTAGGACTTAGACTCAAACCTACCTAAGCCCCTCACCTTAGATCCCCTACACCTTGCCTTAGGCTCGATCGAATCTCACCCAAAAACTCCACGCATCGGATCGGTTAGCAGCGAGAGGACCATCCATCGGTTATATCCAAGGTCGGATCCCACTGATAAAGGAAGTCCAAACAGGCGACGTGTAAGTGCTCGAACTTGACTCTCTTACATTACTTTAAACTTAATTCAATTCGATATGGGGTTGTAATAACGGAGCTTGTCTCCCCCCGGATGTAATATATGTGTTTGATGCAAAATACACACACGTACACTCGAGCCTTTCCGCTCTTATCTGCACACTTTTGCACACAAACGGGCCTCAATAGCCCAAAGGATATAGCCCTATTTATATACATTCAGTTGGGTTTTAAGGTTCAAGTCGTGTGAGTTGTCTTTCATTTTATACACTCAAAGCACTCACTCACATTGAGCCTTTCCGCTCTTACGTATATATACATATTTCCCTTCCAGCTGGGTTTTAAATTCAAGTTGCGTGAGTTGCCTTTCAATTTATACACTCAAAGCACTCACTCACATTGAGCCTTCTCGCTCTCATATATATCTATATCTCCCTTCTGCTGCGTTTTACGGTTCAGTTGCGTGTGTTGCATTTCAATTTATACACAACACCCACGCACACATTGAGCCTTTTCGCTCTTAAGATATAGATATATTTAAATTTCTGCAATTTACATTCAAGTCGTGTGAGTTGCATTCAATTTGGGTTTTCCCTTCTGATAAGTCTTTAAATTTCGGGTTTTACATTCAAGTTGTGTGAGTTGCATTGCATACTCGCCATACTCGAGCTAGAGTGCATACCTGCATCGAACAAACCCGAACAAAACGTGCAAAACACGCCCAAGTGATTAAAATTGAAAGACTTAGGGTCGCCTAAACCCAGTAAAAGCAAAAACTCGCCAAGTGCATGATTTCCAAGATTTTCAAAACACCTGTTTATTCAAAAATCAATTTTTGAGTTTAACTTGTTTCAAAAGAAGTCTCTAAGCGTACAGACTGACCCTTGCGCGTCGGTGCAAGAAGGTCTGCGACGAAAAGATCCCGCTTGCCTACAATCGCCTTTCAAAAGTCAGATATTTTCAAAACTTACTTCGCTAGTTTGAGTAAGCTAGCTGGCACGCCCTAAAAGCGAACGTAGATTGCGAAAAGATTCGCTCCAGGCCTAAGAAACCCAGAGTCGAGGATTTTCCTTGTCTACAACTCTGCATTTCGAAAACATACAATATGGCTTTTAAAACATGTTTTGAAACCCCGAAGCAGCTTGGCCTAATCCAGCCAGGACCAGGAGAGCTAAGGAGAGCCCGGAACCGGAGCACATGTCGAGCCCGGCACAGCAACTCTCGTATCAAATCCACACCCCCAGGATCTCGAACGTTCAAGACCCTATTATCATCAAAACATCATTTGAAGTCATCTCCGAAAGGCGAAAACAGAGGCGGACGATCATGTTGGCGAAGACCCAACGCAGACGGAGCACTGATGCTGTCAGGCCCCGCACAAACCGTTAATTTCGAACACAGCTCGAATGAGTCAGAGTTCAGTTTGGATCGGATCTGGACCATATATATCCAGATCCCGATCCAAACCCATGTATGTGCCTCCCCTTGCCGGCCACCATATATATCCAACACGCCAAAAAGAACCCATCTCTATTAGCCGGCCACCTTCAAGGCGCCTCTTTCGTGCACCAAGAACATCCGGCCAGCACCTCCCCTTGCCGTTCAACCTCGTGGAGCTCCCTTTTGCAGCCCAAGGCGAAGGCCAAGCCCACGCTCAAGCAAGGCATCTTCGAACCAGCTATTAGTAAGTGCCTAACTCGGTCTTTAGTTGTATACTTGCTTGAGATTCAATTCGATACGGGGTTGTAATAACGGAGCATAGTCTCCCCCCGCTTGTAAAAACGTGGTTTGGCACACCCACACACGTGCACTCTCTTAGTTGTGCAAGATTTTGAATACACACGGGCCTAATCAGCCCCTAATACATAAATATATACATATACTTTCATTTTTGTAGGGTTTTGCTTAAGTTGGGTGTGTTGTCTTTCAATTCAAGCACTCACACACATTGAGCCTTCGCTCTTATTTGAAAGACCCAAGTAAGGGCCGACCTATACTATTTGGGTTTCATTTCATGTCGTGTGTGTAAGTCTTTCAATTCAAGCACTCACACACATTGAGCCTTCGCTCTTATTTGAAAGACCCAAGTAAGGGCCGACCTATACTATTTGGGTTTCATTTCATGTCGTGTGTGTAAGTCTTTCAATTCAAGCACTCACACACATTGAGCCTTCGCTCTTATTTGAACGACCCAAGTAAGGGCCAACCTATACTATTTGGGTTTCATTTCATGTTGTGTGCGTAGTACTTCAATTCAAGCACTCACACACATTGAGCTTTCGCTCTTATTCCCAAGACCTTAATCAAGGCCATACTGCAAGTTATATTTGGGTTTAATTTCATGTCGTGTGTGTAAGTCTTTCAATTCAAGCACGCACCCACATTGAGCCTCCACTCTTATTTGCAAGACCCGAGTAAGGGCCCATATACATACTCTATATACATATCTCCCTTCGGCATCTTCATTTCAAGTCATTTCCCTTTGGTTATTTCCCTTTGGCATTGTCTTTACATTTTGGGTTTTCCCTTTGGAGTAGCGTGAGTTTGCATTGCATCTACGCCATACCACGAGGTAGGACGCATATTGCATTAAAGCAAGCCCCGCTCGAATTCGCCCATGTAGTGGAGTGTTCATAACACACAAACTAGGTGGCCCATAAAGGGATAAAAGGAAAGACTTAGGCACGTGCAAATCCACGTGATCTAAAATCCGCAATCGCATCTAAAAGACCCGAATTAGACACCTCGAACCGCCTCGTAGGCTTTCTATCCCAAAAACTCGATTTTTGCAAAGCGTACAGACTGGCCCTTGCGCATCGGTGCAAGAAGGTCTGCGACGACAAGAGCTCACTTGCTCACAGTCGCCACGATTAGAAGTCAGTTTAAAATACATCCTCGCTAGCTTAGGTAAGCTAGCTGGCACGCCCTGTTTACATAAATAGGCCTTACATGCACGAGAGGATCCACTCCAAGCCCAGAATAGGGCGAAGAGGCGTGGGGATTTTCGCGCGTCTACAGGGATGATGGTGGCGCAAGGTGGGAGGCTCGACTGAGGTAGTGGTGGTTCAGCTCGAAGGAGGACAACAAGGTGGCAGGCTCGGCTCGGAGGAGATGGGAGAGGCCAAGGTTAGCTGGCCCAAGGTGGAAGTAGAGTGATTGAAAAACCCGCCCATTAGGGGGGGGGGGTTTATATGGGTTGGTGAAGGGCGGTTGGGGCTGGTTTGGAGAAGGTGGTAAGGTGGTTTAGGTGGTGGTGGTGTGGTGATAAGGTGGGCTGGTTTTGAAGAGGGGCCAAATATTTTAATACAAGGGGTTTTAAGTATATGGTGTGCTAGGTTTAGGTGGGGTGGTTTAGGGGTTTAGGGCTTAGCTAGGTGGGTTGGTTTTGGGGTGAGGTTTAGTGAGGTGGGTTAGGTGATTAGGCTAGGATTAGGTTAGGTTTAAGGGAATTAAGCTAGGTTTAGGGGAGGATTAGGAAAGTGGGTTAGGTGATTAGGTTGGGATTAGGCCGGGATTAGGGAAGTGAGTTAGGTGATTAGGCTAGGTTTAGGACGGGATTAGGGTAAAAGGCTAGGATTAGAGGTTTTGGCTTAGGATTAGGTTAGGGAGCTCCCTTTGCATAACCCATAGACCTTAATTGCATCATGTTGGTGCAGCCCTAGGTTAGGTTTTGGCTAATACAAGCTTAAACCCATGCTAATTAGGCTAACCCACATGATTAACCCGAAACTTGACACACAAGTCAAGCTTAATTACAATCAACCCTCAAATCTTATCCTCCCCCACTCTATCTCATGCCCATAATCCCACGTGGACTTCAAGTGGGCCCCACCTCCATTTATGAGAAGGTGATGTGGGCCATGGATGTGGATATTGGATTGGATCTCTGGATCCAAATCCAAATCCAAATCCACACATAGGTTTGGATTGAGAT
Source organism: Brasenia schreberi (assembly GCA_036023115.1). NCBI lineage: Eukaryota > Viridiplantae > Streptophyta > Magnoliopsida > Nymphaeales > Cabombaceae > Brasenia > Brasenia schreberi. The sequence continues at coordinate 27,981,079 of JAYKKT010000091.1, forward strand.
CTGGATATATATGGTCCAGATCCGATCCAAACTGAATTCTGACTCCTTCAGGCTGTGTTCGAAACGAACGGTTTGTGCAGGGTCTGACAGCATCTGTACTCTGTCTGCGTTGGGTCTTCGCCAACATGGTCGTTCGCTTCTGTTTTCACCTTCCGGAGATGATTTCAAATGATTTGTTGATAACAGGGGCTTGGACGTTCGAGATCCTGGGGATGAATCTAACACGAGAGTTGCTGTGCCAGGCTCGACATGTGCTCCGGTTCCGGGCTCTCTTTAGCTCTTCTGGTCCTGCTTTTATCAGGCCAAGTCGCTTTGTCCTGTTTCAAAACGTATTTAAAAAGGTTTTAAAACTATATTATACATGTTTTAAAACATACATAGTTTAAACATATGTACAGGGTTTGCCTGGAAGGCTCCTGGGTTTCCAAACTCAAAATAGCCCTTTGGGACTGCTTTTACAAAACCAGGTTATTTGAGAAGTTCGTGGGATTTCGGGGGGTTTACAATGCTCATCCTGGATAATTTTAGAAACGAGTTGAAAAACCTTCTCTCGCTTCATGAAATCTCGACTTTCCATAAGTTAATAAAGAAAGCATCCCTTTCTGAAACAAATTTGAAAAAGGTTGGTGTATGATCACTTATGGAAAGGAAACCCAATTTCGAAAACTCGCTTGGAGAAGCCCATCACTTATGGGCCATCCACCGCGGACAAAGGGGTAAAACCCCATAAAATCGCCAATGTCCGGGTGGATCCCAGCCCTGCAAGTGCTTCAAAAAGTTTTGAAAAACCAGAAAATAAAAAGGAGAGGAGTTTTCAAAAACCCTTCGAAAGACGGGAGTATACTCCACTGGGGCAACCTGTGTCGGAGGTCCTAGACCTCCTACTTGTCCAAGGCATGATCGAACTCCACGAGATTCCCGAGGGAGTCACTTCGAAGGGAGGGTTTTTAAACAAATTCTGCAAGTATCATCGGCTCAAAGGCCATGATACAAGGTGGTGTTTCTCCCTCCTCAATAAAATTGAGAACTTGATAGCAGAAGGCCGGCTCCAGGTCGCTGAAGAACCTGAGCCTACCCAAGCTATCTTCAAAGAACCCTTCCCCAAGCACACAAGTACTAGTGGGAAGGGAAAAGAGGTATGTGCTCTCACGATTTCAAAGAATCTAGCGCATGCATGTGAGTCTGGTTCATCTACTTATGCGTCTACTCTCATATTTTACAAGAAACCCACCCAAGTAGTCATCCGAGGACCACCAAGAGTTTCGTCCCCGGTTAAACCAGTTTTAACCATTCAAGGTGCTCCAAATCTCTCAATTAGAGCCATGATTAGTGCGAAACCTAGGTTGATCGTGGGGGAGGTAACAAGATCCGGGAGGATATACCAACCCCCATATCTACAAAGTGCTAAAAAGGTGGTCAGTGTGCCTGGAGTTTCGCCAAAAATGGACAAAGGAAATATCATTTTAAAGGTGTATGATTTCGAAAACCATCTTTCAAAGATTCCTATCAATATGTCTATCCTAGAGCTAATACAAACTTCGCCTAGGCATAGACTAGTGTTAGAGAAAATTCTAGAAAGAGCAAGGGTTAGTTCGAACATTACCCCTGAATCTTTGTCCAAACAAGTGGCCTCCATAGGAGCAAAAATGCCCATCGTATTCTCGAAAGACGATGTAGAAAAACCCTATGAGTCCCATAACCAGGCCCTGCATATCGAGGTGGTTCTGAATAACCACTCTCTGGATAGGTGCCTTGTCGATGGGGGAGGAGGGCTCAACATCCTTCCACTTCATGGAATCAAATCGGAGTCACCTTGACATCCGTTCAACCAAGTCCCATCATCATCACTGGATATGATGGGAATGCATCTAGACCGCTAGGATCTATCGAACTCCCCATGAAAACGGGAGGGATAGTACACACGGGGGTGTTCCATGTTCTGGACATCTACCCCCATTATAACCTGTTGTTGGGAAGGCCCTGGATACACAGCTTGTGCGTTGTGCCATCCACCTTCCACAGGTGTGTCAAGATCCCTTTCAGGGACAAAGTCGTAGTGATCCTAGGAGAGAGTCATCCTCAACTTCAGGGGGTCATAAATTCTCCTTGCTTGTCAAGCTCCCAGACCCACGAGGTAAAACTGGGGCAAACCATGCTCGAGCCACTAAGGCTCACTTTGTATAAACCTAGGAAGGTCGTGTATGTAAAGGGGACGCCCAAGGCTAGCCCCCTCAAGGTTTTGACCATTCTAGGAAAACCCAAGAATCCCTTATTTCCAAAACCCCTGGACAAAAAGTCCTATGTGCACAACATAGACAACAACAAGTTCTAGGACCACGATTTATACCAAACATTCTCCAAAAACAAAAAACGTGGAACATGCTATTAAACATGGGCTATTTGCCTTATAAGAGTCTAGGGGCACAAAATCAGGGTCTCCTAGAACCCATACTTCCTAGGGCCAATCCAATCTGATATGGGATCGGCTATACTCCCAAAATACCACCAGAGCCACCCTTGTGACCACCTGGGTCAAGGGTGCCCTGGAGCCTAGAAGAAACCTACGATTTAGACCTCTTATTCAGAGTCTAACTTGTAGTATTTTCTCTTTGTAGGTATGATGGAAGATCCCTTTATCAAAAATACAAAAACATTTGAAAAACTCAAAATCGGAAAAATGGAAAAATTACAAAAGGAAAAACATTGGAAAATGAAAAACTCGAAAAAAGAGTAGTTTGTATAATTCCCAAAATACTCGTTTTGCAAAAGCACAAAAAAATCGAAAATTTACAAAATTCCAAAAAGATTTTGTACATAGTGTAGACATGGGAAAATCTTCGACTCCGGGTTTCTTAGGCCCGAAGCAAATCTTTTCGTGCTTACGTCGCTTTAAAAAGGCATGCCAACTAGCTTTCTCAAACTAGCGAAGTAAGTTTTGAAAATATCTGACTTTTTGGGGTGACTGTGAACAAGTGGGTTCTTTTCGTCACAGACTTTCTTCCACCGGCGCGCAAGGGTCAGTCTGTACGCTTAGAAAAACTCAATTTTATACAAACACGACTCCTTTGAAAACTTGAAAGTGTTTTATCAATTGGTTTTGTCAAATTTGCAACTTTATACATGGGATCTATGCGCTCCTATGTCTCTCGGGTTTTAGCCAATTTTGGCGTGTAGTCGTGTGCATCCAGTGCTCGATTTCGGGCAAGTTCTACACGATTTGATCAATCGGGTTTGATGCAAATATGCTCCCTATCTCGAGTGTGGCGGATATGCAATGCAAACTTGTAGACGCGGCAAAAATCCCTGCCTCTCGCCTTTTTCAGGGCTTGGAGCGGATCCTCTCGTGCGTCTAAGGCCTATTTATATAAACAGGGCGTGCCAGCTAGCTTACCTAAGCTAGCGAAGATATTAAACTGACTTCTAATCGTAGCGACTATGAGCAAGTGAGCTCTTGTCGTCACAGACCTTCTTGCACCGATGCGCAAGGGTCAGTCTGTATGCTTTGAAAAATCGAGTTTTTGGGATAGAAAGCCTACGAAGCGGTTCGAGGTGTTTAATTCGGGTCTTTTAGATGCGATTGCAGATTTTTTTTTTAGATCACGTGGATTTGCACGTGCCTAAGTCTTTCATTTTATCCCTTTATGGGCCACCTAGTTTGTGTGTTATGAACACTCCACTACATGGGCGATTTTGAGCGGGAATACGGGGCTTGCTTTGATGCAATATGCGTCCTACCTCGTTGTATGGCGTAGATGCAATGCAAACTCACGCTACTCCAAAGGGAAAACCTGAATGTAAAGACAATGCCGAAGGGAAATAATCGAAGGGAAATAACCGAAGGGAAATAACTTGTAATGTAAATGCCGAAGGGAGATATGTATATAGAGTATGTATATGGGCCCTTACTCGGGTCTTGCAAATAAGAGCGAAGGCTCAATGTGGGTGCAAGCTTGAATTGAAAGACTTACACACACGACATGAAATTAAACCCAAATATAACTTGCAGTATGGCCTTGATTAAGGTCTTGGGAATAAGAGCGAAAGCTCAATGTGTGTGAGTGCTTGAATTGAAGTACTACGCACACAACATGAAATTAAACCCAAATAGTATAACACGGCCCTTACTTGGGTCTTTCAAATAAGAGCGAAGGCTCAATGTGTGTGAGTGCTTGAATTGAAAGACTTACACACACGACATGAAATGAAAACCCAAATAGTATAGGTCAGCCCTCACTTGGGTCTTTCAAATAAGAGCGAAGGCTCAAGGTGTGTGAGTGCTTGAATTGAAAGACTTACACACACGACATGAAATGAAAACCCAAATAGTATAGGTCGGCCCTCACTTGGGTCTTTCAAATAAGAGCGAAGGCTCAATGTGTGTGAGTGCTTGAATTGAAAGACTTACACACACGACATGAAATGAAAACCCAAATAGTATAGGTCGACCCTCACTTGGGTCTTTCAAATAAGAGCGAAGGCTCAATGTGTGTGAGTGCTTGAATTGAAAGACTTACACACACGACATGAAATGAAAACCCAAATAGTATAGGTCGGCCCTCACTTGGGTCTTTCAAATAAGAGCGAAGGCTCAATGTGTGTGAGTGCTTGAATTGAAAGACAACACACCCAACTTAAGCAAAACCCTACGAAAATTAAAGTATATGTATATATTTATGTATTAGGGGCTGATTAGGCCCGTGTGTGTTCAAAATCGTGCACAACTAAGAGAGTGCACGTGTGTGGGTGTGCCAAGCCATGTTATTACAAGCGGGGGGAGACTATGCTCCGTTATTATAACCCCGTATCGAATTGAATCTTAAGCAAGTATACAACTAAGGACCGAGTTAGGCATTTACTAATAGCTGGTCCGAAGAAGCCTTGCTTGAGCATGGGCTTGGCCTTCGCCTTGGGCTGCAAACGGGAGCTCCGCGAGGTTGAACGGCAAGGGGAGGTGCTGGCCGGATGTCCTTGGTGCGCGGAAGAGGCGCCTTGAAGATGGCCGGCTGCTAAGGATGGGCTCGTTTTGGTGTGTTGGGGTCAGGTGGTAGTGGGTGTAGTGGGTGTAGTGGGGTGGTATGGGCAGGTTTTAGGGAGTCGGATAGGGTGGCCGAATGGAGCTAAGGTGTCTAGGTGGTGGCGGGTAGTTAGGGTGGTTACGGGCCTGGCTGAGTGGGAATGGTGGAAGCACGGGGAATGGTTGGTGTTAGGGTGATATGGTAGGGGTTTAGGTGGCTAAGAGTGGAGAGGGAGTGAAGAAGGAGCAAGGGGGAGTATAAGGTACTAACCGAGTGAAGGGGTGGTGGCGGATGGAAGGGGAGCAGCCGGGTGATTGGGATACGCAGGATGGGATTCGGCCGGTGTGGTGGTGGTGGTGGTGCTCGGCGGGGAGGTAGTGGCACAGGTGGTGGCGGGCTGTGGGGCAAGTAGAGCAACGCTGGAGTCGGCTGGGCTGGAGAGTGGAGGACCCGGCTGGTGGAAGGTGGAGCTTGAGGATGGGAAAAACCCGCCCCAAAAGGGGGGGGTTTATATAGGGCTGGGCTAGGTCGGTTAGGGCTGGTTTTAAGGTAGTGGTTAGGTGGTTTAGGTAGGGTGGTGTGGTGATAAGGTGGGGTGGAAAGGGTAGGGCCAGATATTTTAAATACAAGTGGTTTGTGTAGGTTGTGTGCTAGGGGTGGTTTAGAGGTTTAGGGTTTAGCTAGGTGGGTTGGTTTTAGGGTGAGGTTTAGTGAGGTAGGTTAGGTGATTAGGCTAGGATTAGGCTAGGTTTAGGGAAATTAACCTAGGTTTAGGGAAGGATTAGGGAAGTGGGTTAGGTGATTAGGTTGGGATTAGGCCGGGATTAGGGAAGTGGGTTAGGTGATTAGGCTCGGATTAGGGCCGGATTAGGGTGGAAGGCTAGGATTAGGTGTTTTGGGTTAGGTTTAGGTGAAGGAGCTCCCTTTGCATGGCCCATAGACCCTAATCATATCATGTTGGTGCAGCCCTAGGTTAGGTTTTGGCTAATTACAAGCTTAAACCCACTTAATTAGGCTAACCCACATGATTAACCCCAAACTTGACACACAAGTCAAGCTTAATTACAACACACACTTGATCTTATCCACCCCCACTCTCTCTCATGCCCTTAATCCCACGTGAAATTCAAGTGGGCCCCACCTCCATTTATGAGAAGGTGATGTGGGCCATGGATATGGATATTGGATTGGATTTTCGAATCCAAATCCAAATCTAAGTCCATACATTGGTTTGGATTGGGATCTGGATATATATGGTCCAGATCCGATCCAAACTTAATTCTGACTCCTTCGAGCTGTGTTCGAAACAAACGGTTTGTGTGGGGCCTGACAGCATCAGTGCTCCGTCTGCGTTGGGTCTTCGCCAACATGATCGTCCGCCTCTGTTTTCGCCTTCCGGAGATGACTTCAAATGATGTTTTGATAATAACAGGGTCTTGGACGTTCGAGATCCTGGGGGTGTGGATTCAATACGAGAGTGGCTGTGCCGGGCTCGACATGTGCTCCGGTTCTGGGCTCTCCTTTGCTTTTCTGGTCCTGTCTGGATGAGGCCAAGCTTCTTCGGGGTTTCAAAAACATGTTTAAAAAGGTTTTCAAAGTCATATTATATATTTTTGAAATATAAAGTTTAAAACATATATACAGGGTTGTTTGGAAGGCTCCTGGGTTTCCAAACTCAAAATGGCCCTTTGGGGCTGCTTTTACAAAACCAAATGGATTTGAGAAATTCGTGGGATTTCGGGGTGTTTACAAAACTCACAGAACTTGAAGGGAAAACCTGGAATTTAAAGACATAGTAGAAGGGAAATAGCAAAAAGAGAAATATGGCTATATCTTAGATGCGAAAAGAAAATATATAGCTATATCTTAAGAGCGAGAAGGCTCAATGTGAGTGAGTGCTTTGAGTGTATAAATTGAAAGGCAACTCACACGACTTGAACCTTAAAAACCCAGCTGAAGGAGAAATACGTATATATATGTAAGAGCGGAAGGGCTCAATGTGAGTGAGTGCTTTGAGTGTATAAAATGAAAGACAACTCACACGACTTGAACCTTAAAACCCAGCTAAATGTATATAAATAGAGCTATATCCTATGGGCTGTTGAGACCCGTTTATGTGCAAAGGTGTGCAGATAAGAGCGGAAAGGCTTGAGTGTACGTGTGTGATTCGTGTTTCAAGCCATAATATTACATCTTGGGGGGAGACTACGCTCCATTATTACAACCCCGTATCGAATTTAATTGAACTTGAAACAATGTAAAAGATCAGATTCGAACACTTACACGTCGTCTGCTTAGGCTTTCTTTATCAATGGAATCCGACCTTAGGTATAGCCGTTGGATGGACCTCTCTCTGCGAATCGATCAGGTGCGTGGGGTGTTGATCCTAATCTTTGGTCTAGGCTAGGTCTAAATGGTTGGTGTGTTGGGAATGATCTTAGGCGAGGTTCTAAGGAAATGGTCTAAGGGAATGCTCGGCAAAAGGGTGGCTGAGCTGGGTAGGTTTAGGAAGTGATTTTAGGTAAGGTTGAAGGTGAGGCCCTAAGGAAATGGCTCGACCAAATGGTGGCCGAGCTAGGCAGATTTTTGAAGACTCGTCTTAGGTAGGATCTAAGAGGGGATCCTAAGGAAAGAGCTCGGCCAATGGTGGCCGAGCTAGGTAGTTTTTAGGATTGTCTTAGGTAGAGTTTAAGCTAAGGTAGGAGGTTAAGGTTTAGGAGTTTAATGGGACGGGTCTAGGGTGAGCTCGGCCAACTAATGGCTGAACTTGGGATGGTCTTAGGTAGGGTTTAAGGTGCAACTCTAAGGAAATGTTGCTAAGGTAATGCTCGGCCAAATGGTGGCCGAGCTGGGTGGGATTTAGTAGATGGTTTTAGGTAGGTTTTGAAAACCAAGTTCTAAGTGAATGCTCGGCCAAATGGTGGCCGAGCTGGGTAGGATTTAGTGGGTGGTTTAGGTAGGTTGAAGCCAATACTCGGCCAGCTAGTGGCCAAGCTAGGTGAGTGTGGGTGGCTAGGGGAATCGAGTGCATTAGGCACTCGGTTTGGTTAGGCTTTTTAGGTTGAATGGTAAGGATCTAAGGGAGGGTTTAAGACCAATACTTAGGGTGATTAGTGGGGTAGATCTAGGGAAAGCTCGGCCAGATATTGGCCGAGCTTGGGTGGTTTTGTTTGGGATCGGTTTTGGGTAGAGTAGGATGGGTTTTAACAAGGCTCGGCCAGCACTTTGGCCGAGCTTGGGTGGGTTCTAGGGAGTGTACTTTGGGTAGTTTAGGGGATTAGGGAAAGAGGGGCTTAGTTTAGTGTTTTAGGAACTAACCTTAGTTAAGGAAAATCGGCCAGATCCTATTGGCATCCACGCATCCATCCTTCACGCATTGAGAGAGCCATCCAAGCTGCCGGATTCCACCTTGTTGCAGCACCTTCCTTGCGTGAAATGAAAAAAGCAGCCCACAACATACACCCACATGTTCAGCCCACAATGAAAAGGCCAAGTCAAGCCACTTTCCTTGACTTGCTTTCCTCTCTCTCTCTCTCTCTCTCTCTCTCTCCTACCCAAGCAAAGAGGCGTGAAAATTTTTTTGCAGCCCTTTTGAATCAGCCCCTCACGTCCTTTTATAGACTTCTTATTTGGATATGGATCCTGGATTGATTATGAAATCCGGATCCAATCCAAGTCTTGTTTGGATCTGGATCTTAGGTCTGGATCTGGATATTTGGATCCAAATTTGATCCAATTTTTTCTCTTCTTCGGTCCTTCTTGGCGTTTCGAGCCGAATGCTTCGTGCGGGCCTTGAGTTCATCAACGCTCCGTCTTAAGTGGGGGTTTTCCCATTTCATCGTCCGAGCTCCTTTTCGCCTTTTCGGACTCTGTTTCAACTGATTTTGGTTTTTTTTTCTACTTGGATTGTTCGTGATTTCAGGGGCACTGTTGGCTTGGCCTCCGATGCTTCCAGCTTGAAGTCTATTTGCAGCCTGGGCTCCTCTTTTGTTTTTGAATTTGGCTTTTCATCGGGCTGGGCTTGCACTTTGAATTTTTCGAACCTTTGTTGTAACTGCTTTGGGCCAGGCTTTACCTGTTCGTCTGGGCTTTTGCAAAAATAGGATTTTCATCCATTTTCAAGAATTTATGTTCCGACAGGGTTGGAAAATGGAGGTTTGAAGTATTTGAGTTCTTGGCTTTTCGAAAATTCCAATTTTGGCTTTCTGAGCTCATTTTCGAACCAGGCATTTGTTTTTGAAAAATTTTTGGAATTTGGGGTGTTTACACATAGCTGCTCCTGGTAAGGCTTTGGAAAAAGGAAAAGATTTCAAAAGAAACGTTGTCTGTATAACTAGACCAAAAATTTTGAAATCAATAGAAATTCCAAGTGTAAAACCAGGTCTTTTGAAAATCCATGCATCAAATTCCCTAGTTTCTATAAACCACGAGAATGATCGAAGCCCTGAAGTGGATCCCCTTGAGGAAGATCCCACTTCTGAGATCCCAGAATTTCATAAAATTCTCGATTTTGAAAAGCCTTCCAATTCGGTAGGAGGAGATTTCATAGAGGTAAACCTAGGGAGTGATTCCAATCCCAAAGTCATTAAGGTAGGCACATGTTTGCATGAGCATGAAAGATTAGCATTCATTGCATTTCTACAAACCTACTTAGATGTGTTTGCATGGACGTATGAAGACATGCTGGGCATAGACCCGAGTGTTGTCGAACATCGTCTTCCCTTAGATGTGGATGTGAAACCCATAAAGCAAAAGCTTAGGAAAATACATCCGAACGTGCATGCCCAAGTCAAAGAGGGTTTAGAAGATCTGTTAAAAGCCGGATTTATAAAACCCATTGCATATTCTGATTCGTTATCCAATATAGTTGTTGTTCGGAAAACCAGTGGGAAGATTCGAATATGCATCGACTTTAGAAACCTGAATAAAGCCACTCCTAAGGATAATTATCCTTTACCAAACATAGATTTGATAGTCGATAGTACTGCAAATCACGAAATGTTTTCGTTTATGGATGGCTATTTAGGGTATAACCAAATCAAACTAAGCCCACGAGATCAGGGTAAGACCGCTTTCACAACCCCATGGGGCACGTACTTCTATACAGTCATGCCCTTTGGTTTGAAAAATGCCGGTGCCACATACCAAAGAGCCATGACCACGATCTTCCATGATCAGATTCATGAGCTCGTAGAGGTATATGTGGATGATCTCTTGGCAAAATCCAAAACTCGATGCACTCATATCGAATGCTTACAAAAGATTTTCAAAAGGCTTAGACCTTACAAAGTAAAGCTAAACCCTCAGAAGTGTGTATTCGGAGTAGAGTTCGGGAAGCTCTTAGGCTTTATGGTGAGCCAAAGGGGTATAGAAGTCGACCCATCTAAGTGTCGAGCCATCATAGACATGGCTCCACCCTCCAATCTCACACAGATTCATAGCCTCAAGGGTCGATTACAATCCATTCGTAGGTTTATATCAAACCTGGCGACTAGATGCGAACCCTTCAACAAATTGTTGAGGAAGGGCACGAAATTTTCATGGGATGACGACTGCCAAAAGTCATTTGAAAGACTAAAGGCATACCTAGTTAATCCCCCTGTTTTAAATCCTCCAAAGCAAGGAAAACCTCTTTTGCTTTACATTTCCATGCATGCGAATGCCTTGGGAGCGTTGTTAGCTCAATACGAGAATGACACCCATAAGGAGTATGCCATCTATTATATTTCGAAAACTCTCTTGGCTTACAAAAGGAATTACCAAGCCATGGAGAAGACGTGCTTGGCCTTAGTTTGGGCCTGCCAGAAATTTCGTTCCTAGATCATGAGATCTGGATAGTGTCCAAGCTTGATCCAATCAAGCATTTATTCAAAAAACCAATTCTCACTGGTAGATTGGGCAAATGGCAACTCCTTCTAATGGAGTATGACCTAAAATACCATCATCAGATCTCCATTAAGGGGCAAGCCCTAGCTGACTATGTGGCTGAGTTCCCCCTGGAGGACGCATATCCCACACTGATGAAATGCCTGATGAAGGCATATTACAAAATCAATTTCAAAACCACATTTTGGCAAACTCCTTCGAAAACCAAGTGTCGAAAATGCACTTCGATGGGGCACGAAACCAATGAGGTGCTGGGGCCATAGTCATATCCCTTGAAAAGGGTGAGATCTATGTAGACGCAAAAAATCTCCGCTTCCTGGTTCTTAGGCCTGAAGCGAACCTTTTCGTGTGTCTAAGTCCTATTTAAATAAACAGGGCATGCCAACTAGCGTACTTAAGCTAGCGAAGATGTATTCTAAAACCTGACTTCTAACGTGGCGACTGTGAGTAAGCAAGCTCTTGTCATCGCAGATCTTCTTGCACCGATGCGCAAGGGTCAGTCTGTACGCTTTTAAAATCGAGTTTTGAGTGGAGAAAACCTACGAAAGTGGTTCGAGGTGTTTGATTCGGGTCTTGTTTGTACGATTTTCAGATTTTAGATCACGTGGATTTTCACGTGCCTAAGTCTTTCTTTTTATCCCTCTTTGGGGCCACCTAGGTGTGTGTTCTGAACACTCCACTAAGATGTGACAATTTTGAGCGGGAGTATGGGGTTTGCTTTGATGCAATATGTGTCCTAACTCGTAGTATGGCATATATGCAATGCAAACTCACGCTACTCCAAAGGGAAAACCCGAATTTAAAGACAATGCCGAAGGGAAATTGCCGAAGGGAAATTACCGAAGGGAAATGACTTGTAATGGAAATTGCCGAAGGGAAATACGTATATAATGTATATATGGGCCCTTACTTGGGTCTTGCAAATAAGAGCGAAGGCTCAATGTGGGTGCGTGCGAGAATTGAAGTACTACACACACGACATGAAATGAAACCCAAATATAACTTGCAATATGGCCTTAACTAAGGTCTTGGGAATAAGAGCGAAAGCTCAATGTGTGTGTGTGCTTGAATTGAAGTACTACGCACACAACATGAAATTAAACCCAAATATAAATTGCAGTATGGCCTTAACTAAGGTCTTGGGAATAAGAGCGAAAGCTCAATGTGTGTGAGTGCTTGAATTGAAGTACTACGCACACAACATGAAATTAAACCCAAATATAAATTGCAGTATGGCCTTAACTAAGGTCTTGGGAGTAAGAGCGAAAGCTCAATGTGTGAGAGTGCTTGAATTAAAGTACTATGCACACAACATGAAATTAAACCCAAGGATAGTATCACACGGCCCTTACTTGGGTCTTGCAAATAAGAGCGAAGGCTCAATGTGTGTGAGTGCGAGAATTGAAAGACAACACATGCAACTCAAGCAAAACCCTACGCTACTTAAAGTATATATATAACTTATATCTAAAGGGGCTGATTAGGCCTGTGTGTGTTCAAAATCGTGAACAACTAAGAGCGAGGTAGGCTCAAGTGCACGTGTGTGTGGGTGTGCCAAGCCACGTTATTACAAGCGGGGGGAGACAATGCTCCATTATTACAACCCCGTATCAAATTTAATTTAAGCAAGTCTACAACTAAGGACCGAGTTAGGCACTTACTTATAGCTGGTCCGAAGATGACATGCTTGAGCGTGGGCTTGGCTTCGCCTTGGGCTGCAAGAGGGAGCTCCTCGGAATGGAACGGCAAGGGGAGATGCTGGCCGGGTGACTTGGGTGCGCGGGAAGGGCGCCTTGAAGCTGGCCGATTGCTAGGAATGTGCTGCCTTGGCGCTTTGAGTTAAGGTGTCTAAGGAGGGTCACTAAGGGATAGTGTAGTGTTAGGAAAGGTGGCGCTAAGGGGAGCCTAAGGGAATGCCTAAGGGAAATGGGGTGGCTCGCCGGGAGGACTTGGGTGCAGTCGGCTAGGGATGGCCGACTAAGGGGTGGTTTAGTGGTGGCCGACTGCTAGGGTGGCTAGGTAATGGCAAGGATGGGAAGGGAGCTAGCTAGGGTGTTGTGTAAGGTGGAGCTAGGGGCTAGTGGAAAGTGGAAGGGGCAGGTCCTAGGGAGCCAAGTAGAGTGGCCGGGTGTCACTAGGCGAAGGTAGAGTGTCGGGTGGTGGAAATGGTTGAGGTCTGGCCAAATGGGTGAGGATGGTGGGTGGCTGTGATGGGGTGATGTAGTGGTGGTATAGGTGGTTGAGAGTGGAGGGGGAGTGAAGAAGAGATGGAGCTAAGTGTGGGGTACTAACCGAATGGTGAAGAGGGGCGATGGATGGAAGAAGGGCAGCCGGGTGGTGAAGGTTGCAGTGTGGAGTGGAGTTTGGCCGGGGGATGAAGGTGGCGCAAGATGGGAGGCTCGGCTGAGGTAGTGGTGGTGCAGGTGGAAGGAGGACAACAAGGTGGCAGGCTCGGCTGGGAGGAGATGGGAGAGGCCAAGGTCGGCAGGCCCAAGGTGGAAGGAGAGTGATTGAAAAACCCGCCCATTAGGGGGGGGTTTATATAGGTTGGTGAAGGGCGGTTGGGGCTGGTTTTGAGGAGGTGGTAAGGTGGTTTAGGTGGTGGTGGTGTGGTGATAAGGTGGGCTGGTTTTGAGGAGGGGCCAGATATTTTAATACAAGGGGTTTTAGGTATATGGTGTGCTAGGTTTAGGTGGGGTGGTTTAGGGGTTTAGGGCTTAGCTAGGTGGGTTGGTTTTGGGGTGAGGTTTAGTGAGGTGGGTTAGGTGATTAGGCTAGGATTAGGTTAGGTTTAAGGGAATTAAGATAGGTTTAGGGGAGGATTAGGGAAGTGGGTTAGGTGATTAGGTTGGGATTAGGCCGGGATTAGGGAAGTGGGTTAGGTGATTAGGCTAGGTTTAGGACGGGATTAGGGTAAAAGGCTAGGATTAGGGGTTTTGGCATAGGATTAGGTTAGGGAGATCCCTTTGCATAACCCATAGACCTTAATTGCATCATGTTGATGCAGCCCTAGGTTAGGTTTTGGCTAATACAAGCTTAAACCCATGCTAATTAGGCTAACCCACATGATTAACCCCAGACTTGACACACAAGTCAAGCTTAATTACAATCACGCTCAAATCTTATCCTCCCCCACTCTCTCTCATGCCCATAATCCCACGTGAATTTCAAGTGGACCCCACCTCCATTTATGAGAAGGTGATATGGGCCATGGATGTGGATATTGGATTGGATCTCTGGATCCAAATCCAAATCCAAATCCACACATAGGTTTGGATTGGGATCTGGATATATATGGTCCAGATCCGATCCAAATTGAATTCTGACTCCTTCAGGCTATGTTCGAAATGAACGGTTTGTGCGGGGTCTGACAGCATCAGTACTCCGTCTGCATTGGGTCTTCGCCAACATGATCAGGCCAAGCTTGCTTTGTGGGGTTTCAAAACATATTTTAACAGTTTTTAAAACATATTATACATATTTAAAACATATAAAAGTTTAAAACATCTGTACAAGTTGCCTGGAAGGCTCCTGGGTTTCCAGACTCAAAATGGCCCTTTGGGGCTGCTTTTATAAAACCAGGTTGATTCGAGAAATTCGTGGGATTTCGGGGTGTTTACAAATGCCCCTCTTTGGCCTTGTCCAAATCGATTTGGATAAGGGCAAAGATGACAAACACCCCTTTCAATATCTCCCTAGATCTAACCATGAAGAATATGGGATCGTCCCAATCTTTAGCAAAAATCTCAGTTTTAAAAACCCCGGTAGGAGGAGATATCACGCCAAAGGGATATGCTATGGAATCTGGTCCTAAATGGGATCATGTTTATGCAAGTACCATGCGTGGAATGCAGATGCATGACATGGGTGTGGTGCCAAGAGTGGCGACCTCCCAGAGACCGGCTATGGTCGAACTCTTGAGACTTACAAGGCCTACTGCTCCAAGTGAGCAAATCCTATGCTGTTCGATGTTTGATTTTCAAAATTTATTTACAAAAACTATTTACAAAAGGGACAACTATCTTGAGTCTCGATCCTAAGGATCTCAAGCTCTTCGTGTTTGCCCTTGTTTGAGTCTTAACACTCGCTTATCTAGCAGAGGTTTTGTAAGAAAACAAGCTATATTTCAAATTCCTACGCCTTACTCGAAACATCAAATTCTCAAACAAGATGAAATTCAAGTAAGTAAATCCTATTTTTACTTTAGGATTCCTCGAAATGAATCATGCTTTAACTTGGGATAAGCTAGGGATGGGAAAGAGATACCACGGTCCCTTCTGAAGCGTCCCATGGTTTAAGGCATAGAAGGCGGAAAACTGCTCTTTTTGAGCTCTTTGGCCTCTTTTTCCTTTTTTTTGTAGTGGGTCTCCCTTTGGGAGTATTTTTTCTTTAATCCCTCTTTTTTTCACAAGAGAATCGATTTTTCCTTTGAATTCTGGTTTCTTTCTTTTGGAAAGAGACTTTGGATGGGAAATTCCCTTTATTTGGGCCTTTGTTTTCCTTTCGGAAGGAGAAGAGAAGAGGGGAGGACTTATCCCAAGCTCACACTCGATCCATTCCAGATCAGCCTATTTAGAAATAGCACGTACTACTTGCAAGTATCTTGCTATGTTGAACTAGGCCTTTCTTTGTAAGAAGAAGGATTTTGAAATGTAACCACGATTTTGAAGACTCCACTCTTTCACAAGTGTGAATTCTCTCACTCAGGGTCACACGACTTTGCCTTTGCACCTTATTTTCAGGTCTCAGGGCAGCTATCCCTAAGATTTTCGAAAATAGGGAATTTAATCCAAATCCTACACATGATACTTCTTTAAGTATTGAATATTGATAGGATCTGCTAAATTCCTACCTTCTACATCGATCAACCAATACAAGTTGTTCGTGGTGGTTGCTCGTACAACATAGGGTCCATCCCACTTGGGGCACCACTTTCCAAGTGGATGTGGGCTACGATAGTGGATGATTTTCAAGACCAGATCCCCCACTTCAAAGTGGCGAGGTCTCATGTGTTTGCCATAGTGTCGGGCTATCCTTTGCCGGTATGCACGAGCATGATCCATGGCAAGGAGTCGCCTCTCATCTAGCAAATCTAGTTCGGCCATCCTAGCATGCTGAAGCATCTCTAGGGGGAGGTCGAGTGCTATGGATGTATGGAATGAATGCAGTTGAGTATGAATGGGAAGAATGGTGTTTGTGCCATAGACCAATTCGAATGGTGTGGCATTTGTGGGAGTCCGGATGGAAGTCCTATAAGCCCATAAGGCTTCATCCAGCTTCTCGTGCCACGTCCTACCCTTCTCTAAAGTCTTCTCAATTATGCTAATGAGAGTCTTGTTTGTGGCTTCGGCTTGGCCGTTGCCTTGAGGGTAGTAGGGCGAAGAGAAGTGGTGAGTTATGCCATACATGTTGCACAACTTAACCATCCGCTCGTTCTTGAATGGGGTGCCATTATCAGACACAAGGTCTCGTGGAACCCCAAATCGAGCCAAGATATTCCTCCGAATGAAAGCCACCACATGTTGCCCCAGCACGTTGGTTAGGGAAATGGCTTCCACCCACTTGGAGAAATACTCTGTGGCTGCTAAAATGAATCGATGCCCATTCGAGGCTTTTGGAAATATTGGGCCTACGATGTCAAATGCCCACATGGTAAATGGTCAGGGGCTGACCACGGAATGCAATGCAGATGAAGGGATATGAATGGCGTGCCCATGCACTTGACATGGATGACACTTCCTAACATGATCGTGACAATCCTTTTTCAGGGTGGACCAAAAATAGCCCCCTCTAAGTATTTTCATTGCCATCATGTTGGCATTAACATGGCCTCCACATTCTCCATCGTGGAACTCATGCATCACTATCCTAGCCTCCTCTAGATCGATACACCTACGCAGGATGTCGGTAAAACTCTTTTTGTATAAAACCCCACCTAGAATGGTGTATCGGGTCGAAATCTTACGGATGAATGCCTTATCTTTGGATGTGGCATCTTTGGCGAATCCCTCATTTTCTAGAAATTGTTTGATGTCATAAAACCATGGTTTTTCAATAGAATTTGGGTTATTTTGGCAAATATCCAGATCGTGTGTGGATGGGTTGGGCGCATGCCATATTTCTAAAGATCGGGTCCCTGAAATGGGATCGACCTTTAGGGCTGAACCCAAGGAGGAGAGGGCATCGGCACTGCCATTGTCCTCTCTTCCTACATGTGTGAGTCTGCACGATTGGAATGACTTGACCAATCGAGTGGCCAACTCGTGACATGGAAGCAGTTTTTCATTACGTACTTGCCAAATTTTCAAAACATGGTTTATGACAAGGAGCGAATCTCCAAAGACCTCGATGCATGATGCCCCTAGAGTTTTTGAAATCCTTAAGCCTTGTATGAGTGCTTCATACTCAGCTACGTTGTTGGAACATACCTGTGAGAATGGACATCTAGGGCTTGCCCCTTAATGGAGATCTGGTGATGGTATTTCAGGTCATACTCCATTAGAAGGAGTTGCCATTTGCCCAATCTACCTGTGAGAATGGGTTTTTCGAACAAGTGCTTGATTGGATCAAGCATGGACACTATCCAGATCTCATGATCTAGGAAATAGTGTCTAAATTTCTGGCAGGCCCAGACTACGGCCAAGCACGTCTTCTCCATGGCTTGAGAATTTCGTTCATAAGCCAAGAGAGTTTTCGAAATATAGTAGATGGCATACTCCATATGGGTGTCATCCTCGTATTGAGCCAACAGGGCTCCTAAAGCATTCGCATGCAGAGAGATGTAGAGTAAAAGTGGTTTTCCTTGCTTCAGAGGATTCAAAACGGGGGGATTAACCAGGTATGCCTTTAGTCTCTCGAAGGACCTTTGGCATTCGTTATCCCATAAGAATTTTGTGCCCTTCCTCAACAGTTTGTTGAAGGGTTCGCATCTAGTCACCAGATTTGATATGAATCGGCGAACGGACTGTAATCGACCTTGGAGGCTACGAATTTGGGTGAGATTGGAGGGTGGAGCCATGTCTACGATGACTCGACACTTAGAGGGGTCGACTTCAATACCCCTTTGGCTTACCATAAAGCCCAGAAGCTTCCCTGATTCTACCCCGAATACACATTTTTGAGGGTTTAGCTTTACTTTGTAAAGCCTAAGCCTTTCGAAAATCTTTTGCAAACATTCGATATGAGTGCATCAGGTTTTGGATTTCGCCAAGAGATCATCTACATACACTTCTACGAGCTCATGAATTTGATCATGGAAGATCGTGGTCATGGCTCTCTGCTATGTCGTGCCGACATTTTTCAAACCAAAGGGCATGACTGTATAGCAGTACATGCCCCATGGGGTTGTGAAGGCGGTCTTACCCTGATCTCGTGGACTTAGTTTGATTTGATTATAGCCTGAATAGCCATCCATAAACGAAAACATTTCATGATTTGCAGTACTATCGACTATCAAATCTATGTTTGGTAAAGGATAGTTATCCTTTGGAGTGGCTTTATTCAGGTTTCTGAAATCGATGCATATTCGAATTTTCCCATTAGTTTTTTGAACTACAACGATGTTTGACAACCAATCAGAATACGCAATGGGTTTTATAAATCCGGCTTTTCATAGATCTTCTAAACCCTCTTTGACTTGCGTGTGTACATTCGGGTGTATTTTCCTAAGCTTCTGCTTTATGGGTTTTACATCTGCATCTAAGGGAAGACGATGTTCGATAATGCTGGGGTCTATGCCCGGCATGTCTTCATACGTCCATGCAAACACATCTAAATAGGTTTGTAGGAATGCAATGAATGCTGATCTTTCATGCTCATGCAAGCATGCACCTATTTTGATGGTTTTAGGATTAGAATCATCCCCTAGGTTCACCTCTATGAAATCTCCTCCTACTGAATTGGAAGTACTTTCAAAATCGAGAATTTTATGAAATTTTGGGAGCTCAGAAGTGGGATCTTCCTCAAGGGGATCCACTTCTGGACTTCGATCATTCTCGTGGGTTATAGACCCGAGGGAATTTGATGCGTGATTTTCAAAAAGACCTGGTTTTGTACTTGGATTTTCAATCGATTTCGAAATTTTTGGTCTGGCTATGTAGACAACTTTCCTTTCGAAATCTTTTCCAAAGCCCTACCAGGAGCAGCTATATACAAAATCTTTTTGGTATTTTCTAGATTTTTAATTTTTTTGGGTTTTTGTAAAACAAGAACCTTAGGAACTATACAAAGCACTCTATTTTCGAGTTTTTGTTTTTCCATTGTTTTTGGTTTTTCTTCTTTTTTAATTTTTTTATTTTAAGTTTTCCAGATGTTTTTGTATTTTTATGAAAGGGATCTTCCATCATACCTACAAAGGGAAAACACTATGGGTTAGACTCGGAACAGGAGGTGTAAATCGTAGGTCTCTTCTAGGGTAGGTTCCAGGGCACCCTTGACCTAGGTGGTCACAGGGGGTGGCTATGGCGGTATTTTGGGAGTATAGCCGATCCCGTATCGGCTTGGGTTGGCCCTAGGAAGGATGGGCTCTAAGAGACCCTGGTTTTGTGCCCCTAGACTTTTGTAGGGCGTGCAGCCCATATTCAACAACATGTTCCACGATTTTTTGTTTTTTGAAAATTGATGATACAAATCGTAGTCCTAGAACTTGTTGTCGTCCATATCGTGCTCGTATGGCCTTTTGTCCAATGGTTTTGGAAATAGGGGATGCTTGGGTCTTCCTAGCAGGGTTAGAATCGAGAGGGAGCCTGCTTTGGGCGGCCCCTTCACACATAACACCTTCCTAGGGCTATTTAACACGAGCCTTGGTGGCTCAACCATGGTCTGCCCCAGGTTAGCCTCACGGGCCTGGGAGCTCGACAAACAAGGGGAGTTTATGATTCCCTGAGGCTGTGGGTGACTCTCACCTAGGATCACCACGACTTGGTCCCTGAAAGGGATCTTGACACACTTGTGGAAGGTGGATGGCACAGCGCACAAGCTATGTATACAGGGCCTTCCCAACAACAGGGGATGTCCAAGACATGGAACACCCCCGTGTGTGTGATCCCTCCCGTTTCCATTGGGAGTTTGATCGATCCTAATGGCCTAGACGCATTCCCATCGTATCCAGTGATGACGATGGGACTTGGGTTCACAAAAGTCAAGGTGACTCCGATTTGATACGCCACATGAAGTGGAAGGACGTTGAGCCCTCCTCCCCCATCGACTAGGCACCTGTCCAAAGAGTTGTTATTCAGAACCACCTCGATATGCAGGGCCTAGTTGTGGGACTCGTAGGGTCTATCTACATCATCTTCCGAGAAAGTGATGGGCGATTTTGCTCCTATTAAAGCCACTTGGGCAGACAGGGATTCCAGACTTATGTTCGAATCAACCTTGGCTCTTTCTAGAATTTTCTCTAGCACGAGTCTATGCCTAGGCAAAGTTTGTATAAGCTCTAGGATAGACATGTGGATAGGAATCTTTCAAAGGTGGTTTTCGAAATCATAAGAATTTAGGACGACTTTCCCCTTGTCTACTTTTTGCAGAACTCCAAGAATACATGCTTTTGAGGGGCCAGGCACACTGACCACCTTTTTAGCACTTTGTAGGTGTGGGGGTTGATAGATCCTCCCGGATCTAGTCACTTCCCCTACGACCAGCCTAGGGTTCACACTAAAATTGGCTCTAAGTATGAGTTGAGGAGCACCTTGAGGTTTTAAAATTGGTTTAGCCGGGGATTCGACTCTTGGTGGTCCCCGGATGATGACTTGGGCGGGCTTCTTGTACAGTACAAGAATGGGCGCACAAGTGGGTCGACCAGACTCAGAATTTTATGCTAGTTCCTTTGAAAAGGTGAGGGTACATACCTCCTTTCCTTTCCCACTGATACTGGCGTGCTTGGGAAAGGGTTCTTTGAAGATAGCTTGAGGTGGCTCGGGTTCCGCAGTGACCTCGAGCCGGCCCTCCGCTATCAAGTTATCGATTTTATTTAAAAGGGAGAAACAACGTTTAGTATCATGGCCTTTGAGCCGATGATACTTGCAAAATCGATTTAAATACCCCCCTTTGGAAGTGACTCCTTCAGGGATTTCGGGGAGTTCGATCATGCCTTGGGCAAGTACGAGGTCTAGGACCTCCGACATAGGTTGCTCCAGCGGAGTGTACTTCCATTTTTTAATCGGTTTTTGAAAGGTTCACTCCCTTTTGTTTTCTAGTTTTTCAAAATTTTTGGAAGTGCCTGCCACGCCTGAATCCACCCGGACATTGGCGATTTTATGGGGTTTTGCCCCTTTGTCCATCGTGGGTAGCCCATAAGTGATGGGCTTTTCCAAGCGGGTTTTAGAAACGGCACTTCCTTTCCATAAGTGATCGTATGTCCCTTTTCTCAAGTTTGTTTCGAAGAGGGATGCTTTTTTGATCAACTTATGGAAAATTGAGATCTCATGGAGCGAGAGAAGGGTCTTTAACTCGCTTTTAAAGTTATCCAAGATGAGCATGACTGCGTATCCTTCGGATATAGGCTCTCGCACTTGGCCCAAAAGTGACCTCCATCGTATAATGAAGGCATGTACGTCTTCGTTCATGCCTTGCTTCGTATCCCTTAAAGTGTTCAGAGTCGGCGTGACTTCTACGTTGTGTGCAAATCTTTGCATGAAGCAGTTCGCTAACTCTTCAAAAGTAGCGAACTGGCTTAAATCGTAGGAAGCCAGCCATTTGGCAGTTGTGCCTTTAAGGGATAAAGGGAACCAATACACCCATTTCATCGAGTCCTTTTTCTTCTTATGGGCTCGACGCGAGAAAAGTTGCAAGTGAGACCTAGGGTCTCCCATGCCATCATACCGATGGAAGTTCGGTATTTCATCGTCACTGTCTGTTTTGTAATCCATAGGAAGGAAATCAGATAGGGCGTAACTCCTTTTCTCTTTATTCTGCCCTTTTAGCAGCTGTTGCAGGGCTTTACGGTCCTTTTGTGTGAAGGACTCGTGGTATTGGTTGCCCTCCATTATGGAGGCCTCTTTGTGCTTGCAAGGTTTTTCAGTTTTTCTTTTGGCCTTTTGTTCACCATTCGATGAACACGAATCGCCTACTTCAGCCTCTTGGCTGAGTGCATCAATTTTGGCCTTGAATTCCCTTCTCAGGTCCTCTATCTCGTCTAGTTTGATTTTGTTTTTCAAAACCCTCCAAGAGTGAGAACTTGATGCGCTTGAGCCTTGGCTCGACACTTCACTTGGGTTGGATTTTGACATGCTTTCAAGCCTTTTTCAAAATTCCTAAGTACAAGTAAAGAAAAACAGAGTTAAAACAACACCTCTTTGAAAATCCTTTCGCAAGTTTCTAGAATAACTCGATTTTTGAAAGACTCACGTCCCACCGGGCATGCCAAACTACTGTAGACGCAGAACATCTCCGCTTCCTGGTTCTTAGGCCTGAAGCGAACCTTTTCGTGTGTCTAAGTCCTATTTAAACAAACAAGGCGTGCCAGCTAGCTTACTTAAGCTAGCGAAGATGTATTCTAAAACCTGACTTCTAACGTGGCGACTGTGAGCAAGCAAGCTCTTGTCGTCGCAGACCTTCTTGCACTGATGCGTAAGGATCAGTCTGTATGCTTTTAAAATCGAGTTTTGAGTGGAGAAAACCTACGAAAGCGGTTCAAGGTGTTTGATTTGGGTCTTGTTTGTACGATTTTCAGACTTTAGATCATGTGGATTTTCACGTGCCTAAGTCTTTCTTTTTATCCCTCTTTGGGGCCACCTAGGTGTGTTATGAACACTCCACTAAGATGTGGCAATTTTGAGCGGGAGTATGGGGTTTTCTTTGATGCAATATGTGTCCTAACTCGTAGTATGGCGTATATGCAATGCAAACTCACGCTACTCCAAAGGGAAAACCCAAATTTAAAGACAATGCCGAAGGGAAATGACTTATAATGGAAATTGCCGAAGGGAAATGACTTGTAATGGAAATTGCCGAAGGGAAATACGTATATAATGTATATATGAGCCCTTGGGTCTTGCAAATAAGAGCGAAGGCTCAATGTGGGTGCGTGCGAGAATTGAAGTACTACACACACGACATGAAATGAAACCCAAATATAACTTGCAATATGGCCTTAACTAAGGTCTTGGGAATAAGAGCGAAAGCTCAATGTGTGTGAGTGCTTGAATTGAAGTACTACGCACACAACATGAAATTAAACCCAAATATAAATTGCAGTATGGCCTTAACCAAGGTCTTGGGAATAAGAGCGAAAGCTCAATGTGTGTGAGTGCTTGAATTGAAGTACTACGCACACAACATGAAATTAAACCCAAATATAAATTGCAGTATGGCCTTAACTAAGGTCTTGGGAGTAAGAGCGAAAGCTCAATGTGTGTGAGTGCTTGAATTAAGGTACTACGCACACAACATGAAATTAAACCCAAGGATAGTATCACACGGCCCTTACTTGGGTCTTGCAAATAAGAGCGAAGGCTCAATGTGTGTGAGTGCGAGAATTGAAAGACAACACACGCAACTCAAGCAAAACCCTACGCTACTTAAAGTATATATATAACTTATATCTAAAGGGGCTGATTAGGCCCGTGTGTGTTCAAAATCATGCACAACTAAGAGCGAGGTAGGCACAAGTGCATGTGTGTGTGGGTGTGCCAAGCCACGTTATTACAAGCGGGGGGAGACAATGCTCCGTTATTACAACCCCGTACCAAATTTAATTTAAGCAAGTCTACAACTAAGGACCGAGTTAGGCACTTACTTATAGCTGGTCCGAAGATGACTTGCTTGAGCATGGGCTTGGCTTCGCCTTGGGCTGCAAGAGGGAGCTCCTCGAAATGGAAGGGCAAGGGGAGATGCTGGCCGGGTGACTTGGGTGCGCGGGAAGGGCGCCTTGAAGCTGGTTGGCTGCTAGGATTGTGCTGCCTTGGCGCTTTGGTTTAAGGTGTCTAAGGAGGGTCACTAAGGGATAGTGTAGTGTTAGGAAAGGTGGCGCTAAGGGGAGCCTAAGGGAATGCCTAAGGGAAATGGGGTGGCTCGCCGGGAGGACTTGGGTGCAGTCGGCTAGGGATGGTCGACTAAGGGGTGGTTTAGTGGTGGCCGGCTGCTAGGGTGGCTAGGTAATGGCAAGGATGGGAAGGGAGCTAGCTAGGGTGTTGTGTTAGGTGGAGCTAGGGGCTGGTGGAAAGTGGAAGGGGCAGTTCCTAGGGAGCCAAGTAGAGTGGCCGGGTGTCACTAGGCGAAGGTAGAGTGTCGGGTGGTGGAAATGGTTGAGGTCTGGCCGAATGGGTGAGGATGGTGGGTGGCTATGATGGGGTGATGTAGTGGTGGTATAGGTGGTTGAGAGTGGAGGGGGAGTGAATAAGAGGTGGAGCTAAGTGTGGGATACTAACCGAATGGTGAAGAGGGGTGATGGATGGAAGAAGGGCAGTCGGGTGGTGAAGGTTGCAGCGTGGAGTGGAGTTCGGCCGGGGGATGAAGGTGGTGCAAGGTGGGAGGCTCGGCTGAGGTAGTGGTGGTGCAGGTGGAAGGAGGACAGCAAGGTGGCAGGCTCGGTTGGGAGGAGATGGGAGAGGCCAAGGTCGGTTGGCCCAAGGTGGAAGGAGAGTGATTGAAAAACCCGCCCATTAGGGGGGGTTTATATAGGTTGGTGAAGGGCAGTTGGGGCTGGTTTTGAGGAGGTGGCAAGGTGGTTTAGGTGGTGGTGGTGTGGTGATAAGGTGGGCTGGTTTTGAGGAGGGGCCAGATATTTTAATACAAGGGGTTTTAGGTATATGGTGTGCTAGGTTTAGGTGGGGTGGTTTAGGGGTTTACGGCTTAGCTAGGTGGGTTGGTTTTGGGGTGAGGTTTAGTGAGGTGCGTTAGGTGATTAGGCTAGTATTAGGTTAGGTTTAAGGGAATTAAGCTAGGTTTAGGGGAGGATTAGGGAAGTGGGTTAGGTGATTAGGTTGGGATTAGGCCGGTATTAGGGAAGTGGGTTAGGTGATTAGGCTAGGTTTAGGACAGGATTAGGGTAAAAGGCTAGGATTAGGGGTTTTGGATTAGGATTAGGTTAGGGAGCTCCCTTTGCATAACCCATAGACCTTAATTGCATAATGTTGGTGCAGCCCTGGGTTAGGTTTTGGCTAATACAAGCTTAAACCCATGCTAATTAGGCTAACCCACATGATTAACCCCAAACTTGACACACAAGTCAAGCTTAATTACAATCACCCTCAAATCTTATCCTCCCCCACTCTCTCTCATGCCCATAATCCCACGTGAATTTCAAGTGGGCCCCACCTCCATTTATGAGAAGGTGATGTGGAACATGGATGTGGATATTGGATTGGATCTCTGGATCCAAATCCAAATCCACACATAGGTTTGGATTGGGATTTGGATATATATGGTCCAGATCCGATCCAAACTGAATTCTGACTCCTTCAGGCTGTGTTCGAAATGAATGGTTTGTGCGGGGTCTGACAGCATCAGTACTTCGTCTGCGTTGGGTCTTCGCCAACATGATCGTTCGCTTCTGTTTTCACCTTCTGGAGATGATTTCAAGTGATGTTTTGCTGATAACAGGGTCTTAGACGTTTGAGATCCTGGGGGTGGATTCAATACGAGAGTTGTTGTGCTGGGCTCGACTTGTGTTCCGGTTCCGGGCTCTCTTTAGCTCTTCTGGTCCTGTCTTGATCAGGCCAAGCATGCTTTGTGGGGTTTCAAAACATATTTTAACAGTTTTTAAAACATATTATACATATTTAAAACATATAAAAGTTTAAAACATCTGTACAGGATTGCCTGGAAGGCTCCTGGGTTTCCAGACTCAAAATGGCCCTTTGGGGCTGCTTTTATAAAACCAGGTTGATTCGAGAAATTCGTGGGATTTCGGGGTGTTTACAATCTCCATAGCAATTCGTCTAGATTTCGAATGTTCCAACAACATAGCTGAGTATGAAGCACTCATACAAAGCTTAAGGATTTCGAAAACTCTAGGGGCATCATGCATCGAGTTCTTTGGAGATTCACTCCTTATTATAAACCAAGTTTTGAAAATTTGGCAAGTACGAAATGAAAAACTTCTTCCATATCACGAGTTGGCCACTCGATTGGTTGAGTCATTCCATTCGTGTAGACTCACACACATAGGAAGAGAGGATAATGGCATTGCCGATGCCCTCTCCTTCTAAGGTTCAGCTCTAAAGGTCGATCCCATTTCAGGGACCCGATCCTTAGAGATATGGCATGCACCCACCCCATCTATCAAGACTCTTTGGATATTTGCCAAAATAATCCCGATTCTGTCGAAAAACCTTGGTTCTATGACATCAAATGTTTTCTAGACAATGGGGGATTCGCTGAGGATGCCACATCCAAAGATAAGGCATTCATCCGGAAAATTTCTATCCGATACACAATTTTGGGTGGGGTGTTGTACAAAAAAAGTTTTACCGGCATCCTACTAAGATGTGTCGATCTAGAGGAGGCTAGGACTGTTATGCATGAATTCCACGATGGAGAATGTGGAGGTCATGTTAATGCCAACATGATGGCAATGAAAATACTTAGAGCGGGCTATTTTCGGTCCACCCTAAAAAAGGATTGCCACGATCATGTTAGAAAGTGCCATCCATGTCAAGTGCATGGGCACGCCATTCATATCCCATCATCTTTATTGCATTCCGTTGTCAGCCCCTGGCCATTTACCATGTGGGTGTTTGATATTGTAGGCCCAATCTTTCCAAAGTCATCGAATGGGCATAGGTTCTTCTTAGCAGCCACTAAGTATTTCTCCAAGTGGGTTGAAGCCATCTCCCTGACCAACGTACTGGGCAACATGTGGTGGCTTTCATTAGGAGGAATATCTTGGCTCGATTTGGGGTTCCAAGAGACCTTGTGTCCGATCATGGCACCCCATTCAAAAATGAGCGGATGGTCAAGTTGTGCAACACTTATGGCATGACTCACCACTTCTCCTCGCCCTACTTCCCTCAAGGCAACGGCCAAGCCGAAGCCACGAATAAGGCTCTCATTAGCATAATTGAGAAGACTTTAGAGAAGGGTAGGACGTGGCACGAGAAGCTGGATGAAGCCTTATGGGCTTATAGGACTTCCATCCGGACTCCCACGAATGCCACGCCATTCGAGTTGGTCTATGGCACAAATGCCATTCTTCCCATTCATACACAATTGCATTCATTTCATACATCCATTGCACTCGACCTCCCCCTAGAGACGCTTCAGCATGCTAGGATGGCTGAACTAGATTTGCTAGATGAGAGGCGACTCCATGCTCATGCATACCGGCAAAGGATAGCCCGACATTATGACAAACACATGAGACCTCGCCACTTTGAAGTGGGAGATCTGGTTTTGAAAATCATCCACTATCGTGGCCCACATCCACTTGGAAAGTGGCGCCCCAAGTGGGATGGACCCTATGTTGTGCGTGCAACCACCATGAACAATTCATATTGGTTGATCGATGTCGAAGGTAGGAATTTAGCAGATCCTATAAATATTCAATACTTAAAGAAGTATTATGTGTAGGATTTGGGTTAAATTCCCATTTTCAAAATCCTTAGGGATAGCTGCTTTGAAACTTCGAAAGTAAGCTTCAAAGGCAAATCGTGTAAACCTGAGCAAGAGAATTCGCACTTGTAAAAGAGTGGAGTTTTCCAAATACGAGGTTACATTTCAAAATCCTTCTTCTTACAAAGAAAGGCTTAGTTCAATATAGCAAGATACTTGCAAGTAGTACGTGCTATTTCTAAATAGGCTGATCTGGAATGGATCGAGTATGACCTTGGGATAAGTCCTCCCCTCTTCTCTTCTCCTTCTAAAAGGAAAATGTGGCCAAAACAAAGGGAAATCCCCACCGAAAATCTCTTTCCCAAAGAAAGAAACTAGAATCAAAAAGAAAAATTCGATTCTCTTATGAAAAAAGAGGGATTAAAGAAAAAATACTCCCAAAGGGAGACCCTCTATGAAAAAACGAAGAAAAGGCCAAAAGTTCAAAAATAACAGTTTTCCGCCTTCTATGCCTCAAACCACGGGATGCTTCAGAAGGGACCATGGTATCTCTTTCCCATCCCTGGCTTATCCCAAGTAAAACATGGTTCATTTCGAGGAATCCTAAAGTAAAAATAGGATTTACTTACTTGAATTTCATTTTGTTTGAGAATTCGACGTTTCGAGTAAGACGTAGGAATTTTGAAATATAGCTTGTTTTCTTATAAAACCTCCGCTAGATTAGCGAGTGTTAAGACTCAAGCAAAGGCAAAACACGAAGAGCTCGAGATCCTTAGGATTGAGGCTCAAAGCAGTTTTCCCTTTTGTAAATAGATTTTGAAAAATCGAGCATTGAGCAACATAGGGTATGTTCACTTAGAGCAGCAGGTCTTCGTAAGTCTCAAGAGTTCGATCATACTATCTGGTCTCGGGGAGGTCACCATTCTTGGCGTCTCATCCATGACATGCATGTGCATATCCACGCATGAACACTTGCATAACATGATCCCATTTAGGACCAGAAACCATAGAAGTAATTCCCTTTGGCGTAATATCTCCTCCTATCAGGTTTAAAAGAGAGATTTTGCTAAAAATTGGGACGATCCCATATTTTTGTGGATAGATCTAGGGAGACATCGAAAGGGGTGTTGTCGTCTTTGCCATTATCCAAATTTATTTGGATAATGCCAAGAGGGCAATCTGTAAACACCCCAAAATCTCATGATTTTCTCAAATTACCTGGTTTTGCAAAAGCAGCCCCAAAGGGCTATTTTGAGTTTGGAAACCCAGGAGCCTTCCAAACAACCCTGTACATATGTTGAAACCATATATGTTTTAAAAATATATACATACAGTTTCAAAACCTTTAAAAGGTTTTTTGAAACCCCAAAAAGCAGCTTGGCCTGATGAAAGCAGGACGAAAGAAGCAAAAGAGAGCCGGGACCCGGAGCATATTTCAAGCCCGGCACATCAACTCTCGTATTAGAATCATCCCCAAATTCTCGGACATGCAAGCCCCTGATATCAATAATATATTCAAAATGATCTCCGGAAGGTGAGAAGAAGAGCGGACGACAATGTTGGCGAAGACCCAACGCAAGACGGAGTACTGATGCAGTTCGGCCCCGCACAAACCGTCCATTTCGAAACGCCATGAAGGAATCAGAAAATCAAATTTGGGTTGGATCTGGACCATATATATCTAGATCCAAACACAAACATGCATCTGGATTTGGATTTGGATCCAAAGATCCAATCCAATATCCACATCCATGGCCCACATCACCTTCTCATAAATGGAGGTGGGGCCCACAGAGATTTCACGTGAAAAGCTTGGATAGAGAGAGAAATGGGGTGATAAAGTATGAGTGAGAAAGTTGGTGGGCTTGACTTTTTGTCAAGGGTGGGTTAACCAACACACACGTGCACTTAAGCCATTCCGCTCTTAGCTGCACACCATTTTGACACACACACGGGCCTAACCAGCCCTTAAGATATAGTTATACCTATATGTATTAAGCTGCGTGGGTTTTAATTTAAGTTGTGTGCGTGGTCTTTCAATTTCCACACTCACACACATTGAGCTTTCGCTCTTACTCCCAAGACCTTAGTAAAGGCCATATTGCAATTTCATTTGGGTTTTAATTTAAGTTGTGTGCGTGGTCTTTCAATTTCCACACTCACACATATTGAGCTTTCGCTCTTACTCCCAAGACCTTAGTCAAGGCCATATTGCAATTATATGTGGGTTTACATTACAAGTCGTGTGAGTTGTCTTTACATATACACACAACACCCATGCACACGTTGACGACCTTCGGGCCCATATATATTATAAGTATTTCCCTTCAGCTATGTCTTTAAGATTTGGGTTTTAAGGTTCAGCTGTGTGCATAGTCTTTCCATATATACACTACACACACTTGCACAATTGAGCCTTTCCGCTCTTAAGATATAGCCATATTTCCCTTTTGCAATTTCTCTTTTGCAATTTATATTAAGTCATTTCCCTTCCTCATTGTCTTTCAATTCGGGTTTTCCCTTTGGAGTTGTGTGAGTTTGCATTGCATATTCGCCATACCACGAGTTAGGACGCATATTGCATCAAAGCAAGCCCCACACTCCCGTGCAAAAATCACCCAACTTAGGTCACTTGTGCACACACCTAGTTGGCCCGAAAAAGCTTAAAAAGAAAGACATAGGCACGTGCAAATCCCACGTGTAATAAAACTTGCAATCGTACAAACAAAGCCCAAACACTTCGAGTATTTTTCAAAGAGGTTTGATTTTAAAGACTTTGCCAAGCGTACAGACTGACCCTTGCGCATTGGTGTAAGAAGGTCTGCGACGAAAAGAGCTCACTTGCTCACAGTCGCCTCGATAGAGTCAGATTTCAAAAACTTTCTTCGCTAGCTTAAGCAAGCTAGCTGGCACGCCCCTTTTTGTTAAAAACGACTTAGACACATGAAAGGGTTCACTTCGGGCCTAAGAACCAGAAGTGGGAATTTTCGGTGTCTACACTAGCTCATTCCCATCTTCCTTAACAAAAACCTAGACCCACCTAGGACTCGACCAACCATATCTTAAACCTAACCAAGATACCTTGGCCGAACCCAGCTAATACCAAGCCCACTCCCACTTGGTTGCACCCAAGTGGACCCACACCCAAGCCTCACCTTGGAACCCCCTTGAAGGGACTTACCTCGCAGCTATAACGAAGGACGGACCCGAGTGACTCGAGAGGCAAAACCAAACACTTGTAAGTGCCATTTACATTCGGTTTTACATTACTTGTTAATATTCAATTCAATTCGGAATGGGGTTGTAATAATGGAGCGAAGTCTCCCCCCGAGATGTAATATTTGTGTATGAAATACAACCACACATGTGCACTTGAGCCTTCTCACTCTTAGCTGTGCACAAAGGACACCCACGTGCACTTGAGCCTTTTCACTCTTATATTGCACACGATTGCATACATATTGAGCCTTTCTGCTTTTAAGCTAAACGTATATACTTCAATTTGGGTATTTACTTTAGTGAAAGCTGTGTGAGTTGTAATTAATTTCGAGTGGATTTAATTTCAAGTCGTGTGAGTTGCAATTTCAAATTCACACAAGAACACCCATGACCACTCGAGCCTTTCCGCTCTTCACACTCACACACATTGAGCCTTTCCGCTCTTAAGCTAAACATATATACTTCAATTTGGGTGTTTACTTTAGTGAAAGCAGTGTGAGTTGCAATTTCATTTCGGGTGGATTTACTTTAAGTTGTGTGAGTTGTCATTTAAATTTCACACAAGAAACACCCACAAGCACTCGAGCCTTTCCACTCTTTACAGTCACACACATTGAGCCTTTTCGCTCTTAGGATAAAACATATTTATATATTTTCAAGTCGTGTGAGTTTACTTTAGTGGAAATCGAGTTGCATTTCCCTTTGTGTGGATTTACATTTAAGTCGCATGAGTTGCCTTACATTTCGGGTATTTACATTAGTGAAAGCTATGTGAGTTGCACTTTCATTTCAGGTATTTACATTAGTGAAAGCAGTGTGAGTTGTACTTTCAATTCGAGCCTAGCTCACATCATCGCTTTCAAAACCTGAAAAGGATTTCTGCATCCTTGCATTCGCTCGCTTTCAAAAGCCCTCGAATCCTCACTCAAACCACGTTGAAAATAGGCCACACATTCATACACATATCAGGCCTAATAGATAAAACTCCAAAGACTTAGGGTCGTCCAACAGTCGTAATAAAAATTGCAAAGAAGGCATACATCAAAATTCATAAAACACTGATCTTTCGAAGTTAGTATTTGATTTCAAAAATCAAAGTTTCTAAACATTTAAACTGACCCTTGAGCATTGGTTCAAGAAGGTTTAAGTGAAAAGATCCCGCTTTCCCACAATCGCCAGAAAGTCAGAAGTCTTTCAAAAACCTTTGCTAGTTTGAGTTAGTTAGCTGGCATGCTCGCAAAACGACTTAGGCACGAAAAGGTTCATTTCTGGTCTCATAAACCGAGAGTGGAAATTTTCATGCTTACAATGAGTTCCACGATGGAGAGTGTGGAGGCCATGTTAATGCAAATATGATGGCCATGAAGATACTTAGGGCCTGGTATTTTTGGTCCACCCTGAGACAAGATTGCCATGATCATGTTAGAAAATGTCAACAATGTCAAATACATGGGCATATCTATAGACACTAAAAAATTTTCACTTACGGTTCTAAGGACTGAAGTGAACCTTTTAGCAATCTACTTCGCTTTATAGGCGTGCCAGCTAGTTTGCTTTAACTAGCAAAGTATGTTTTGAAATAGTCTAACTTTTTAAAGGCGATTGTAGGCAAGTGGGATTTTTACGTCGCAGACCTTCTTGCACCGATGCGCAAGGGTCAGTCTGTACACTTAGAGACTTCGCTTCAAAACAAGTTTAACTCAAAATATATTTTGAATGAAGAAGTGTTTTAAAACCTTTTGAAAACCATGCACTTGGGCGATTTATGATTTTATAAGGTTGGGTCGATCCTAAGCCTTTCAATTTTAATCTACTTAGGCACGATGTGCGTGCATCGAAATAGCCTAAGTCTTGGCGTGTTTGCACGATTGATTCGGGATTTGCTTTGATGCAGGTATGCACTCTAGCTCGAGTATGGCGAGTATGCAATGCAACTCACACAACTCCAAGGGAAAACCCGAAATTGAAAGACAATGCTTAAGGGAAATGACTTAATGTAAATTGCAAAAGGGAAATATGGCTATATCTTAAGAGCGGAAAGGCTCAATTGTGCAAGTATGTGTCGTGTATATATGTAAAGACTACGCACACTATTGAACCTTAAAACCCAAATCTTAAAGACATAGCCGAAGGGAAATACTTATAATATATATGGGCCCGAAGGTCGCCAATGTGTGCGTGGGTGTTGTGTGTTATGGAAAGACAACTCACACGACTTGTAATGAAACCCAAATATAATTGCAACAGGCCTTGACTAAGGTCTTGGGAGTAAGAGCGAAAGCTCAATGTGTGTGAGTGTAGAATTGAAATACCACACACACAACTTGAATTTAAATACCCCAAAATGAAATTACAATACGGCCCTTACTAAGGTCTTGGGAGTAAGAGCGAAAGCTCAATGTGTGTGAGTGTGAAAATTGAAAGACCACGCACACAACTTGAATTAAAACACCCAAGGGAAATTGCAATACGGCCCTTACTAGGGTCTTGGGAATAAGAGCGAAAGCTCAATGTGTGTGAGTGTAGAAATTGAAATGCTACGCACACAACTTAAATTAAAACCCACGCAACTTAAAACATATAGGTATAACTATATCTTAAGGGTTGATTAGGCTCGTGTGTGTGCTATAATCGTGTGCAGCTAAGAGCAGAATAGGCTCAAGAGCATGTGTGTGTGAGTGTGCCAAACCACATTATTACAAGTGGGGGGAGACAACGCTCCATTATTACAACCCCGTATCAAATTTAATTAAGCATAAGCAAATTCATAACAAGGACCAAGTTAGGCACTTACGTATAGCTGGTTCGGGTGTGACTTGCTTGGCTTTGGCCTAGTGAGTCGCCTTGGACAGCCGAAGGGGAGCTCCTTGGGTGCGTGTGGGCACCACGTAGGGTGAGAGCCGGATGAAGACTTGAGGATGGCCGAGTGCAAGGCGCAGCAAGTAGGGTCTTTGAGTGAGTTGGGGCAGGTTCGGGTCTTAGCTAGGTGGTGGTAGGTTGAAGGGTGGAGGTTTAGCTAGGGGCTGAGATAGGTGGCTGAGGGAAGGTGGGGATGTAGGGTGTGAAGTGGCCGGGTGTAAGGGAGATGTTGGGGCAGTCGGGTGATAGAGTGACAGGTTTGTGGGGTGGCGAGAGAAGGTGGAGGTGCTGGTGGAGTCGGGCTAGGGGATGAGATGGAGGAGAAGGAGGGGAGAGTGAGAGGTGGGGCTTACCTAGGGGAAGCCATGGAAGGAAGCTGGCCGGATGGGTGAGAAAGAGGCAGCAGGTGATGTTGGCCGAATCCTCCCTCAAGGGCTGGCGACGGTGGAATGGATGATAGAGGGCTAAGGGAAGGTCGACTGGGGATATATGGGTGCAGGGATTTTTAGGTGGGGGGCACATGTGAGTGGCTGGCCCAATGGTAGGTCGGTTGGGGGATGAATGGCTTGGAGTTAAAGTAGGTTAGATATTTTGGGCTGGGATTTAAGGTGGGCTGTGGTGGTTTGGGTTTTAGGGAATGTGGTGGGCTAGGTTAGTGGTTTTGGGGTGGTTTGGTTAAGTGGCTGGGATTTAAAGGTTAGGGGCTAATTAGGTGGGTTAAGGTAGGATTAGGTTTAGTCTAGTTAGGGTCTAAGTGGTCTAGTTAGGTGGGTTAAGCTAGGTGAGGTCGGCTAGGTATAGTTAGGTGGTTTTGGGTGAGGGTGGCTAGGATTAGGTCAGGTTTAGGGGGGAATGGCTAGGTGAGGTGGGTTAGCTTAGGGTTAGGTTTAGCAGCATCTCCTTGGCCTTCGATCCATGGACCTAGTTGCAGCATGTTGGTGCAGCCCTAGGTTAGGTGTAGGTGCATACAAGCTTAATCCCACACTCTTAGGCTAAACCCACATGATTAACTCAAAACTTGACACAAAAGTCAAGCTCACCATATTTCTCACTCATACTTTATCCCCCATTCTCTCTCTTACCCAAGCTTTTCACGTGAATTTCTTGTGGGCCCCACCTCCATTTATGAGAAGGTGATGTGGGCCATGGATGTGGATATTGGATTGGATCTTTGGATCCAAATCCAAATCCATATGCATGTTTGGATTTGGATCTGGATATATATGGTCCAGATCCGATCCAAATCTGATTTTCTGACTCCTTCATGGTATTTTGAAACGGACGGTTTGTGCGGGGCCTGACAGCATCAGTACTCCGTCTTGAGTTGGGTCTTCGCCAACATTGTCGTCCGCTCTTCATCTCACCTTCCGGAGATCATTTTAACAAATTTGTTGATAACAGGGGCTTGGATGTCCGAGATTTTGGGGATGCTTTAGACATGAGAGTTGATATACCGGGCTTGAAGTATGCTTCGGGTCCGGGCTCTCCTTTGCCTTTTTGATCCATTTTTATCAGGCCAGTAGGCATTTTGGGCTTTTTCACTCCTTTCTATGGCTACTTTTGATCAGGTTGTACCTATTGGACTCAGCTCTTTGCAAAATTGGGACTTGGCCCAAATATAGTATATTTTATATCAAAATGGGGTTTTATACAAAATTTGGAGTTTTTACAACTCCTGTGCTTTCGAAAACTCAAAATCTGGTCCTGAAAAGGGGATTTCAAAACTAGGTATGTTTTGGAAGATTTATGGAAATTTGGGGTGTTTACAGATGCCCCTCTGTAGACGTAGAAAGTTCCTACTTCTGGTTCTTAGGCTTGAAGCGAATCTTTTCGTGTGTCTAAGTTCTATTTAAGCAAAAGGGCGTACCAGCTAGCTTATTGTAAACACCCCGAAATCCCGCAAATTTCTCAAATCAACCTGGTTTTATAAAAGCAGCCCCAAAGGGCCATTTTGAGTCTGGAAACCCATGAGCCTTCCAAGCAACCCTGTACATATATTTTAAACTTTATATGTTTTAAATATGTATAATATGGTTTTAAAAACCTTTTAAAACACATTTTGAAACCCCGAAGCAGCTTGGCCTAATCGAGACAGGACCAAAAAAGCTAAGGAGAGCCCAAAACCGGAGCACAAGTCAAGCCCGGCACAACAACTCTCGTGTTGAATCCACCCCCAGGATCTCGAACGTCCAAGACCCTGTTATCAATAAAACATCACTTGAAATCAGCTTCGGAAGGCGAAAACAGAAGTAGACGATCATGTTGGTGAAGACCCAATCTAGACTGAGTACTGATGCTGTCAGACCCCACACAAACCGTTCGTTTTGAACACAGCCTGAAGAAGTCAGAATTCAGTTTGGATTGGATCTGGACCATATATATCCAGATCCCAATCCAAACCCATGTGTGGATTTGGATTTGGATCCAGAGATCCAATCCAATATCTACATCCATGGCCCACATCACCTTCTCATAAATGGAGGTGGGGCCCACTTGAAATTCATGTGAGATTATGGGCATGAGAGAGAGTGGGGGAGGATAAGATTAGAGTGTGGTTGTAATTAAGCTTGACTTGTGTGTCAAGTTTGGGGTTAATCATGTGGGTTAGCCTAATTAACATGGGTTTAAGCTTGTATTAGCCAAAACCTAACCTAGGGCTGCACCAACATGATGCAACAAGGTCTATGGGTTATGCAAATGGAGCTCCTTAAACCAATCCTAATCAAAAAACCCTAATCCTAGCCTTTTACCCTAATCCTGTCCTAATCCTAGCCTAATCACCTAACCCACTTCCCTAATCCCGGCCTAATCTCAACCTAATCACCTAACCCACTTCCCTAATCCTTCCCTAAACGTAGCCTAATTTCCTTAAACCTAGCCTAATCCTAGCCTAATCACCTAACCCACCTCACTAAACCTCACCCCAAAACCAACCCACCTAGCTAAACCCTAAACCCCTAAACCACCCTACCTAAACCTAGCACACAATCTACCCAAAACCCCTTGTATTAAAATATATGGCCCCTCCCCAAAACCAGCCCACCTTATCACCACACCACCACTACCTAAACCACCTTACCACCCTCCCAATACCAGCCCCAACCGCCATCTCCAACCCTATATAAACCCCCCCTAGTGGGCGGGTTTTAAAAAAGGATTGGCCAGCCCACCTTGGCCCAGCCGACTCCAGCCACCTTCCAGCCGAGCCTGCCACCTACACCACCGCTACCCACCACCAAGCCCTCCACCTACACCACCACTTTCAGCCGGCCAGCTTCCCGTCGCCACCACCTCGCTGCTAAATTCTACGCATCCAAGTCACCCGACTGTCCCTCTTCCATCCTCCGCCCCTCTTCATCACCCGGTTAGTACCTCAACCTAACTCTACCCCCTCTTCACTCCCCCTCCACTCTCAACTTCCCATTCGGCCAAACCTCCACCTTACAACCACCCGCCTTGAACCAGTTCCCCTAGCAACACCTGGCCACTCCACTTAGCTCCCTAGGACCTGTCCCTTCCACTCTCCACCAACCCTTAGTCCTACCTTACACCATACCCTAACTAGCTTCCTTCCCATCCACAACATCCCTAGCCACCCTAGCAGCCGGCCACCACCAAGCTTCTCTTAGTCGGCCACTCCAACCTATTGTACCAAACCCACTCGGCCAGCCATACACTCCCTTAGGCTCCCACTTAGTGCCACCTTTCCTAACACTACACCCTCCCTTAGTGACCCTACCTAGTCACCTTAGCCCAAAACACCAAGCAGCCCATTCCTAGCAGCCGGCCATCTTCAAGGCGCCCTTCCCGCGCACCCAAGACATCCGGCCAGCACTTCCCCCTTGCCGTTCAACTTCGAGGAGCTCCCTCTTGCAGCCCAAAGCGAAGCCAAGCCTACGCTCAAGCAAGTCACCTCCGGACCAGCTATAAGTAAGTGCCTAACTCGGTCCTTAGTTGTAGACTTGCTTAAATTAAATTTGATATGGGGTTGTAATAACGGAGCATTGTCTCCCCCCGCTTGTAATAACGTGGCTTAGCACACCCACACACACGTGCACTCTCTTAGTCGTGCACGATTTTGAACACACACGGGCCTAATCAGCCCTTTATATATAAATTTATGTATATACTTTAAATTACATAGGGTTTTGCTTAAGTTGGGTGTGTTGTCTTTCAATTCAAGCACGCACACACATTGAGCCTTCGCTCTTATTTGTAAGACCCAAGTAAGGGTCGTGTTATACTATCCTTGGGTTTATTTCATGTTGTGTGTGTAGTACTTCAATTCAAGCACTCACACACATTGAGCTTTCGCTCTTATTCCCAAGACCTTAGTTAAGGCCATACTGCAATTTATATTTGGGTTTAATTTCATGTCGTGTGCGTAGTACTTCAATTCAAGCACTCACACACATTGAGCTTTCGCTCTTATTCCCAAGACCTTAATTAAGGCCATACTGCAATTTATATTTGGGTTTAATTTCATGTTGTGTGTGTAGTACTTCAATTCAAGCACTCACACACATTGAGCTTTCGCTCTTATTCCCAAGACCTTAATTAAGGCCATATTGCAAGTTATATTTGGGTTTCATTTCATGTCGTGTGTGTAGTCTTTCAATTCAAGCACGCACCCACATTGAGCCTTCGCTCTTATTTGCAAGACCCGAGTAA
Organism: Brasenia schreberi; assembly: GCA_036023115.1. NCBI lineage: Eukaryota > Viridiplantae > Streptophyta > Magnoliopsida > Nymphaeales > Cabombaceae > Brasenia > Brasenia schreberi. The sequence continues at coordinate 28,019,220 of JAYKKT010000091.1, forward strand.
GGGCCCATATATACATTATATACGTATTTCCCTTCAGCATTTACATTACAAGTCATTTCCCTTTGGTTATTTCCCTTCAGCAATTTCCATTACAAGTCATTTCCCTTAAGTCATTTCCCTTCGGCATTGTCTTTAAATTCGGGTTTTCCCTTTGGAGTAGCGTGAGTTTGCATTGCATATACGCCATACCACAAGTTAGGACACATATTGCATCAAAGCAAACACCATACTCCTGTTCAAAATTCGCCACATTTAGTGGAGTGTTCATAACACACACCTAGGTGGCCCATAGAGGGATAAAAAGAAAGACTTAGGCACGTGCAAATCCACGTGATCTAAAATCTGGAAATCGTACTAAAAAGACCCAAATCAAACACCTCGAACCGCTTTCATAGGTCCTTCTATCCAAAACTCGATTTTTAAAGCGTACAGACTAACCCTTGCACATCGGTGTAAGAAGGTCTGCGACGACAAGAGCTTGCTTGCTCACGATCGCCACGTTAGAAGTAAGGTTAAAATATATCTTCGCTAGCTTAGGTAAGCTAGCTGGCAAGCCCTGTTTATTTAAATAGGACTTAGACACACGAAAGGATTCGCTCCAGGCCTAAAGAACCGGGAGGGGGAGATTTTCTGCGTCTACAGTAGATTGGCACGCCCGGTGGGAGGTGAGTCTTTCAAAAGTCGAGTTAGTCTAGAAACTTGCGAAAAATTTTCAAAGAGGTGTTGTTTTAACTTTGTTTTCTTTACTTGTACTTAGGAAATTTTGAAAAAGCTTGAAAAGCATGTCAAAATCCAATCCAAGTGAAGTGTCGAGCCAAGGCACATGCGCATCAAGTTCTCACTCTAGGAGGATTTTCAAAAACAAGATCAAACTAGACGAGATAGAGGACCTGAGAAGGGAATTCGAGGCCAAAATCGATGCTCTCAGCCAAGAGGCTGAAGTAGGCAATTCTTGTTCATCAAACGGTGAACAAAGGCCCAAGAAAAAATCTGAAAAACCTCGCAAGCACAAAGAGGCCTCCATAATGGAAGGCAACCAATACCACGAGTCCTTCACACAAAAGGACCGTAAAGCCCTACAGCAACTGCTGAAAGGGCAAATCAAAGAGAAAAGAAATTACGCCCTGTCTGATTTCCTTCCTATGGATTACGAAATGAACAGTGACGATGAAATACCGAACTTCCATCGGTATGATGGCATGGGAGACCCTAGGTCTCACTTGCAACTTTTCTCGCGTCGAGCCCATAAGAAGTAAAAGGACTCGATGAAATGGGTGTATTGGTTCCCTTTATCCCTTAAAGGCACAGCTGCCAAATGGCTGGCTTCCTACGATTTAAGCCAGTTCGCTACTTTTGAAGAGTTAGCGAACTACTTCATGCAAAAATTTGCACACAACGTAGAAGTCATGCCAACTTTAAACACCTTAAGGGATACGAAGCAAGGCATGAACGAAGACGTACATGCCTTCATTATACGATGGAGGTCACTTTTGGGCCAAGTGCAAGAACCCATATCCGAAGGATGCGCAGTCATGCTCATCCTGGATAACTTTAAAAGCGAGTTAAAGACCCTTCTCTCGCTCCACGAGATCTCAACTTTCCATAAGTTAATCAAAAAAGCATCCCTTTTTGAAACAAACTTGAGAAAAGGGACATACGATCACTTATGGAAAGGAAGTGTTGTTTCTAAAACCTGCTTGGAAAAGCCCATCACTTATGGGCTACCCACGATGGACAAAGGGGCAAAGCCCCATAAAATCGCCAATGTTCGGGTGGATCCAGGCGTAGCAGGCACTTCCAAAAATTTTGAAAAACTAGAAAACAAAAGGGAGAGAACCTTTCAAAAACCGGTTGAAAAACGGGAGTACACACCGCTGGGGCAACCTGTGTCGGAGGTCCTAGACCTCCTACTTGCCCAAGGCATGATAGAACTTCCCGAAATTCTCGAAGGAGTCACTTCTAAAGGGGGGCATTTAAATCGATTTTGTAAGTATCATCGGCTCAAAGGCCATGATACCAAATGTTGTTTCTTCCTTTTAAATAAAATTGAGAACTTGATAGCGGAGGGCCGGCTCCAAGTCACTGCGGAACCTGAGCCACCTCAAGCTATCTTCAAAGAACCCTTTCCCAAGCACGCCACTTGTGTGCCCATTCTTGTACTGTACAAGAAGCCCGCCCAAGTCATCATCCAGGGATCACCAAGAGCTGAATCCACATGCTAAACCAGTTTTAAAACTTCAAGGTTCTCCTCAACTCATACTTAGAGCCAATTTTAGTGCGAACCCTAGGCTGGTCGTGGGGGAAGTGACTAGATCTGGGAGGATCTATCAACCCCTGCACCTACAAAGTGTTAAAAAGGTGGTCAGTGTGCCTGGCCCCTCAAAAGCATGTATTCCTGGAGTTCTGCCAAAAGCAGACAAGGATAAAGTCATCCTAAATCCTTATGACTTCGAAAACCACCTTTCAAAGATTCCTATCCACATGTCTATCCTAGAGCTTATACAAACCTCGCCTAGGCATAGACTCGTGCTAGAGAAAATTCTAGAAAGAGCCAAGGTTGATTCGAACATAAGTCTGGAATCCCTGTCTGCCCAAGTGGCTTTAATAGGAGCAAAATCGCCCATCACTTTTTTGGAAGATGATATAGATAGACCCTACGAGTCCCATAACCAGGCCCTGCATATCGAGGTGGTTCTGAATAACCACTCTCTAGACAGGTGCCTAGTCGATTGGGGAGGAGGGCTCAACATCCTTCCACTTCATGTGGCGTATCAAATCGGAGTCACCTTGACTTCAGTGAACGCAAGCCCCATCGTTATCACTGGATACGATGGGAATGCGTCTAGGCCATTAGGATCAATCGAACTCTCAATGGAAACGGGAGGGATCACGCACACGGGGGTGTTCCATGTCTTGGACATCCACTCACATTATAACCTGTTGTTGGGAAGGCCTTGGATACATAGATTATGCGTTGTGCCATCCACCTTCCACAGGTGTGTCAAGATCCCTTTCAGGGACCAAGTCGTGGTGATCCTAGGTGAGAGTCACCCACAGCTTCAGGGGATCATAAACTCCCCTTGTTTATCGAGCTCCGAGGCCCATGAGGCTAACCACGGGCAGATTGTGATTGAGCCACCAAGGCTCGTATTAAACAACCCTAGGAAGGTTGTCTGTGTGAAGGGGCCTCCCAAAGCAGGCCCCCTCCCGATCTTAACCCTTATAGGAAAACCCAAGCATTCCCTATTTCCAAAGCCCCTGGACAAGAAGCCATATGAGCACAATATGGACGACAGCAAGTTCCAGGACCACGATCTTTATTAAAACTTTTCAAAGAAAAAAAAATCGTGAAACATGTTTGTAGACGCAGGAAAATCTCCGCTCGTCTGGCTTCTCAGGGCCTGGAGCGGATTCTCTCCTGCGTCTAAGGCCTATTTATATAAACAGGGCGCGCCAGCTAGCTTACCTAAGCTAGCGAAGATATATTTTAATCTGACTTCTAACGTGGTGACTGTGAGCAAGTGAGCTCTTGTCGTCGCAGACCTTCTTGCACCGATGCGCAAGGGTCAGTCTGTACGCTTTTAAAAATCGAGTTTTGGGATAGAAAAAGCTTACGAAGCGGTTCGAGGTGTTTTAATTCGGGTCTTTAATACGATGGCAGATTTTAGATCACGTGAGTTTGTACGTGCCTAAGTCTTTCCTTTTATCCCTTAATGGGCCACCTAGGTGTGTGTTATGAACACTCCACTACATGGGGCGAATTTTGAGCGGGAGTACGGGGCTTGCTTCGATGCAATATGCGTCCTACCTCGTGGTATGGCGTAGATGCAATGCAAACTCACGCTACTCCAAAGGGAAAACCCGAATGTAAAGACAATGCCGAAGGGAAATAACCGAAGGGAAATGACTTGTAATGTAAATGCCGAAGGGAGATATATATATAAGGTATATATATGGGCCCTTACTCGGGTCTTGCAAATAAGAGCGAAGGCTCAATGTGGGTGCGTGCTTGAATTGAAAGACTTACACACACGACATGAAATGAAACCCACATAGTATAGCTCGGCCCTTACTTGGGTCTTTCAAATAAGAGCGAAGGCTCAATGTGTGAGTGCTTGAATTGAAAGACTTACACACACAACATGAAATGAAACCCAAATAGTATAGCTCGGCCCTTACTTGGGTCTTTCAAATAAGAGTGAAGGCTCAATGTGGGTGTGTGCTTGAATTGAAAGACTTACACACACGACATGAAATGAAACCCAAATAGTATAACACGGCTGTAGACACGGAAAATTTTTCACTTGCGGGTTCTTAGGCCTGAAGTGAACCTTTTCGTGCTTACGTTCGCTTTTAGGGCGTGCCAGCTAGCTTACTCAAACTAGCGAAGTAGTTTTTGAAATATCTGACTTTTTGAAAGGCAATTGTAGGCAAGCGGGATCTTTTCGTCGCAGACCTTCTTGCACCGACGCGCAAGGGTCAGTCTGTACACTTAGAGACTTCGTTTAAAACAAGTTAAACTCAAAATCGATTTTTGAATGAACAGGTGTTTGAAAATCCTTTTGAAATCATGCACTTGGCGAGTTTTTGATTTGGGCGACCCTAAGTCTCTCAATTTTATCCATTTAGGCGTGTTTGCACGTTTTGTTCGGGTTTGTTCGATGCAGGTATGCAACCTAGCTTGAGTATGGCGAGTATGCGATGCAACTCGCACAACTTTAATGTAAAACCCGAAATTTAAAGACTTAGCAAAAGGGAAAACCCAAATTGAATGCAACTCACACGACTTGAATGTAAATTGCAGAAATTTAAATATATCTATATCTTAAGAGCGAAAAGGCTCAATGTGTGCGTGGGTGTTGTGTATAAATTGAAATGCAACACACGCAACTGAACCGTAAAACGCAGCAGAAGGGAGATATAGATATATATAAGAGCGAGAAGGCTCAATGTGAGTGAGTGCTTTGAGTGTATAAATTGAAAGGCAACTCACGCAACTTAAATTTAAAACCCAACTGAAAGGGAAATACGTATATATACGTAAGAGTGGAAAGGCTCAATGTGAGTGAGTGCTTTGAGTGTATAAAATGAAAGACAACTCACACGACTTGAACCTTAAAACCCAGCTGAATGTATATAAATAGGGCTATATCCTATGGGCTGTTGAGGCCCGTTTGTGTGCAAAAGTGTGCAGATAAGAGCGGAAAGGCTCGAGTGTACGTGTGTGTGTTTTGCACATATATATTACATCCGGGGGGAGACAATGCTCCGTTATTACAACCCCATATGACGAATTGAATTGAATAGAAAGGGATTTGATATATATCGAAATCAACTTACACTTTCCAGCCTTTTGAGTTAGGATCGTACAAGGGGCGAATCCGCCTTCTTCTTATGGAGTCCGGGGCATGTGGGAGCGAAGCCGGAGAGCTTGAGAGCTTGGAGAGACTTGAAGTTCCGAGAGCTGCAAGCTACAATGGGTTTGGGGCTAGTTGGGGCTGGTTTGGGCAAGGTAAGACTCGAGTCACCTTGGCTCGAGTGATTGGGTTTTTGTATGGGATTTGGCCAATGCTTGGTCTTGGTTTAGGTATAGTTTAGGCTTGGTATTAGGCCAGCATTTGGCCTTGGTTTAGGTATAGGATAGAGTTGGCTGGTCCTAGGTCAGGTGTTGGCTAAAGTTTTGAGATTTCGGCCAAGGTTCATGACCTTTGTTTGGTCTTGTGAGACTAGAGCCAAGGTGGCTCGAGTGGCATGGTTTTAGTATGGAATACGGCCAGCACTTGGCCTTAGTTTAGGTCTTGTGAAACTCGAGCCAAGGTGGCTCGAGTAGGGGTGACTTGCTCTAAGGTTCGGCCAAGGTTGTTGCGGGGTTGTCTTGGGTCGACTTGGGTAAGTATGGGGGAGGAAAAAGGCTCGAGCCAAGGTGGCTCGAGCTAGGTAGTTTCAAAGGGAAGTTCGGCCAGCACTTGGCCGAACTTTAGGTGGTTTAGGGAGGTTGTTTAGGGTGGTGTTTAGGTGGTGGTCTTAGGTAGGAGACTTGGTGAAAAACGGCCAGCACTTGGCTGGTTTGGTGGTGGTTTTAGGGGAAATCACGATTCGGGCTCACTCCCACCGGGCGTGCCAAATCTGTAGACACGGAAAATTTTTCCGTGTCTACAGATTTGGCACTCCCACCGTGACGACTTGGGCGGGCCTCTTGTATAATACAAGGATGGGCGCACAAGCAGGTCGACCAGGTTCGGGCTTTTGCGCTAGTTCCTTGGAAATGGTGAGGGTACATACCTCCTTTCCTTTCCCACTGCCACTGGCGTGTTTGGGAAAGGGTTCCTTGAAGATAGCTTGAGGTGGCTCAGGTTCCGCAGTGACCTGGAGCCGGCCTTCCGCTATCAAGTTCTCAATTTTATTTAAAAGAGAGAAGCATCGTTTGGTATCATGGCCTTTGAGCCGATGATACTTGCAAAATCGGTTTAAATACCCCCCTTTGGACGTGACTCTTTCGGGGATTTCAGGGAGTTCGATCATGCCCTGGGGAAGTAAGAGGTCTAGGACCTCCGACACAGGTTGCCCCAGCGGAGTGTACTCCCGTTTTTCAATCGGTTTTGAAAAATTGCGTTCTCTCTTATTTTCTATTTTTTCAAAATTTTTAGAAGTGCCTGCCATGCCTGGATCCACCCAGACATTGGCGATTTTGTGGGGCTTGGCCCCTTTGTCCGTCGTGGGCAGCCCATATGCAATGGGCTTTTCCAAACGGGTTTTTGGAATGGCACTTCCTTTCCATAAGTGGTCGTATGTCCCTTTTCGCAAGTTGGTTTCGAAAAGGGAGGCCTTTTTGATCAACTTATGGAAAGTTGAAATCTCATGGAGCGAGAGAAGGGTTTTTAACTCGCTTTTAAAATTATCCAGGATGAGTGTAGACGCGCGAAAATCCCCGCCTCTTCGTCCCTTCCGGGGGCTTGGAGTGGATCTTCTCGTGCGTCTAAGGCCTATGTATACAAATAGGGCGTGCCAGCTAGCTTACTTAAGCTAGCGAAGATATATTTAACACTGACTTCTAAACGTGGCGACTGTGAGCAAGTAAGCTCTTGTCGTCGCAGACCTTCTTGCACCGATGCGCAAGGGTCAGTCTGTACGCTTTTGCAAAAATCGAGTTTTGGGGAGAAAGTCTACGAAACGGTTCGAGGTGTCTATTTCGGGTCTTTAAGATGCGATTGCATGTTTTAGATCACGTGGATTTGCACGTGCCTAAGTCTTTTCTTTTATCCCTTTTTTGGGTCGCCTAGTTTGTGTGTTATGAACACTCCACTACATGGGCGAATTCGAGCGGGGCTTGCTTCAATGCAATATGCGTCCTACCTCGTGGTATGGCGTAGATGCAATGCAAACTCACGCTACTCCAAAGGGAAAACCCGAAATATAAAGACAATACTGAAGGGAAATAACAGAAGGGAAATAACCGAAGGGAAATAACCGAAGGGAAGTATGTATATATCTTATGTATATGAGCCCTTACTCGGGTCTTGCAAATAAGAGCGAAGGCTCAATGTGGGTGCGTGCTTGAATTGAAAGACTTACAGACACGACATGAATTTAAAACCCAAATATAAATTGCAGTATGGCCTTGACTAAGGTCTTGGGAGTAAGAGCGAAGGCTCAATGTGTGTGAGAGTGCTTGAATTGAAGTACTACACACACGACATAAATGAAACCCAAATATAACTGCAATAAGGCCTTTACTAAGGTCTTGGGAGTAAGAGCGAAGGCTCAATGTGTGTGAGAGTGCTTGAATTGAAAGACTTACTCACACGACATGAAATGAAACCCAAATAGTATAGGTCGGCCCTTACTTGGGTCTTTCAAATAAGAGCGAAAGCTCAATGTGTGTGAGAATGCTTGAATTGAAAGACTTACTCACACGACATGAAATGAAACCCAAATAGTATAGGTCGGCCCTTACTTGGGTCTTTCAAATAAGAGTGAAAGCTCAATGTGTGTGAGAGTGCTTGAATTGAAAGACAACGCACCCAACTTAAACAAAAACCCTTCGAAAATGAAAGTATATATACACTTATATATTAGGGGCTGATTAGGCCCGTGTGTGTTCAAAATTGTGCACGACTAAGAGAGTGCACGTGTGTGGTTGTGCCAAGCCACGTTATTACAAGCGGGGGGAGACTATGCTCCGTTATTACAACCCCGTATCAAATTGAATTTCAAGCAAGTGTACGACTAAAGACCGAGTTTAGACACTTACGAGTAGCTGGTCCGTAGAGGTCTTGCTTGAACGTGGGCTTGGCCTTGGGCTGCAAGTGGGAGCTCCGCGAAGGTAGGTGATCAAGGGTGCTGGCCGGCTGCAAGTGGGGCGCGGGATAGGCGCCTCGGAGGTGGCCGGCGGCAAGTAGATGGCGCCTCAAGGTAAGGGGTTTAAATGGCTGAATGAGTGGGTTCTTAGGGTCACTAGGGGAGTTGGGAGTTTAGGGAAACTGGACCTAAAAGGTGAGCTGGTGGGAGGGCCGAGTAGGACACCTAGGGGGGTTGGCCGAATGGGAGATGGTGGCTAAGTAGTGGCCAGCAACTTGGGTTATACTAGGTTCGGCTAGGTTTAGGTGGTGGTGGCAAAAGGGCTGAGATGAAGGTAGGATGGGTGGCTAAGAGTGGAGAGGTGGAAGAGAGGGGCTTTGAGGGAGTTCGGGGCACTTACCGAATGGGGAGAGGTGACGAGTGAAGTGAGAAGGTGGCGGGCAGGTGGCTGTCGGCTGGTTCGGTTGGGTGAAGATGATGGCGTCCGGTTGAGGGGTGGTGGTGGTGGATGGAAGAGGGAAGGTGGCGGAGCAGGTGGCGGCTGGTGGAGCAGCTGGAGCAGGCCAAGGTGGGGAGTCGTCCCGGCTGGGTGAGAGAAGGGAGAAGGAGAGGGCCCGATTGGGTGAGGTAGTGGTTCCCACTTGGAAAACCCGCCCACAAGGAGGGGGGTTTAAATAGGGGATGGGTAGGTCGGTTAGGGCTGGGCTGTGGGTAGTGGTTAGGTGGTTTAGGTAGGGTGGTATGTAGATAAGGTGGGCTGGAAGGGGTTGGGCCAGATATTTCAAAACTAGGGGTTTGGGTAAATCGTGGGCTAAGGGTGGTTTAGGGGTTTAGGGCTAGGTTAGGTGGTTGGGTTTTAGGGTGAGGTTTAGTGAGCTAGGTTAGGTGATTAGGCTAGGTTTAGGCTAGGATTAGGGAAATTAATCTAAGTTTAGGGAAGGATTAGGGAAGTGGGTTAGGTGATTAGGTTGGGATTAGGACGGGATTAGGGAAGTGGGTTAGGTGATTAGGCTCAGATTAGGGGTGGATTAGGGATTTAAGTTAGGTTTAGGCATTTTGGGCTAAGTTTAGGTGAAGGAGCTCCCTTAGCATGGCCCATAGACCTTGATCACCCCATGTTGGTGCAGCCCTAGGTTAGGTTTTAGCTAATTACAAGCTTAAACCCACTCAATTAGGCTAACCCACATGATTAACCCAAACTTGACACACAAGTCAAGCTTAATACAACACTCTTGATATTTTTCAACCCCACTCTCTCTCATGCCCAATATCCCACGTGAAACTCAAGTGGGCCCCACCTCCATTTATGAGAAGGTGATGTGGGCCATGGATATGGATATGGGATTGGATCTCTGGATCCAAATCCAAATCCAAGTCCACATATGGGTTTGGATTGGAACCTGGATATATATGGTCCAGATCCAATCCAAACTGAACTCTGACTCCTTTGAGCTGGGTTCGAAACGGACGATTCGTGCGGGGCCTGACAGCATCAGTACTCCGTCTGCGTTGGGTCTTCGCCAACATGGTCGTCCGCCTCCGTTTCTACCTTCCGGAGATGACTTCAAATGCTATTTTGGTAAGAACAGGGTCTTGGACGTTCGAGATCCTGGGGTATGAATCAGATACAAGAGTTGCTGTGCCGGGCTCGACAGGTGCTCCGGTTCCGGGCTCTTCTTGGCTCTCCTGGTCCTGTCTTGATCGGGCCAAGCCACTTTGGGGTTTCAAAACATGTTTTTAAAAGGTTTTTCAAAAGCTATATCATATGTTTTTGAAAGATAAAGTTTGAAACATATATACAGGGTTGTTTGGAAGGCTCCTGGGTTTCCAAACTCAAAAATGGCCCTTTGAGGCTGCTTGTATACAACCAGATGGATTTTGAGAAATTCGTGGGATTTCGGGGTGTTTACAATGAGCATTACTGCGCATCCTTCGGATATGGGCTCTCGCACTTGGCCCAAAAGAGACCTCCATCTTATAATGAAGGCATGCACGCCTTCGTTCATGCCTTGCTTTGTATCCCTTAGGGTATTCAGGGTTGGCGTGACTTCCACGTTGTGTGCAAATCTTTGCATGAAGCAGTTCGCTAACTCTTCAAAAGTAGCGAACTGGCTTAAGTCGTAGGAAGCCAGCCATTTGGCAGCTGTGCCTTTAAGGGATAGAGGGAACCAATACACCCATTTCATCGAGTCCTTTTTTTTCTTGTGGGCTCGACGTGAGAAAAGCTGCAAGTGAGACCTAGGGTCTCCCATGCCATCATACCGATGGAAGTTCGGTATTTCATCGTCACTGTCTATTTCGTAATCCATAGGAAGGAAATCAGACAGGGCGTAGCTTCTTTTCTCTTTATTCTGCCCTTTCAGCAGCTGCTGTAGGGCTTTACGGTCCTTTTGTGTGAAGGACTCTGGTATTGGTTGCCTTCTATTACGGAGGGCTCTTTTTGCTTGCGAGGTTTTTCAAATTTCTTTTTAGGCCTTTGTTCACCGTTCGATGAACATGAATCGCCTACTTCAGCCTCTTGGCTGAGAGCATCGATTTTGGCCTCAAACTCCCTTCTTAAGTCCTCGATTTCATCTAGTTTTATTTTGTTTTTGAAAATCCTCCTAGAGTGAGAACTTGATGCGCATGAGCCTTGGCTCGACACTTCACTTGGATTGGATTTTGACATGCTTTTCAAGCTTTTTCAAAACTTCCTAAGTACAAGCAAAGAAAACAAGTTAAAACGACACCTTTATAAAATTTTCGCAAGACTTCTACAAGTAAACTCGATTTTTGAAAAGGCTCACGTCCCACCGGGCGTGCCAATATCTGTAGACGCGCGAAAATCCCCGAAGGAGTCACGTCCAAAGGGGGGTATTTAAACCGATTTTGCAAGTATCATCGGCTCAAAGGCCATGATACCAAACGATGCTTCTCTCTTTTAAATAAAATTGAGAACTTGATAGCAGAAGGTCGGCTCCAGGTCACTGCGGAACCTGAGCCACCTTAAGCTATCTTCAAGGAACCCTTTCCCAAACACGCCAGTGGCAGTGGGAAAGGAAAGGAGGTATGTACCCTCACCATTTCCAAGGAACTAGCACAAAAGCCCGAACTTGGTCGACCTGCTTGTGCGCCCATCCTTGTATTATATAAGAGGCCCGCCCAAGTCGTCATTCGGGGACCACCAAAAGTGGAAACCCCGGCAAAACCAGTTTTGAAAATCCAAGGTTCTCCTCAGCTCATCCTTAGAGCCAAGTTTAGCGTGAACCCTAGGTTGGTCGTGGGGGAAGTCACTAGATTCGGGAGGATCTACCAACCCCCGCACCTTCAAGGTGCTGAAAAGGTGGTTAGTGTGCCCGGCCCCTCAAAAGCATGTATCCCTAGTGGTCTGCTAAAAGCAGATAAGGACAAAGTCATCCTAAATCCTTATGATTTCGAAAACCACCTTTCAAAGATTCCTATTCACATGTCTATCCTAGAGCTTATCAAAACCTCGCCTAGGCATAGACTTGTCTTAGAGAAAATTCTAGAAAGGGCCAAGGTTGATTCGAATATAAGTATGGAATCCTTGTCTGCCCAAGTGGCTTTATTAGGAGCAAAATCGCCCATCACCTTTTCGGAAGATGATGTAGATAGACCCTACGAAACCCATAACCAGGCCCTGCATATCGAGGTGGTTCTAAACAACCACTCTCTGGACAGGTGCCTAGTCGATGGTGGAGGAGGGCTCAACATCCTTCCACTTCATGTGGCGTACAAAATCGGAATCACCTTGACTTCAGTAAAACCAAGCCCCATCGTTATCACTGGATACGATGGGAATGCGTCTAGACCTTTAGGATCCATCGAACTCCTAATGGAAACGGGAGGGATCGAACACACGGGGGTGTTCCAAGTCTTAGACATCCACCCCCATTATAACCTGTTGCTGGGAAGACCCTGGATACACAGTTTGTGCGCTGTGCCATCCACCTTCCACAGGTGTGTCAAGATCCCTTTTGGGGACCAGGTCGTAGTGATCCTAGGTGAGAGTCACCCACAGCTTCAGGGGATCATAAATTCCCCTTGTTTATCAAGCTCCCAGGCCCATGAGGCTAACCTGGGGCAAATCATGGTTGAGCCACCTCGGCTCGTATTGAACAACCCTAGGAAGGTTGTATGTGTGAAGGGGCCGCCCAAAGCAGGCCCCCTCCCGACTCTAATCCTCCTAGGAAAACCCAAACGTTCCCTATTTCCAAAACCCCTGGACAAAAGGCCATACGAGCCTAATATGGACGATAGCATGTTCCAGGACCACGACTTATATCCCATCTTTTCAAAAAACAAAAGGTCGTGGAACATGTTATTGAACATGGGCTACACGCCCTACAAAAGTCTAGGGGCACAAAACCAGGGTCTCCTAGAGCCCATCCTTCCTAGGGCCAACCCAAGCCGATATGGGATCGGCTATACTCCCCGAATACCGCCGGAGCCACCCCCTGTGACCACCTGGGTCAAGGGTGCCCCGGAGCCTGTCTTAGAAGAGACCTATGGTTTAGACTTCCTATTCCGAGCCTAACCCGTAGTGTTTTCCCTTTGTAGGTATGAAGGAAGATCCCTTTTTCTAAAAATACCAAAAACATTTGAAAACTTAAAATCAAAAAAATCGAAAAAACAAGAAAAACCAAAAACAATGGAAAAACAAAAACTCGAAAAAAGAGTGCTTTGTATAGTTCCCAAAGTTCTTGTTTTACAAAAACCCAAAAAAATCGAAAATTTGGAAAATACCAAAAAGATTTTGTACATAGCTGCTCCTGGTAAGACTTTGGCAAAAGAAAAGGATTTCGAAAGAAGCGTCGTCTGCATAGCCAGACCAAAAATTTCGAAATCACTTGAAAATCCAAGTACAAAACCAGGTCATTTTGAAAACCACACATCAAGTTCCCTCGGGTCTATAGCCCACGAGAATGATCAAAGCCCAAAAGTGGATCCCCTTGAGGAAGATCCCACTTCTGAGCTCCCAAAATTTCATAAAATTCTCAATTTTGAAAGACCTTCCCAATCAGTAGGAGGAGATTTCATAGAGGTGAACCTAGGGGATGATTCCAATCCCAAATCCATCAAAATAGGCGCATGTTTGCATGAACATGAAAAGTTAGCATTCATTGCATTTCTACGAACCTATTTAGATGTGTTTGCAAGGACGTATGAAGACATGCCGGGCATAGATCCCAGCATTGTCGAGCATCGTCTTCCCTTAGATGTAGGTGTAAAACCAATAAAGCAGAAGCTTAGGAAAATACACCCGAATGTACACACACAAGTCAAAGAGGGTTTAGAAGATCTGCTAAAAGCCGGATTTATAAAACCCATTGTGTATTCTGATTGGTTGTCAAATATTGTTGTAGTTCAAAAAACCAATGGGAAAATTCGAATATGCATCGATTTCAGAAACCTGAATAAAGCCACTCCAAAGGATAATTATCCTTTACCAAACATAGATTTGATAGTCGATAGTACTGCAAATCATGAAATGTTTTCATTCATGGATGGCTATTCAGGCTATAATCAAATCAAACTAAGTCCACGAGATCAGGGTAAGACCGCCTTCACAACCCCATGGGGCACATACTGCTATACAGTCATGCCCTTTGGTTTGAAAAATGCCGGCGCAACATACCAACGAGCCATGAACACGATCTTCCATGATCAAATTCATGAGCTTGTAGAAGTGTATGTAGATGATCTCTTGGCGAAATCCAAAACCCGATGCACCCATATCGAATGTTTACAAAAGATTTTTGAAAGGCTTAGACTTTACAAAGTAAAGCTAAACCCTCAAAAATGTGTGTTCGGGGTAGAATCAGGGAAGCTTCTAGGCTTTATGGTGAGCCAAAGGGGAATAGAAGTCGACCCCTCTAAGTGTCGAGCCATCACAGACATGGCTCCACCCTCCAATCTCACCCAAGTCCGCAGCCTCCAGGGTCGATTACAATCTGTGCGCCGATTCGTATCGAATTTGGCAACTAGATGCGAACCCTTCAACAAACTGTTAAGGAAGGGTACGAAATTCTTATGGGATGACGAATGCCAAAAGTCCTTCGAGAGACTGAAGGCATACTTGGTTAATCCCCCCGTTTTGAATCCTCCAAAACAAGGAAAACCGCTTTTATTATACATCTCCGTGCATATAAACGCTTTAGGAGCCCTGTTGGCTCAATACGAGGATGACACCCATAAGGAGTATGCCATCTACTATATTTCGAAAACTCTCTTGGCTTATGAACGAAATTATCAAGCCATGGAGAAGACGTGCTTGGCCCTAGTCTGGGCCTGCCAGAAATTCAGACACTATTTCCTAGATCATGAGATCTGGATAGTGTCCAAGCTTGATCCAATCAAGCACTTGTTCGAAAAACCCATTCTCACGGGTAGATTGGGCAAATGACAACTTCTTCTAATGGAGTATGATCTGAAATACCATCACCAGATCTCCATTAAGGGGAAAGCCCTAGCAGATTACGTGGCTGACTTCCCCTTAGAGGACGCAAATCCCACTCTTGTCGAAATGCCTGATGAAGGCATATTGCAAAACCATTTTCAAAACCACATTTTGGCAAATTCTTTCGAAAACCAAGTGTGGAAGATACACTTCGACGGGGCACGCAACCAACGAGGGGCTGGTGCCGGGATCATCCTAATCTCCCCTGAAAAGGGCGAGATTCCCATAGCAGTCCGCTTAGATTTCGAATGTTCCAACAACGTAGCTGAGTATGAAGCACTCATACAAGGCTTAAAGATTTTGAAAACTCTAGGGGCATCATGCATCGAGGTCTTTGGAGATTCGCTCCTTGTCATAAACCAGGTTTTAAAAATTTGGCAAGTACGTAATGAGAAACTACTTCCATATCACGAGTTGAACACTCGATTGGTCCAATCCTTCCAGTCGTGTAAGCTCACACACGTAGGAAGAGAGGACAATGGCATCGCCGACGCCCTCTCTTCCTTGGGTTCAGCCCTGAAGGTCGATCCCATTTCAGGGACCAGATCCTTGGAAATATGGCATGTGCCCCATCCATCCACACACGACTTGGATATTTGCCAAAACAACCCAGAGTCTGTTGAAAAACCCTGGTTCTATGACATAAAACAATTTTTAGAAAATGGGGGATTCACCGAGGATGCCACGTCCAAAGATAAGGCATTCATTCGTAAGATTTCGACCCGATACACCATTCTGGGTGGGGTCTTATACAAAAAGAGTTTTACCGGCATTCTGCTTAGGTGTATCGACCTAGAGGAGGCTAGGATAGTGATGCATGAGTTCCACGATGGAGAATGTGGAGGTCATGTTAATGCCAACATGATGGCAATGAAAATACTTAGAGGGGGTTATTTTTGGTCCACCCTGAAAAAGGATTGTCACGATCATGTTAGGAAGTGTCATCCATGTCAAGTGCATGGGCACGCCATTCATATCCCTTCATCTGCATTGCATTCCGTGGTCAGCCCCTGGCCATTTACCATGTGGGCGTTTGACATTGTAGGCCCAATATTTCCAAAGGCCTCGAATGGGCATCGTTTTATTTTAGCAGCCCCGGAGTATTTCTCCAAGTGGGTGGAAGCCATTTCCCTAACAAATGTAATGGGGCAACATGTGGTGGCTTTCATCCGAAGGAATATCTTGGCTCGATTTGGGGTTCCACGAGACCTTGTGTCTGATAATGGTACCCCATTCAAGAATGAGCGGATGGTCAAGTTGTGCAACACGTATGGCATAACTCACCACTTCTCCTCGCCCTACTACCCTCAAGGCAACGGCCAAGCCGAAGCTACAAACAAGACTCTCATTGGTATCATTGAGAAAACCTTAGAGAAGGGTAGGATGTGGCACGAGAAGCTGGATGAAGCCTTATGGGCTTATAGGACTTCCATCCGGACTCCCACGAACGCCACACCATTCGAGTTGGTCTATGGCACAAACGCCATTCTGCCCATTCATACCCAACTGCATTCATTTCATACATCTATAGCACTCGACCTCCCCCTAGAGACGCTTCAGCATGCTAGGATGGCCGAACTAGATTTGCTAGATGAGAGGCGACTCCTTGCCATGGATCATGCTCGCGCATACCGGCAAAGGATAGCCCGACATTATAGCAAACACATGAGACCTCGCCACTTTGAAGTGGGAGATCTGGTCTTAAAAACCATCCACCAGCGTGGCCCACACCCCTTAGGCAAGTGGCGCCCCAACTGGGATGGACCCTATGTTGTACGAGCAACCACGACGAACAATTCGTATTGGTTGATCGATGTAGAAGGTAGGAATTTAGCAGATCCTATCAATATTCAATACTTAAAGAAGTATCATGTGTAGGACCTGGATTAAATTCCAGTTTTCGAAAATTTTATAGGGATAGCTGCCCTGAGACATGTGAATAAGGTGCAAAGGCAAACTCGTGTGAACCTAAGTGAGAGAATTCGCACTTGTGAAAGAGTGGAGTTTTCAAAATCGTGGTTCCATTTCAAAATCCTTCATCTTACAAAGAAAGGCCTAGTTCAACATAGCAAGATACTTGCAAGTAGTACGTGCTATTTCTAAATAGGCTGATCTGGAATGGATCGAGTGTAGGCTTGGGATAAGTCCTCCCCTCTTCTCTTCTCCTTCCAAAAGGAAAACAAAGGCCCAAAACAAAAGGGAATTTCCCCTTTAAAGTCTCTTTCCAAAAGAAAGAAACCAGACTTCAAAAAGAAAAATCGATTCTCTTATGAAAAAGAGGGATTAAAAAAAAAAAAAAAAATACTCCCAAAGGGAGACCCTCTATGGAAAAAAGGAAAAAGAGGCAAAAAAGGCTCAAAAAGAGCAGTTTTCCGCCTTCTATGCCTTAAACCACGGGACGCTTCAGAAGGGACCGTGGTATCTCTTTCCCATCCCTGGCTTATCCCAAGCTAAAGCATGGTTCATTTCGAGGAATCCTAAAGTAAAAATAGGATTTACTTACTTGAATTTCATCTTGTTTGAGAATTCGACGTTTCGAGTAAGACGTAGGAATTTGAAATGAAGCTTGTTTTCTTATAAAACCTCCGCTAGATAAGCGAGTGTTAAGACTCAAACAAGGGCAAGCACGAAGAGCTCGAGATCCTTAGGAAATAAGTTTTGTAAATAAACCATGCTTATCTACAAAAGCATATGGGATCGTCCCATTTTAGCAAAATCTCAATTTTACAAACTCTGGTAGGAGGAGATATCACGCCAAAGGGTTTACTTATGGAATCTGGTCCTAAATGGGATCATGTTTATGCAAGTACCATGCGTGGAATGCAAATGACATGGGTGTGGTGCCAAGAGTGGCGACCTCCCAGAGACCAGATGTGGTCGAACTCTAGAGACTTACAAGGTCTATTGCTCCAAGTGAGCAAATCCTATGCTGTTCGATGTTCGGTTTTCAAAACTTATTTACAAAAGCTATTTACAAAAGGGACAACTGCCCTTGTTTGAGTCTTAACACTCGCTTATCTAGCGGAGGTTTTATAAGAAAACAAGGCCTATTTCAAATTCCTATGCCTTACTCGAAACGTCGAATTCTCAAACAAGATGAAATTTAAGTAAGTAAATCCTATTTTTACCTTAGGATTCCTCGAAATGAGCCATGCTTTAGCTTGGGATAATCCAGGGATGGGAAAGAGATACCACAGTCCCTTCTAAAGCGTCTCGTGGTTTAAGGCATAGAAGGCGGAAAACTACTCTTTTTGAGCTTTTTGGCCTCTTTTTCATTTTTTTTCATAGAGGGTCTCCCTTTGGGAGTATTTTTTCTTTAATCCCTCTTTTTCACAAGAGAATCGATTTTTCTTTGGAATCCTGGTTTCTTTCTTTTGGAAAGATACTTGAATGGGAAATTCCCTTTGTTTGGGCCGTGTTTTTCCTTTTGGAAGGAGAAGAGATGAGGGGAGGACTTATCCCAAGCTCACACTCGATCCATTCTAGATCAGCCTATTTAGAAATAGCACGTACTACTTGCACGTATCTTGCTATGTTGAACTAGGCCTTTCTTTGTAAGAAGAAGGATTTTGAAATGTAACCACGATTTTGAAGACTCCACTCTTTCACAAGTGCGAATTCTCTCACTTAGGGTCACACGACTTTGCCTTTGCACCTTATTCTCATGTCTTAGGGCAACTATCCCTCAAATTTTTGAAAACTGGAATTTAATCCAAAATCCTACACATGATACTTCTTTAAGTATTGGATATTGATAGGATCTGCTAAATTCCTACCTTCTACATTGATCAACCAATACGAATTGTTCGTGGTGGTTGCTCGTACAACATAGGGTCCATCCCACTTGGGGCGCCACTTTCCGAGTGGATGTGGGCCACGATAGTGGATGATTTTCAAAACTAGATCCCCCACTTCAAAGTGGCGAGGTCTTATGTGTTTGCCATAGTGTCGGGCTATCCTTTGCCGGTATGCACGAGCATGATCCATGGCAAGGAGTCGCCTCTCATCTAGCAAATCTAGTTCGGCCATCCTAGCATGCTGAAGCGTCTCTAGGGGGAGGTTGAGTGCAATGGATGTATGGAATGAATGCAGTTGAGTATGAATGGGAAGAATGGCGTTTGTGCCATAAACCAATTCGAATGGTGTGGCATTCGTGGGAGTCCGGATGGAAGTCCTATAAGCCCATAAGGCTTCATCCAGCTTCTCGTGCCACGTCCTACCCTACTCTAAAGTCTTCTCAATTATGCTAATGAGAGTCTTGTTTGTGGCTTCGGCTTGGCCGTTGCCTTGAGGGTAGTAGGGCGAAGAGAAGTGGTGAGTTATGCCATACGTGTTGCACAACTTAACCATTCGCTCGTTCTTGAATGGGGTATCATTGTCAGACACAAGGTCTCATGGAACCCCAAATCGAGCCAAGATATTCCTCCGGATGAAAGCCACCACATGTTGCCCTAGCACGTTGGTTAGGGAAATGGCTTCCACCCATTTGGAGAAATACTCCGTGGCTACTAAAATAAACCGATGCCCATTCGAGGCTTTTGGAAATATCGGGCCTACGATGTCAAACGCCCACATGGTAAATGGCCAGGGGCTGACCACGGAATGCAATGCAGATGAAGGGATATGAATGGCGTGCCCATGCACTTGACATGGAGGACACTTCCTAACATGATCGTGGCAATCCTTTTTCAGGGTGGACCAAAAATAGCCCCCTCTAAGTATTTTCATTGTCATCATATTTGCATTGACATGGCCTCCACATTCTCCATCGTGGAATTCATGCATCACTATCCTAGCCTCCTCTAGGTCGATACACCTAAGCAGAATGCCGGTAAAACTCTTTTTGTATAAAACCCCACCCAAAATGGTGTATCGGGTCGAAATCTTACGAATGAATGCCTTATCTTTGGATGTGGCATCCTCGGTGAATCCCCCATTTTCTAGAAATTGTTTTATGTCATAAAACCAGGGTTTTTCAATAGAGTCTGGGTTATTTTGGCAAATATCCAAGTCGTGTGTGGATGGGTTTGGCGCATGCCAAATTTCTAAAGATCGGGTCCCTGAAATGGGATCGACCTTTAGGGCTGAACCCAAGGAGGAGAGGGCATCGGCGATGCCATTGTCCTCTCTTCCTACGTGTGTGAGTTTACACGATTGGAAGGATTGGACCAATCGAGTGGCCAACTCGTGATATGGAAGTAGTTTCTCATTACGTACTTGCCAAATTTTCAAAACCTGGTTTATGACAAGGAGCGAATCCCCAAAGACCTCGATGCATGATGCCCCTAGAGTTTTCGAAATCCTTAAGCCTTGTATGAGTGCTTCATACTCTGCTATGTTGTTGGAACATTCGAAATCTAAGCAGACTGCTATAGGAATCTCGCCCTTTTCAGGGGAGATGAGGACGACCCCGGCACCAACCCCCCGTTGGTTTCATGCCCCATCGAAGTGCATCTTCCATACTTAGTTTTCAAAAGAATTTGCCAAAATGTGGTTTTGAAAATGGTTTTGTAATATGCCTTCATCAGGCATTTCAACAAGCGTGGGATATGCGTCCTCTAAGGGGAACTCAACCACGTAATCTGCTAGGGCTTTCCCCTTAATGGAGATCTAGTGATGGTATTTCAGATCATACTCCATTAGAAGGAGTTGCCATTTGCCCAATCTACCCGTGAGAATGGGTTTTTCGAACAAGTGCTTGATTGGATCAAGCTTGGACACTATCCAGATCTCATGATCTAGGAAATAGTGTCTGAATTTCTGGCAGGCCCAGACTAGGGCCAAGCACGTCTTCTCCATGGCTTGATAATTTCGTTCATAAGCCAAGAGAGTTTTCGAAATGTAGTAGATGGCATACTCCTTATGGGTGTCATCCTCGTATTGAGCCAATAGGGCTCCCAAAGCATTCGCATGCACAGAGATGTAAAGTAAAAGCGGTTTTCCTTGCTTTGGAGGGTTCAAAACGGGGGGATTAACCAAGTATGCCTTCAGTCTCTCGAAGGACTTCTGGCATTCGTCATCCCATAAGAATTTCGTGCCCTTCCTCAACAGTTTGTTGAAGGGTTCGCATCTAGTCGCCAGATTCGATATGAATCGGCGAACGGATTGTAAACGACCCTGGAGGCTACGGATTTGGGTGAGATTGGAGGGTGGAGCCATGTCTATGATGGCTCGACACTTAGAGGGGTCGACTTCTATACCCCTTTGGCTCACCATAAAGCCCAAAAGCTTCCCTGATTCTACCCCGAATACACATTTTTGAGGGTTTAGCTTTACTTTGTAAAGCCTAAGCCTTTCGAAAATTTTTTGCAAACATTCGATGTGAGTACATTGGGTTTTGGATTTTGCCAAGAGATCATCTACATACACTTCCACGAGCTCATGAATCTGATCATGGAAGATCGTGGTCATGGCTCGTTGGTATGTTGCGCCGGCATTTTTCAAACCAAAGGGCATGACTTTATAGTAGTACGTGCCCCATGGGGTTGTGAAGGCGGTCTTACCCTGATCTCGTGGACTTAGTTTGATTTGATTATAGCCTGAATAGCCATCCATAAACGAAAACATTTCATGATTTGCAGTACTATCGACTATCAAATCTATGTTTGGTAAAGGATAATTATCCTTTGGAGTGGCTCTATTCAGGTTTCTGAAATCGATGCATATTCGAATTTTCCCATTGGTTTTCCGAACTACAATGATGTTTGACAACCAATCAGAATACGCAATGGGTTTTATAAATCCGGCTTTTAACAGATCTTCTAAACCCTCTTTGACTTGCGTGTGTACATTCGGGTGTATTTTCCTAAGCTTCTACTTTATGGGTTTTACATCCGCATCTAAGAGAAGACGATGCTCGACAATGCTGGGATCTATGCCCGGCATGTCTTCATACGTCCATGCAAACACATCTAAATAGGTTCGTAGAAATGCAATGAATGCTAACTTTTCATGTTCATGCAAACATGCGCCTATTTTGATGGATTTGGGATTGGAATCATCCCCTAGGTTCACCTCTATGAAATCTCCTCCTACTGATTGGGAAGGTCTTTCAAAATTGAGAATTTTATGAAATTTTGGGAGCTCAGAAGTGGGATCTTCCTCAAGGGGATCCACTTCTGGGCTTCGATCATTCTCGTGGGCTATAGACCCGAGGGAAGTTGATGCGTGGTTTTCAAAAAGACCTGGTTTTGTACTTGGATTTTCAAGTGATTTCGAAATTTTTGGTCTGGCTATGCAGACAATGTTTCTTTCGAAATCCTTTTCTTTTGCCAAAGTCCTACCAGGAGCAGCTATATACAAAATCTTTTTGGTATTTTCCAAATTTTCGATTTTTTTGGGTTTTTGTAAAACAAGAACTTTAGGAACTATACAAAGCACTCTTTTTTCGAGTTTTTGTTTTTCCATTGTTTTTGGTTTTTCTTGTTTTTCAATTTTTTTGATTTTAAGCTTTTCAAATGTTTTTGTGTTTTTTATAAAAGGGATCTTCCATCATACTTACAAAGGGAAAACACTACGTGTGAGCTTGGCGATCCCATATCGGCTTGGATTGGCCCTAGGAAGGATGGGATCTAGGAGACCCTGGTTCTGCACCCCTAGACTCTTGTAGGGCGTGTAGCCCATGTTCAACAACATGTTCCATGATTTTTTGTTTTTTGAAAAGGTGTGATATAAATCGTGGTCCTAGAACATGCTGTCATCCATATTGTACTCATATGGCTTTTTGTCCATGGGCTTTGGAAATAGGGAACGCTTGGGTTTTCCTAGAAGGGTTAGAATCGGGAGGGGGCCTACTTTGGGTGGCCCCTTCACACATACAACCTTCCTAGGGTTGTTTAACACGAGCCGGGGTGGCTCAACCATAATTTGCCCCAGGTTAGCCTCATGGACCTGGGAGCTCGATAAACAAGGGGAGTTGATGATCCCCTGAAGCTGTGGGTGACTCTCACCTAGGATCACTTCGACCTGGTCCCTAAAAGGGATCTTGACACACCTGTGGAAGGTGGATGGCACAGCGCACAAGCTGTGTATCCAGGGTCTTCCCAGCAACAGGTTATAATGGCGGTGGATGTCCAAGACATGGAACACCCCCGTGTGTACGATCCCTCCCGTTTCCATTGAGAGTTCGATTCATCCTAATGGCCTAGACGCATTCCCATCGTATCCAGTGATAACGATGGGGCTTGGGTTCATTGAAGTCAAGGTGACTCCGATTTGATATGCCACATGAAGTGGAAGGATGTTGAGCCCTCCTCCCCAATCGACTAGGCACCTGTCTAGAGAGTGGTTATTCAGAACCATCTCGATATGCAGGACCTGGTTATGGGACTCGTAGGGTCTATCTACATCATCTTTCGAAAAAGTGATGGGCGATTTTTCTCCTATTAAAGCCACTTGGGCAGATAGGGATTCCGGACTTATGTTCGAATCAACCTTGGCTCTTTCTAGAATTTTCTCTAGCACGAGTCTATGCCTAGGCGAGGTTTGTATAAGCTCTAGGATAGACATGTGGATAGGAATCTTTGAAAGGTGGTTTTTGAAGTCATAAGGATTTAGGATGACTTTATCCTTGTCTGCTTTTGGCAGAACACCAGGGATACATGTTTTTGAGGGGCCAGGCACACTGACCACCTTTTTAGCACCTTGTAGGTGCAGGGGTTGATAGATCCTCCCGGATCTAGTCACTTCCCCCACGACCAGCCTAGGGTTCACGCTAATTTAGGATCTAAGGATGAGTTGAGGAGAACCTTGGAGTTTCAAAACTGGTTTTGCCAAGGATTCCACTTTTGGTGGTCCCCGAATGACGACTTGGGCGGGCTTCTTGTATAATACAAGAGTGGGCGCACAAGTGGGTCGACCAGACTCTGGTTTTTGCGCTAGTTCCTTAGAAAAGGGGAGGGTACATACCTCCTTTCCTTTCCCACTGCCATTGGCGTGTTTGGGAAAGGGTTCTTTAAAGATAGCTTGAGGTGGCTTAGGTTCCGCAGTGACCTGGAACCGGCCCTCCGCTATCAAGTTCTCAATTTTATTTAAAAGGGAGAAACAACGTTTTGTATCATGGCCTTTGAGCCGATGATACTTACAAAATCGATTTAAATACCCCCCTTTCGAAGTGACTCCTTCAGGGATTTCAGGGAGTTCTATCATGCCTTGGGCAAGTAGGAGGTCTAGGACCTCCGACAAAGGTTGTCCCAACGGAGTGTACTCCCATTTTTCAACCGATTTTTGAAAGGTTCGCTCCCTTTTGTTTTCCAGTTTTTCAAAATTTTTAGAAGTGTCTGCCACGCCTGGATCCACCCGAACATTGGCGATTTTATGGGGCTTTGCCCCTTTGTCCATCGTGGGTAGCCTGTAAGTGATGGGCTTTTCCAAACGGGTTTTAGAAATGGCACTTCCTTTCCATAAGTGATCGTATGTCCCTTTTCTCAAGTTGGTTTCGAAAAGGGATGCCTTTTTTATCAACTTATGGAAAGTTGAGATCTCATGGAGCGAGAGAAGAGTTTTTAACTCTCTTTTAAAGTTATCCAGGATGAGCATGACTGCGCATCCTTCGGATATGGGCTCTCGCACTTAGCCCAAAAGTGACCTCCATCTTATAATGAAGGCATGTACGTCTTCGTTCATGCCTTGTTTTGTATCCCTTAAGGTATTCAGAGTCGGCATGACTTCTACATTGTATGCAAATCTTTGCATGAAGCAGTTCGCTAACTCTTCAAAAGTAGCGAACTGGCTTAAGTCGTAGGAAGCCAGCCATTTGGCAGCTATAACTTTAAGGGATAAAGGGAACCAATACACCCATTTCATCGAGTCTTTTTTTTTTCTTATGGGCTCGACATGAGAAAAGTTGCAAGTGAGACCTAGGGTCTCCCATGCCATCATACCGATGGAAGTTCGGTATTTCATCGTCACTGTCTATTTCATAATCCATAGGAAGGAAATCAGACAGGGCGTAGCTTCTTTTCTCTTTATTCTGCCCTTTCAGCAACTGCTGTAGGGCCTTACGGTCCTTTTGTGTGAAGGACTCGTGGTATTGGTTGCCTTCCATTACGGAGGCCTCTTTGTGCTTGCGACATTTTTCAGATTTTTTCTTAGGCCTTTGTTCACCGTTTGATGAACACGAATTGCCTACTTCAGCCTCTTGGCTGAGAGCATCGATTTTGGCCTCAAACTCCCTTCTCAGGTCCTCGATCTCATCTAGTTTTATTTTGTTTTTGAAAATCCTCCTAGAGTGAGAACTTGATGCGCATGAGCCTTGGCTCGACACTTCACTTGGATTGGATTTTGACATGCTTTTCAAGCTTTTTCAAAATGTCCTAAGTACAAGCAAAGAAAACAAGTTAAAAACGACACCTTTTTAAAAAAAAAATTCGCAAGCTTCTAACTTAAAACTCGATTTTTGAATGGCTCATGTCCCATCGGGCGTGCCAATCTCTGTAGACGCAGGAAAATCCCCACTCGTCTGGCTTCTTAGGGCCTGGAGCGGATCCTCTCTTACGTCTAAGGCCTATTTATATAAACAGGGTGTGCCAGCTAGCTTACCTAAGCTATATTTTAATCTGACTTCTAACGTGGCGACTGTGAGCAAGTGAGCTCTTGTCGTCGCAGACCTTCTTGCACCGATGCGCAAGGGTCAGTCTGTACTCTTTTAAAAATCGAGTTTTGGGATAGAAAAAGCTTATGAAGCGGTTCGAGGTGTTTTGATTCGGGTCTTTAATACGATGGCAGATTTTAGATCACATGAGTTTGTACATGCCTAAGTCTTTCCTTTTATCCCTTTATGGGCCACCTAGCAATGTGTTATGAACACTCTACTACATGGGGCGAATTTTGAGCGGGAGTACGGGGCTTGCTTCGATGCAATATGCGTCCTACCTCGTGGTATGGCGTAGATGCAATGCAAACTCACGCTACTCCAAAGGGAAAACCCGAATATAAAGACAATGTCGAAGGGAAATGACTTGTAATGTAAATGCCGAAGGGAGATATGTATATAAGGTATATATATGGGCCCTTACTCGGGTCTAGCAAATAAGAGCGAAGGCTCAATGTGGGTGCTTGCTTGAATTGAAAGACTTACACACACGACATGAAATGAAACCCACATAGTATAGCTCGGCCCTTACTTGGGTCTTTCAAATAAGAGCGAAGGCTCAATGTGTGTGAGTGCTTGAATTGAAAGACTTACACACACGACATGAAATGAAACCCAAATAGTATAGCTCGGCCCTTACTTGGGTCTTTCAAATAAGAGCGAAGGCTCAATGTGGGTGCGTGCTTGAATTTAAAGACTTACAGACACGACATGAAATGAAACCCAAATAGTATAACACAACCCTTACTTGGGTCTTTCAAATAAGAGCGAAGGCTCAATGTGTGTGAGTGCTTGAATTGAAAGACTTACACACACGACATGAAATGAAAACCCAAATAGTATAGCACGGCCCTTACTTGGGTCTTTCAAATAAGAGCGAAGGCTCAATGTGTGTGAGTGCTTGAATTGAAAGACTTACACACACGACATGAAATGAAAACCCAAATAGTATAGCACGACCCTTACTTGGGTCTTTCAAATAAGAGCGAAGGCTCAATGTGTGTGAGTGCTTGAATGGAAAGACAACACACTCAACTCAAGCAAAACCCTACGAAAGTTAAAATATATATATATATATATATATATATATATATATATATATTTACGTATTAGGGGTTGATTAGGCCCGTGTATGTTCAAAATCGTGCACAACTAAGAGAGTGCACGTGTGTGTGGGTGTGCCAAGCCACGTTATTACAAGCGGGGGGAGACTATGCTCCGTTATTACAACCCCGTATCGAATTGAATTTTAAGCAATTATACAACTAAGGACCGAGTTAGGCACTTACTAATAGCTGGTCCGAAGATGCTTAGCTCTAGCGTGGGCTTGGCCTTCGCCTTGGGCTGCAAGAGGGAGCTCCGCGGAGTTGATCGGTAAGAGGGGCTGCTGGCCGGCTACAAATGGGGTGCGAGAGAGGCGCCTTGAAGATGGCCGGATGCTTAGCGAAGGGCTGGTTTTGTGTGTGGGGCTAAGGTGACTATGTAGGGTCACTAAGGGAGGTTGTAAGGTTAGGGAGTATGGCACTAAGGGGGAGCCTAAGGGAGTGTCTAAGGGAATAGCTAGGGGAAGGATATGGCTGGCCGAATGGATGGGGGACAGCGGTTGGAGTGGCCGACTAAAGGAGACTCGGTGGTGGCGGGCTGCTAGGTTGGTGGAGGATGGGAAAGAAGCTAGATAGGGTATGGGGTAAGATGGTGGTGGATGGGGTGAGATAGAGTGGGTAGGTCTTAGGGAGTTGGGTGGAGTTGTCGGGTATACCTAGGGTGTCTAGGTAGTGGTGGGTAGTTAGAGTGGTTGAGGCCTGGCCGAGTGGGAGTGGGGGTGATAAGTGGCTGGTGTTAGGGGAAGATGGTGGTGGTACGGGTGGCTGAGAGTGGAGGGGGAGCGGAGAAGAAGTGGAGCGGAGTATGGGGTACTAACCGGATGAAGAGGTGGTGCCGGATGGAAGGGGAGCAGCCGGGTGTGGTGGAGTGACTGGTTCGGTTGGATGAAGAGGATGGCGACGGGTGGTTGGCCGGCTGGGGTGTGGTGGAGCAGGTGGAGCACGGTGGTGGCTGGTGGTGGTGCAGGTGGAAGAGCCGGCTGGGAGTGGGGCAGGTGGAAGATGATGGAAGATGGGCTGGAAATGGAGGACCCAAAAGCTGAAAAACCCGCCCACTAGGGGGGGGGGGGTTTATAGCTTTTGTGAATGGTGGTGGGGCTGGTTTTGAGGAAGTGGTAAGGTGGTCTAGGGGGTGGTGGTGTGGTGATAAGGTGGGCTGGTATTATTGTAGGGCCAGATATTTTAAATACAAGGGGTTTTGGGTAGGTTGTGTGCTAGGTTTAGGTGGGGTGGTTTAGAGGTTTAGGGTTTAGCTAGGTGGGTTGGTTTTGGGGTGAGGTTTAGTGAGGTGGTTTAGGTGATTAGACTAGGATTAGGTTAGGTTTAGGGAAATTAACCTAGGTTTAGGGAAGGATTAGGGAAGTAGGTTAGGTGATTAGGTTGGGATTGGGCCTGGATTAGGGAAGTGGGTTAGGTGATTAGGCTAGGATTAGGACCGGATTAGGGTAGAAGGCTAGGATTAGGTGTTTTTGGTTAGGATTAGATTAAGGAGCTCCCTTTGCATGACCCATGGACCTTAATCACATCATGTTGGTGCAGCCCTAGGTTAGGTTTTGGCTAATTACAAGCTTAAACCCACTTAATTAGGCTAACCCACATGATTAACCCCAAACTTGACACACAAGTCAAGCTTAATTACAACACACACTTGATCTTATCCTTCCCCACTCTCTCTCATGCCCATAATCCCACGTGAAATTCAAGTGGGCCCCACCTCCATTTATGAGAAGGTGATATGGGCCATGGATGTGGATATTGTATTGGATCTCTAGATCCAAATCCAAATCCAAGTCCATATATGGGTTTGGATTGGGATCTGGATATATATGGTCCAGATCCAACCCAAACTGAATTCTGACTCCTTCGGGCTGTGTTTGAAACGAACGGTTTGTGCGGGGTCTAACAGCATCAGTACTCCGTCTGCGTTGGGTCTTCGCCAACATGATCGTCCGCTTCTGTTTTCACCTTCCGGAGATGACTTCAAATGATGTTTTGATGATAACAGGGTCTTGGACGTTCGAGATCCTGGGGGTGGATTCAATACGAGAGTTGCTGTGCCGAGCTCGACATGTGCTCCGGTTCCGGGCTCTCCCTAACTTTTCTGGTCTTGTCTTGATCAGGTCAAGCTGCTTCGGGGTTTTAAAAACGTGTTTAAAAGGGTTTTTAAAGCCATATTATATATTTTTGAAATACGTAAAGTTCAAAACATATGTACAGGGTTGTCTGGAAGGCTCCTGGGTTTCCATACTCAAAATGGCCCTCTAGGGCTGCTTTTATAAAACAAGGTTGATTTGAGGAATTCGTGGGATTTCGGGGTGTTTACAATGTTGTTGAATATGGGCTACACGCCCTACAAAAGTCTAGGGGCGCAAAACCAGGGTCTCCTAGAGCCCATCCTTCCTAGGGCCAACCCAAGCCGATATGGGATCGGCTATACTCCCAGAATACCGCTAGAGCCACCCCCTGTGACCACCTGGGTCAAGGGTGCCCTGGAACCTGCCTTAGAAGAGACCTACGATTTAGACCTCTTATTCCGAGTCTAATCCGTAGTGTTTTCCCTTTGTAGGTATGACGGAAGATCCCTTTTATAAAAATACAAAAACATTTGGAAAACTTAAAATCAAAAAAATCAAAAAAGAGAAAAAACAAAAACAATGGAAAAACAAAAACTCGAAAAATAGAGTGCTTTGTATAGTTCCTAAAGTTCTTGTTTTACAAAAACCCAAAAAAATCAAAAATTTGGAAAATACCAAAAAGATTTTGTATATAGCTGCTCCTGGTAGGACTTTGGCAAAAGAAAAAGATTTCAAAAGAAACGTCGTCTGCATAGCCAGACCAAAAATTTCGAAATCAATTGAAAATCCGAGTACAAAACCAGGTCCTTTTGAAAATCACGCATCAAATTCCCTCGGGTCTATAGCCCACGAGAATGATCGAATCCCAGAAGTGGATCCCCTTGAGGAAGATCCCACTTCTGAGCTCCCAGAATTTCATAAAATTCTCGATTTTGAAAGACCTTCCAGTTCAGTCGGAGGAGATTTCATAGAGGTGAACCTAGGGGATGATTCCAATCCCAAAACCATCAAAATAGGTGCATGTTTGCATAAACATGAAAGATCAGCATTCATTGCATTTCTACAAACCTATTTAGATGTGTTTGCATGGACGTATGAAGACATGCCGGGCATAGACCCCAGCATTGTCGAACATCGTCTTCCCTTAGATGCGGATGTAAAACCCATAAAGCAGAAGCTTAGGAAAATACACCCGAATGTACACACGCAAGTCAAAGAGGGTTTAGAAGATCTGCTAAAAGTCGGATTTATAAAACCCATTGCGTATTCTGATTGGTTGTCAAACATCGTTGTAGTTCGAAAAACTAATGGGAAAATTCGAATATGCATCGATTTCAGAAACCTGAATAAAGCCACTCCAAAGGATAATTATCCTTTACCAAACATAGATTTGATAGTTGATAGTACTGCAAATCATGAAATGTTTTCGTTTATGGATGGTTATTCAGGCTATAATCAAATCAAACTAAGTCCACGAGATCAGGGTAAGACCGCCTTCACAACCCCATGGGGCACGTACTGCTATACAGTCATGCCCTTTGGTTTGAAAAATGCTGGGGCAACATACCAACGTGCCATGACCACGATCTTCCATGATCAAATTCATGAGCTCGTAGAAGTGTATGTAGATGATCTCTTGGCAAAATCCAAAATCCGATGCACTCATATCGAATGTTTGCAAAAAATTTTCGAAAGGCTTAGGCTTTACAAAGTAAAGCTAAACCCTCAAAAATGTGTGTTCGGGGTAGAGTCTGGAAAGCTTCTAGGCTTTATGGTGAGCTAAACGGGTATAGAACTCGACCCCTCTAAGTGTCGAGCCATCATAGACATGGCTCCACCCTCCAATCTCACCCAAATTCGTAGCCTCCAGGGTCGATTACAATCCGTTCGCCGATTCATATCGAATCTGGCAACTAGATGTGAACCCTTCAACAAACTGTTGAGGAAGGGCACGAAATTCTTATGGGATGACGAATGCCAGAAGTCCTTCGAGAGTCTAAAGGCATACTTAGTTAATCCCCCCGTTTTGAATCCTCCGAAGCAAGGAAAACCGCTTTTACTCTACATCTCTGTGCATGCGAATGCTTTAGGAGCCCTGTTGGCTCAATACGAGGATGACACCCATAAGGAGTATGCCATCTACTATATTTCGAAAACTCTCTTGGCTTATGAAAGAAATTATCAAGCCATGGAGAAGACATGCTTGGCCCTAGTTTGGGCCTGCCAGAAATTCATACACTATTTCCTAGATCATGAGATCTGGATAGTGTCCAAGCTTGATCCAATCAAGCACTTGTTCGAAAAACCCATTCTCACTGGTAGATTGGGCAAATGGCAACTCCTTCTAATGGAGTATGACCTGAAATACCATCACCAGATCTCCATTAAGGGGCAAGCCCTGGCAGATTACGTGGCTGAGTTCCCCTTAGAGGACGCATATCCCACACTTGTTGAAATGCCTGATGAAGGCATATTACAAAACCATTTCCAAAACCATATTTTGGCAAACAATTTCGAAAACCAAGTGTGGAAGATGCACTTCGATGGGGCACGAAACCAACGGGGGGTTGGTGTCGGGGTCGTCCTCATCTCCCCTGAAAAGGGCTAGATTCCTATAGTAGTCCGCTTAGATTTCGAATGTTCCAACAACATAGCTGAGTATTAAGCACTCATACAAGGCTTAAGAATTTTGAAAACTCTAGGGGCATCATGCATCGAGGTCTTTGGAGATTCGCTCCTTGTTATAAACCAGGTTTTGAAAATTTGGCAAGTATGTAATGAGAAACTGCTTCCATATCACAAGTTGGCCACTCGATTGGTCCAGTCCTTCCAATCGTGTAAACTCACACACGTAGGAAGAGAGGACAATGGCATCGCCGATGCCCTCTCCTCCTTGGGTTCAGCCCTAAAGGTCGATCCCATTGCCGGGACCCGGTCTTTAGAAATATGGCATGCGCCCAACCCATCCACACACGATCTGGATATTTACCAAAATAACCCAGATTCTATTGAAAAACCCTAGTTTTATAACATAAAACAATTTTTAGAAAATGGGGGATTCGCCGAGGATGCCACATCCAAAGATAAGGCATCCATCCGTAAGATTTCGACCCGATACACCATTCTGGGTGGGGTTTTTGTATAAGAAAAGTTTTACCAGCATCTTACTTTGATGTATCGATCTAGAGGAGGCTAGGATAGTGATGCATGAATTCCACGATGGAGAATGTGGAGGTCATGTTAATGCCAACATGATGGCAATAAAAATACTTAGAGTGGGCACGCCTTTCATATCCCATCATACTTAGAGTGGGCACTTTTTGGTCCACCTTGAAAAAGGATTGTCACGATCATGTTAGGAAGTGTCATCCATGTCAAGTGCATGGGCACGCCATTCATATCCCATCATCTGCATTGCATTCTGTGGTCAGCCCCTGGCCATTCACCATGTGGGCGTTTGACATCATAGGCCCAATATTTCCAAAAGCCTCGAATGGGCATCGATTCATTTTAGCAGCCACGGAGTATTTCTCCAAGTGGGTGGAAGTCATTTCCCTAACCAACGTGCTAGGGCAACATGTGGTGGCTTTCATTCGGAGGAATATCCTGGCTTGATTTGGGGTTCCACGAGACCTTGTGTCTGATAATGGCACCCCATTCAAGAATGAGCGGATGGTTAAGTTGTGCAACACGTATGGCATAACTCACCACTTCTCTTCGCCCTACTACCCTCAAGGCAACGGCCAAGCCGAAGCCACAAACAAGACTCTCATTAGCATAATTGAGAAAACTTTAGAGAAGGGTAGGACGTGGCACGAGAAGATGGATGAAGCCTTATGGGCTTATAGGACTTCCATCCGGACTCCCACGAAAGCCACACCATTCGAATTGGTCTATGGCACAAACGCCATTCTTCCTATTCATACTCAACTGCATTCATTCCATACATCCATAGCACTCGACCTCCCCCTAGAGACGCTTCAGCATGCTAGGATGGCCGAACTAGATTTGCTAGATGAGAGGCGACTCCTTAACATGGATCATGCTCGTGCATACCGGCAAAGGATAGCCTGACACTATGGAAAACACATGAGACCTCGCCACTTTGAAGTGGGGGATCTGGTCTTAAAAATCATCCATTATCGTGGCCCACATCCCCTTGGAAAGTGGCGCCCCAAGTGGGATGGACCCTATGTTGTACGTGCAACCACTACGAACAACTCGTATTGGTTGATCAATGTAGAAGGTAGGAATTTAGCAGATCCTATCAATATTCAATACTTAAAGAAGTATCATGTGTAGGATTTGGATTAAATTCCAGTTTTCGAAAATCTTAGGGATAGCTGCCCAGAGACCTGAAAATAAGGTGCAAAGGCAAAATCGTGTGACCCTGAGTGAGAGAATTCGCACTTGTGAAAGAGTGGAGTCTTCAAAATCGTGGTTACATTTCAAAATCCTTCTTCTTACAAAGAAAGGCCTAGTTCAACATAGCAAGATACTTGCAAGTAGTATGTGCTATTTCTAAACAGGTTGATCTGGAATGGATCGAGTGTGAGCTTGGGATAAGTCCTCCCCTCTTCTTTTCTACTTCCAAAAGGAAAATAAAGGCCCAAATAAAGGGAATTTCCCATCCAAAGTCTCTTTCCAAAAGAAAGAAACCAGAATTCAAAGGAAAAAATCGATTCTCTAATAAAAAAAGAGGGATTAAAGAAAAAATACTCCCAAAGGGAGACCCTCTACGAAAAAAAGGAAAAAGAGGCCAAAAAAAAAAACTCAAAAAGAGTTGTTTTTCGCCTTCTATGCCTTAAACCATGGGATGCTTCAGAAGGGACCGTGGTATCTCTTTCCCATCCCTGGCTTATCCCAAGCTAAAGCACGGTTCATTTCGAGGAATCCTAAAGTAAAAATAGGATTTACTTACTTGAATTTCATCTTGTTTGAGAATTCGACATTTCGAGTAAGACGTAGGAATTTGAAATATAACTTGTTTTCTTATAAAACCTCTGTAAACACCCCAAATCTTCTATATTTCAAAAACTCTCAAAACACCAAAAAGCTCGTTTGAGACAAAACGACAACCTGTTTTGAAATGTGAAAACAGGGACAGAAGGCAAAAGAAGACCCTAGGCCCCAAGAGGATTCAAGCCCAGAGCTTCAAAAGCCACTCCCTGATAAAAAAACAAAAGAAAGCAGAGCCCGTTTGATGAAAAGCTCAACGGAGTCCAGAACGGTGAGACGGAGTCCGGATGACAAAGTTGGGGAAAACCCAGCACCAGACGGAGCGCTGATGAAGCCAGTGCCCGCACAGATCGTTCGCCTCGAGAAGCCAAGAAGGACTGTCCGAAGAAATTTTGATTTGGATCTGGACCATAAATATCCAAATCCAAATCCATGTAATGAATAGTGTTTGGATTTGGGACAATCTAAATAGTGTTTGGGTCGATCCAAATAGTGTTTGGATTTGGATTGGATCCAAATAGTGTTTGGATTGGATCAGATCTGGATCAAAATATCCATATCCATATCCATAAAAATGTTGGGTTTGGATCGGATACGGATCTCAAAATATCCGAGATCCAATATCTAGATCCAAATAGTGTTTGGATTTGGGTATGGATCCAAACCCCAAACCCAAACCCAAATCCAAGACCCACCTCAAATCTCTATAAATAGAGGCGAGGGGGTCCATGTAAAGGGTTCATGCAAATATTTGGGAGGAGAGAGAGGGAGTGATAGACCTAGCCATGTGGGCTCATTGGGTGAGGTGGGTTCAAGCCATGTGGGCTAAGTGGGTCTAGACCAAGGGGCTGCAACCAAGGTGGGCTGGACCAAGTGGCTGTAACCGTGGAGACGTGGGCTCAAGCCAAGAAGGACCGGCTCCAAGAGGTAGGCCTAACCTAACCTAACCATTCTCTCTACACCCCTCTAAACCTAACCCCAACCTAGCCTAGGTTCGAACCTACCTAACCCCAACTGAACCTAACCCTAACTAAACCTAGCCCTAACCCAACCTAGGTTCGACCAAACCTAACCCTAGACTTGAACCAACCTAAACCTAACCGGACCGCGCCTGCCGTGCGCCCCCCGCCCTGTCCGCGCACCCTGACGCTGTCCGCACGCCCTGACGCTATCCCGCGCCCTGACGCCATCCCGCGCCCTGACGCCATCCCGCGCCCTGACGCCCTCCTAGCGCCAGACGCCCGCCAGCGCCCAGCGCCCAGCGCCAGGCGCCCGGTTGCTGCGCCCGACTCCTTCCTGCCGACCTGACCACCTTCCTGCCGACCTAACCACCCCCCTAACCGTGCCCCATAGAACCTCCCTCAAAGCCCCCTAGGATAACCCCCTCTTGGCTGCCCAAGGTGAACCGTGAGCCCACGTGCAAGCAAGTTGAACATGGACCAGCTATTTGTAAGTGTCTAAACTTGGTCTATTACATTAACTTGCTTTATATTCAATTAAATTTTGATACGGGGTTGTAGTAAAGGAGCTTTGTCTCCCCCCGATTGTAATAACGTGGTTTGACACACCCATACACACGCGCACTTGAGCCTTTCCGCTCTTAGTCGTACACTTTTTGCACACACACGGGCCTAACAAGCCCTTAATATATAGTTATATTTATATATTTTAAGTCAAGGGGGTTTTTAATTAAGTCGTGTGTGTTGTCTTTCCATTTTCCACACGCACACACATTGAGCCTTCGCTCTTACTCCCAAGACCTTAGTAAAGGCCTTATTGCAGTTATATTTGGGTTTCATTTATGTCGTGTGCGTAGTACTTCAATTCTACACTCACACACATTGAGCTTTCGCTCTTAATCCCAAGACCTTAGTCAAGGCATACTGCAATTTATATTTGGGTTTCATTTCATGTCGTGTGTGTAAGTCTTTCAATTCAAGCACGCACACACATTGAGCCTTCACTCTTATTTACAAGACCCAAGTAAGGGCCCCTACATATACTCTATATAAAGTATTTCTTTCGGCTACGTCTTTAAGATTCGGGTTTTAAGGTTCAAGTCGTGTGCGTTGTCTTTCAATATATACACGACACACACTTACACAATTGAGCCTTTCCGCTCTTAAGATATAGCCATATTTCCCCTTCCGCTATTTACTTTACAAGTCATTTCCCTTCGGCTATTTATTTTACAAGTCATTTCCCTTCGGTTATTTCCCTTCGACAATTTCCCTTCGGCATTGTCTTTTAATTTCGGGTTTTCCCTTTGGAGTAGCGTGAGTTTGCATTGCATCTACGCCATACCACGAGGTAGGATGCATATTGCATCGAAGCAAGCCCCGTACTCCCGCTCAAATTCGCCCCATGTAGTGGAGTGTTCATAACACACACCTAGGTGGCCCATAAAGGGATAAAAAGAAAGACTTAGGCACGTGCAAATCCACGTGATCTAAAATCTGAAAATCGTACAAACCCGAATCAAATCGTGCAAGACTTAGGCTATTTCGCTGCACGCCCATCGTGACTAAGTAGATTAAAATTTGAAAGACTTAGGGTCGTCCAACCCTTACAAAGTCAAAATCGCCCAAATGCATGGTTTTCAAAAGGTTTTAAAACACTTCTTCATTCAAAATATATTTTGAGTTAAACTTGTTTCAAAACGAAGTCTCTAAGCGTACAGACTGACCCTTGCGCATCGGTGCAAGAAGGTTTGCGACGTAAAAATCCCGCTTGCCTACAATCGCCTTTCAAAAGTCAGATTGTTTTCAAAACATACTTTGCTAGTTAAAGTAAACTAGCTGGCACGCCCATAAAGCGAAGTAGATTGCGAAAAGGTTCACTTGAGGCCTAAGAACCCATAAGTGAAAATTTTTGGTGTCTACAGATTGGCACGCCCGGTGGGACCCGGGACTTAAGCAGACTTCAAACAAACGAGTTATACTCAAATTTTCGAAAAAAAAAAAGTCTTTTTTTCAAAAATCGTGCATACTTAGGAAAATTGCATGAAAATGGATAGAAAGCTACAAAAATCTTCGTTGAGTAAACTAAAAGAGGTTTTCAAATCAGATAAAGCCCAAAGAGAGCTCGATGAGATTGAAAAAATATTTCAAAAGATGGATGCTTTAAGCAAGGAGCTTAAAGCCCATCGATCACATAGCAGCTCTTCGAGGGCACATACAGATCGTGAATTGAAAACCGATCTCAAACTCAATGAGGAATTGAAGATTAAAGACAAATCCCGGCAAAGGGATAAGTCGTCCACTCCTACAACTTCAAGCTTTTCAAAATCCATAGAAAAACCAAAAAAAGATTTTTCTATTTCAAAAAACCAAAAAAATCTTGAAAATTTGGAAAAAGACCAAAAAATTGAAAAACAAAATTTTGGAATTTCGAAAACTTCAAGTAAAAGTCCTAAGTCTAGGCACACACATACAGTGGGACATGAAGTCCACACCCTACAAAGGAACGAGAGTGAAAAACAGGAAGGTTTCGAAAGGAAACGCCTCGTAAAACCCCGAGGGCTCAAAACAGAGTTACCCGGGAAATCGGCTTGCTCTCACCTTGAAAAGGTAGAGAAGCCACAAAGAGGTATGCCTGAAACCCATCCTTCTCAAGACTCTCTTCTTCATGTAGGGTCATCAGATGCATTGGATAACCCCTTTGCACACACAAACCCACAAACAGTGCCAAAACTTGAGGATTTTCAAGGTGCGCCAATTGTCGCACACCATTCAAAGGAATTTCAAAAACAAAAAGAAGTTCCGAAAATGGTAGACATGGAGACCCCTAATGCATGCATCGACATCTTAGGAGCTCATAACCCTACCATAGAAAAACCCACTTCTTCGAGCCTAGTCTTGTGCCCTGGAACCAAGGCTACGGCTTTGAAACAAAAAAATCAATCCCTAGGGGCACCATGAGTTGAACCTAGGGACCAAGTCAAAAACTTCAAGGGACCTTGCATGGCTTCCCTTGAAGTAAATTTTTCCCAAAATGGGGTATGGAACCATAAGTTTTCCATAACCCTGCTATGTCCAAAACTCCTCAAAGAACCAAGCTTGGCTTTCCTTGAGGGCAAAGTCTCCCAAACCAGGTTTGTATGGAAGTCCAAGTCTTCCATCACCCCGGAATCCAAACTCCCGATATCCAAAAGGGTATATGTCCCCAACATGGACGATTCCATGTTCCAAGACCATGATTTATACCAAAACTTTTCGAAAAGCAAAAAGTCTTGGAACATGATTCTGAATATGGGATATAAACCCTACGCGGGCCTAGGAACCCGAAACCAAGGTAGGCTAGAACCTGTCCTACCTAAAACTAATAGGGAACGATATGGACTGGGCTACAGCCCACCCATACCACCAGAGCCGCCACCTAAGACCATCTAGGTCAAGGGTGCCTTGTAGAACCTCTAAAACCAAAACCCATGTCTTAGACCTATCTGATTAGAGTCTGATTCATGAATGTTTTCTTTGAAGGTTCAATGGAAGATCCCTACTTTTGAAAAAGACAAAAAAAGTTGAAAACTCTCAAAATCTCAAAAACATTTGGAAAAACGAAAATTCCAAAACGAAATTTTTGTTTCAAAAGCCTTTGGCCATGTACAAAGCCCATTTTCGAAAAATTGTAAAATGCTTTCAAAAAATTGTATATACTCCCTGAAACCAAGTATCCAAAAAGCTGGTCCTATCCACCCTTTTGCCTAGAGCTTTTTCAAAAATGAAAAGCTTGAGAATCACCAAAGCAAGGAGGAATAAACACCTCCAAGCTTTCTGAACTTCGCAAAATCCTTAACTTATGGAAAATTGAGGATTTTTAGAAGTAGGTTAACCCATAGTGTGTGCATAAGCATCATGCATTACACTTTGAAATCATTCATATGCATCGAGTCTAGACATCATTCTAGAAATCAAATTCAGTGTTTTGCAAAATCAAAGGGGCAATAAGAGTCGACCCCCTAAGTATCGAGCCTTCATAGGCATGTCTCCATACAAATCAAAACCAACACCTTCGAGGTAAATTTTAAAAAGGAAATGAGAATCTTGAAAAAGGGTTAGCATTTCACAAAAACCTTTCATGGCTTTGAAAAGAAAGATTTTCTTCAACTTCTGGTTTATATGAAAACCTTGATTGTGTTAGGATAAAGAACATGAATCTCACGATGAAATATGGAGACCATGTCAAAACTAAAACCTGATGGCCATGACGATCACTTAGGGCTGGTTATGTTTCCCATCCTTGAGCAAAAAGTATCATAATCATGTTAGAAAAACCATGGAAGTGCATGGACATGAACATACCATTGTCCATCCAAAATCCCTTTGAAAAGCCATGGCCCATCACCATACGGCCATGCGAAATTCCCATCAAGCTAGGGGCATTTTTAAACACAACCCCTAGACACTTTCCATGGATAAGCGAATGCATCTCCTTCGTGATTTGTGAGATACATTTCATGTGTTCATCGTTGCATAAAGACATGTATTTCCATTTTAAAACACATGGAGTGCATAGCATGCATCATATCACCCCGAAGAAAGCCCAAAAGGGTGGCAAACTCGAGTAGAAATATCCCCATGTTTTCAAAAGGGCAACAAAAATTAGAAATTTGTTGATATTGTGGGTAGAAATTAGCAAAACCCCGAAAATGCCCGAATATTCAAAAGGGTTTATGCTGAATTCTTTTTCAAAAAGATTTTGAAAAATCGAACTCCTTTAAAACTTCTTGAAAGAAGGATCGAAGTAGATTGTATAACCCCGAATGGAGGAATCTATACTTTTCGAAAAGTAGAGTCTTCCAAAAATGAATTGGCTATATTTCAAAGAACCCTGGCCTACAAGATTAAGCCTTGTTCAAAATATCAAAATATTTTCGAATAGCAGATGCTATTAAAAAATAGGACGATCTCGTTTGAATCGAGTAACCAAAGGGATAAGCCCTCCCCCATCCTACTTTCTCTCCGAAAAGGAAAATTGGCTATTTTCAAAAGAAAGAAAAAAAATCGAGAATACAAAAACTCCTCCGAAAGTGGTCTTCCCTTCATAAACAGGGAATACAAAAACTCCTCCGAAAGAGGTCTTCTCGTTCAAAAGAAAAAGGAGATATAAAAACACTCCTCCCAAAGAGGTCTTCCCTTCATAAACAGGGAATACAAAAACTCCTCCAAAGAGTTGCTCTCCTTTAAAGAAAAGAGAGATTAATGAAAAAATAATCCCAAAGGGAGACCCTCTATGAAAAAGAAACAAAAAGCCAAAGCTCCAAAGAGTGATTTTCTGATTCTTTGCCTAAAACCACGGGACGCTTCAGAAGGGACCGTGGTATATCTTTCCCATATCCCTATGGCTTATCCCCGAGGAAAAAGATTCAAATTTGCGAAAATCCTAAAGTACGAATAAAATCGGCTTATTTGGATTTCATTTTGTTTGAGAACTCGACTCTGTTTTGTAGGAAATGGAACTTTGAAATGTTTTCCAAGTTTTTCTACCCAAAAACCTCTACTGAGTAGCAAGTATTGAAACCCGAATGAAGGGAAGTATGAAAAATGGAAGTCCTTTTCGATACAAGTTAAAAGGAGTTCCTTTTCAAAAAGAAATTTTCGAAAAACCCACGAATGTCAAAAAGACATGGGTAAAAACCTGCTCGGAGCAACCAGCCTCAAAAGGCTCTCTTCGGGCTCAAAAACCAAAAATAAAATTTTTCTCATGCATGCATTCAAAGAATCATTTGTGCATGATCATACATATAGGGAAATAGCTAGGAAAAGCCCCCTTTGGCTAAAAATCCCCACCTGTGGAAAAGAAAACAGGGTTTTTGAATAATAAATGGTGCATTCTCGAGAAAATTTGAGAGAAAAACAAAAATGGGGTGTTTTTTCTTTGCCATTATCCAAATACATTTGGATAATGCCAAAGAGGGGCATCTGTAAACACCCTAAATCTTCTATATTTCAAAAACTCTCAAAACACCAAAAAGCTCGTTTGAGCCAAAACGACAACCTGTTTTGAAATGTGAAAACAGGTACTGTAGACGCGCGAAAATCCCCGCCTCTTCGTCCCTTCCGGGGGCTTGGAGTGGATCTTCTCGTGCGTCTAAGGCCTATGTATACAAATAGGGCGTGCCAACTAGCTTACTTAAGCTAGCGAAGATATATTTAACACTGACTTCTAAACGTGACGACTGTGAGCAAGTAAGCTCTTGTCGTCGCAGACCTTCTTGCACCGATGCGCAAGGGTCAGTCTGTACGCTTTTGCAAAAATCGAGTTTTGGGGAGAAAGTCTACGAAACGGTTCGAGGTGTCTATTTCGGGTCTTTAAGATGCGATTGCATGTTTTAGATCACGTGGATTTGCACGTGCCTAAGTCTTTTCTTTTATCCCTTTTTTGGGTCGCCTAGTTTGTGTGTTATGAACACTCCACTACATGGGCGAATTCGAGCGGGGCTTGCTTCGATGCAATATGCGTCCTACCTCGTGGTATGGCGTAGATGCAATGCAAACTCACGCTACTCCAAAGGGAAAACCCGAAATGTAAAGACAATACTGAAGGGAAATAACAGAAGGGAAATAACCGAAGGGAAATAACTGAAGGGAAATAACCGAAGGGAAATAACCGAAGGGAAATATGTATATATCTTATGTATATGAGCCCTTACTCGGGTCTTGCAAATAAGAGCGAAGGCTCAATGTGGGTGCGTGCTTCAATTGAAAGACTTACGCACACGACATGAATTTAAACCCAAATATAAATTGCAGTATGGCCTTGACTAAGGTCTTGGGAATAAGAGCGAAGGCTCAATGTGTGTGAGAGTGCTTGAATTGAAAGACTACCCACACAACATAAATGAAACCCAAATATAACTGCAATAAGGCCTTTACTAAGGTCTTGGGAGTAAGAGCGAAGGCTCAATGTGTGTGAAAGTGCTTGAATTAAAAGACTTACTCACACAACATGAAATGAAACCCAAATAGTATAGGTCGGCCCTTACTTGGGTCTTTCAAATAAGAGCGAAAGCTCAATGTGTGTGAGAGTGCTTGAATTGAAAGACAACGCACCCAACTTAAACAAAACCCTTCGAAAATGAAATATATATGTACACTTATATATTAGGGGCTGATTAGGCCCGTGTGTGTTCAAAATTGTGCACGACTAAGAGAGTGTACGTGTGTGGTTGTGCCAAGCCACGTTATTACAAGCGGGGGGAGACTATGCTCCGTTATTACAACCCCGTATCAAATTGAATTTCAAGCAAGTGTACGACTAAAGACCGAGTTTAGACACTTACGAGTAGCTGGTCCGTAGAGGTCTTGCTTGAACGTGGGCTTGGCCTTGGGCTGCAAGTGGGAGCTCCGCGAAGGTAGGTGATCAAGGGTGCTGGCCGGTTGCAAGTGGGGCGCGGGATAGGCGCCTCGGAGGTGGCCGGCGGCAAGTAGATGGCGCCTCAAGGTAAGGGGTTTAAATGGTTGAATGAGTGGGTTCTTAGGGTCACTAGGGGAGTTGGGAGTTTAGGGAAACTGAACCTAAAAGGTGAGCTGGTGGGAGGGCCGAGTAGGACACCTAGGGGGGTTGGCCGAATGGGAGATGGTGGCTAAGTAGTGGCCAGCAACTTGGGTTATACTAGGTTCGGCTAGGTTTAGGTGGTGGTGGCAAAAGGGCTGAGATGAAGGTAGGATGGGTGGCTAAGAGTGGAGAGGTGGAAGAGAGGGGCTTTGAGGGAGTTCGGGGCACTTACCGAATGGGGAGAGGTGACGAGTGAAGTGAGAAGGTGGCGGGCAGGTGGCTGTC
Source organism: Brasenia schreberi (assembly GCA_036023115.1). NCBI lineage: Eukaryota > Viridiplantae > Streptophyta > Magnoliopsida > Nymphaeales > Cabombaceae > Brasenia > Brasenia schreberi. Next base: position 28,061,490 of record JAYKKT010000091.1, read on the forward strand.
GGCTGGTTCGGTTGGGTGAAGATGATGGCGTCCGGCTGAGGGGTGGTGGTGGTGGATGGAAGAGGGAAGGTGGCGGAGCAGGTGGCGGAGCAGGTGGCGGCTGGTGGAGCAGCTGGAGCAGGCCAAGGTGGGGAGTCGTCCCGGCTGGGTGAGAGAAGGGAGAAGGAGAGGGCCCGGCTGGGTGAGGTAGTGGTTCCCACTTGGAAAACCCGCCCACAAGGAGGGGGGTTTAAATAGGGGATGGGTAGGTCGGTTAGGGCTGGGCTGTGGGTAGTGGTTAGGTGGTTTAGGTAGGGTGGTATGTAGATAAGGTGGGCTGGAAGGGGTTGGGCCAGATATTTCAAAACTAGGGGTTTGGGTAAATCGTGGGCTAAGGGTGGTTTAGGGGTTTAGGGCTAGGTTAGGTGGTTGGGTTTTAGGGTGAGGTTTAGTGAGCTAGGTTAGGTGATTAGGCTAGGTTTAGGCTAGGATTAGGGAAATTAATATAAGTTTAGGGAAGGATTAGGGAAGTGGGTTAGGTGATTAGGTTGGGATTAGGACGGGATTAGGGAAGTGGGTTAGGTGATTAGGCTCAGATTAGGGGTGGATTAGGGATTTAGGTTAGGTTTAGGCATTTTGGGCTAAGTTTAGGTGAAGGAGCTCCCTTAGCATGGCCCATAGACCTTGATCACCCCATGTTGGTGCAGCCCTAGGTTAGGTTTTAGCTAATTACAAGCTTAAACCCACTCAATTAGGCTAACCCACATGATTAACCCAAACTTGACACACAAGTCAAGCTTAATACAACACTCTTGATATTTTTCAACCCCACTCTCTCTCATGCCCAATATCCCACGTGAAACTCAAGTGGGCCCCACCTCCATTTATGAGAAGGTGATGTGGGCCATGGATATGGATATGGGATTGGATCTCTGGATCCAAATCCAAATCCAAGTCCACATATGGGTTTGGATTGGAACCTGGATATATATGGTCCAGATCCAATCCAAACTGAACTCTGACTCCTTTGAGCTGGGTTCGAAACGGACGATTCGTGCGGGGCCTGACAGCATCAGTACTCCATCTGCGTTGGGTCTTCGCCAACATGGTCGTCCGCCTCCGTTTCTGCCTTCCGGAGATGACTTCAAATGCTATTTTGGTAAGAACAGGGTCTTCGACGTTCGAGATCCTGGGGTATGAATCAGATACAAGAGTTGCTGTGCCGGGCTCGACAGGTGCTCCGGTTCCGGGCTCTTCTTGGCTCTCCTGGTCCTGTCTTGATCGGGCCAAGCCACTTTGGGGTTTCAAAACATGTTTTTAAAAGGTTTTTCAAAAGCTATATCATATGTTTTTGAAAGATAAAGTTTGAAACATATATACAGGGTTGTTTGGAAGGCTCCTGGGTTTCCAAACTCAAAAATGGCCCTTTGGGGCTGCTTGTATACAACCAGATGGATTTTGAGAAATTCGTGGGATTTCGGGGTGTTTACAGATGCCCCTCTTTGGCCTTGTCCAAATTGATTTGGATAAGGGCAAAGATAACAAACACCCCTTTTAATGTCTCCCTAGATCTAGCCACGAAGAATATGGGATCGTCCCATTTTAGCAAAATCTCAATTTTACAAACTCTGGTAGGAGGAGATATCACGCCAAAGGGTTTTACTTATGGAATCTGGTCCTAAATGGGATCATGTTTATGCAAGTACCATGCGTGGAATGCAGATGACATGGGTGTGGTGCCAAGAGTGGCGACCTCCCAGAGACCAGATGTGGTCGAACTCTAGAGACTTACAAGGCCTACTGCTCCAGGTGAGCAAAATCCTATGCTGTTCGATGTTCGGTTTTCAAAACTTATTTACAAAACTATTTACAAAATGGGACAACTGTCTTGAGCCTCGATCCTAAGGATCTCGAGCTCTTCGTGCTTGCCCTTGTTTGAGTCTTAACACTCGCTTATCTAGCGGAGGTTTTATAAGAAAACAAGCTTCATTTCAAATTCCTACGTCTTACTCGAAACGTCGAATTCTCAAACAAGATGAAATTCAAGTAAGTAAATCCTATTTTTACTTTAGGATTCCTCGAAATGAACCAGGCTTTAGTTTGGGATAAGCCAGGGATGGGAAAGAGATACCACGGTCCCTTCTGAAGTGTCCCGTGTTTTAAGGCATAGAAGGCGGAAAACTGCTCTTTTTGAGCTTTTTGGCTTCTTTTTCCTTTTTTCCATAGAGGGTCTCCCTTTGGGAGTATTTTTTCTTTAATCCCTCTTTTTTTATAAGAGAATCGATTTTTCTTTTTGAAGTCTGGTTTCTTTCTTTTGGAAAGAGACTTTGAATGGGAAATTCCCTTTTGTTTTGGGCCTTTGTTTTCCTTTTGGAAATAGAAGAGAAGAGGGGAGGACTTATCCCAAGCCTACGCTCGATCCATTCCAGATCAGCCTATTTAGAAATAGCACGTACTACTTGCAAGTATCTTGCTATGTTGAACTAGGCCCTTCTTTGTAAGATGAAGGATTTTGAAATGCAACCACGATTTTGAAAACTCCACTCTTTCACAAGTGCGAATTCTCTTACTTAGGGTCACACGAGTTGCCTTTGCACCTTATTCACACGTCTCAGGGCAGCTATCCCTTTAAAATTTTCGAAAACTGGAATTTAATCCAGATCCTACACATGATACTTCTTTAAGTATTGAATATTGATAGGATCTGCTAAATTCCTACCTTCTACATCGATCAACCAATACGAATTGTTCGTAGTGGTTGCTCGTACAACATAGGGTCCATCCCAGTTGGGGCGCCACTTGCCTAGGGGGTGTGGGCCACGATGGTGGATGGTTTTCAAGACCAGATCTCCCACTTCAAAGTGGCGAGGTCTCATGTGTTTGCTATAATGTCGGGCTATCCTTTGCCGGTATGCACGAGCATGATCCATGGCAAGGAGTCGCCTCTCATCTAGCAAATCTAGCTCGGCCATCCTAGCATGCTGAAGCGTCTCTAGGGGGAGGTCGAGTGCAATGGATGTATGGAATGAATGCAGTTGGGTATGAATGGGAAGAATGGCGTTTGTGCCATAGACCAATTCGAATGGTGTGGCATTCGTGGGAGTCCGGATGGAAGTCCTATAAGCCCATAAGGCTTCATCCAGCTTCTCATGCCACCTCCTACCCTTCTCTAAGGTTTTCTCAATGATACCAATGAGAGTCTTATTTGTGGCTTCGGCTTGGCCGTTGCCTTGAGGGTAGTAGGGCGAGGAGAAGTGGTGAGTTATGCCATACGTGTTGCACAACTTAACCATCCGCTCGTTCTTGAATGGGGTACCATTATCAGACACAAGGTCTCATGGAACCCCAAATCGAGCCAAGATATTCCTCCGGATGAAAGCCACCACATGTTGCCCCATTACATTCGTTAGGGAAATGGCTTCCACCCACTTGGAGAAATACTCCGTGGCTGCTAAAATGAAACGATGCCCATTCGAGGCCTTTGGAAATATTGGGCCTACTATGTCAAACGCCCACATGGTAAATGGCCAGGGGCTGACCACGGAATGCAATGTAGATGAAGGGATATGAATGGCGTGGCCATGTACTTGACATGGATGACACTTCCTAACATGATCGTGACAATCCTTTTTCAGGGTGGACCAAAAATAACCCCCTCTAAGTATTTTCATCGCCATCATGTTGGCATTAACATGACCTCCACATTCTCCGTCGTGGAACTCGTGCATCACTATCCTAGCCTCCTCTAGGTCAATACACCTAAGCAGAATGCCGGTAAAACTCTTTTTGTATAAGACCCCACCCAGAATGGTGTATCGGGTCGAAATCTTACGAATGAATGCCCTATCTTTGGATGTGGCATCCTCGGTGAATCCCCCATTTTCTAAAAATTGTTTTATATCATAGAACCAGGGTTTTTCAATAGACTCTGGGTTGTTTTGGCAAATATCCAAGTTGTGTGTGGATGGATGGGGCGCATGCCATATTTCCAAAGATCTGGTCCCTGAAATGGGATCGACCTTCAGGGCTGAACCCAAGGAAGAGAGGGCATCGGCGATGCCATTGTCCTCTCTTCCCACGTGTGTGAGCTTACACGACTGGAAGGATTGGACAATCGAGTGGCCAACTCGTGATATGGAAGTAGTTTCTCATTACATACTTGCCAAATTTTTAAAACCTGGTTTATGACAAGGAGCGAATCTCCAAAGACCTCGATGCATGATGCCCCTAGAGTTTTCGAAATCCTTAAGCCTTGTATGAGTGCTTCATACTCGGCTACGTTGTTGGAACATTCGAAATCTAAGCGGACTGCTATGGGAATCTCGCCCTTTTCAGGGGAGATTAGGATGATCCCAGCACCAGCCCCTCGTTGGTTTCGTGCCCCGTCGAAGTGCATCTTCCACTCTTGGTTTTCGAAAGAATTTGCCAAAATGTGGTTTTGAAAATGGTTTTGCAATATGCCTTCATCAGGCATTTCGACAAGAGTGGGATATGCGTCTGTAGACGCGCGAAAATCCCCGCCTCTTTGCCTCTTTCGTGGCTTGGAGTGGATCTTATCGTGCGTCTAAGGCCTATGTATACAAACAGGGCGTGCCAGCTAGCTTACTTAAGCTAGCGAAGATATATCAACACTGACTTCTAAACGTGGCGACTGTGAGCAAGTGAGCTCTTGTCGTTGCAGACCTTCTTGCACCGATGCGCAAGGGTCAGTCTGTACGCTTTTGCAAAAATCGAGTTTTTAGGGAGAAAGTCTACGAAACGGTTCGAGGTGTCTATTTCGGGTCTTTAAGATGCGATTGCATGTTTTAGATCACGTGGATTTGCACGTGCCTAAGTCTTTTCTTTTATCCCTTTTTGGGTCGCCTAGTTTGTGTGTTATGAACACTCCACTACATGGGCGAATTCGAGCGGGGCTTGCTTCGATGCAATATGCGTCCTACCTCGTGGTATGGCGTAGATGCAATGCAAACTCACGCTACTCCAAAGGGAAAACCCGAAATGTAAAGACAATACTGAAGGGAAATAGCGGAAGGGAAATAACCGAAGGGAAATAACCGAAGGGAAATAACCGAAGGGAGATATGTATATATCTTATGTATATGAGCCCTTACTCGGGTCTTGCAAATAAGAGCGAAGGCTCAATGTGGGTGCGTGCTTGAATTGAAAGACTTACACACACGACATGAAATTAAACCCAAGTATAAATTGCAGTATGGCCTTGACTAAGGTCTTGGGAGTAAGAGCGAAGGCTCAATGTGTGTGAGAGTGCTTGAATTGAAGTACTACACACACGACATAAATGAAACCCAAATATAACTGCAATAAGGCCTTTACTAAGGTCTTGGGAGTAAGAGCGAAAGCTCAATGTGTGTGAAAGTGCTTGAATTGAAAGACTTACTCACACGACAAGAAATGAAACCCAAATAGTATAGGTCGGCCCTTACTTGGGTCTTTCAAATAAGAGCGAAAGCTCAATGTGTGTGAGAGTGTTTAAATTGAAAGACTTACTCACACGACATGAAATGAAACCCACATAGTATAGGTCGGCCCTTACTTGGGTCTTTCAAATAAGAGCGAAAGCTCAATGTGTGTGAGAGTGTTTAAATTGAAAGACAACACACCCAACTTAAACAAAACCCTTCGGAAATGAAATATATACGTACACTTATATATTAGGGGCTGATTAGGCCCGTGTGTGTTTGAAATTGTACACGACTAAGAGGGTGCACGTGTGTGGTTGTGCCAAGCCACGTTATTACAAGCGGGGGGAGACTATGCTCCGTTATTACAACCCCGTATCAAATTGAATTTCAAGCAAGTGTATGATCAAAGACCGAGTTTAGAAACTTACAAGTAGCTGGTCCGTAGAGGTCTTGCTTGAGCGTGGCCTTGGCTTTGGGCTGCAAATGGGAGCTCCGCGAAGGTGTGTGACCAAGGGTGCTGGCCGGCTGCAAATGGGGCGCGGGATGGACGCCTCGAAGGGGACCGGTGGCAAGTGGGCGGCGCCTCCAAGTAGGGAGTTTAGAGTGGCTGACTAAGTGGGTCTTAGGGTCACTAGTGAAGTTAGGGACTTAGGGAAACTGGACCTAAAAGGTGAGCTAGTGGGAAGGCCAAAGAGGACGCCTAGGGGGGGGTTGGCCGAATGGGAAATGGTGGCTAAGTAGTGGCCAGCCACTTGGGTTATCCTAGGTTCGGCTAGGCTTAGGTGGTGGCGGCAAAGAGGTGGAGCTAAGGGGAAGATGGGTGGCTAAGAGTGGAGAGGTGGTAGAGAGTGGTTTTGAGGGAGTTAGGGGGACTTACCGAATGGGAAGGAGTGGCGGCAAAGGTGGCTGTCGGCTGGTGGAAGATGGGAGAAGGAGAGGGCCCGGTTGAGTGAGGTGGTGGTGTCCGGCTGGGGGAGTGATGGTGGACGGAAAGGGAGAGTGGCGGAGCAGGTGGCGGCTGGTGGAGCTGGAGCTGCTGGGAAGACGGGTGAGAGATGGGAGAAGGAGAGGGCCCGGCTGGGTGGTGGAGTGTGGTTCCCACTTGGAAAACCCGCCCACAATGAGGGGGGTTTAAATAGGGGATGGGTAGGTCGGTTAGGGCTGGGTTGTGGGTAGTGGTTAGGTGGTTTAGGTAGGGTAGTATGTAGATAAGGTGGGCTGGATGGGGCTGGGCCAGATATTTTAAAACTAGGGGTTTGGGAAAATCGTGGGCTAAGGGTGGTTTAGGGGTTTAGGGCTAGGTTAGGTGGTTGGGTTTTAGGGTGAGGTTTAGTGAGCTAGGTTAGGTGGTTTAGGCTAGGTTTAGGCTAGGATTAGGGAAATTAATCTAGGTTTAGGGAAGGATTAGGGAAGTGGGTTAGGTGATTAGGTTGGGATTAGGCCGGGATTAGGGAAGTGGGTTAGGTGATTAGGTTCAGATTAGGGGTGGATTAGGGGTTTAGGCTAGGTTTAGGCATTTTGGGTTAGGTTTAGGTGAAGGAGCTCCCTTAGCATGGCCCATAGACCTTGATCACCCCATGTTGGTGCAGCCCTAGATTAGGTTTTAGCTAATTACAAGCTTAAACCCACTCAATTAGGCTAAACCACAAGATTAAACCCAAACTTGACACACAAGTCAAGCTTAATACAACACTCTTGATATTTATCACCCCCACTCTCTCTCATGCCCAATATCCCACGTGAATTTCAAGTGGGCCCCACCTCCATTTATGAGGAGGTGATGTGGGCCATGGATATGGATATTGGATTGGATCTCTGGATCCAAATCCAAATCCAAGTCCACATATGGGTTTGGATTGGAATCTGGATATATATGGTCCAGATCCAATCCAAACTGAACTCTGACTCCTTCGAGCTGGGTTCGAAACGGACGATTCGTGCGGGGCCTGACAGCATCAGTACTCCGTCTGCGTTGGGTCTTCGCCAACATGGTCGTCCGCCTCCGTTTCTGCCTTCCGGAGATGACTTCAAATGATATTTTGGTAAGAACAGGGTCTTGGACGTTCGAGATCCTGGGATGTGAATTAGATGCAAGAGATGTTGTGCCGGGCTCGACAGGTGCTCTGGTTCTGGGCTCTTCTTGGCTCTCCTGGTCCTGTCTTGATCGAGCCAAGCCACTTCGGGGTTTCAAAACATGTTTTAAAAGGGTTTTCAAAAGCTATATCATATGTTTTTGAAAGATAAAGTTCAAAACATATATACAGGGTTGTTTGGAAGGCTCCTGGGTTTCCAAACTCAAAAATGGCCCTTTGGGGCTGCTTGTACAAAACCAGATGGATTTTGAGAAATTCGTGGGATTTCGGGGTGTTTACAGCGTCCTCCAAGGGGAAGTCAGCCACGTAATCTGCTAGGGCTTGCCCCTTAACGGAGATCTGGTGATGGTATTTCAGATCATACTCCATTAGAAGGAGTTGCCATTTGCCCAATCTACCCGTGAGAATGGGTTTTTCGAACAAGTGCTTGATTGGATCAAGCTTGGACACTATCCAGATCTCATGATCTAGGAAGTAGTGTCTGAATTTCTGGCAGGCCCAGACTAGGGCCAAGCACGTCTTCTCCATGGCTTGATAATTTCGTTCATAAGCCAAGAGAGTTTTCGAAATATAGTAGATGGCATACTCCTTATGGGTGTGTAGACGCGCGAAAATCCCCGCCTCTTCGCCTCTTTCGGGGCTTGAAGTGGATCTTATCGTGTGTCTAAGGCCTATGTATACAAATAGGGCGTGCCAGCTAGCTTACTCAAGCTAGCGAAGATATATTTGACACTGACTTCTAAACGTGGCGACTGTGAGCAAGTAAGCTCTTGTCGTCGCAGACCTTCTTGCACCGATGCGCAAGGGTCAGTCTGTACGCTTTTGCAAAATTCGAGTTTTGGGGAGAAAGTCCACGAAGCGGTTCGAGGTGTCTATTTCGGGTCTTTAAGATGCGATTGCATGTTTTAGATCACGTGGATTTGCACGTGCCTAAGTCTTTTCTTTTATCCCTTTTTGGGTCGCCTAGTTTGTGTGTTATGAACACTCCACTACATGGGCGAATTCGAGCGGGGCTTGCTTCGATGCAATATGCGTCCTACCTCGTGGTATGGCGTAGATGCAATGCAAACTCACGCTACTCCAAAGGGAAAACCCGAAATGTAAAGACAATACTGAAGGGAAATAACAGAAGGGAAATAACCGAAGGGAAATAACCGAAGGGAAATAACCGAAGGGAAATAACCGAAGGGAAATATGTATATAGCTTGTATATATGAGCCCTTACTCGGGTCTTGCAAATAAGAGCGAAGGCTCAATGTGGGTGCGTGCTTGAATTGAAAGACTTACACACACGACATGAAATTAAACCCAAATATAAATTGCAGTATGGCCTTGACTAAGGTCTTGGGAATAAGAGCGAAGGCTCAATGTGTGTGAAAGTGCTTGAATTGAAAGACTTACTCACACAACATAAAATGAAACCCAAATAGTATAGGTCGGCCCTTACTTGGGTCTTTCAAATAAGAGCGAAAGCTCAATGTGTGTGAGAGTGCTTGAATTGAAAGACTTACTCACATGACAAGAAATGAAACCCAAATAGTATAGGTCGGCCCTTACTTGGGTCTTTCAAATAAGAGCGAAAGCTCAATGTGTGTGAGAGTGCTTGAATTGAAAGACTTACTCACACGACAAGAAATGAAACCCAAATAGTATAGGTCGGCCCTTACTTGGGTCTTTCAAATAAGAGCGAAAGCTCAATGTGTGTGAGAGTGCTTGAATTGAAAGACAACGCACCCAACTTAAACAAAACCCTTCGAAAATGAAAGTATATATACACTTATATATTAGGGGCTGATTAGGCCCGTGTGTGTTCAAAATTGTGCACGACTAAGAGAGTGCACGTGTGTGGTTGTGCCAAGCCACGTTATTACAAGCGGGGGGAGACTATGCTCCGTTATTACAACCCCGTATCAAATTGAATCTCAAGCAAGTGTACGACTAAAGACCGAGTTTAGACACTTACGAGTAGCTGGTCCGTAGAGGTCTTGCTTGAGCGTGGGCTTGGCCTTGGGCTGCAAATGGGAGCTCCGCGAAGGTAGGTGATCAAGAGTGCTGGCCGGCTGCAAGTGGGGCGCGGGATAGGCGCCTCGGAGGTGGCCGGCGGCAAGTAGATGGCGCCTCAAGGTAAGGGGTTTAAATGGCTGAATGAGTGGGTTCTTAGGGTCACTAGGGGAGTTGGGAGTTTAGGGAAATTGGACCTAAGAGGTGAGCTGGTGGGAGGGCCGAGTAGGACACCTAGGGGAAAGCCGAATGGGACATGATAGCTAGGTAGTGGCCGGCAGCTTGGGTTATACTAGGTTCGGCTAGGTTTAGGTGGTGGCGGCAAAAGGGCTGAGATGAAGGTAGGATGGGTGGCTAAGAGTGGAGAGGTGGTAGAGAGGGGCTTTGAGGGAGTTTGGGGTACTTACCGAATGGGGAGAGGTGGCGGATGAAGTGGGAAGGTGGCGGGCAGGTGGCTGTCGGCTGGTTCGGTTGGGTGGAGGTGGTGGCGTCCGGCTGAGGGATGGTGGTGATGGAGGGAAGAGGGAAGGTGGCGGTGCAGGTGGTGGCTGGTGGAGCAGGTGGAGCTGTTGGGGAGTGGTCCCGGCTGGGTGAGAGATGGGAGAAGGAGAGGGCCCGACTGGGTGGAAGGGTGGTTCCCACTTGGAGAACCCGCCCAAAAGGAGGGGGGTTTAAATAGGGGATGGGTAGGTCGGTTAGGGCTGGGCTGTGGGTAGTGGTTAGGTGGTTTAGGTAGGGTGGTATGTAGATAAGGTGGGCTAGAAAAGGTTGGGCCAGATATTTTAAAACTAGGGGTTTGGGTAAATCGTGGGCTAAGGGTGGTTTAGGGGTTTAGGGCTAGGTTAGGTGGTTGGGTTTTAGGGTGAGGTTTAGTGAGCTAGGTTAGGTGATTAGGCTAGGTTTAGGCTAGGATTAGGGAAATTAATCTAGGTTTAGGGAAGGATTAGGGAAGTGGGTTAGGTGATTAGGTTGGGATTAGGACGGGATTAGGGAATTGGGTTAGGTGATTAGGCTCAGATTAGGGGTGGATTAGGGGTTTGGGTTAGGTTTAGGCATTTTGGGCTAGGTTTAGGTGAAGGAGCTCCCTTAGCATGGCCCATAGACCTTGATCACCCCATGTTGGTGCAACCCTAGGTTAGGTTTTAGCTAATTACAAGCTTAAACCCACTCAATTAGGCTAACCCACATGATTAACCCAAACTTGACACACAAGTCAAGCTTAATACAACACTCTTGATATTTTTCAACCCCACTCTCTCTCATGCCCATGATCCCACGTGAAACTCAAGTGGGCCCCACCTTCATTTATGAGAAGGTGATGTGGGCCATGGATATGGATATTGGATTGGATCTCTAGATCCAAATCCAAATCCAAGTCCACAGATGGGTTTGGATTGGGATCTGGATATATATGGTCCAGATCCAATCCAAACTGAACTCTGACTCCTTCGAGTTGGGTTCGAAACGGACGATTCGTGCGGGGCCTGACAGCATCAGTACTCCGTCTGCGTTGGGTCTTCGCCAACATAGTCGTCCGCCTCCGTTTCTGCCTTCTAGAGATGACTTCAAATGCTATTTTGGTAAGAACAGGGTCTTGGACGTTCGAGATCCTGGGGTGTGAATCAGATACAAGAGTTGCTGTGCCGGGCTTGACATGTGCTCCGGTTCCGGGCTCTTCTTGGCTCTCCTGGTCCTGTCTTGATCGGGCCAAGCCACTTTGGGGTTTCAAAACATGCTTTAAAAGGGTTTTCAAAAGCTATATTATACGTTTTTGAAAGATAAAGTTTAAAACATATATACAGGGTTCGTTTGGAAGGCTCCTGGGTTTCCAAACTCAAAAATGGCCCTTTGGGGCTGCTTGTATAAAACCAGATGGATTTTGAGAAATTCGTGGGATTTCGGGGTGTTTACAGATGCCCCTCTTTGGCCTTGTCCAAATCGATTTGGATAAGGGCAAAGATAACAAACACCCCTTTTAATGTCTCCCTAGATCTAGCCACGAAGAATATGGGATCGTCCCATTTTAGCAAAATCTCAATTTTACAAACTCTAGTAGGAGGAGATATCACACCAAAGGGTTATACTATGGAATCTGGTCCTAAAATGGGGTCATGTTCATGCAAGTATCATGCGTGGAATGCAGATGACATGGGTGTGGTGCCAAGAGTGGCGACCTCCCAGAGACCAGGTGTGGTCGAACTCTAGAGACTTACAAGGCCTACTGCTCCAAGTGAGCAAAAACCCTATGCTGTTCGATGTTCGGTTTTTTAAAACTTATTTACAAAAGCTATTTACAAAAGGGACAACTGTCTTGAGCCTCGATCCTAAGGATCTCGAGCTCTTCGTGGTTGCCCTTGTTTGAGTCTTAACACTCGCTTTATCTAGCGGAGGTTTTATAAGAAAAACAAGCTTCATTTCAAATTCCTACGCCTTACCCGAAATGTCGAATTCTCAAACAAGATGAAATTCAAGTAAGTAAATCCTATTTTTACTTTAGGATTCCTCGAAATGAACCATGCTTTAGCTTGGGATAAGCCAGGGATGGGAAAGAGGTACCACGGTCCCTTCTGAAGCGTCCCATGGCTTAAGGCATAGAAGGCGAAAAACTGCTCTTTTTGAGCTTTTTGGCCTCTTTTTCCTTTTTTTCATAGAGGGTCTCCCTTTGGGAGTATTTTTTCTTTAATCCCTCTTTTTCATAAGAGAATCGATTTTTCTTTTTGAAGTCTAGTTTCTTTCTTTTGGAAAGAGACTTTGAATGGGAAATTCCCTTTTGTTTGGGCCTTTGTTTTCCTTTTAGAAGGAGAAGAGAAGAGGGGAGGACTTATCCCAAGCCTACACTCGATCCATTCCAGATCAGCCTATTTAGAAATAGCACGTACTACTTGCAAGTATCTTGCTATGTTGAACTAGGCCTTTCTTTGTAAGATGAAGGATTTTGAAATGCAACCTCGATTTTGAAAACTCCACTCTTTCACAAGTGCGAATTCTCTTACTTAGGGTCACACGAGTTCGCCTTTGCACCTTATTCACATGTCTCAGGGCAGCTATCCCTTTAAAATTTTCAAAAACTGGAATTTAATCCAGATCCTACACATGATACTTCTTTAAGTATTGAATATTGATAGGATCTGCTAAATTCCTACCTTTACATCGATCAACCAATACGAATTGTTCGTAGTGGTTGCTCGTACAACATAGGGTCCATCCTAGTTGGGGCGCCACTTGCCTAGGGGGTGTGGGCCACGATGGTGGATGGTTTTCAAGACCAGATCTCCCACTTCAAAGTGGCGAGGTCTTATGTGTTTGCTATAATGTCGGGCTATCCTTTGCCGGTATGCACGAGCATGATCCATGGCCAGGAGTCGCCTCTCATCTAGCAATCTAGTTCGGCCATCCTAGCATGCTGAAGCGTCTCTAGGGGGAGGTCGAGTGCAATGGATGTATGGAATGAATGCAGTTGGGTATGAATGGGAAGAATGGCGTTTGTGCCATAGACCAATTCAAATGGTGTGGCATTCGTGGGAGTCCGGATGGAAGTCCTATAAGCCCATAAGGCTTCATCCAGCTTCTCATGCCACCTCCTACCCTTCTCTAAGGTTTTCTCAATGATACCAATGAGAGTCTTGTTTGTGGCTTCGGCTTGGCCGTTGCCTTGAGGGTAGTAGGGCGAGGAGAAGTGGTGAGTTATGCCATATGTGTTGCACAACTTAACCATCCGCTCGTTCTTGAATGGGGTACCATTATCAGACACAAGGTCTCGTGGAACCCCAAATCGAGCCAAGATATTCCTCCGGATGAAAGCCACCACATGTTGCCCCATTACATTCGTTAGGGAAATGGCTTCCACCCACTTGGAGAAATACTCCATGGCTGCTAAAATGAAACGATGCCCATTCGAGGCTTTTGGAAATATTGGGCCTACTATGTCAAACGCCCACATGGTAAATGGCCAGGGGCTGACCACGGAATGCAATGTAGATGAAGGGATATGAATGGCGTGCCCATGTACTTGACATGGATGACACTTCCTAACATGATCGTGACAATCCTTTTTCAGGGTGGACCAAAAATAGCCCCCTCTAAGTATTTTCATCGCCATCATGTTGGCATTAACATGACCTCCACATTCTCCGTCGTGGAACTCGTGCATCACTATCCTAGCCTCCTCTAGGTCGATACACCTAAGCAGAATGCCGGTAAAACTCTTTTTGTATAAGACCCCACCCAGAATGGTGTATCGGGTCGAGATCTTACGAATGAATGCCCTATCTTTGGATGTGGCATCCTCGGTGAATCCCCCATTTTCTAAAAATTGTTTTATGTCATAGAACCAAGGTTTTTCAATAGACTCTGGGTTGTTTTGGCAAATATCCAAGTCGTGTGTGGATGGATGGGGCGCATGCCATATTTCCAAAGATCTGGTCCCTGAAATGGGATCGACCCTCAGGGCTGAACCTAAGGAGGAGAGGGCATCGGCGATGCCATTGTCCTCTCTTCCTACGTGTGTGAGTTTACACGACTGGAAGGACTGGACCAATCGAGTGGCCAACTCGTGATATGGAAGTAGTTTCTCATTACGTACTTGCCAAATTTTTAAAACCTAGTTTATGACAAGGAGCGAATCTCCAAAGACCTCGATGCATGATGCCCCTAGAGTTTTCGAAATCCTTAAGCCTTGTATGAGTGCTTCATACTCAGCTACGTTGTTGGAACATTCGAAATCTAAGCGGACTGCTATGGGAATCTCGCCCTTTTCAGGGGAGATTAGGATGATCCCAGCACCAGCCCCTCGTTGGTTTCGTGCCCCGTCGAAGTGCATCTTCCACACTTGGTTTTCGAAAGAATTTGCCAAAATGTGGTTTTGAAAATGGTTTTGCAATATGCCTTCATCAGGCATTTCGACAAGAGTGGGATATGTGTCCTCCAAGGGGAAGTCAGCCACGTAATCTGCTAGGGCTTGCCCCTTAATGGAGATCTGGTGATGGTATTTCAGATCATACTCCATTAGAAGGAGTTGCCATTTGCCCAATCTACCCGTGAGAATGGGTTTTTCGAACAAGTGCTTGATTGGATCAAGCTTGGACACTATCCAGATCTCATGATCTAGGAAATAGTGTCTGAATTTCTGGCAGGCCCAAACTAGGGCCAAGCACGTCTTCTCCATGGCTTGATAATTTCGTTCATAAGCCAAGAGAGTTTTTGAAATATAGTAGATGGCATACTCCTTATGGGTGTCATCCTCGTATTGAGCCAACAGGGCTCCTAAAGCGTTTACATGCACGGAGATGTATAATAAAAGCGGTTTTCCTTGTTTTGGAGGATTCAAAACAGGGGGATTAACCAAGTATGCCTTTAGTCTCTCGAAGGACTTTTGGCATTCGTCATCCCATAAGAATTTCGTACCCTTCCTCAACAGTTTGTTGAAGGGTTCGCATCTAGTTGCCAGATTCGATATGAATCGGCGCACAGATTGTAATCGACCCTGGAGGCTACGGACTTGGGTGAGATTGGAGGGTGGAGCCATGTCTATGATGGCTCGACACTTAGAGGGGTCGACTTCTATTCCCCTTTGGCTCACCATAAAGCCTAGAAGCTTCCCTGATTCTACCCCGAACACACATTTTTGAGGGTTTAGCTTTACTTTGTAAAGCCTAAGCCTTTCGAAAATCTTTTGTAAACATTCGATATGGGTGCATCGGGTTTTGGATTTTGCCAAGAGATCATCTACATACACTTCTACAAGCTCGTGAATTTGATCATGGAAGATCGTGTTCATGGCTCGTTGGTATGTTGCGCCGGCATTTTTCAAACCAAAGGGCATGACTGTATAGCAGTACGTGCCCCATGGGGTTGTGAAGGCGGTCTTACCCTGATCTCGTGGACTTAGTTTGATTTGATTGTAGCCTGAATAGCCATCCATAAATGAAAACATTTCATGATTTGCAGTACTATCGACTATCAAATCTATGTTTGGTAAAGGATAATTATCCTTTGGAGTGGCTTTATTCAGGTTTCTGAAATCGATGCATATTCGAATTTTCCCATTGGTTTTTCGAACTACAACGATATTTGACAACCAATCAGAATACGCAATGGGTTTTATAAATCCGGCTTTTAGCAGATCTTCTAAACCCTCTTTGACTTGCGTGTGTACATTCGGGTGTATTTTCCTAAGCTTCTGCTTTATTGGTTTTACACCTATATCTAAGGGAAGACGATGCTCGACTATGCTGGGATCTATGCCCGGCATGTCTTCATACGTCCATGCAAACACATCTAAATAGGTTCGTAGAAATGCAATGAATGCTAACTTTTCAGTTTCATGCAAGCATGTGCCTATTTTGATGGTTTTGGGATTGGAATCATCCCCTAGGTTCACCTCTACGAAATCTCCTCCTACTGTTTGGGAAGGTCTTTCAAAATCGAGAATTCTATGAAACTCTGGGAGCTTAGAAGTGGGATCTTCCTCAAGGGGATCCACTTCTGGGCTTTGATCATTCTCGTGGGCTTTAGACCCGAGGGAACTTGATGCGTGGTTTTCAAAATAACTTGGTTTTGTACTTAGATTTTCAAGTGATTTCGAAATTTTTGGTCTGGCTATGCAGACGACGTTTCTTTCGAAATCCTTTTCTTTCGCCAAAGTCATACCAGGAGCAGCTATGTACAAAATCTTTTTGGTATTTTCCAAATTTTCGATTTTTTTGGGTTTTTGTAAAACAAGAACTTTGGGAACTATACAAAGCACACTTTTTTCGAGTTTTTGTTTTTCCATTGTTTTTGGTTTTTCTTGTTTTTCAATTTTTTCGATTTTAAGTTTTTCAAATGTTTTTGGTATTTTTTTAGAAAAAGGGATTGTAAACACCCCGAAATCCCACGAATTTCTTAAACAAATCTGGTTTTATACAAGCAGCCCCAAAGGGCCATTTTTGAGTTTGGAAACCCAGGAGCCTTCCAAACAAACCCTGTGTATATGTTTTAAACTTTATCTTTCAAAAACATACGATATAGCTTTTGAAAACCCTTTTAAAACATGTTTTGAAACCCCGAAGTGGCTTGGCCCGATCAAGACAGGACCAGGAGAGCCAAGAAGAGCCCGGCGCAGCAACTCTTGTATCTGATTCACACCCCAGGATCTCGAATGTCCAAGACCCTGTTCTTATCAAAATAGCATTTGAAGTCATCTCCGGAAGGCAGAAACGGAGGCGGACGACTATGTTGGCGAAGACCCAACGCAGACGGAGTACTGATGCTGTCAGGCCCCGCACGAATCGTCCGTTTCGAACCCAGCTCGAAGGAGTCAGAGTTCAGTTTGGATTGGATCTGGACCATATATATCCAGATTCCAACCCAAACCCATATGTGGACTTGAATTTGGATTTGGATCCAGAGATCCAATCCAATATCCATATCCATGGCCCACATCACCTTCTCATAAATGGAGGTGGGGCCCACTTGAAATTCACGTGGGATATTGGGCATGAGAGAGAGTGGGGTTGAAAAATATCAAGAGTGTTGTATTAAGCTTGACTTGTGTGTCAAGTTTGGGTTTAATCTTGTGGGTTAGCCTAATTGAGTGGGTTTAAGCTTGTAATTAGCTAAAACCTAACCTAGGGCTGCACCAACATGGGGTGATCAAGGTCTATGGGCCATGCTAAGGGAGCTCCTTCACCTAAACCTAACCCAAAATGCCTAAACCTAGCCTAAACCCCTAATCCACCCCTAATCTGAACCTAATCACCTAACCCACTTCCCTAATCCCGGCCTAATCCCAACCTAATCACCTAACCCACTCCCCTAATCCTTCCCTAAACCTAGATTAATTTCCCTAATCCTAGCCTAAACCTAGCCTAAACCACCTAACCTAGCTCACTAAACCTCACCCTAAAACCCAACCACCTAACCTAGCCCTAAACCCCTAAACCACCCTTAGCCCACGATTTTCCCAAACCCCTAGTTTTAAAATATCTGGCCCAACCCCATCCAGCCCACCTTATCTACATACTACCCTACCTAAACCACCTAACCACTACCCACAACCCAGCCCTAACCGACCTACCCATCCCCTATTTAAACCCCCCTCATTGTGGGCGGGTTTGGCAAGTGGGAACCACTCTACCACTAGCCGGGCCCTCTCCTTCTCCCATCTTCCATCCAGCCGTGACCTCTCCACCAGCCGCCACCTGCTCCACCAGCCGCCACCTGCTCCACCAGCCGCCACCTTCCCTCTTCCGTCCACCATCACTGCCCCCCCCAGCCGGACACCACCACCTCACTCAGCCGAACTCCCATTGCACTCAGCTTCCCTTTTCATCCACTCGCCACTCCTCCCCATTCGGTAAGTCCCCCTAACTCCCTCAAAGCCACTCTCTACCACCTCTCCACTCTTAGCCACCTATCTTCCCTTCAGCTCAGCCCCTTTGCCGCCACCACCTAAGCCTAGCCGAACCTAGGATAACCCAAGTGGCTGGCCACTACTTAGCCACCATCTCCCATTCGGTCGACCCCCTTCCCTAGGTGTCCTATTTGGCCTTCCCACTAGCTCACCTTTTAGGGCCAGTTTCCCTAAGTACCTAACTTCCCTAGTGACCCTAAGACCCACTTAGTCAGCCACTCTAAACTCCCTACTTGGAGGCGCCACCTACTTGCTACCGGCCCCCTTCGAGGCGTATATCCCGCGCCCCATTTGCAGCCGGCCAGCACCCTTGATCACATACCTTCGCGGAGCTCCCGTTTGCAGCCCAAAGCCAAGGCCACGCTCAAGCAAGACCTCTACGGACCAGCTACTCGTAAGTGTCTAAACTCGGTCTTTAGTCATACACTTGCTTGAAATTCAATTTGATACGGGGTTGTAATAACGGAGCATAGTCTCCCCCCGCTTGTAATAACGTGGCTTGGCACAACCACACACGTGCACTCGCTTAGTCGTGCACAATTTTGAACACACACGGGCCTAATCAGCCCCTAATATATAAGTGTACGTATATATTTCATTTCCGAAGGGTTTTGTTTAAGTTGGGTGCGTTGTCTTTCAATTCAAGCACTTTCACACACATTGAGCTTTCGCTCTTATTTGAACGACCCAAGTAAGGGCCGACCTATACTATTTGGGTTTCATTTCATGTCGTGTGAGTAAGTCTTTCAATTCAAGCACTTTCACACACATTAAGCCTTCGCTCTTACTCCCAAGACCTTAGTAAAGGCCTTATTGCAGTTATATTTGGGTTTCATTTATGTCGTGTGTGTAGTACTTCAATTCAAGCACTCTCACACACACTGAGCCTTCGCTCTTACTCCCAAGACCTTAGTCAAGGCCATACTGCAATTTATATTTGGGTTTAATTTCATGTCGTGTGTGTAAGTCTTTCAATTCAAGCACGCACCCACATTGAGCCTTCGCTCTTATTTGCAAGACCCGAGTAAGGGCTCATATACATAAGATATATACGTATTTCCCTTCGGTTATTTCCCTTCGGTTATTTCCCTTCGGTTATTTCCCTTCGGTTATTTCCCTTCTGTTATTTCCCTTCAGTATTGTCTTTACATTTCGGGTTTTCCCTTTGGAGTAGCGTGAGTTTGCATTGCATCTACGCCATACCACGAGGTAGGACGCATATTGCATCGAAGCAACCCCCGCTCGAATTCGCCCATGTAGTGGAGTGTTCATAACACACAAACTAGGCGACCCAAAAAGGGATAAAAGAAAAGATTTAGGCACGTGCAAATCCACGTGATCTAAAACATGCAATCGCATCTTAAAGACCCGAAATAGACACCTCGAACCGTTTCGTAGACTTTCTCCCCAAAACTCGATTTTTTCAAAAGCGTACAGACTGACCCTTGCGCATCGGTGCAAGAAGGTCTGCAACGACAAGAGCTCACTTGCTCACAGTCGCCACGTTTAGAAGTCAGTGTTAAGTATATCTTCGCTAGCTTAAGTAAGCTAGCTGGCACGCCCTGTTTGTATGCATAGGCCTTAGACGCACGATAAGATCCACTCCAAGCCACGAAAGGGGCGAAGAGGCGGGGATTTTCGCGCGTCTACAGGGATCTTCCGTCATACCTACAAAGGGAAAACACTACGGGTTAGACTCGGAATAGGAGGTCTAAATCGTAGGTCCCTTCTAAGACAGGCTCCGGGGCACCCTTGACCCAGGTGGTCATAGGGGGTGGCTCCGGCGGTATTTGGGGAGTATAGCCGATCCCATATCGGCTTGGGTTGGCCCTAGGAAGGATGGGCTCTAGGAGACCCTGGTTTTGTGCCCCTAGACTTTTGTAGGGCGTGTAGCCCATGTTTAATAACATGTTCCACGGCCTTTTGTTTTTTGAAAAGATGGGATACAAGTCATGGTCTTGGAACATGCTATCGTCCATATTAGGCTCGTATGGCCTTTTGTCCAGAGGTTTTGGAAATAGGGAACGCTTAGGTTTTCCTAGGAGGATTAGAGTCAGGAGGGGGCCTGCTTTGGGCGGCCCCTTCACACATACAACCTTCCTAGGGTTGTTCAACACGAGCCGAGGTGGCTCAACCATAATTTGCCCCAGGTTAGCCTCATGGGCCTGGGAGCTCGATAAACAAGGGGAGTTTATGATCCCCTGAAGCTGTGGGAGACTCTCACCTAGGATCACTACGACCTGGTCCCTAAAAGGGATCTTAACACACCTGTGGAAGGTGGATGGCACAGCGCACAAACTGTGTATCCAGGGTCTCCCTAGCAACAGGTTATAATGGGGGTGGATGTCCAAGACATGGAACACCCCCGTGTGTTCGATCCCTCCCGTTTCCATTGGGAGTTCGATGGATCCTAAAGGTCTAGACGCATTCCCATCGTATCCAGTGATAACGATGGGGCTTGGGTTCACTGAAGTCAAGGTGACTCCGATTTTGTACGCCATGTGAAGTGGAAGGATGTTGAGCCCTCCTCCACCATCGACTAGGCACCTGTCCAGAGAGTGGTTGTTTAGAACCACCTCGATGTGCAGGGCCTGGTTATGGGTTTCGTAGGGTCTATCTACATCATCTTCCGAAAAGGTGATGGGCGATTTTGCTCCTAATAAAGCCACTTGGGCAGACAAGGATTCCGGACTTATGTTCGAATCAACCTTGGCCCTTTCTAGAATTTTCTCTAAGACAAGTCTATGCCTAGGCGAGGTTTTGATAAGCTCTAGAATAGACATGTGAATAGGAATCTTTGAAAGGTGGTTTTCGAAATCATAAGGATTTAGGATGATTTTGTCCTTATCTGCTTTTGGCAGACCACTAGGGATACATGCTTTTGAGGGGCCAGGCACACTGACCACCTTTGAGCACCTTGAAGGTGCGGGGGTTGGTAGATCCTCCCGGATCTAGTGACTTCCCCCACGACCAGCCTAGGGTTCGCGCTAAACTTGGCTCTAAGGATGAGCTGAGGAGAACCTTGGATTTTAACAACTGGCTTTGCCGGGGTTTCCATTTTTGATGGTCCCCGAATGACGACTTGGGCGGGCCTCTTGTATAATACAAGGATGGGCGCACAAGCAGGTCGACCAGGTTCTGGCTTTTGCGCTAGTTCCTTGGAAATGGTGAGGGTACATACCTCCTTTCCTTTCCCACTGCCACTGGCGTGTTTGGGAAAAGGTTCTTTGAAGATAGCTTGAGGTGGCTCAGGTTCCGCAGTGACCTGGAGCCGGCCCTCTGCTATCAAGTTCTCAATTTTATTTAGAAGAGAGAAGCAACGTTTGGTATCATGGCCTTTGAGCCGATGATACTTGCAAAATCGGTTTAAATACCCCCCTTTGGACGTGACTCCTTCGGGGATTTCAGGGAGTTCGATCATGCCTTGGGCAAGTAAGAGGTCTAGGACCTCTGACACAGGTTGCCCCAGCGGAGTGTACTCCCGTTTTTCAATCGGTTTTGAAAAATTGCGTTCTCTCTTATTTTCTATTTTTTCAAAACTTTTAGAAGTGCCTGCCATGCCTGGATCCACCCGGACATTGGCGATTTTGTTGGGCTTTGCCCCTTTGTCCGTCGTGGGCAGCCCACATGCGATGGGCTTTTCCAAACGGGTTTTTGGAACGGCACTTCCTTTCCATAAGTGGTCGTATGTCCCTTTTCGCAAGTTGGTTTCGAAAAGGGAGGCCTTTTTGATCAACTTATGGAAAGTTGAAATCTCATGGAGCGAGAGAAGGGTTTTTAACTCGCTTTTGAAATTATCCAGGATGAGCATTACTGCGCATCCTTCGGATATAGGCTCTCGCACTTGGCCTAAAAGCGACCTCCACCTTATAATGAAGGCATGCACGTCTTCGTTCATGCCTTGCTTTGTATCCCTTAAGGTATTTAGGGTTGGCGTGACTTCCACGTTGTGTGCAAATCTTTGCATGAAGCAGTTCGCTAACTCTTCAAAAGTAGCGAACTGGCTTAAGTCGTAGGAAGCCAGCCATTTGGCAGCTGTGCCCTTAAGGGATAAAGGGAACCAATACACCCATTTCATCGAGTCCTTTTTCTTCTTATGGGCTCGACGTGAGAAAAGCTGCAAGTGAGACCTAGGGTCTCCCATGCCATCATACCGATGGAAGTTCGGTATTTCATCGTCACTGTCTGTTTCGTAATCCATAGGAAGGAAATCAGACAGGGCGTAGCTTCTTTTCTCTTTATTTTGCCCTTTCAGCAGCTGCTGTAGGGCTTTACGGTCCTTTTGTGTGAAGGACTCATGGTATTGGTTGCCTTCCATTACGGAGGCCTCTTTTTGCTTGCGAGGTTTTTCAGATTTCTTTTTAGGCCTTTGTTCACCGTTTGATGAACATGAATCGCCTACTTCAGCCTCTTGGCTGAGAGCATCGATTTTGGCCTCAAATTCCCTCCTCAAGTCCTCGATTTCATCCAGTTTTATTTTGTTTTTGAAAATCCTCCTAGAGTGAGAACTTGATGCGCATGAGCCTTGGCTCGACACTTCACTTGGATTGGATTTTGACATGCTTTTCAAGCTTTTTCAAAATTTCCTAAGTACAAGCAAAGAAAACAAGTTAAAACGACACCTTTATAAAATTTTCGCAAGACTTCTACAAGTAAACTCGATTTTTGAAAAGGCTCACGTCCCACCGGGCGTGCCAATCTCTGTAGACGCGTGAAAATCCCCTCCTCTTCGCCTCTTTCGGTGCTTGGAGTGGATCTTATCGTGTGTCTAAGGCCAATGTATACAAATAGGGCGTGCCAGCTAGCTTACTCAAGCTAGCGAAGATATATTTGACACTGACTTCTAAATGTGGCGACTGTGAGCAAGTAAGCTCTTGTCGTCGCAGACCTTCTTGCACCGATGCGCAAGGGTCAGTCTGTACGCTTTTGCAAAAATCGAGTTTTGGGGAGAAAGTCCACGAAGCAGTTCGAGGTGTCTATTTCGGGTCTTTAAGATGCGATTGCATGTTTTAGATCACGTGGATTTGCACGTGCCTAAGTCTTTTCTTTTATCCCTTTTTGGGTCGCCTAGTTTGTGTGTTATGAACACTCCACTACATGGGCGAATTCGAGCGGGGCTTGCTTCGATGCAATATGCGTCCTACCTCGTGGTATGGCGTAGATGCAATGCAAACTCACGCTACTCCAAAGGGAAAACCCGAAATGTAAAGACAATACTGAAGGGAAATAACAGAAGGGAAATAACCGAAGGGAAATAACCGAAGGGAAATAACCGAAGGGAAATATGTATATAGCTTGTATATATGAGCCCTTACTCGGGTCTTGCAAATAAGAGCGAAGGCTCAATGTGGGTGCGTGCTTGAATTGAAAGACTTACACACACGACATGAAATTAAACCCAAATATAAATTGCAGTATGGCCTTGACTAAGGTCTTGGGAATAAGAGCGAAGGCTCAATGTGTGTGAAAGTGCTTGAATTGAAAGACTTACTCACACGACATAAAATGAAACCCAAATAGTATAGGTCGGCCCTTACTTGGGTCTTTCAAATAAGAGCGAAAGCTCAATGTGTGTGAGAGTGCTTGAATTGAAAGACTTACTCACACGACAAGAAATGAAACCCAAATAGTATAAGTCGGCCCTTACTTGGGTCTTTCAAATAAGAGCGAAAGCTCAATGTGTGTGAGAGTGCTTGAATTGAAAGACTTACTCACACGACAAGAAATGAAACCCAAATAGTATAGGTCGGCCCTTACTTGGGTCTTTCAAATAAGAGCGAAAGCTCAATGTGTGTGAGAGTGCTTGAATTGAAAGACAACGCACCCAACTTAAACAAAACCCTTCGAAAATGAAAGTATATATACACTTATATATTAGGGGCTGATTAGGCCCGTGTGTGTTCAAAATTGTGCACGACTAAGAGAGTGCACGTGTGTGGTTGTGCCAAGCCACGTTATTACAAGCGGGGGGAGACTATGCTCCGTTATTACAACCCCGTATCAAATTGAATCTCAAGCAAGTGTACGACTAAAGACCGAGTTTAGACACTTACGAGTAGCTGGTCCGTAGAGGTCTTGCTTGAGCGTTGGCTTGGCCTTGGGCTGCAAACGGGAGCTCCGCGAAGGTAGGTGATCAAGAGTGCTGGCCGGCTGCAAGTGGGGCGCGGGATAGGCGCCTCGGAGGTGGCCGGCGTTAAGTAGATGGCGCCTCAAGGTAAGGGGTTTAAATGGCTGAATGAGTGGGTTCTTAGGGTCACTAGGGGAGTTGGGAGTTTAGGGAAATTGGACCTAAGAGGTGAGCTGGTGGGAGGGCCGAGTAGGACACCTAGGGGAAAGTCGAATGGGACATGATAGCTAGGTAGTGGCCGGCAGCTTGGGTTATACTAGGTTCGGCTAGGTTTAGGTGGTGGCGGCAAAAGGGCTGAGATGAAGGTAGGATGGGTGGCTAAGAGTGGAGAGGTGGTAGAGAGGGTCTTTGAGGGAGTTTGGGGTACTTACCGAATGGGGAGAGGTGGCGGATGAAGTGGGAAGGTGGCAGTCAGGTGGCTGTCGGCTGGTTCGGTTGGGTGGAGGTGGTGGCGTCCGGCTGAGGGATGGTGGTGATGGAGGGAAGAGGGAAGGTGGCGGTGCAGGTGGTGGCTGGTGGAGCAGGTGGAGCTGTTGGGGAGTGGTCCCGGCTGGGTGAGAGATGGGAGAAGGAGAGGGCCCGGTTGGGTGGAAGGGTGGTTCCCACTTGGAGAACCCGCCCACAAGGAGGGGGGTTTAAATAGGGGATGGGTAGGTCGGTTAGGGCTGGGCTGTGGGTAGTGGTTAGGTGGTTTAGGTAGGGTGGTATGTAGATAAGGTGGGCTGGAAAAGGTTGGGCCAGATATTTTAAAACTAGGGGTTTGGGTAAATCGTGGGCTAAGGGTGGTTTTGGGGTTTAGGGCTAGGTTAGGTGGTTGGGTTTTAGGGTGAGGTTTAGTGAGCTAGGTTAGGTGATTAGGCTAGGTTTAGGCTAGGATTAGGGAAATTAATCTAGGTTTAGGGAAGGATTAGGGAAGTGGGTTAGGTGATTAGGTTAGGATTAGGACGGGATTAGGGAATTGGGTTAGGTGATTAGGCTCAGATTAGGGGTGGATTAGGGGTTTGGGTTAGGTTTAGGCATTTTGGGCTAGGTTTAGGTGAAGGAGCTCCCTTAGCATGGCCCATAGACCTTGATCACCCCATGTTGGTGCAGCCCAAGGTTAGGTTTTAGCTAATTACAAGCTTAAACCCACTCAATTAGGCTAACCCACATGATTAACCCAAACTTGACACACAAGTCAAGCTTAATACAACACTCTTGATATTTTTCAACCCCACTCTCTCTCATGCCCATGATCCCACGTGAAACTCAAGTGGGCCCCACCTTCATTTATGAGAAGGTGATGTGGGCCATGGATATGGATATTGGATTGGATCTCTGGATCCAAATCCAAATCCAAGTCCACATGGGTTTGGATTGGGATCTGGATATATATGGTCCAGATCCAATCCAAACTGAACTCTGACTCCTTCGAGCTGGGTTCGAAACGGACGATTCGTGCGGGGCCTGACAGCATCAGTACTCCGTCTGCGTTGGGTCTTCGCCAACATAGTCGTCCGCCTCCGTTTCTGCCTTCCAGAGATGACTTCAAATGCTATTTTGGTAAGAACAGGGTCTTGGACGTTCGAGATCCTGGGGTGTGAATCAGATACAAGAGTTGCTGTGCTGGGCTTGACATGTGCTCCGGTTCCGGGCTCTTCTTGGCTCTCCTGGTCCTGTCTTGATCGGGCCAAGCCACTTTGGGGTTTCAAAACATGTTTTAAAAGGGTTTTCAAAAGCTATATTATACGTTTTTGAAAGATAAAGTTTAAAACATATATACAGGGTTCGTTTGGAAGGCTCCTGGGTTTCCAAACTCAAAAATGGCCCTTTGGGGCTGCTTGTATAAAACCAGATGGATTTTGAGAAATTCGTGGGATTTCGGGGTGTTTACAGGGTGTCATCCTCGTATTGAGCCAACAGGGCTCCTAAAGCGTTTACATGCACGGAGATGTATAATAAAAGCGGTTTTCCTTGTTTTGGAGGATTCAAAACGGGTTGATTAACCAAGTATGCCTTTAGTCTCTCGAAGGACTTTTGGCATTCGTCGTCCCATAAGAATTTCGTACCCTTCCTCAACAGTTTGTTGAAGGGTTCGCATCTAGTTGCCAGATTCGATATGAATCGGCGCACAGATTGTAATCGACCCTGGAGGCTACGGACTTGGGTGAGATTGGAGGGTGGAGCCATGTCTATGATGGCTCGACACTTAGAGGGGTCGACTTCTATTCCCCTTTGGCTCACCATAAAGCCTAGAAGCTTTCCTGATTCTACCCCGAACACACATTTTTGAGGGTTTAGCTTTACTTTGTAAAGCCTAAGCCTTTCGAAAATCTTTTGTAAACATTCGATATGGGTGCATCGGGTTTTGGATTTCGCCAAGAGATCATCTACATACACTTCTACAAGCTCGTGAATTTGATCATGGAAGATTGTGTTCATGGCTCGTTGGTATGTTGCGCCGGCATTTTTCAAACCAAAGGGCATGACTGTATAGCAGTACGTGCCCCATGGGGTTGTGAAGGCGGTCTTACCCTGATCTCGTGGACTTAGTTTGATTTGATTATACCCTGAATAGCCATCCATAAATGAAAACATTTCATGATTTGCAGTACTATCGACTATCAAATCTATGTTTGGTAAAGGATAATTATCCTTTGGAGTGGCTTTATTCAGGTTTCTGAAATCGATGCATATTCGAATTTTCCCATTGGTTTTTCGAACTACAACGATATTTGACAACCAATCAGAATACGCAATGGGTTTTATAAATCCGGCTTTTAGCAGATCTTCTAAACCCTCTTTGACTTGCATGTGTACATTCGGGTGTATTTTCCTAAGCTTCTGCTTTATTTGTTTTACACCTACATCTAAGGGAAGACGATGCTCGACTATGCTGGGATCTATGCCCGGCATGTCTTCATACGTCCATGCAAACACATCTAAATAGGTTCGTAGAAATGC
This sequence comes from Brasenia schreberi, assembly GCA_036023115.1. Lineage (NCBI taxonomy): Eukaryota > Viridiplantae > Streptophyta > Magnoliopsida > Nymphaeales > Cabombaceae > Brasenia > Brasenia schreberi. The sequence goes on from JAYKKT010000091.1 coordinate 28,088,448, forward strand.
AATGAATGCTAACTTTTCAGTTTCATGCAAGCATGCGCCTATTTTGATGGTTTTGGGATTGGAATCATCCCCTAGGTTCACCTCTACGAAATCTCCTCCTATTGATTGGGAAGGTCTTTCAAAATTGAGAATTCTATGAAATTCTAGGAGCTCAGAAGTGGGATCTTCCTCCAGGGGATCCACTTCTGGGCTTTGATCATTCTCGTGGGCTATAGACCCGAGGGAACTTGATGCGTGATTTTCAAAATAACCTGGTTTTGTACTTAGATTTTCAAGTGATTTCGAAATTTTTGGTCTGGCTATGCAGACGACGTTTCTTTCGAAATCCTTTTCTTTCGCCAAAGTCATACCAGGAGCAGCTATGTACAAAATCTTTTTGGTATTTTCCAAATTTTTTATTTTTTTAGGTTTTTGTAAAACAAGAACTTTGGAAACTATACAAAGCACACTTTTTTCGAGTTTTTGTTTTTCCATTGTTTTTGGTTTTTCTTGTTTTTCGATTTTTTTCGATTTTAAGTTTTTCAAATGTTTTTGGTATTTTTTTAGAAAAAGGGATCTTCCGTCATACCTACAAAGGGAAAACACTACGGGTTAGGCTCGGAATAGGAGGTCTAAACCATAGGTCTCTTCTAAGACAGGCTCCGGGGCACCCTTGACCCAGGTGGTCACCGGGGGTGGCTCCGGCGGTATTCGGGGAGTATAGCCGATCCCATATCGGCTTGGGTTGGCCCTAGGCAGGATGGGCTCTAGGAGACCCTGGTTTTGTGCCCCTAGACTCTTGTAGGGCGTGTAGCCCATGTTCAATAACATGTTCCACGACCTTTTGTTTTTTGAAAAGATGGGATACAAGTCGTGGTCCTGGAACATGCTATCGTCCATATTAGGCTCGTATGGCCTTTTGTCCAGAGGTTTTGGAAATAGGGAACGCTTAGGTTTTCCTAGGAGGATTAGAGTCGGGAGGGGGGCTGCTTTGGGCGGCCCCTTCACACATACAACCTTCCTAGAGTTGTTCAACACGAGCCGAGGTGGCTCAACCATAATTTGCCCCAGGTTAGCCTCATGGGTCTGGGAGCTTGATAAACAAGGGGAGTTTATGATCCCCTGAAGCTGTGGGTGTCTCTCACCTAGGATCACTACGACCTGGTCCCTAAAAGGGATCTTGACACACCTGTGGAAGGTGGATGGCACAGCGCACAAACTGTGTATCCAGGGTCTTCCCAGCAACAGGTTATAATGGGGGTGGATGTCCAAGACATGGAACACCCCCGTGTGTTCGATCCCTCCCGTTTCCATTGGGAGTTCGATGGATCCTAAAGGTCTAGACGCATTCCCATCGTATCCAGTGATAACGATGGGGCTTGGGTTCACTGAAGTCAAGGTGACTCCGATTTTATACGCCACGTGAAGTGGAAGGATGTTGAGCCCTCCTCCACCATCGACTAGGCACCTGTCCAGAGAGTGGTTGTTTAGAACCACCTCGATATGCAGGGCCTGGTTATGGGTTTCGTAGGGTCTATCTACATCATCTTCCGAAAAGGTGATGGGCGATTTTGCTCCTAATAAAGCCACTTGGGCAGACAAGGATTCCGGACTTATGTTCGAATCAACCTTGGCCCTTTCTAGAATTTTCTCTAAGACAAGTCTATGCCTAGGCGAGGTTTTGATAAGCTCTAGAATAGACATGTGAATAGGAATCTTTGAAAGGTGGTTTTCGAAATCATAAGGATTTAGGATGATTTTGTCCTTATCTGCTTTTGGCAGACCACTAGGGATACATGCTTTTGAGGGGCCAGGCACACTGACCACCTTTTGAGCACCTTGAAGGTGCAGGGGTTGGTAGATCCTCCCGGATCTAGTGACTTCTCCCACGACCAGCCTAGGGTTCGCGCTAAACTTGGCTCTAAGGATGAGCTGAGGAGAACCTTGGATTTTCAAAACTGGTTTTGCCGGGGTTTCCACTTTTGATGGTCCCCGAATGACGACTTGGGCGGGCCTCTTGTATAGTACAAGGATGGGCGCACCAGCAGGTCGACCAGGTTCTGGTTTTTGCGCTAGTTCCTTGGAAATGGTGAGTGTACATACCTCTTTTCCTTTCCCACTGCCACTGGCGTGTTTGGGAAAGGGTTCCTTGAAGATAGCTTGAGGTGGCTCAGGTTCCGCAGTGACCTGGAGCCTGCCCTCCGCTATCAAGTTCTCAATTTTATTTAGAAGAGAGAAGCAACGTTTGGTATCATGGCCTTTGAGCCGATGATACTTGCAAAATCGGTTTAAATACCCCCCTTTGGACGTGACTCCTTCGGGGATTTCAGGGAGTTCGATCATGCCCTGGGCAAGTAAGAGGTCTAGGACCTCCGACACGGGTTGCCCCAGTGGAGTGTACTCCCGTTTTTCAATCGGTTTTGAAAAATTGCGTTCTCTCTTATTTTCTATTTTTTCAAAATTTTTAGAAGTGCCTGCCATGCCTGGATCCACCCGGACATTGGCGATTTTATGGGGCTTTGCCCCTTTGTCCGTTGTGGGCAGCCCATATGCGATGGGCTTTTCCACACATGTTTTGGGAACGGCACTTCCTTTCCATAAGTGGTCGTATGTCCCTTTTCGCAAGTTGGTTTCGAAAAGGGAGGCCTTTTTGATCAACTTATGGAAAGTTGAAATCTCATGGAGCGAGAGAAGGGTTTTTAACTCGCTTTTGAAATTATCCAGGATGAGCATTACTGCGCATCCTTCGGATATAGGCTCTCGCACTTGGCCCAAAAGAGACCTCCACCTTATAATGAAGGCATGCACGTCCTCGTTCATGCCTTGCTTTGTATCCCTTAAGGTATTCAGGGTTGGCGTGACTTCCACGTTGTGTGCAAACCTTTGCATGAAGCAATTCGCTAACTCTTCAAAAGTAGCGAACTGGCTTAAGTCATAGGAAGCCAGCCATTTGGCAGCTGTGCTCTTAAGGGATAGAGGGAACCAATACACCCATTTCATCGAGTCCTTTTTCTTCTTATGGGCTCGACGTGAGAAAAGCTGCAAGTGAGACCTAGGGTCTCCCATGCCATCATACCGATGGAAGTTCGGTATTTCATCGTCACTGTCTGTTTCGTAATCCATAGGAAGGAAATCAGACAGGGCGTAGCTTCTTTTCTCTTTATTTTGCCCTTTCAGCAGCTGCTGTAGGGCTTTACGGTCCTTTTGTGTGAAGGACCCGTGGTATTGGTTGCCTTCCATTACGGAGGCCTCTTCTTGCTTGCGAGGTTTTTCAAATTTCTTTTTAGGCCTTTGTTCACCGTTTGATGAACATGAATCGCCTACTTCAGCCTCTTGGCTGAGAGCATCGATTTTGGCCTCAAATTCCCTTCTCAAGTCCTCGATTTCATCTAGTTTTATTTTGTTTTTGAAAATCCTCCTAGAGTGAGAACTTGATGCGCATGAGCCTTGGCTCGACACTTCACTTGGATTGGATTTTGACATGCTTTTCAAGCTTTTTTCAAAATTTCCTAAGTAAAAGCAAAGAAAACAAGTTAAAACGACACCTTTATAAAATTTTCGCAAGACTTCTACAAGTAAACTCGATTTTTGAAAAGGCTCAGGTCCCACCGGGCGTGCCAATCTCTGTAGACCCGCGAAAATCCCCGCCTCTTCGTCCCTTCTAGGGGCTTGGAGTGGATCTTCTCGTGCGTCTAAGGCCTATGTATACAAATAGGGCGTGCCAGCTAGCTTACTTAAGCTAGCGAAGATATATTTAACACTGACTTCTAAACGTGGCGACTGTGAGCAAGTAAGCTCTTGTCGTCGCAGACCTTCTTGCTCCGATGCGCAAGGGTCAGTCTGTACGCTTTTGCAAAAATCGAGTTTTGGGGAGAAAGTCTACGAAATGGTTCGAGGTGTCTATTTCGGGTCTTTAAGATGCGATTGCATGTTTTAGATCACGTGGATTTGCACGTGCCTAAGTCTTTTCTTTTATCCCTTTTTTGGGTCGCCTAGTTTGTGTGTTATGAACACTCCACTACATGGGCGAATTCGAGCGGGGCCTGCTTCGTTGCAATATGCGTCCTACCTCGTGGTATGGCGTAGATGCAATGCAAACTCACGCTACTCCAAAGGAAAAACCTGAAATGTAAAGACAATACTGAAGGGAAATAACAGAAGGGAAATAACCGAAGGGAAATAATCGAAGGGAAATAACCGAAGGGAAATAACCGAAGGGAAATATGTATATATCTTATGTATATGAGCCCTTACTCGGGTCTTGCAAATAAGAGCGAAGGCTCAATGTGGGTGCGTGCTTGAATTGAAAGACTTACGCACACGACATGAATTTAAACCCAAATATAAATTGCAGTATGGCCTTGACTAAGGTCTTGGGAATAAGAGCGAAGGCTCAATGTGTGTGAGAGTGCTTGAATTGAAAGACTACCCACACAACATAAATGAAACCCAAATATAACTGCAATAAGGCCTTTACTAAGGTCTTGGGAGTAAGAGCGAAGGCTCAATGTGTGTGAAAGTGCTTGAATTGAAAGACTTACTCACACAACATGAAATGAAACCCAAATAGTATAGGTCGGCCCTTACTTGGGTCTTTCAAATAAGAGCGAAAGCTCAATGTGTGTGAGAGTGCTTGAATTGAAAGACTTACTCACACGACAAGAAATGAAACCCAAATAGTATAGGTCGGCCCTTACTTGGGTCTTTCAAATAAGAGCGAAAGCTCAATGTGTGTGAGAGTGCTTGAATTGAAAGACAACGCACCCAACTTAAACAAAACCCTATGTACACTTATATATTAGGGGCTGATTAGGCCCGTGTGTGTTCAAAATTGTGCACGACTAAGAGAGTGCACGTGTGTGGTTGTGCCAAGCCACGTTATTACAAGCGGGGGGAGACTATGCTCCGTTATTACAACCCCGTATCAAATTGAATTTCAAGCAAGTGTACGACTAAAGACCGAGTTTAGACACTTACGAGTAGCTGGTCCGTAGAGGTCTTGCTTGAACGTGGGCTTGGCCTTGGGCTGCAAGTGGGAGCTCCGCGAAGGTAGGTGATCAAGGGTGCTGGCCGGCTGCAAGTGGGGCGCGGGATAGGCGCCTCGGAGGTGGCCGGCGGCAAGTAGATGGCGCCTCAAGGTAAGGGGTTTAAATGGCTGAATGAGTGGGTTCTTAGGGTCACTAGGGGAGTTGGGAGTTTAGGGAAACTGGACCTAAAAGGTGAGCTGGTGGGAGGGCCGAGTAGGACACCTAGGGGGTTGGCCGAATGGGAGATGGTGGCTAAGTAGTGGCCAGCAACTTGGGTTATACTAGGTTCGGCTAGGTTTAGGTGGTGGTGGCAAAAGGGCTGAGATGAAGGTAGGATGGGTGGCTAAGAGTGGAGAGGTGGAAGAGAGGGGCTTTGAGGGAGTTCGGGGCACTTACCGAATGGGGAGAGGTGACGAGTGAAGTGAGAAGGTGGCGGGCAGGTGGCTGTCGGCTGGTTCGGTTGGGTGAAGATGATGGCGTCCTGCTGAGGGGTGGTGGTGGTGGATGGAAGAGGGAAGGTGGCGGAGCAGGTGGCGGCTGGTGGAGCAGCTGGAGCAGGCCAAGGTGGGGAGTCGTCCCGGCTGGGTGAGAGAAGGGAGAAGGAGAGGGCCCGGCTGGGTGAGGTAGTGGTTCCCACTTGGAAAACCCGCCCACAAGGAGGGGGGTTTAAATAGGGGATGGGTAGGTCGGTTAGGGCTGGGCTGTGGGTAGTGGTTAGGTGGTTTAGGTAGGGTGGTATGTAGATAAGGTGGGCTGGAAGGGGTTGGGCCAGATATTTCAAAACTAGGGGTTTGGGTAAATCGTGGGCTAAGGGTGGTTTAGGGGTTTAGGGCTAGGTTAGGTGGTTGGGTTTTAGGGTGAGGTTTAGTGAGCTAGGTTAGGTGATTAGGCTAGGTTTAGGCTAGGATTAGGGAAATTAATCTAAGTTTAGGGAAGGATTAGGGAAGTGGGTTAGGTGATTAGGTTGGGATTAGGACGGGATTAGGGAAGTGGGTTAGGTGATTAGGCTCAGATTAGGGGTGGATTAGGGATTTAGGCTAGGTTTAGGCATTTTGGGTTAAGTTTAGGTGAAGGAGCTCCCTTAGCATGGCCCATAGACCTTGATCACCCCATGTTGGTGCAGCCCTAGGTTAGGTTTTAGCTAATTACAAGCTTAAACCCACTCAATTAGGCTAACCCACATGATTAACCCAAACTTGACACACAAGTCAAGCTTAATACAACACTCTTGATATTTTTCAACCCCACTCTCTCTCATGCCCAATATCCCACGTGAAACTCAAGTGGGCCCCACCTCCATTTATGAGAAGGTGATGTGGGCCATGGATATGGATATGGGATTGGATCTTTGGATCCAAATCCAAATCCAAGTCCACATATGGGTTTGGATTGAAACCTGGATATATATGGTCCAGATCCAATCCAAACTGAACTCTGACTCCTTTGAGCTGGGTTCGAAACGGACGATTCGTGCGGGGCCTGACAGCATCAGTACTCCGTCTGCGTTGGGTCTTCGCCAACATGGTCGTTCGCCTCCGTTTCTGCCTTACGGAGATGACTTCAAATGCTATTTTGGTAAGAACAGGGTCTTCGACGTTCGAGATCCTGGGGTATGAATCAGATACAAGAGTTGCTGTGCCGGGCTCGACAGGTGCTCCGGTTCCGGGCTCTTCTTGGCTCTCCTGGTCCTGTCTTGATCGGGCCAAGCCACTTTGGGGTTTCAAAACATGTTTTTAAAAGGTTTTTCAAAAGCTATATCATATGTTTTTGAAAGATAAAGTTTGAAACATATATACAGGGTTGTTTGGAAGGCTCCTGGGTTTCCAAACTCAAAAATGGCCCTTTGGGGCTGCTTGTATACAACCAGATGGATTTTGAGAAATTCGTGGGATTTCGGGGTGTTTACAGGTACAGAAGGCAAAAGAAGACCCTAAGCCCAAAGAGGATTCAAGCCTAGAGCTTCAAAAGCTACTCCCTGATAAAAAAACAAAGAAAGCAGAGCCCGTTTGATGAAAAGCTCAACGGAGTCCAGAACGGCGAGACGGAGTTCGGACGACAAAGTTGGGGAAAACCCAGCACCAGACATAGCGCTGATGAAGCCAGTGCCCGCACAGATCGTTCGCCTCGAGAAGCCAAGAAGGACTGTCCGAAGAAATTTTGATTTGGATCTGGACCATAAATATCCAGATCCAAATCCATGTAATGAATAGTGTTTGGATTTGGGCCAATCCAAATAGTGTTTGGGTCGATCCAAATAGTGTTTGGATTTGGATTGGATCCAAATAGTGTTTGGATTGGATCGGATCTGGATCAAAATATCCATATCCATATCCATAAAAATGTTGGGTTTGGATCGGATACGGATCTCAAAATATTCGAGATCCAATATCCAGATCCAAATAGTGTTTGGATTTGGGTATGGATCCAAACCCCAAATCCAAGACCCACCTCAAATCTCTATAAATAGAGGTGAGGGGGTCCATGTAAAGGGTTCATGCAAATATTTGGGAGGAGAGAGAGGGAGTGATAGACCTAGCCATGTGGGCTCATTGGGTGAGGTGGGTTCAAGCCATGTGGGCTAAGTGGGTCTAGACCAAGGGGCTACAACCAAGGTGGGCTGGACCAAGTGGCTGCAACTGTGGAGATGTGGGCTCAAGCCAAGAAGGACCGGCTCCAAGAGGTAAGCCTAACCTAACCTAGCCATTCTCTCTACACCCCTCTAAACCTAACCCCAACCTAGCCTAGGTTCGAACCTACCTAACCCCAACTGAACCTAACCCTAACTAAACCTAGCCCTAACCCAACCTAGGTTCGACCAAACCTAACCCTAGACTTGAACCAACCTAAACCTAATCGGACCGCGCCTGCCGTGCGCCCCGCGCCCTGTCCGCGCACCCTGACGCTTTCCGCGCAACCTGACGCTGTCCGCGCAACCTGACGCTGTCCGCGCGCCCTGACGCTATCCCGCGCCCTGACGCCATCCCGCGCCCTGACGCCCTCCTAGCGCCAGACGCCGGCCAGCGCCCAGCGCCCAGCGCCAGGCGCCCGGTTGCTGCGCCCGACTCCTTCCTGCCGACCTGACCACCTCCCTAACCGTGCCCCATAGAACCTCCCTCAAAGCCCCCTAGGATAACCCCCTCTTGGCTGCCCAAGGTGAACCGTGAGCCCACGTGCAAGCAAGTTGAACATGGACCAGCTATTTGTAAGTGTCTAAACTTGGTCTATTACATTAACTTGCTTTATATTCAATTAAATTTTGATACGGGGTTGCAGTAAAGGAGCTTCGTCTCCCCCCGATTGTAATAACGTGGTTTGACACACCCACACACACGTGCACTAGAGCCTTTCCGCTCTTAGTCGTACACTTTTTGCACACACAGGGCCTAACAAGCCCTTAATATATAGTTATATTTATATATTTTAAGTCAAGGGGGTTTTTAATTAAGTCGTGTGTGTTGTCTTTCCATTTTCCACACGCACACACATTGAGCCTTCGCTCTTACTCCCAAGACCTTAGTAAAGGCCTTATTGCAGTTATATTTGGGTTTCATTTATGTCGTGTGCATAGTACTTCAATTCTACACTCACACACATTGAGCTTTCGCTCTTAATCCCAAGACCTTAGTCAAGGCATACTGCAATTTATATTTGGGTTTCATTTCATGTCGTGTGTGTAAGTCTTTCAATTCAAGCACGCACACACATTGAGCCTTCGCTCTTATTTACAAGACCCAAGTAAGGGCCCCTACATATACTCTATATAAAGTATTTCTTTCGGCTACGTCTTTAAGATTCGGGTTTTAAGGTTCAAGTCATGTGCGTTGTCTTTCAATATATACACGACACACACTTACACAATTGAGCCTTTCCGCTCTTAAGATATAGCCATATTTCCCCTTCCGCTATTTACTTTACAAGTCATTTCCCTTCGGCTATTTATTTTACAAGTCATTTCCCTTCGGTTATTTCCCTTCGGCAATTTCCCTTCGGCATTGTCTTTTAATTTCGGGTTTTCCCTTTGGAGTAGCGTGAGTTTGCATTGCATCTACGCCATACCACGAGGTAGGATGCATATTGCATCGAAGCAAGCCCCGTACTCCCGCTCAAATTCGCCCCATGTAGTGGAGTGTTCATAACACACACCTAGGTGGCCCATAAAGGGATAAAAAGAAAGACTTAGGCACGTGCAAATCCACGTGATCTAAAATCTGAAAAATTGTACAAACCCGAATCAAATCGTGCAAGACTTTGGCTATTTCGATGCACGCCCATCGTGACTAAGTAGATTAAAATTTGAAAGACTTAGGGTCGTCCAACCCTTACAAAGTCAAAATCGCCCAAATGCATGGTTTTCAAAAGGTTTTAAAACACTTCTTCATTCAAAATATATTTTGAGTTAAACTTGTTTCAAAACGAAGTCTCTAAGCGTACAGACTGACCCTTGCGCATCGGTGCAAGAAGGTCTACGACGTAAAAATCCCGCTTGCCTACAATCGCCTTTCAAAAGTCAGATTGTTTTCAAAACATACTTTGCTAGTTAAAGTAAACTAGCTGGCACGCCCATAAAGCGAAGTAGATTGCGAAAAGGTTCACTTCAGGCCTAAGAACCCATAAGTGAAAATTTTCGGTGTCTACAACCTCCGCTAGGTAAGCGAGTGTTAAGACTCAAACAAGGGCAAACACGAAGAGCTCGAGATCCTTAGGATCGAGACTCAAGACAGTTGTCCCTTTTGTAAATAGTTTTGTAAATAGATTTTGAAAAGTCGAACATCGAACAGCATAGGATCTGCTCACTTGGAGCAACAGACCTAGTAAGTCTCGAGAGTTCGACCACATCTGGTCTTTGGGAGGTCGCCACTCTTGGCACCACACCCATGTCATGCATCTGCATCCCATGCATGACACTTGCATAAACATGATCCCATTTTAGGACCAGAGTCTATTCTGCATATCCCTTTGGCGTGATATCTCCTCCTACCAGGGTTTTAAAAGTGAGATTTTGCTAAAGATTGGGACGATCCCATATTCTTCGTGGTTAGATCTAGGGAGACATTGAAAGGGGTGTTTGTCATCTTTGCCCTTATCCTATTCGATTTGGAAAAGGCCAAAGAAGGGCATCTGTAAACACCCCGAAATCCCGCGAATTTCTCAAATCAACTTGGTTTTATAAAAGCAACCCCAAAGGGCCATTTTGAGTCTGGAAACCCAGGAGCCTTCTAGGCAACCCTGTATATATATTTTAAACTTTATATGTTTTAAATATGTATAATATGGTTTTAAAAACCTTTTAAAACACATTTTGAAACCCCGAAGCAGCTTGGCCTAATCAAGACAGGACCAAGAGAGCTAAAGAGAGCCCGGAATAGGAGCACAAGTCGAGCCCGGCACAGCAACTCTCGTATTGAATCCACCCCAGGATCTCGAACGTCCAAGACCCTGTTATCAGCAAAACATCACTTGAAATCATCTCCGGAAGGTGAAAACAGAAGCAGACGATCATGTTGGCGAAGACCCAACGCAGATTGAGTACTGATGCTGTCAGACTCCGCACAAACCGTTCGTTTCGAACACAGCCTGAAGGAGTCAGAATTCAGTTTGGATTGGATCTAGACCATATATATCCAGATCCCAATCCAAACCCATGTGTGGATTTGGATTTAGATCCAGAGATCCAATCCAATATCCACATCCATGGCCCACATCTCCTTCTCATAAATGGAGGTGGGGCCCACTTGAAATTCACGTGGGATTATGGGAATGAGAGAGAGTGGGGGAGGATAAGATTAGAGTGTCGTTGTAATTAAGCTTGACTTGTGTGTCAAGTTTGGGGTTAATCATGTGGGTTAGCCTAATTAACATGGGTTTAAGCTTGTATTAGCCAAAACCTAACCTAGGGCTGCACCAACATGATGCAACAAGGTCTATGGGTTATGCAAAGGGAGCTCCTTAAACCAATCCTAATCAAAAAACCCTAATCCTAGCCTTTTACCCTAATCCTGTCCTAATCCTAGCCTAATCACCTAACCCACTTCGCTAATCCCGGCCTAATCCCAACCTAATCACCTAACCCACTTCCCTAATCCTTCCCTAAACCTAGCCTAATTTCCTTAAACCTAGCCTAATCCTAGCCTAATCACCTAACCCACCTCACTAAACCTCACCCCAAAACCAACCCACCTAGCTAAACCCTAAACCCCTAAACCACCCCACCTAAACCTAGCACACCATCTACCCAAAACCCCTTGTATTAAAATATCTGGCCCCTCCCCAAAACCAGCCCACCTTATCACCACACCACCACTACCTAAACCACCTTACCACCCTCCCAATACCAGCCCCAATCGCCATCTCCAACCCTATATAAACCCCCCCCTAGTGGGCGGATTTTAAAAAAGGATTGGCCAGCCCACCTTGGCCCAGCCGACTCCAGCCACCTTCCAACCGAGCTTGCCACCTGCACCACCGCTACCCACCACCAAGCCCTCCACCTACACCACCACTTCCAGCCAGCCAGCTTCCCATCGCCACCACCTCCCGGCTAAATTCTGCGCATCCAAGTCACCCGGTTGTCCCTTTTCCATCCTCCGCCCCTCTTCATCACCCGGTTTGTACCTCAACCTAACTCTACCCCCTCTTCACTCCCCCTCCACTCTCAACTACCCATTCGGCCAAACCTCCACCTTATAACCACCCGCCTTGAACCACTTCCCCTAGCAACACCTGGCCACTCCACTTAGCTCCCTAAGACCTGTCCCTTCCACTCTCCACCAGCCCTTAGTCCTACCTTACACCATACCCTAGCTAGCTTCCTTTCCATCCACAACATCCCTAGCCACCCTAGCAGCCGGCCACCACCAAACTTCCCTTAGTCGGCCACTCCAACCGACTGTACCAAACCCACTCGGCCAGCCATACACTCCCTTAGGCTCCCACTTAGTGCCACCTTTCCTAACACTACACCCTCCCTTAGTGACCCTACCTAGTCACCTTAGCCCAAAACACCAAGGCAGCCCATTCCTAGTAGCCGGCCATCTTCAAGGCGCCCTTCCCGCGCACCCAAGACATCCGGCCAGCACTTCCCCCTTGCCGTTCAACTTCGAGGAGCTCCCTCTTGCAGCCCAAAGCGAAGCCAAGCCTACGCTCAAGCAAGTCACCTCCGGACCAGCTATAAGTAAGTGCCTAACTCGGTCCTTAGTTGTAGACTTGCTTAAATTAAATTTGATACGGGGTTGTAATAACGGAGCATTGTCTCCCCCCGCTTGTAATAACGTGGCTTGGCACACCCACACACACGTGCACTCTTTTAGTCGTGCACGATTTTGAACACACACGGGCCTAATCAACCCTTTATATATAAATTTATGTATATACTTTAAATTACGTAGGGTTTTGCTTAAGTTGGGTGTGTTGTCTTTCAATTCAAGCACGCACACACATTGAGCCTTCGCTCTTATTTGTAAGACCCAAGTAAGGGCCGTGTTATACTATCCTTGGGTTTATTTCATGTTGTGTGCGTAGTACTTCAATTCAAGCACTCACACACATTGAGCTTTCGCTCTTATTCCCAAGACCTTAGTTAAGGCCATACTGCAATTTATATTTAGGTTTAATTTCATATCGTGTGCGTAGTACTTCAATTCAAGCACTCACACACATTGAGCTTTCGCTCTTATTCCCAAGACCTTAATTAAGGCCATACTGCAATTTATATTTGGGTTTAATTTCATGTTGTATGTGTAGTACTTCAATTTAAGGCCAAAGAGGGGCATCTGTAAACACTCCAAAATCCCACGAATTTCTCAAAACCATCTGGTTTTGTAAAAGCAGCCCCAAAGGGCCATTTTGAGTTTGGAAACCCAGGAGCCTTCCAGACAACCCTGTATATATGTTTTAAACTTTATATTTCAAAAATATGTGATATGGTTTTGAAAACCTTTTTAAAACATGTTTTCAAACCCCGAAGCAGCTTGGCCTAATCCAGACAAGACCAGGAAAGCTAAGGAGAGCCCGGAACCGGAGCACATGTCAAGCCCGGCACAGCAACTCTCGTATCAAATCCACACCCCCAGGATCTCGAACGTCCAAGACCCTGTTATCATCGAAACATTGTTTGAAGTCATCTCCGGAAGGCAAAAACAGAGATGGACGATCATGTTGGCAAAGACCCAACGCAGACGGAGCACTGATGCTATCAGGCCCCGCACAAACCGTTCATTTCGAACACAGCTCGAAGGAGTCAGAATTCAGTTTGGATCAGATCTGGACCATATATATCCAGATCCCAATCCAAACCCATGTATGGACTTAGATTTGGATTCGGATTCAAAAATCCAATCCAATATCCATATCCATGGCCCATATCACCTTCTCATAAATGGAGGTGGGGCCCACTTGAATTTCACGTGGGATTATGGGCATGAGAGAGAGTGGGGTGGATAAGATCAAGTGTGTGTTGTAATTAAGCTTGACTTGTGTGTCAAGTTTGGGGTTAATCATGTGGGTTAGCCTAGTTAAGTGGGTTTAAGCTTGTAATTAGCCAAAACCTAACCTAGGGCTGCACCAACATGATATGATTAGGGTTCATGGGTCGTGCAAAGGGAGCTCCTTCACCTAATCCTAACTAAAAATACCTAATCCTAGCCTTCCACCCTAATCTTGTCCTAATCTGAGCCTAATCACCCAACCCACTTTCCTAATCCCGGCCTAATCCCAACCTAATTGTAGACATGAAAATTCTCGTTCCAAAGTTTATGAGACAAACTTGAAATGAAACTTTCCACCCCTACGCTTGCGCGAGCGTGCCAGCTAGTTCAAAACTAGCAAATGTTTGTAAGACTTCTAGGCGATTGTGTACAAGCGGGATCTTTTCACTCACACCTTCTTGAGCCGATGCTCAAGGGTCAGTGTTGAGCGCTTAGGAACTTCATTTTACAGCAAAACACGACTCCCTTTTACATAAACAAGTGTCTTTCAAAATTTTGTTGAACTTGTGCACTCGGATTCAATACTTGGAAAAACTCAAGCTGCTGAAAACAGAGAATTATGTTTTTAGAGCTGTATTCTAGGGGAGTTTTGAAGGTGTCACAAACTTCCAAAAATTATCAAAATTTTACCAGACGAAGATGGTAGTGCGGAGAGACTGTAGCCTTTTTCAAATCTGCATTTGGAGTAGTATTGAATCAGAAACAAATAATCTACTCAGACCACCTCATTGACTCGGAACAGCTCTGTTTTAGAAATACAGAAACTCAAAGATGAGTCTGTATCTCTCTGCTCAGAACTCCAATTTTGATGATTTTGATGTTGCTGGAAAGCTATGGATATTATATTTCCAATGCATCAAAAATCAACCAATTTGGACTCCTGTGGACAGAGATATAGGACTTTTACCCAACCTCTATTTCAGGAAATCCGACTGTGCAGACAGTGGTGCAGAAATCTGGTCGTTCTTAATATGCTTTTATTACGTGGCTGCACGGCCCTAAAATCTTGCCAATTTTATACAGAGTGTCCCAATGTGTGTGGAATCATTGTGCCAAATTTCAAGACAATCGGAGTAAGCATCACAAAATTAAAATTACAGAAACAGACATATGCAGAGATGCTGAAATCCGGTTTTATGTTTTATAAATATAATGATGCATAACCCACACGAAATTAAAATGCAACAACCCTTAAAGCAAATTTGCTGGAATATAAATGAATGGGAAGTACTTTATAGCTTAGACATAGAGGGGGTTAGAAGTATAGAGGGTATATAGCATATAGGAAGGGAGAAGCATTAAAGCAAACACTTGGCGTGCATGTGGGTGTATAGTGTTTCATCCACGAAATTGAAATGGCAGCAAAGCTAGATTATTACAACTCGAGGAGAGATGAAACTCCATTAATACAACCCCATTTAATGAATTGAATGGAAGAGAATGAAACTTAGATTAAGTAAGAAAGGTCTTACACGAGTTTTGGATGTGAAGGACCGGATTTCAATGATGAAGCCGGTCTTCCTCTTGATGGCCTTCCTTCTTAACTCCTACAAGCTCTCACCTAGCTTCCCCTTCACTAGAAGACGTCCCCCCTTTGCTGAAATTTTCTGCACCTAGTCTAGCACACACCACCCAAGGTCTCTCTCTTCTCTCTCTTCTCTCTCTTCTCCATCCAATCTCCAAGTTATGGAACCCGCCCCCCCCTCTTGGGCCTTTTTATAGGCCAAGGGGGGCTGGTTCTAGTGGTTTCTTGTGGGGCGGGTTGGAGCTTTAGCTTGGTGGATTTGATCCGCTCCACACCGGCTTCTTGTAGTTCTTCATTGAGTCGATTCGGACCAGCCCATATGGGCTGGTATAGGTGCTATGGCTTGGTGTAGCCCTAGAGCATGCGGTTGGTTTTAAACAACCTTACAATGTGCAACATGTTTTGTTTGGGCTGATTTCTTTAAACTTCGACCCACTTGAATTCGCTTCTTTCTTTGATTCGGCTCCCACCTTTTGCTTTTGAGTTACACTTGAAATCTTCTAGAATTGAATGAGCTTGTTACCATGGCCTCGAGTCTTGGTTCCAAGTTGGCCCCATCTTGATCGGACAAACTTGGATTTGATCGGTCTTGACCTTCCATTTGGATAAGTAGTTGAATTTGAACTTGATATGCTTCAATCTTCTCCACTTTTGGGAATCAATCTGATTTAACTTGATCCATATCTTGATACACTTTATCTTCTTTTCGGGAATCGAGGCCTGGATTGGGTCTCCGCCTGCTTCGAAACTCATGGGCTATTTGGATTTAAAACCTTTATTTTGAAATATTCTCCCAGAAGGTCTAAACTTTAAAATTTGGGGATTTTGAATTTAAAGGTTCATAAAGTCTTTAAATTGGCCTTCAAAATTTAGGAGTTTTTGAAAATACTTGAAAAAATTTCGGGTGTTTACACAAATCACCTAACCCACTTCCCTAATCCTTCCCTAAACCTAGGTTAATTTCCCTAAACCTAGCCTAATCCTAGCCTAATCACCTAACCTACCTCACTAAACCTCACCCTAGAACCAACCCACCTAGCTAAACCCTAAACCTCTAAACCACCCCTAGCACACAACCTACCCAAACCACTTGTATTTAAAATATCTGGCCCTACCCTTTCCAGCCCACCTTATCACCACACCACCCTACCTAAACCACCTAACCACTACCCCAAAACCAGCCCTAACCGTCCTAGCCCAGCCCTATATAAACCCCCCCCCTTTGGGGCGGGTTTTTCCAAGCTAGAAGCCCCACCTTCCACCAGCCGGGTCCTCCACTCTCCAGCCCAGCCGACTCCCATCCTGCTCCACCTGCCCCACAGCCAGCCACCACCTGCGCCACAACCTCCCAACCGAGCACCACCACCGCCACCACCATTACCGCCAAAGTTCACATCGCCATCCTCTTCACCCAGCCGAACCAGCCGAGCCCCCACATCCGGCTGCTCCCCTTCCATTCGCCACCACCTCTTCACTCGGTTAGTACCCTATACTCCACCTTACTCCTTCTTCACTCCCTCTCCACTCTCAGCCACCTAAACCCCTACCATATCACCCTAACACCAGCCATTCCACTTGCTGCCACCATTCCCACTCGGCCAGGCCCGTAACCACCCTAACTACTCGCCACCACCTAGACACCTTAGCTCCATTCGGCCACCCTATCCGACTCCCTAAGACCTGCCCATATCACCCACTACACCCACTACCACATGACCCCATCTCCTAGCTAGTTCCCTTCCCTTACACCACTCCTAGCCACCCTAGCAACCCGCCACCATCAAGTCCTCCCAGTCGGCCACTCCAACCGACTGTCATTCCATTCGGCCACCCTAGCAACCCGCCAACCTTAGGTGCTCCATTAGACCTTCCCCTAGGTTCACCCTTTTCACAACCTACCTTAAAACTAAACCCTATCCTTAGTGACCCTACTTAGGCCCTTTAGCCCAACACACCCAAAACAGCCCCTCCTTAGTAGCCGGCCATCTTCAAGGCGCCTCTTTCGCGCACCAAGGACATCCGGCCAGCACCTCCCCTTTGTTGTTCAACCTCGCGGAGCTCCCTTTTGCAGCCCAAGGCGAAGGCCAAGCCCACGCTCAAGCAAGGCATCTTCGAACCAGCTATTAGTAAGTGCCTAACTCGGTCCTTAGTTGTATACTTGCTTAAGATTCAATTCGATACGGGGTTGTAATAATGGAGCATAGTCTCCCCCCGCTTGTAATAACGTGGCTTGGCACACCCACACACGTGCACTCTCTTAGTTGTGCACGATTTTGAACACACACGGGCCTAATCAGCCCCTAATACATAAATATATACATATACTTTAATTTTCGTAGGGTTTTGCTTAAGTTGGGTGTGTTGTCTTTCAATTCAAGCACTCACACACATTGAGCCTTCGCTCTTATTTGAAAGACCCAAGTAAGGGCCGTGTTATACTATTTGGGGTTTAATTTCATGTTGTGTGCGTAGTACTTCAATTCAAGCACTCACACACATTGAGCTTTCACTCTTATTCCCAAGACCTTAATCAAGGCCATACTGCAAGTTATATTTGGGTTTAATTTCATGTCGTGTGTGTAAGTCTTTCAATTCAAGCACGCACCCACATTGAGCCTTCGCTCTTAATTGCAAGACCCGAGTAAGGGCCCATATACATACTCTATATACATATCTCTCTTCGGCATTTACATTACAAGTCATTTCCCTTCGGTTATTTCCCTTTGGTTATTTCCCTTCGGCATTGTCTTTACATTCGGGTTTTCCCTTTGGAGTAGCGTGAGTTTGCATTGCATCTACGCCATACCACGAGGTAGGACGCATATTGCATCAAAGCAAGCCCTGTATTCCCACTCAAAATCGCCCATGTAGTGGAGTGTTCATAACACACAAACTAGGTGGCCCATAAAGGGATAAAAGGAAAGACTTAGGCACATGCAAATCCACGTGATCTAAAATCTGCAATCGCAACTAAAAGACTCGAATTAAACACCTTGAACCGCTTCGTAGGCTTTCTATCCCAAAAACTCGATTTTTCAAACCCTTGCGCATCGGTGCAAGAAGGTCTACGACGACAAGAGCTCACTTGCTCACAGTCGCCATGATTAGAAGTCAGTTTAAATACATCTTCGCTACCTTAGGTAAGCTAGTTGGCACGCCCTGTTTATATAAATAGGCCTTAGCCACACGAGAGGATCCGCTCCAAGCCCCTGAAAAGGCGAAGAGGCGGGGATTTTTGCCGCGTCTACAGAGATTGGCACGCCCGGTGGGACGTGAGCCTTTCAAAAATCGAGTTTTTAAGGTAGAAGTTTTGCGAAAATTTTGTTAAAAAGGTGTCATTTTAACTTGTTTTCTTTGCTTGTACTTAGGACATTTTGAAAAAGCTTGAAAAGCATGTCAAAATCCAATCCAAGTTGTAAACACCCCGAAATCCCACGAATTTCTCAAAATCCATCTGGTTTTGTACAAGCAGCCCCAAAGGGCCATTTTGAGTCTGGAAACCCAGGAGCCTTCCAGACAACCCTGTACATATGTTTTAAACTCTATATTTCAAAAATATGTAATATAGCTTTTGAAAACCTGTTAAAACATGTTTTTGAAACCCCAAAGCGGCTTGGCCCGATCAAAACAGGACCAGGAGAGCTAAGAAGAGCCCGGAACCGGAGCACACGTCGAGCCCGGCACAGCAACTCTTGTATCTGATTCACACCCCCAGGATCTCGAACGTCCAAGACCCTGTTATCATCGAAACATTGTTTGAAGTCATCTCCGAAAGGCAAAAACAGAGACGGATGATCATGTTGGCGAAGACCCAACGCAGACGGAGCACTGATGCTGTCAGGCCCCGCAGAAACCGTTCATTTCGAACACAGCTCGAAGGAGTCAGAATTCAGTTTGGATCGAATCTGGACCATATATATCCAGATCCCAATCCAAACCCATGTATGAACTTAGATTTGGATTCGGATTCAAAAATCCAATCCAATATCCATATCCATGAACCATATCACCTTCTCATAAATGGAGGTGGGGCCCACTTGAATTTCACGTGGGATTATGGGCATGAGAGAGAGTGGGGGTGGATAAGATCAAGTGTGTGTTGTAATTATGCTTGACTTGTGTGTCAAGTTTGGGGTTAATCATGTGGGTTAGCCTAGTTAAGTGGGTTTAAGCTTGTAATTAGCCAAAACCTAACCTAGGGCTGCACCAACATGATATGATTAGGGTCCATGGGTCGTGCAAAGGGAGCTCCTTCACCTAATCCTAACTAAAAATACCTAATCCTAGCCTTCCACCCTAATCTTGTCGTAATCTGAGCCTAATCACCCAACCCACTTTCCTAATCCCGGCCTAATCCCAACCTAATCACCTAACCCACTTCCCTAATCCTTCCCTAAACCTAGGTTAATTTCCCTAAACCTAGCCTAAACCTAGCCTAATCACCTAACCTAGCTCACTAAACCTCACCCTAAAACCCAACCACCTAACCTAGCCCTAAACCCCTAAACCACCCCTAGCCCACAATCTACCCAAACCACTAGTTTTCAAAATATCTGGCCCAACCCTTTCCAGCCCACCTTATCTTCATACCACCCTACCTAAACCACCTAACCACTACCCCAAACCCAGCCCTAACCGACCTACCCATCCCTATATAAACACCCCCCCCTTGGGGGCGGGTTTTCCTATCTAGTGGCTTCACCCATCCCAGCCGGGTCCCCTCCTTCCCCAAGTCCAGCCGAGTCCCACCATCTCCCACCTGCTCCACCTGCTCCACATGCACCGCCACCTGCTCTCCATCCCACCACCATCTCCCAGCCGGACGCCACCACTTGCACTATTTCCCAACCACCCGGCTTCTCTCTTCCATCCACCGCCTCTCCCCATCGGTAAGTACCCCCCACTCTACCTAGCTCCTTCTCTACTCCCTCTCCACTCCTAGCCACCCACCATACCACCATCTTACCTATACATCATACCTTAGCTGCCACCATTCTCACTCAGCCGAACCTATCACAACCTAAACTACCGGCCACTACCTAACCATCCTATCTACATCCGGCCACCCTATAAGACTCCCATTCGGCCTTCCCTTAAACTCCCTTTAGGTCCATACTCCCCAATACTCTAGACTCTCCTAGTGACCCTACACACTCACTTGGCCCAGCCCCTTTAATCCCCCACATCAAGGCGACACCCATTTGCAACCGGCCACCTTCGAGGCGCCTATCCCGCGCCCCACTTACAGCCGGCCAGCACCCTTTGTCATTCCCCCTCGCGGAGCTCCTGTTTGCAGCCCAAGGCGAAGGCCAAGCCCATGCTCAAGCAAGGCCTCTACGGACCAGCTACTCGTAAGTGCCTAAACTCGGTCTTTAGTTGTATACTTGCTTGAGATTCAATTTGATACGGGGTTGTAATAACGGAGCATAGTCTCCCCCCGCTTGTAATAACGTGGCTTGGCACACCCACACACGTGCACTCTCTTAGTTGTGCACGATTTTGAACACACACGGGCCTAATCAGCCCCTAATACATATATATATATATACTTTCATTTTCGAAGGGTTTTTGCTTAAGTTGGGTGCGTTGTCTTTCAATTCAAGCACTCACACACATTGAGCTTTCGCTCTTATTTGAAAGACCCAAGTAAGGGCCGACCTATACTATTTGGGTTTCATTTCATGTCGTGTGAGTAAGTCTTTCAATTCAAGCACTTTCACACACATTGAGCTTTCGCTCTTATTTGAAAGACCCAAGTAAGGGCCGACCTATACTATTTGGGTTTCATTTCATGTCGTGTGAGTAAGTCTTTCAATTCAAGCACTTTCACACACATTGAGCTTTCGCTCTTATTCCCAAGACCTTAGTAAAGGCCTTATTGCAGTTATATTTGGGTTTCATTTATGTCGTGTGTGTAGTACTTCAATTCAAGCACTCTCACACACATTGAGCCTTCGCTCTTACTCCCAAGACCTTAGTCAAGGCCATACTGCAATTTATATTTGGGTTTAATTTCATGTCGTGTGTGTAAGTCTTTCAATTCAAGCACGCACCCACATTGAGCCTTCGCTCTTATTTGCAAGACCCGAGTAAGGGCTCATATACATACTCTATATACATATCTCCCTTCAGTTATTTCCCTTCGGTTATTTCCCTTCGGTCATTTCCCTTCGGTTATTTCCCTTCAGTATTGTCTTTACATTTCGGGTTTTCCCTTTGGAGTAGCGTAAGTTTGCATTGCATCTACGCCATACCACGAGGTAGGACGCATATTGCATTGAAGCAAGCCCCGCTCGAATTCGCCCATGTAGTGGAGTGTTCATAACACACAAACTAGGTGGCCCGAAAAGGGATAAAAGAAAAGACTTAGGCACGTGCAAATCCACGTGATCTAAAACATGCAATCGCATTTTAAAGACCCGAAATAGACACCTCGAACCGCTTCGTAGACTTTCTCTCCAAAACTCGATTTTTGCAAAGCGTACAAACTGACCCTTGCGCATCGGTGCAAGAAGGTCTGCGACGACAAGAGCTTACTTCTCACAGTTGCCACGTTTAGAAGTCAGTGTTAAAAATATCTTCGCTAGCTTAAGTAAGCTAGCTGGCACGCCCTGTTTGCATACATAGGCCTTAGACACACGAGAGGATCCGCTCCGAGCCCTGAAAAAGGCGAGAGGCGGGGATTTTTGCACGTCTACACAAGTGAAGTGTCGAGCCAAGGCTCATGCGCAATAAGTTCTCACTCTAGGAGGATTTTCAAAAACAAAATAAAACTAGATGAAATCGAGGACTTGAGAAGGGAATTTGAGGCCAAAATCGATGCTCTCAGCCAAGAGGCTGAAGTAGGCGATTCGTGTTCATCAAACGGTGAACAAAGGCCTAAGAAAAAATCTGAAAAACCTCGCAAGCACAAAGAGGCCTCCGTAATAGAAGGCAACCAATACCACGAGTCCTTCACACAAAAGGACCGTAAAGCCCTACAGCAGTTGCTAAAAGGGCAGAATAAAGAGAAAAGAAGCTACGCCCTGTCTGATTTCCTTCCTATGGATTACAAAACAGACAATGACGATGAAATACCCAACTTCCATCGGTATGATGGCATGGGAGACCCTAGTTCTCACTTACAGCTTTTCTCACGTCGAGCCCATAAGAAGAAAAAGGACTCGATGAAATGGGTATATTGGTTCCCTTTATCCCTTAAAGGCACAGCTGCCAAAGGGCTGGCTTCCTACGACTTAAGCCAGTTCGCTACTTTTGAAGAGTTAGCGAACTGCTTCATGCAAAGATTTGAACACAACGTAGAAGTTACGCCAACCCTGAATACCTTAAGGGATACCAAGCAAGGCATGAACGAAGACGTACATGCCTTCATTATAAGATGGAGGTCACTTTTGGGCCAAGTGCGAGAGCCCATATCCGAAGGATGCGCAGTCATGCTCATCCTGGATAACTTTAAAAGCGAGTTAAAAACCCTTCTCTCGCTCCATGAGATTTCAACTTTCCATAAGTTGATCAAAAAGGCCTCTCTTTTCGAAACCAACTTGCGAAAAGGGACATACGATCACTTGTGGAAAGGAAGTGTTGTTTCCAAAACCTGCTTGGAAAAGCCCATCACATACGGGCTACCCACGATGGACAAAGAGGCAAAGCCCCATAAAATCGCTAATGTCCAGGTAGATCCAGGCGTGGCAGGCACTTCCAAACATTTTGAAAAGTTAGAAAACAAAAGGGAGTGAACCTTTCAAAAACCGATTGAAAAATGGGAGTACACTCCGCTGGGGCAACCTGTGTCGGAGGTCCTAGACCTCCTACTTGCCCAGGGCATGATAGAACTCCCTGAAATCCCCGAAGGAGTCACTTCCAAGGGGGGGTATTTAAACCGATTTTGTAAGTATCATCGGCTCAAAGGCCATGATACCAAACGTTGTTTCTCCCTTTTAAATAAAATTGAGAACTTGATAGCAGAAGGCCGGCTCCAGGTCACTGCGAAACCTGAGCCACCTCAAGCTATCTTCAAAGAACCCTTTCCCAAACACGCCAGTGGCAGTGGGAAAGGAAAGGAGGTATGTACCCTCACCATTTCTAAGGAACTAGCGCAAAAACCAGAGCCTGGTTGACCCACTTGTGTGCCCACTCTTGTATTATACAAGAAGCCCGCCCAAGTCATCATTCGGGGACCACCAAAAGTGGAATCCTCGGTAAAACCAGTTTTAAAAATCCAAGGTTCTCCTCAGCTCATCCTTAGAGCCAAGTTTAGCGCAAACCCTAGGCTGGTCGTGGGGGAAGTGACTAGATCCGGGAGGATCTATCAACCCCCGCACCTTCAAGGTGCTCAAAAGGTGGTCAGTGTGCCTGGCCCCTCAAAAGCATGTATCCCTAGTGTTCTGCCAAAAGCAGATAAGGACAAAGTCATCCTAAATCCTTATGACTTCGAAAACCACCTTTCAAAGATTCCTATTCACATGTCTATCTTAGAGCTTATACAAACCTCGCCTAGGCATAGACTTCTATTAGAGAAAATTCTAGAAAGGGCTAAGGTTGATTCGAACATAAGTTCGGAATCCTTGTCTACCCAAGTGGCTTTATTAGGAGCAAAATCGCCCATCACTTTCTCGGAAGATGATGTAGATAGACCCTACGAATCCCATAACCAGGCCCTGCATATCGAGGTGGTTCTAAACAACCACTCTCTGGACAGGTGCCTAGTCGATGGTGGAGGAGGGCTCAACATCCTTCCACTTCATGTGGCATATAAAATCGGAGTCACCTTGACTTCAGTGAACCCAAGCCCTATCGTAATCACTGGATACGATGGGAATGTGTTTAGACCTTTAGGATCCATCGAACTCCCGATGGAAACGGGAGGGATCGAACACACGGGGGTGTTCCATGTCTTGGACATCCACCCCCATTATAACCTTTTGCTGGGAAGGCCCTGGATACACAGTTTGTGCACTGTGCCATCCACCTTCCACAGGTGTGTCAAGATCCCTTTTAGGGACCAGGTCGTAGTGATCCTAGTTGAGAGTCACCCACAGCTTCAGGGGATCATAAACTCCCCTTGTTTATCGCGCTCCCAGGCCCATGAGGCTAACCTAGGGCAAATTGTGATTGAGCCACCTCGGCTCATGTTAAACAACCCTAGGAAGGTTGTATGTGTGAAGGAGCCGCCCAAAGCAGGCCCCCTCCCGATCTTAACCCTTCTAGGAAAACCCAAGCGTTCCCTATTTCCAAAGCCCCTGGACAAGAGGCCATATGAGCACAATATGGACGACAGCAAGTTCCAGGACCACGACCTGTACCAAAACTTTTCAAAAAACAAAAAGTCATGGAACATGTTGTTGAACATGGGCTACACGCCCTATAAGAGTCTAGGGACACAGAACCAGGGTCTCCTAGAGCCCATCCTTCCTAGGGCCAACCCAAGCCGATACGGGATTGGCTATACTCCCAGAATATCACCAGAGCCACCCCCTGTGACCACCTAGGTCAAGGGTGCCCTGAAACCTGCCTTAGAAGAGACCTATGATTTAGACCTCCTATTCTGAGTCTAACCCATAGTGTTTTCCCTTTGTAGGTGTGACGGAAGATCCCTTTTATAAAAAAACAAAAACATTTGGAAAAGTTAAAATCAAAAAAAGAAGAAAAAGAAGAAAAGCCAAAAACAATGAAAAAACAAAAACTCAAAAATAGAGTGCTTTTTATAGTTCCCAAGGTTCTTGTTTTACAAAAACCCAAAAAAATTGAAAATTTGGAAAATACCAAAAAGATTTTATATATAGCTACTCCTGTTAGGACTTTTGCAAAAGAAAAGGATTTCGAAAGAAACGTCGTCTGCATAGCCAGACCAAAAATTTCGAAATCACTTGAAAATCCGAGTACAAAACCAGGTCTTTTTGAAAACCACACATCAAATTCCCTCGAGTCTATAGCCCACGAGAATGATCGAAACCCAGAAGTGGATCCCCTTGAGGAAGATCCCACTTCTGAGCTCCCAGAATTTCATAAAATTCTTGATTTTGAAAGACCTTCCAATTCAGTAGGAGGAGATTTCTTAGAGGTGAACCTAGGGGATGATTCCAATCCCAAGTCCATCAAAATAGGCGCATGCTTGCATGAAACTGAAAGGTTAGCATTCATTGCATTTCTACGAACCTATTTAGATGTGTTTGCATGGACGTATGAAGACATGCCGGGCATAGATCCCAGCATAGTCGAGCATCGTCTTTCCTTAGATATAGGTGTAAAACCAATAAAGCAGAAGCTTAGGAAAATACACCCGAATGTACACACGCAAGTCAAAGAGGGTTTAGAAGATCTGCTAAAAGCCGGATTTATAAAACCCATTGCGTATTCTGATTGGTTGTCAAATATCGTTGTAGTTCGAAAAACCAATGGGAAAATTCGAATATGCATCGATTTCAGAAACCTGAATAAAGCCACTCCAAAGGATAATTATCCTTTACCAAACATAGATTTGATAGTCGATAGTACTGCAAATCATGAAATGTTTTCATTTATGGATGGCTATTCAAGCTATAATCAAATCAAACTAAGTCCATGAGATCAGGGTAAGACCGCCTTCACAACCCCATGGGGCACGTACTGCTATACAGTCATGCCCTTTGGTTTGAAAAATGCCGGCGCAACATACCAACGAGCCATGACCACGATCTTCCATGATCAGATTCATGAGCTCGTAGAAGTGTATGTAGATGATCTCTTGGCGAAATCCAAAACCCGATGCACCCATATCGAATGTTTACAAAAGATTTTCGAAAGGCTTAGGCTGGTGCTAGGGTCATCCTCATCTCCCCTGAAAAGGGCGAGATTCCCATAGCAGTCCGCTTAGATTTCGAATGTTCCAACAACGTAGCTGAGTATGAAGCACTCATACAAGGCTTAATGATTTTGAAAACTCTAGGGGCATCATGCATCGAGGTCTTTGGAGATTCGCTCCTTGTCATAAACCAGGTTTTAAAAATTTGGCAAGTACGTAATGAAAAACTACTTCCATATCACGAGTTGGCCACTCAATTGGTCCAGTCCTTCCAACCATGTAAACTCACACACGTAGGAAGAGAGGACAATGGCATCGCCGATGCCCTCTCCTCCTTGGGTTCAGCCCTGAAGGTCGATCCCATTTCAGGGACCAGATCTTTGGAAATATGGCATGTGCCCCACCCATCCACACACGACTTGGATATTTGCCAAAACAACCCAGAGTCTATTGAAAAACCCTGGTTTTATGATATAAAACAATTTTTAGAAAATGAGGGATTCAACGAGGATGCCACATCCAAAGATAAGGCATTCATTCGTAAGATTTCGACCCGATACACCATTCTGGGTGGGGTTTTATACAAAAAGAGTTTTACCGGCATTCTGCTTAGGTGTATCGACCTAGAGGAGGCTAGGGTAGTGATGCATGAATTCCACGATGGAGAATGTGGAGGTCATGTTAATGCCAACATGATGGCAATGAAAATACTTAGAGGGGGTTACTTCTGGTCCACCCTGAAAAGGGATTGTCACGATCATGTTAGGAAGTGTCATCCATGTCAAGTGCATGGGCACGCCATTCATATCCCATCATCTGCATTGCATTCTATGGTCAGCCCCTGGCCATTTACCATGTGGGCGTTTGACATCGTAGGCCCAATATTTCCAAAGGCCTCGAATGGGCATCGATTTATTTTAGCAGCCACGGAGTATTTCTCCAAGTGGGTGGAAGCCATTTCCCTAACCAATGTAATGGGGCAACATGTGGTGGCTTTCATCCAGAGGAATATCTTGGCTCGATTTGGGGTTCCATGAGACCTTGTGTCTGATAATGGCACCCCATTCAAGAATGAGCGGATGGTTAAGTTGTGCAACACGTATCGCATAACTCACCACTTCTCCTCGCCCTACTACCCTCAAGGCAACGAACAAGCCGAAGCCACAAACAAGACTCTGATTAGCATAATTGAGAAAACCTTAGAGAAGGGTAGGACGTGGCACGAGAAGTTGGATGAAGCCTTATGGGCTTATAGAACTTCCATCCGTACTCCCACGAATGCCACACCATTAGAATTGGTCTATGGCACAAACGCCATTCTTCCCATTCATACCCAACTGCATTCATTCCATACATCCATTGTACTCGACCTCCCCCTAGAGACTCTTTAGCATGCTAGGATGGCCGAACTAGATTTGCTAGATGAGAGGCGACTCCTTGCCATGGATCATGCTCGTGCATACCGGCAAAGGATAGCCCGACATTATAGCAAACACATGAGACCTCGCCACTTTGAAGTGGGAGGTATGGTCTTAAAAACCATCCATCATCGTGGCCCACACCCCCTGGGAAAGTGGCGCCCCAACTGGGATGGACCCTATGTTGTACGAGCAACCACTGCGAACAATTCGTATTGGTTGATCGATGTAGAGGTAGGAATTTAGCAGATCCTATCAATATTCAATACTTAAAGAAGTATCATGTGTAGGATTTGAATTAAATTCCAGTTTTTGAAAAATTTTAGGGATAGCTGCCCTGAGACATGTGAACAAGGTGCAAAGGCAAAATCGTGTGACCCTAAGTGAGAGAATTCGCACTTGTGAACGAGTGGAGTCTTCAAAATCGTGGTTGCATTTCAAAATCCTTCTTCTTACAAAGAAAGGCCTAGTTCAATATAGCAAGATACTTGCAAGTAGTACGTGTGTAGACACGCGAAAATCCCCGCCTCTCACCTTTTCAGGGCTCGGAGCGGATCCTCTCGTGCGTCTAAGGCCTTATTTATGCAAACAGGGTGTGCCAGCTAGCTTACCTAAGCTAGCGAAGATATATTTAACACTGACTTCTAATCGTGGCGACTGTGAGCAAGTGAGCTCTTGTCGTCGCAGACCTTCTTGCACCGATGCGCAAGGGTCAGTCTATACGCTTTGCAAAAAATCGAGCTTTGGGATAGAAAGCCTACGAAGCGGTTCGAGGTGTCTATTTCGGTCTTTTAAATGCGATTGCATGTTTTAGATCACGTGGATTTGCACGTGCCCAAGTCTTTTCTTTTATCCCTTTTTGGGCCACCTAGTTTGTGTGTTATGAACACTCCACTACATGGGCGAATTCGAGCGGGGCTTGCTTTGATGCAATATGCGTCCTACCTCGTGGTATGGCATAGATGCAATGCAAACTCACGCTACTCCAAAGGGAAAACCCGAATGTAAAGACAATACTGAAGGGAAATAACTGATGGGAAATAATCGATGGGAAAAAACCGAAGGGAAATGACTTGTAAAGTAAGTGCCGAAGGGAGATATGTATATAGAGTATGTATATGAGCCCTTACTCGGGTCTTGCAAATAAGAGCGAAGGCTCAATGTGGGTGTGTGCTTGAATTGAAAGACTTACACACACGACATGAAATTAAACCCAAATATAAATTGCAGTATGGCCTTGACTAAGGTCTTGGGAGTAAGAGTTGAAGCTCAATGTGTGTGAGTGCTTGAATTGAAGTACTACGCACACGACATAAATGAAACCCAAATATAACTACAATAAGGCCTTTACTAAGGTCTTGGGAGTAAGAGCGAAGGCTCAATGTGTGTGAGAGTGCTTGAATTGAAAGACTTACCCACATGACATGAAATGAAACCCAAATAGTATAGGTCAGCCCTTACTTGGGTCTTTCAAATAAGAGCGAAAGCTCAATGTGTGTGAGAGTGCTTGAATTGAAAGACTTACCCACACGACATTAAACGAAACCCAAATAGTATAGGTCGGCCCTTACTTGGGTCTTTCAAATAAGAGCGAAAGCTCAATGTGTGTGAGTGCTTGAATTGAAAGACAACGCACCCAACTTAAGCAAAACCCTTCAAAATGAAAGTATATGTATATACTTATGTATTAGGGGCTGATTAGGCCCGTGTGTGTTCAAAATCGTGCACAACTAAGAGAGTGCACGTGTGTGGGTGTGCCAAGCCACGTTATTACAAGCGGGGGGAGACTATGCTCCGTTATTACAACCCCGAATCGAATTGAATCTCAAGCAAGTATACAACTAAAGACCGAGTTAGGCACTAACTAGTAGCTGGTCCGTAGAGGCCTTGCTTGAGCGTGGGCTTGGCCTTCGCCTTGGGCTGCAAAAGGGAGCTCTGCGAGGTTGAGCGACAAGGGGTGTTGGCCGTGCTGCAAATGGGGCGCGGGATAGGCGCCTTGAAGGTGGCCGGCTGCAAGCAAGGGTGTCGCCTTGATGTGGGGGATTAAAGGGGCTGGACAAGGTGAGTATATAGGGCACTAGGAGAGGATATAGTGTTAGGGAGTATGCCCCTAAGGGGAGCCTAAGGGAAGACCGAATGGGACACCTAGGAGAAAAGAGATGGCTGGCCGAATGGAAGGGATAGTCGGTTGGAGTGGCCGACTAGGGGAATGTGGTGGTGGCGGGCTGCTGGGATAGCTATGGGTGGAGTATGGGAAGGAAGCTAGCTAGGTGATGGGGCTAGGTGGTAGTGGGTGTAAGGGAGTGCTAGGGGCAGGTCTTAGGAAGTCGAATAGGGTGGTCGGGTGTTGCTAGTGTAGTTAGGTAGTGGCGGGTAGCTAGGGTGACTAAGGCTTGGCCGAGTGGGAGTGGTGGCGGCAAGTGGCTGATATTAGGGTAAGGTGGTGGTATGGTGGGTGGCTGGGAGTGGAGAAGGAGCTAGGTAGAGTGTGGGGTACTAACCGGATGAAGAGGCGGCGGGTGGTTGAGGAGCAGCCAGATGTGGGGGCTCGGCTGGTTCGGTCGGGTGAAGAGGATGACGATGGAGGGGTCTTCGGCTGGAATGGTGGTGGCGGTGCTGGTGCTGGTGGTGGTGGGATGTGGAGCAGGTGGAGCAGGTGGAGCTTGGGGAAGTGGAGGAAGGAGAGGACCCGGCTGGCTTGGAGATGGCCTCTAGATAGGAAAACCCGCCCCCAAGGGGGGGGGTTTATATAGGGATGGGTAGGTCGGTTAGGCCTGGGTTTGGGGTAGTGGTTAGGTGGTTTACGTAGGGTGGTATGAAGATAAAGTGGGCTGGAAAGGGTAGGGCCAGATATTTTAAATACTAGTGGTTTGGGTAGATTGTGGGCTAGGGATAGTTTAGGGGTTTAGGGCTTGGTTAGGTGGTTGGGTTCTAGGGTGAGGTTTAGTGAGCTAGGTTACGTGATTAGGCTAGGATTAGGCTAGGTTTAGGGAAATTAACCTAGGTTTAGGGAAGGATTAGGGAAGTGGGTTAGGTGATTAGGTTGGGATTAGGCCAGGATTAGGGAAGTGGGTTAGGTGATTAGGCTCAGATTAGGGGTGGATTAGGGTGGAAGGCTAGGATTAGGTGTTTTGGGTTAGGTTTAGGTGAAGGAGCTCCCTTTGCATGGCCCATAGACCTTAACCACCTCATGTTGGTGCAGCCCTAGGTTAGGTTTTGGCTAATTACAAGCTTAAACCCACTCAATTAGGCTAACCCACATGATTAACCCCAAACTTGACACACAAGTCAAGCTTAATTACAACACTCTTGATCTTATCCACCCCCACTCTCTCTCATGCCCATGATCCCACGTGAAATTCAAGTGGGCCCCACCTTCATTTATGAGAAGGTGATGTGGGCCATGGATATGGATATTGGATTGGATTTTTGAATCCAAATCCAAATCCAAGTCCATACATGGGTTTGGATTGGGATCTGGATATATATGGTCCAGATCCAATCCAAACTGAACTCTGACTCCTTCGAGCTGTATTCGAAACGAACGGTTTGTGCGGGGCCTGACAGCATCAGTCCTCCGTCTGCGTTGGGTCTTCGCCAACATGATCGTCCGCCTCTGTTTTTGCCTTCCGGAGATGACTTCAAACAAGGTTTTGATGATAACAGGGTCTTGGACGTTCGAGATCCTGGGGTGTGAATTTGATACAAGAGTTGTTGTGCCGGGCTCGACATGTCCTCCGGTTCTGGGCTCTTCTTAGCTTTCTTGGTCCTGTCTGCATTAGGCCAAGCTGCTTCAGGGTTTCAAAACGTGTTTTAAAAGGTTTTCAAAAGCCATATTATATATTTTTGAAATATGAAGTTTAAAACATATATACAGGGTTGTCTGGAAGGCTCCTAGGTTTCCAGACTCAAAATAGCCCTTTGGGGCTGCTTTTACAAAACCAGATGAATTTGAGAAATTCGTGGAATTTCGGGGTGTTTACAGATGCCCCTCTTTGGCCTTGTCCAAATCGATTTGGATAAGGGCAAAGATGACAAACACCCCTTTCAATGTCTCCCTAGATCTATCCACGAAGAATATGGGATCGCCCCAATTTTTTGCAAAATCTCAATTTACAAACTCTGGTAGGAGGAGATATCACGCCAAAGGGTTCTACATGGAATCTAGTCCTAAATGGGATCATGTTCATGCAAGTACCATGCGTGGAATGCAAATGACATGGGTGTGGTGCCAAAAGTGGTGACCTCCTAGGGACCAGATGTGGTCGAACTCTAGAGACTTATAAGGCCTACTGCTCCAAGTGAGCAAATCCTATGCTGTTCGATGTTCGGTTTTCAAAACTTATTTACAAAAGTTATTTACAAAAGGGACAACTGTCTTGAGCCTCGATCCTAAGGATCTCGAGTTCTTCGTGCTTGCCCTTGTTTGAGTCTTAACACTTGCTTATCTAGCGGAGGTTTTATAAGAAAACAAGGCATATTTCAAATTCCTACGCCTTACTCGAAACGTCGAATTCTAAAACAAGAAGAAATTCAAGTAAGTAAATCCTATTTTTACTTTAGGATTCCTCGAAATGAACCATGCTTTAGCTTGGGATAAGCCAGGGATGGGAAAGAGATACCACGGTCCCTTCTGAAGCGTCCCATGGTTTAAGGCATAGAATGCGGAAAAACTGCTCTTTTTGAGCTTTTTGGCCTCTTTTTCCTTTTTTTCATAGAGGGTCTCCCTTTGGGAGTATTTTTTCTTTAATCCCTCTTTTTCATAACAGAATCGATTTTTCTTTTTGAAGTCTGGTTTCTTTCTTTTGGAAATAGACTTTGAATGGGAAATTCCCTTTTGTTTTGGGTCTTTGTTTTCCTTTTGGAAATAGAAGAGAAGAGGGGAGGACTTATCCCAAGCCTACACTCGATCCATTCCAGATCAGCCTATTTAGAAATAGCACGTACCACTTGCAAGTATCTTGCTATGTTGAACTAGGCCTTTCTTTGTAAGAAGAAGGATTTTGAAATGTAACCACGATTTTGAAAACTCCACTCTTTCACAAGTGCGAATTCTCTTCACTTAGGTTCACACGACTTGCCTTTGCACCTTATTCACATGTCTCAGGGCAGCTATCCCTAAAAATTTTTGAAAAATGGAATTTAATCCAGATCCTACACATGATACTTCTTTAAGTATTGAATATTGATAGGATCTGCTAAATTCCTACCTTCTACATCGATCAACCAATACGAATTGTTCATAGTGGTTGCTCATACAACATAGGGTCCATCCCAGTTGGGGCGCCACTTGCCTAGGGGGTGTGGGCCACGATGGTGGATGGTTTTTAAGACCAGATCTCCCACTTCAAAGTGGTGAGGTCTCATGTGTTTGCTATAATGTCGGGCTATCCTTTGCCGGTATGCACGAGCATGATCCATGGCAAGGAGTCGCCTCTCATCTAGCAAATCTAGTTTGGCCATCCTAGCATGCTGAAGCGTCTCTAGAGGGAGGTCGAGTGCTAGGGATGTATGGAATGAATGCAATTGAGTATGAATGGGAAGAATGGTGTTTGTGCCATAGACCAATTCGAATGGTGTGGCATTCGTGGGAGTCCGGATGGAAGTCCTATAAGCCCATAAGGCTTCATCCAGCTTCTCGTGCCACGTCCTACCCTTTTCTAAGGTTTTCTCAATAATACTAATGAGAGTCTTGTTTGTGGCTTCGGCTTGGCCGTTGCCTTGAGGGTAGTAGGGCGAGGAGAAGTGGTGAGTTATGCCATACGTGTTGCACAACTTAACCATCCGCTCGTTCTTGAATGGGGTGCCATTATCAAACACAAGGTCTTGTGGAACCCCAAATCGAGCCAAGATATTCCTCCGGATGAAAGCCACCACATGTTGCCCCATTACATTGGTTAGGGAAATGGCTTCCACCCACTTGGAGAAATACTTCGTGGCTGCTAAAATAAATCGATGCCCATTCGAGGCCTTTGGAAATATTGGGCCTACAATGTCAAACGCCCACATGGTAAATGGCTAGGGGCTAACCACAGAATGCAATGCAGATGAAGGGATATGAATGGCGTGCCCATGCACTTGACACGGATGACACTTCCTAACATGATCGTGACAATCCTTTTTCAGGGTGGACCAAAAAATACCCCCCTCTAAGTATTTTCATCGCCATCATGTTGGCATTAACATGACCTCCACATTCTCCATCGTGGAACTCGTGCATCACTATCCTAGCCTCCTCTAGGTCGATACACCTAAGCAGAATGCCAGTAAAGCTCCTTTTGTATAGAACCCCACCCAGAATGGTGTATCGGGTCGAAATCTTACGAATGAATGCCTTATCTTTGGATGTGGCATCCTCAATGAATCCCTCATTTTCTAAAAATTGTTTTATGTCATAAAACCAGGGTTTTTCAGTAGACTCTGGGTTGTTTTGGCAAATATCCAAGTCGTGTGTGGATGGGTGGGGTGCATGCCATATTTCCAAAGATCTGGTCCCTGAAATGGGATCGACCTTCAGGGCTGAACCCAAGGAGGAGAGGGCATCGGTGATGCCATTGTCCTCTCTTCCTATGTGTGTGAGTTTACACGACTGGAAGGATTGGACCAGTCGAGTGGCCAACTCATGATACGGAAGTAGTTTCTCATTACATACTTGCCAAATTTTCAAAACCTGGTTTATGACAAGGAGCGAATCTCCAAAGACCTCGATGCATGATGCCCCTAGAGTTTTCGAAATCCTTAGGCCTTGTATGAGTGCTTCATACTCAGCTACGTTGTTGGAACATTCAAAATCTAAGCGGACTGCTATGGGAATCTCGTCCTTTTCAGGGGAGATTAGGATGACCCCGGCACCAGCCCCTCGTTGGTTTCGTGCCCCATCGAAGTGCATCTTCCACACTTGGTTTTCGAAAGAGTTTGCCAAAATGTTGTTTTGAAAATGGTTTTGCAATATGCCTTCATCAGGCATTTCGACAAGAGTGGGATATGCGTCCTCTAAGGGGAATTCAGCCACGTAATCTGCTAGGGCTTGCCCCTTAATGGAGATCTGGTGATGGTATTTCAGATCATACTCCATTAGAAGGAGTTGCCATTTGCCCAATCTACCCGTGAGAATGGGTTTTTCGAACAAGTGCTTGATTGGATCAAGCTTGGACACTATATAGATCTCATGATCTAGGAAATAGTGTCTGAATTTTTGGCAGGCCCAGACTAGGGCCAAACACGTCTTCTCCATGGCTTGATAATTTCGTTCATAAGCCAAGAGAGTTTTCGAAATATAGTAGATGGCATACTCCTTATGGGTGTCATCCTCGTATTGAGCCAACAGGGCTCCTAAAGCATTTACATGCACGGAGATGTATAATAAAAGCGGTTTTCCTTGCTTTGGAGGATTCAAAACGGGGGGATTAACCAAGTATGCCTTCAGTCACTCGAAGGACTTTTGGCATTCGTCATCCCATAAGAATTTCGTGCCCTTCCTCAACAGTTTGTTGAAGGGTTCGCATCTAGTTGCCAGATTCGATATGAATCGGCGAACGGATTGTAATCGACCCTGGAGGCTACGGATTTGGGTGAGATTGGAGGGTGGAGCCATGTCTATGATGGATCGACACTTAGAGGGGTCGACTTCTATTCCCCTTTGGCTAACCATAAAGCCTAGAAGCTTCCCTGATTCTACCCCGAACACACATTTTTGAGGGTTTAGCTTTACTTTGTAAAGCCTAAGCCTTTCGAAAATCTTTTGTAAACATTCGATATGGGTGCATCGGGTTTTGGATTTTGCCAAGAGATCATCTACATATACTTCTACAAGCTCATGAATTTGATCATGGAAGATCGTGGTCATGGCTCGTTGGTATGTTGCACCGGCATTTTTCAAACCAAAGGGCATGACTGTATAGCAGTATGTGCCCCATGGGGTTGTGAAGGCGGTCTTACCCTGATCTCGTGGGCTTAGTTTGATTTGATTATAGCCTGAATAGCCATCCATGAACGAAAACATTTCATGATTTGCAGTACTATCGACTATCAAATCTATGTTTGGTAAAGGATAATTATCCTTTGGAGTGGCTTTATTCAGGTTTCTGAAATCGATGCATATTCGAATTTTCCCATTGGTTTTTCAAACTACAACGATCTTTGATAACCAATCAGAATACGCAATGGGTTTTATAAATCCGGCTTTTAGCAGATCTTCTAAACCCTCTTTGACTTGCGTGTGTACATTCGGGTGTATTTTCCTAAGCTTCTGCTTTATGGGTTTTCCTAAGCTTCTTACAAAACCTCCGCTAGATAAGCAAGTGTTAAGACTCAAACAAGGGCAAGCATGATGAGCTCGAGATCCTTAGGATCGAGACTCAAGACAGTTGTCCCTTTTTGTAAATAGTTTTTGTAAATAAGTTTTGAAAATCGAACATCGAACAGCGTAGGATCTGCTCACTTGGAGCAACAGGCCTTGTAAGTCTCTAGAGTTCGACTACATCTGGTCTCTGGGAGGTCGCCACCCTTGGCACCACACCCATGTCATGCATATGCATTCCACGCATAGCACTTGCATAAACATGATCCCATTTAGGACCAGATTCTATACCAAATCCCTTTGGCGTGATATCTCCTCCTACCAGAGTTTTGTAAATTGAGATTTTGCTAAAAATTGGGACGATCCCATATTCCTCGTGGCTGGATCTAGGGAGACATTAAAAAGGGGTGTTTGTCATCTTTGCCCTTATCCAAATCGATTTGGACAAGGCCAAAGAGGGGCATCTATAAACACCCCGAAATCCCACGAATTTCTCAAAACCATCTGGTTTTGTAAAAGGAGCCCCAAAGGGCCATTTTGAGTCTGAAAACCCAGGAGCCTTCCAGACAACCCTGTATATATGTTTTAAACTTTATATTTCAAAAATATGTGATATGGTTTTGAAAACCTTTTTAAAACATGTTTTGAAACCCCGAAGCAGCTTGGCCTAATCCACACAGGACCAGGAAAGCTAAGGAGAGCCCAGAATCGGACCACATGTCAAGCCCGGCACAACAACTCTCGTATCAAATCCACACCCCCAGGATCTCGAATGTCCAAGACCCTGTTATCATCGAAACATTGTTTGAAGTCATCTCCGGAAGGCGAAAACAGAGACGGACGATCATGTTGGCGAAGACCCAACGCAGACGGAGCACTCATGCTGTCAGGCCCCACACAAACCGTTCATTTCGAACACAGCTCGAAGGAGTCAGAATTCAGTTTGGATCAAATCTGGACCATATATATCCAGATCCCAATCCAAACCCATGTATGAACTTAGATTTGGATTCGGATTCAAAAATCCAATCCAATATCCATATCCATGAACCATATCACCTTCTCCTAAATGGAGGTGGGGCCCACTTGAATTTCACGTGAGATTATGGGCATGAGAGAGAGTGGGGGTGGATAAGATCAAGTGTGTGTTGTAATTAAGCTTGACTTGTGTGTCAAGTTTGGGGTTAATCATGTGGGTTAGCCTAGTTAAGTGGGTTTAAGCTTGTAATTAGCCAAAACCTAACCTAGGGCTGCACCAACATGATATGATTAGGGTCCATGGGTCGTGCAAAGGGAGCTCCTTCACCTAATCCTAACTAAAAATACCTAATCCTAGCCTTCCACCCTAATCTTGTCCTAATCTGAGCCTAATCACCCAACCCACTTTCCTAATCCCGGCCTAATCCCAACCTAATCACCTAACCCACTTCCCTAATCCTTCCCTAAACCTAGGTTAATTTCTCTAAACCTAGCCTAATCCTAGCCTAATCACCTAACCTACCTCACTAAACCTCATCCTAGAACCAACCCACCTAGCTAAACCCTAAACCTCTAAACCACCCCTAGCACACAACCTACCCAAACCACTTGTATTTAAAATATCTGGCCCTACCCTTTCCAGCCCAACTTATCACCACACCACCCTACCTAAACCACCTAACCACTACCCCAAAACCAGCCCTAACCGACCTAGCCCAGCCCTATATAAACCCCCTCCCCCCTTTGGGGCGGGTTTTTCCAAGCTAGAAGCCCCACCTTCCACCAGTCGGGTCCTCCACTCTCCAGCCCAGCCGACTCCCATCCTGCTCCACCTGCCCCACAGCCAGCCACCACCTACGCCACTACCTCCCAGCCGAGCACCACCATTACCGCCAAAGTTCACATCGCCATCCTCTTCACCCGGCCGAACCAGCCGAGCCCCCACATCTGGCTGCTCCCCTTCCATCCGCCACCACCTCTTCACTCGGTTAGTACCCTATACTTCACCTTACTCCTTCTTCACTCCCTCTCCACTCTCAGCCACCTAAACCCCTACCATATCACCCTAACACCAGCCATTCCACTAGCTGCCACCATTCCCACTCGGCCAGGCCCGTATTCACCCTAACCACCCGCCACCACCTAGACACCTTAGCTCCATTCAGCCACCCTATCCGACTCCCTAAGACCTGCCCATATCACCCACTACACCCACTACCACATGACCCCATCTCCTAGCTAGTTCCCTTCCCTTACACCACTCCTAGCCACCCTAGCAACCCGCCACCATCAAGTCCTCCCAGTCGTCCACTCCAACCGACTGTCATTCCATTCGGCCACCCTAGCAACCCACCAACCTTAGGTGCTCCATTAGACCTTCCCTTTGGTTCACCCTTTGCACAACCTACCTTAAAACTAAACCCTATCCTTAGTGACCCTACTTAGGCCCTTTAGCCCAACACACCCAAAACAGCCCCTCCTTAGCAGTCGGCCATCTTCAAGGCGCCTCTTCCGCGCACCAAGAACATTCGGCCAGCACCTCCCCTTTGTCGTTCAACCTCGCGGAGCTCCCTTTTGCAGCCCAAGGCGAAGGCCAAGCCCACGCTCAAGCAAGGCATCTTCGAACCAGCTATTAGTAAGTGCCTAACTCGGTCCTTAGTTGTATACTTGCTTAAGATTCAATTCGATACGGGGTTGTAATAACGGAGCATAGTCTCCCCCCGCTTGTAATAACGTGGCTTGGCACACCCACACACGTGCACTCTCTTAGTTGTGCACGATTTTGAACACACACGGGCCTAATCAGCCCTAATACATAAATATATACATATACTTTAATTTTCGTAGGGTTTTGCTTAAGTTGGGTGTGTTGTCTTTCAATTCAAGCACTCACACACATTGAGCCTTCGCTCTTATTTGAAAGACCCAAGTAAGGGCCGTGTTATACTATTTGGGGTTTAATTTCATGTTGTGTGCATAGTACTTCAATTCAAGCACTCACACACATTAAGCTTTCGCTCTTATTCCCAAGACCTTAATCAAGGCCATACTGCAAGTTATATTTGGGTTTAATTTCATGTTGTGTGTGTAAGTCTTTCAATTCAAGCACGCACCCACATTGAGCCTTCGCTCTTATTTGCAAGACCCGAGTAAGGGCCCATATACATACTCTATATACATATCTCCCTTCAGCATTTACATTACAAGTCATTTCCCTTCGGTTATTTCCCTTCGGCATTGTCTTTACATTCGGGTTTCCCTTTGGAGTAGCGTGAGTTTGCATTGCATCTACGCCATACCACGAGGTAGGACGCATATTGCATCAAAGCAAGCCCCGTATTCCCGCTCAAAATCTCCCATATAGTGGAGTGTTCATAACACACAAACTAGGTGGCCCATAAAGGGATAAAAGGAAAGACTTAGGCACGTGCAAATCCACGTGATCTAAAATCTACAATCGCATCTAAAAGACCCGAATTAAACACCTCGAACCGCTTCGTAGGCTTTCTATCCCAAAAACTCGATTTTTCAAAGCGTACAGACTGACCCTTGCGCATCGGTGCAAGAAGGTCTGCGACGACAGGAGCTCACTTGCTCACAGTCGCCACGATTAGAAGTCAGTTTAAATACATCTTCGCTAGCTTAGGTAAGCTAGCTGGCACGCCCTGTTTATATAAATAGGCCTTAGACACACGAGAGGATCCGCTCCAAGCCCCTGAAAAGGCGAAGAGGCTGGGATTTTCGCCGCGTCTACAGCCAGCATTTTTCAAACCAAAGGGCATGACTATATAGCAGTACATGCCCCACGGGGTTGTGAATGCGGTCTTACCCTGATCTCGTGGACTTAATTTAAGTTGATTATAGCCTGAATAGCCATCCATAAACGAAAACATTTCATGATTTGCAGTACTATCGACTATCAAATCTATGTTTGGTAAAGGATAATTATCCTTTGGAGTGGCTTTGTTCAGGTTTCTGAAATCGATGTATATTCAAATTTTCCCATTGGTTTTTCGAACCACAACGATGTTTGATAACCAATCAGAATACGCAATGGGTTTTATAAATCTAGCTTTTAGCAGATATTCTAAACCCTCTTTGACTTGCGTGTGTACATTCGGATGTATTTTCCTAAGCTTCTGTTTTATGGGTTTTACATCCGCATCTAAGGAAAGATGATGCTCGACAATGCTGGGATCTATGCCCGACATGTCTTCATACGTCCATGCAAACACATCTAAGTAGGTTCGTAGAAATGCAATGAATGTTGATCTTTCATGCTCATGCAAACATGTGCCTACCTTAATGGGTTTGGGATTGGAATTACTCCCTAGGTTCACCTCTACGAAATCTCCTCCTACTGAACTAGAAGGTCTTTCAAAATCGAGAATTTTATGAAATTCAGGGAGCTCAAAAGTGGGATCTTCCTCAAGGGGATCCACTTCTAGGCTTCGATCATTCTCGTGGGTTATAGACCCGAGGGAATTTCATGTGTGAGTTTTCAAAAGACCTAGTTTTATACTTGGAATTTCAATTGATTTCGAAATCTTTGGCCTGGCTATTAAGACGACGTTCCTTTCGAAATCCTTTTCTTTTTCCAAAGTCCTACCAGGAGCAGCTATGTACAAAATCTTTTTGGTATTTTGTAGATTTTCATTTTTTTTGGGTTTTTGCAAAACAAAAACTTTAGGAACTATACAAACTACCCTATTTTCGAGTTTTTGATTTTCCAATGTTTTTGGTTTTTGCAATTTTTCGATTTTTTCGATTTTAAGTTTTTTAAATGTTTTGTATTTTTATGAAAGGGATCTTCCATCATACCTACAAAGGGAAAACACTATGGGTTAGACTCGGAATAAGAGGTCTAAATCGAAGGTCTCTTCTAGGGTAGGCTCCAAGGCACCCTTGACCCAGGTGGTCACAGGGGGTGGCTCTGGCGGTATTTTGGGAGTATAGTCGATCCCATATCAGCTTGGGTTGGCCCTAGGAAGGATTGGCTCTAGGAGACCCTGGTTTTGTATCCCTAGACTTTTATAGGGCATATAGCCCATGTTCAACAGCATGTTCCACGATTTTTTGTTTTTTGAAAAGTTAGAATATAAATCGTGGTCCTGGAACTTGTTGTCGTCCATATCATGCACGTATGGCTTTTTGTTCAGGGGTTTTGAAAATAAGGGATGTTTGGGTCTTCCTAGAAGGGTCAGGATTGGGAAGGGGCCAGCCTTGGGTGGTCCCCTAACATATACGACCTTCCTAGGACTTGATAACACGAGCCTTGGCAGCTCAACCATGGTCTGCCCCAGGTTAGCCTCATGGGCCTGGGAACTCGACAAACAAGGGGAGTTTATGATCCCCTGAAGCTGAGGGTGACTCTCACCTAGGATCACCACGACTTGGTCCCTGAAAGGGATCTTGACACACCTGTGGAAGGTGGATGGCACAGCACACAAGCTGTGTATCCAGGGCCTTCCCAGCAACAGGTTATAATGGGGGTGGATGTCCAAGACATGGAACACTCCCGTGTGTGTGTTCCCTCCCGTTTCCATAGGGAGTTTGATCGATCCTAAGGGTCTAGACGCATTATTCCCATCGTATCCAGTGATAACGATGGGGCTTAGGTTCATAGAAGTCAAGGTGACTCCGATTTGATATGCCACATGAAGTGGAAGGATGTTGAGCCCTCCTCCCCCATCGACTAGGCACCTGTCCAGAGAGTGGTTATTCAGAACCACCTCGATGTGTAGGGCCTGGTTATGGGACTCGTAGGGTCTATCTACATCATCTTCCGAGAAAGTGATGGGCGATTTTGCTCCTATTGACGCCACTTGGTCAGACAGGGATTCAGGACTTATGTTCGAACTAACCTTAGCTCTTTCTAGAATTTTCTCTAGCACGAGTCTATGCCTAGATGAAGTTTGTATTAGCTCTAGGATGGACAAGTGGATAGGAATCTTTGAAAGATGGTTTTCGAAATCATAAGGGTTTAAAACGATTTTCCCATTGTCTACTTTTGGTAGAACTCTAGGAATACATGCTTTTGAGGGGCCAGGCACACTGACCACCTTTTTAGCACTTTATAGGTGCAGGGGTTGATAGATCCTCCTGGATCTTGTAACTTCCCCCACGACCAACCTAGGGTTCGCTCCTAAACTGGCTCTAATCATGAGTTTTGGAGCACCTTGAATCCTTAAAATTGGTTTAGCCGGGGATTCAGCTCTTGGTGGTCCCCGGATGATCACTTGGGTGGGCTTCTTGTAAAGTACAAGGTAGACGCACAAGTGGATCGACCAGACTCAGATGAATGCGCTAGATCTTTTAAAAAGGTGAGGGTACATACCTCCTTTCCTTTCCCACTGCTACTGGCATGCTTGGGAAAGGGTTCTTTAAAGATAGCTTGAGTTGGCTCAGGTTCCGTAGTGACCTGGAGTTGGCCCTCCACTATCAAGTTCTCGATTTTGTTTAAAAGGGAGAAACAATGCTTTTATCATGGCCTTTGAGCCGATGATACTTACAAAAGCAGTTTAAATCTCCCCCTTTGGAAGTGACTCCCTCAAGGATTTCGGGAAGTTCAATCATGCCCTAGGCAAGCAGGAGGTCTAGGACCTCCGACACAGGTTGCCCTAGCGGAGTGTACTCCTGTTTTTCAACAGGTTTTTTGAAGTTTCTCTCCCTTTTGTTTTCTAATTTTTCAAATTTTTTTGAAGTGCTCGTCGGACCTGGATCCACCCGGACATTGGCGATTTTATGGGGTTTTGCCCCTTTGTCCATCGTGGGTAGCCCATAAGTGATGGGCTTCTCCAAGCGAGTTTTGGAAATGGCACTTCCTTTCCATAAGTGATCGTATATCCCTTTCTTCAAATTGGTTTCGAAAAGAGATGCTTTTTCGATCAACTTATGGAAAGTTGAGATTTCATGAAGCGAGAGAAGGGTATTTAACTCATTTTTAAAATTATCCAAGATGAGCATGACTGTGCATCCTTCGGATATTGGCTCTCACACTTGCCCTAAAAGGAACCTCCATCGTATAATAAAGGCATGCACGTCTTCGTTCATGCCTTGCTTTGCATCACTTAAAGTGTTTAAAGTCGGCATGACTTCTACGTTATGTGCAAACCTTTGCATAAAGTAGTTCGCTAACTCTTCAAAAGTAGCGAACTGGCTTAAATCGTAGGAAGCCAGCCATTTGGCAGCTGTGCCTTTAAGGGATAGAGGGAACCAATACACCCATTTCATCGAGTCCTTTTTCTTCTTATGGGCTCGATGCGAGAAAAGTTGCAAGTGAGACCTAGGGTCTCCCATGCCATCATACCGATGGAAGTTCGGTATTTCATCGTCACTGTCTGTTTCATAATCCATGGGTAAGAAATCAGACAAGGCATAACTCCTTTTCTCTTTATTTTACCCTTTCAGCAACTGTTGTAGGGCTTTACAGTCCTTTTGTGTGAAGGACTCGTGGTATTAGTTGCCTTCCATTACGGAGGCCTCTTTATGTTTGCGAGGTTTTTCAGGTCTTTTCTTGGCCTTTTGTTCACCATTTGATGAACATGAATCGCATGCCTCAGCCTCTTCGCTAAGAGCATCGATTTTGGCCTTGAATTCCCTTCTCAAGTCCTCTATCTCTTCTAGCTTGATTTTATTTTTCAAAACCCTTCTAGAGTGAGAACCTGATGTGCATGAGCCTTGGCTCGACACTTCACTTGGGTTTGATTTCGACATGCTTTTAAGCTTTCAAAATCCTACACCTGAAGTACAAAAAAGAGTTTAAAAGTTTAACACCTTTAGAAAATATTTTCGCAAGGTTTACTATGACTTGATTTTAAAAAGACTCACGTCCCACCGGGCGTGCCCAATCCTGTAGACGCAGAAAGTTCCCGCTCCTGATTCTTAGGCCTGAAGTGAATCTTTTCATGTGTCTAAGTTCTATTTAAGCAAAAGGGCGTGCCAACTAGCTTACTTAAGCTAGCAAAGAGATATTTTGAAATCTGACTCCTAACGTGGTGACTGTGAGCAAGCAAGCTCTTTTCGTCGCAAACCTTCTTACACCGATGCGCAAGGGTCAGTCTGTACGCTTCTGTTTTCACCTTCCGGAGATGATTTCAAAGAGTTTTGTTGATAATAGGGGCTTGGATGTTCGAGATTCTGGGGATGAATCTAACAAGAGAGTTTATGTGCCGGGCTCGACATGTGCTCCGGTTCTGGACTCTCTTTTGCTCTTCTAGTCCTGCTTTCATCAGGCCAAGCCGCTTTGTGGGGTTTCAAAACATCTTTTAAAA
The DNA here is from genome assembly GCA_036023115.1 of Brasenia schreberi. Taxonomy (NCBI): domain Eukaryota; kingdom Viridiplantae; phylum Streptophyta; class Magnoliopsida; order Nymphaeales; family Cabombaceae; genus Brasenia; species Brasenia schreberi. The sequence continues at coordinate 28,132,211 of JAYKKT010000091.1, forward strand.
GGTTTTAAAACTATATTATACATATTTTAAAACATATATAGTTTAAACATATGTATAGGGTTTGTTTGGAAGGCTCCTGGGTTTCCAAACTCAAAATAGCCCTTTGGGGCTGCTTTTACAAAACCAGGTTATTTGAGAAGTTCGTGGGATTTCGTGGTGTTTACACCCTCTTTGGCATTATCCAAATGTATTTGGATAATGGCAAAGGAGAAACACCCCATTTTGGTTTTTCTCTTAAATTTTCCCGAGAATACATTATTTTATTTCGCAAAAACCCTGTTTTCTTTTACCACAGGTGTGGATTTTTAGCAAAAGGGGACTTTTCCTAGGTTTCCCTATGTATGATCATGCACCACTACCTATCCTAACCGAGCTACCTCCTGTCCCAACCAAACCCATCCTAGCTAGACACTCCCTTACCTGCAGCCATCATTCCATCACCCCACCTAAGCCTAACACCCGTAGCTCCCATACCACCACCTCATGTCCCTGCCACACCCGTGACATTACATCTCACACCACCCTCTACTTAGTCCCGTGACCACCTTGCCTAGAACCCCCAACTCCCGTCCACCGCCGTAGCATCCCATACCCACACCTAATCAAACCTGCAACCTTAGTGCTGTGAACCTCACCAACCCTCAAGCTCAAAGGCTCCATTCAGTCATCTTTCGCTTCAAGCTTCAAGGAAGACTCATCCGTGGGTGCGAAGCTGTAGACACGCGGAAATTTCTGACCTTGGGCTTCTTAGGGCCTAGAGCGAACCTTTTCGTGTGTCTAAGTTGCTTAAAGGGCGTGTCAGCTAGCTTACTCAAGCTAGCGAAGTAAGTTTTAAAAATATCTGACTTGTTTGGGGCAACTGTGGACAAGTGGGTTTTTTTCATCGCAAACCTTCTTGCACCGATGCGTAAGGGTCACTCAAGCTAGCCAAGTTAGTTTTCAAAATATTTGACTTGTTTTACCCTTTCAGCAACTGTTGTAGGGCCTTACAATCCTTGTGGGTGAAGGAGTCGTGGTATTGGTTGCCTTCCATTGCGGAGGTCTCCTTGTTTTGCAAGTTTTTTCAACTCTCTTTTTGGCCTTTGGTTCGTCATGTGATGAACACGAATCAGCTGCTTCAGCCTCTTGGCTAAGAGCAGCGATTTTGGCCTCGAAGTCCCTTCTTAACACCTCGATCTCTTCTCTTTGATCTCAGGTTTTCAAAAACTTCCTAGAATGAGAACTTGATGTGCATGAGCCATGGCTAGACACTTCCTGGGAGCCTGGACTCAACATGCTTCAATGCTTTCAAAATCCTAAGTATGAAATGCAACAATGAGAGAGTTAAAACACTTTTCCTTGAAAATTTTTCATGAGGTTTGTTTGTATGGATCGATTTTTTACAAGACCCACGTCCCACCGGGTGTGCCAAATCTGTAGACACGCGGAAATTTCTAACCCCGAGCTTCTTAGGGCCCAGAGCGAACCTTTTCGTGTGTCTAAGTCGCTTAAAGGCATGCCAGCTAGCTTACTCAAGCTAGCGAAGTAAGTTTTGAAAATATCTGACTTGTTTGGGGAGACTGTGGACAAGTGGGTTTTTTTCGTCGCAGACCTTCTTGCACCGATGCGCAAGGGTCAGTCTGTATGCTTTAAAAAAGTCGATTTTGGGCAAACATAACCTTTTTGAAAAGTATGCAAAGTGTTTGGTCGGTTTCACTTGTCTTATTGCAGATTTTATTAACGTAGGATTTGCATGTTTCTTATACCTCGGGTTTTAGCCAAATTAGGCGTGTGATGTGTGCATCAAGTGCCTAAGCATGGGCAATTTTTGCATGGGTGTATGGGGTTTGCATTGATGCAAGTATGCGCCCTAACTCGTGGTATGGCGAATATGCAATGCAAACTCACACAACTGAACGGGAAAACCTAGAATTGAAAGACAATGCTTAAGGAAAATTGCGTAAGGGAAATTGCAAAAGGGAAATATAGCTAATTCTTAAGAGCGGAAAGGCTCAATTGTGTAAGTGTATGCTGTGTATAAATGGAAATGCAACTCACACAGCTGAACCTTAAAACCCAAAATTTAAAGACATAGCAGAAGGGAAATACAGCTATATATATATGGGCCCGAAGGTCACCAACGTGCGCGTGTTGTGTTGGTGTATAAATGGGAAGACAAACACATGCAGTTAAACCGGGAAAATGTAGCGGAAAGTATAGAAATAGGACTATATCTTAGCGGCCGCCAAGGCCAAAATGGTGCGTGAGGTGCGCGAGCAAGCACTCGGGTGTTCTTTGTGCGTGAGTGTGCAAATGAAAGACAAACTCACACGACTTAATGTAACAACCCAACTGAATTGAAATACATATATATAGAATAAGAGCGAAAGCTCAATGCACGCGTGTGAGTGTATAAATTTAAAGACAACTCACGTAGCTCTTACTAGAGTCTTAGGAGTAAGAGCGAAGGCTCAATGGTGCACATGGGTGCTTGTGTACGAGTAAGAGCTAATGCTCAAGTGCTCGTGTGTGCTTCATGTAGCAAACCAAGTTATTACAATCGGGGGGAGACAAGGCTCCGTTAATACAACCCCATATTCAAATTGAATCAAAGCATAGAAAGGAGATATGAAATACTGAATTAAAACACTTACGTGATTCAGATGTTTGTCCACTCCAATCTTCATGAGTTTGCTTGGCTTAACACCCACGGATGAGTCTTCCTTGAAGCTTGAAGCGAAAGATGGCTAAATGGAGCCTTCGAGCTTGAGGGTTTGATGAGGTTCACGACACTAAGAGGGTGATGGGTTTGGGCTTGAGAGATGAGGGTTCACGAGTCTTGTGTGAGACTACGGATAGTGTGGGTGTAAACACCCCGAATTTTCCAAAAATCAAAAACTCTCAAAAACACAAAAAGCACGTTTGAGCCAAAATGACAACCTATTTTAAAATGTGAAAACAGGTACAAAAGGCAAAAGGAAAGCCCCGACAAGAAGAGCAAATCAAGCACAGAGTCTCAAAAGCCACCCCCAGTTCAAAAACAGAAGAAAAAAGAGCCCGTTCAGAGAAAAGCCCAACAGAAGGGTAAAAATATAATTTGGGCCAAAGAAAAAGCGCAAAGCAGCTCCAAAATGTAGAAAGAAGCCCAGTACTTGAGGAAGTCGACAAAAGTCCAACACACGTCCCATGAGAATGAAGAACGGAATCCATGCGGCAATCTGAGTTCGATATCAACAGGAACTGGCCAAAAACCAAAACGGCGGACCGAAACGAACGCCAAAAAAGTCCTGAAAAACAGAACACTGATTGGAAGAAAGACTTGGAGAAGACCCAGGCCAGAGTTGGGCCTCCGATAAATCGAAGCCCGCTCGAAACCGATAGTGAAAAGCACCAGAAAGGACCAGAAAACCAAGGAGCAGAAGAAAAGTCTGGATTGGGTCTGGACCCAAAAATATCCAGATCCAAACCCTCAAAATATCCGAGATTTGAGATCCGAGATCCAAACCCAAATAAATATTTGGACTGGATCTAGATCTCAAAATATCTGAGATCCGTGATCCAGATCCACATAGAGTTTGGATTGGATCCGGATAGCCAGACCCAAATCCAAGACCCAATATCCAAAACCCACTTAAAACCTCTATAAATAGAGGTGCTGGGCTTGAAAAAAATCAAAAAACGTGAGGCTCCAGGGAAGCTCCTCACGTGAAAATAAAGGGGGGAAGAGAGAGAAAGGCCATCGGCCAAAAACGTTTTTTGTTTTGAGAGTTGGGATTGGCCCATGGACGCAACGGCTGCATCAAACGAGCGTCTTCTTCAAGCGGGCTGGGAGTGGAGATCGTGGTGGAGCTTGGCGGCTTGAGCAACGACTTGGAGTGATGCTGCACCAAGGTAGGTTCCCTAAGCCCTAACCTAACCCCTTCTCCTAATCCTCTATACCACCCATCTACCCAAACGTCCCCTAAAAAAACCACAAAACCAGCCAAGTGCTGGCCGGTTTTCACCAAGTCTCCTACCTAAGACCACCACCTAAACTCTACCCTAAACAACCTCCCTAAACCACCTAAAGTTCGACCAAGTGCTGGCCTAACTTCCCTTTGAAACTACCTAGCTCGAGCCACCTTGGCTCGAGCCTTTTTCCTAAGACCCACGGCCTGCAAGGCAAGCCGTGTCCCACACTTTCTACCTAAAGTTTTGGCCTGCCTTGAGGCAGGCCATCTACCCTAAAAACCACCCAGCCACCGGCTAGGTTTTTCCTCCCCCACCCACCTAAAACAGCCCGGCCAAAGGTGGCCGGGCTTCCTTGCTTTTTAGCCAAAAACCTGGCCTGCCCTAAAGGCAGGCCATCTACCATTTAAACCAGCCCCTAACCCAAGCCGTCTCCCATCCCCTTTCATCCCCATAGGACCTACCATCCAGTAGGTCACTCAATCAAAGCCCTACGGCCTGCCACAAGGCCGGCCGTGTCCTATTATCCAGCCCAAAACCTTAGGCTAAGGGCTGGCCATGAACCAGCCCCTAAGCCATCTTGGCCAACCTCATTAAACCACACCAAACCTAACCTAATTAGGACTCAACCAAGCCTTAACCTAGCCGTGGTTTGCCTAGGTTCAGCCCCAACTACAGCCGAGTTCACTCGAGCCACTTTGGCTCGAGTCAGAAAAGCTAAACCCAAGGGCAAATGTTGGCCGAACCCTAAGTCTAAACTATACCTAAACCAAGGCCAAACATTGGCCTAATCCCAAGTCTAAACCTAACTAAACCCAAGGCCAAATGTTGGCCGAATCCTAACTCTATCCTATACCTAAACCAAGGCCAAGTGTTGGCCGAATCCCACACAAAAACCCTATCACTCGAGCCAAGGTGGCTCGAGTCTTACCTTGCCCAAACTGGCCCCAAGTGGCCCCAAATCCATTATAGCTTGTAGCTCCAGGAACTCCAAGTCTCTCCAAGCTCTCAAGCTCTCCAGCTTCGCTCCCACGTGTCCCGGACTCCATAAGAAGATGTTGGACTCGTCCCTTGTACAATCCTAACTCAAAAGCCTGGAAAGTGTAAGTTGATTTCGATATATATCAAATCCCTTTCCATTCAATTCAATTCGTGATATGGGGTTGTAATAACGGAGCTTGTCTCTCCCTGGAATGTAATAACGGTGCTGGACACACGAGACACACACGTACACTTGAGCTTTTTCACTCTTATCTCGTACACAAGCACCACGTACACAATTGAGCCTTTTCGCTCTTATCATATACATACGTATTTCAATTCAGCTAGGTTGTTACATTAAGTCGTGTGAGTTTGTCTTTCAATTACACACTCACACCCAAGAAACACCCGAGCGATTGCTCAAACACCTCACGCACATTTTGGCCTCAGAAGCCACTAAGATATAGCCATATCTATATATTTTCTGCTGCGTGAGTTTTCCCGGTTCAGCTGTGTACGCATTTCAATTCCGGTTTTAAATTTAGTCGTATGTGTTGTCTTTCAATTCATACATGCACACAGACCACAATTGAGCCTTTTCGCTCTTACAAATATCTATATCTCTCTTCTGCTGCGTTTTATGGTTCAGTTGCGTGTGTTGCATTTCAATTTCTACACAACACCCACGCACACATTGAGCCTTTCCGCTCTTAAGATATAGATATATTTAAATTTCTGCAATTTACATTCAAGTCGTGTGAGTTGCATTCAATTTGGGTTTTCCCTTCTGCTAAGTCTTTAAATTTCGGGTTTTACATTCAAGTTGTGTGAGTTGCATTGCATACTCGTCGTCCTCGAGCTAGAGTGCATACCTGCATCGAACAAACCCGAACAAAAATGTGCAAACACGCCTAAGTGGATAAAATTGAAAGACTTAGGGTCGTCCAAATCAAAAACTCGCCAAGTGCATGATTTCAAAAGGATTTTAAAACACTTCTTCATTCAAAAATCGATTTTTTGTATAAACTTGTTCAAACGAAGTCTCTAAGCGTACAGACTGACCCTTGCGCATCGGTGCAAGAAGGTCTATGACAAAAAGATCCCGCTTGCCTACAATTGCCTTTCAAAAGTCAGATATTTCAAAACTACTTCGCTAGTTTGAGTAAGCTAGCTGGCACGCCCTAAAAGCGAACGTACATTACGAAAAGATTCACTCCAGGCCTAAAAAAACCCGGAGTCAAAGATTTTCCATGTCTACAGATTTGGCACGCCCGGTGGGACTCGGGACTTAAATTGATTTCAAACAAACAAGTTACACTCAAAATTTTCGAAAAAGGTGTTTTCCAAAAATCGTGCATACTTAGAAAAGTTACAGAAAATGGAGCAAAAACCAAAATCCTCATCGAGTAAATCAAAAGAGGTTTTCACAACAGCCAAAGAACGAGAAGAGTTAGCTGATATAAGGGCGATTTTCAAAAGAATGGAAGTTTTAAGCGAGGAGCTTAAAACCCATAAATCCCGTAGCAGCACTTCTCGGGCGCACAAAAATTGTGAAAAGAAAACCAATTTTAAAATCGACGAAGGAATTAAGGTAAAAGGCCAAACCCTAGAAAGGGGCGAGACTTCCACTCCTACAAATCCAAAATTCGAAAATTCCAAAGAAAATTCGAAAAAAGTTGTTTTTGTTTCAAAAAAATCTTGAAAACTTTCAAAAAGACAAAAAAAATTGAAAAATCAAACTTTGAAATTTTGAAAAATTCAAGTGCAAATCCTAAGTCTAGGCACACACACACAGTGGGACATAAAACCCACACCCCACAAAGAGACGAGAGTGAAAAACAGGTAGGTTTCGAAAAGGAACGCCTTGTGAAACCCCGGGGGCTCAAAACAGAGTTACTCGGGAAAACGGCCTGCTCTCACCCTGAAAAGGTAGACAAGCCACAAAGAGGTATGCCTGAAACCCATCCTTCTCAAAACTCTCTTCTTCACATAGGGTCATCGGATGCATTGGATAACCCCTATGCACACACAAACCCACGAAATGTGCCTAAGTTAGAGAATTTTCAAGGTGCGCCAAATATCCCGCACCAGCCAAAAGAATTTCAAAAGCAAAAACAAAAAGAAACTCAAAAAATGGTAGACATGGAGACCTGTAAACACCCTGAAATCCCACGAACTTCTCAAATAAACCTAGTTTTGTAAAAGCAACCCCAAAGGGCTATTTTCAGTCTGGAAACCCAGGAGCCTTCCAGGCAAACCCTGTACATATGTTTAAACTATATATGTTTTAAAATATGTATAATATAGTTTTAAAACCTTTTAAAAGATATTTTGAAACCCCACAAAGCGACTTAGCCTGATGAAAGCAGGACCAGAAGAGAAAAAGAGAGCCCGGAAACGGAGTACATGTCCAGCCTAGCACATCAACTCTCATGTTAGATTCATCCCCAAAATCTCGAACATCCAAGCCCCTGTTATCAACAAAACTCTTTGAAATCCTAACCCAATCCTAAGCCAAAACCCCTAATCCTAGCCATTTGCCCTAAACCTAACCTAATCCTAGCCTAATCACCTAACCCACTTCCCTAATCCTTCCCTAATCCCAACCTAATCACCTAACCCACTTCCCTAATCCTTCCCTAAACATAGCCTAATTCCCCTAATCCCGACCTAATCCTAGCCTAAACACCTAACCCACCTCACTAAACCTCACCCTAAGCCCAACCCACCTAGCTAAGCCCTAACCACTAAACTGCCCCACCTACAACCCTAGCACACCATATTCCTAAAACCACCTAACCTAAATATCTGGCCCCCTCTAAATATCTAGCCCACCTTATCCCCAAACCACTAAACCAGCCCCAACCGACCCTATCAAAATCCTATAAAACCCCCCCTAGTGGGCGGGTTTTTCAAGTCTTTTTGGGCCAGCCGAGCACCCTCTCCTCTCTCACCCCTTGCTCTCTTCCCTCACCTGCTCCACCTTGGAACTCCGACCAGCTCCACTCCATGCCACCATCACCTCCCGGCCAGCTTCACTCCATGCCACCCGACTGCACCAACCTGCCATCGTTCGGCTGCCTCCCTTGGACACTCGCCACCTTCACCTCCCTCTCCGGTTAGTACCCCATCCTAACACCACCCTCTCTTCACTCCCCCTCCACTCTCAGCCACCACACGCCACCCTTCCTTAGCCTAGTCTCCACTTTATCTAGCCGGCCACCACCTAACTACTTGCCACCATTCAACCACAACCGATTGCAACACCCGCAGCCTTACATCTCCTTAGACAGCCTCTAGCTAAACTCCCTCAGCCCTACTTTCCCTTAGACAGCCCCCACACCTTAGTGACACACCCTAGCTCCCTTTCCTTTCCTAAGCACCCCCTAATTACCCCAGCCAAGGCAGCAGCACCCCCTCCGTTCGGCTAGCGCCAAGGCACCATCACCCGTGCCCTTGCCATTCGTCCAGCACCCACTTGTCGTGCCCTTCCAAGGAGCTCCCTCTTGCAGCCTGTAGACACCGAAAATTTTCACTTATGGGTTCTTAGGCCTGAAGTGAACATTTTCGCAATCTACTTCGCTTTATGGGCGTGCCAGCTAGTTTACTTTAACTAGCAAAGTATGTTTTGAAAACAATCTGACTTTTGAAAGGCGATTGTAGGCAAGCGGGATTTTTACGTCGCAGACCTTCTTGCACCGATGCGCAAGGGTCAGTCTGTACGCTTAGAGACTTCGTTTTGAAACAAGTTTAACTCAAAATATATTTTGAATGAAGAAGTGTTTTAAAACCTTTTGAAAACCATGCATTTGGGCGATTTTGACTTTGTAAGGGTTGGACGACCCTAAGTCTTTCAAATTTTAATCTACTTAGGCATGATGGGCGTGCATCGAAATAGCCTAAGTCTTGCACGATTTTATTCGGGTTTGTATGATTTTCAGATTTTAGATCACGTGGATTTGCACGTGCCTAAGTCTTTCTTTTTATCCCTTTATGGGCTACCTAGGTGTGTGTTATGAACACTCCACTACATGGGGCGAATTTGAGCGGGAGTACGGGGCTTGCTTCGATGCAATATGCGTCCTACCTCGTGGTATGGCGTAGATGCAATGCAAACTCACGCTACTCCAAAGGGAAAACCCGAATTTAAAAGACAATGCCGAAGGGAAATTGCCGAAGGAAAATAACCGAAGGGAAATGACTTGTAAAGTAAATAGCCGAAGGGAAATGACTTGTAAAGTAAATAGCGGAAGGGGAAATATGGCTATATCTTAAGAGCGGAAAGGCTCAATTGTGTAAGTGTGTGTCGTGTATATATTGAAAGACAACGCACACGACTTGAACCTTAAAACCCGAATCTTAAAGACGTAGCCGAAAGAAATACTTTATATAGAGTATATGTAGGGGCCCTTACTTGGGTCTTATAAATAAGAGCGAAGGCTCAATGTGTGTGCGTGCTTGAATTGAAAGACTTACACACACGACATGAAATGAAACCCAAATATAAATTGCAGTATGCCTTGACTAAGGTCTTGGGATTAAGAGCGAAAGCTCAATGTGTGTGAGTGTAGAATTGAAGTACTACGCACACGACATAAATGAAACCCAAATATAACTGCAATAAGGCCTTTACTAAGGTCTTGGGAGTAAGAGCGAAGGCTCAATGTGTGTGCGTGTGGAAAATGGAAAGACAACACACACGACTTAATTAAAAACCCCCTTGACTTAAAATATATAAATATAACTATATATTAAGGGCTTGTTAGGCCCGTGTGTGTGCAAGAAGTGTACGACTAAGAGCGGAAAGAATCAAGTGCGTGTGTGTGTGGGTGTGTCAAACCACGTTATTACAATCGGGGGGAGACGAAGCTCCTTTACTACAACCCCGTATCAAAATTTAATTGAACACCAAATGTAAGGACTTACAACTCACCTAGCCCGCTATGTGGGGTGTGTCTAGGACGCGTACGCCTTGCGTGTGGAGCCCGGATCACATGGAAGTGGAACCGGCTAGCTTGGTGGTGTTTGAGAACCTTTGAGGACTTGGGAGAGGTGTTTTAGTAGGCTTTGTATGGGCCTGGTTTTTGGCTTGGTATGGGCCTGGTTTGGGATGACTTGAGTTGGGTTCTAGGGGAGCTTGGGGCAACTCGGGCTGTCTTGGTGCAGCCCGGGGTTTTACCTTGCAAGGGGGTGCCTTAGGATGACTCGAGCCAAGGTGGTTCGAGTTATGTTTTAGGAGAAACCCTAACTAGGTTAGGTTCAGTCAATCAAGGCCAAGGCAGGCCGGCCAGGGCTGAGCTAGGGCTCGGCCTGGCTGGGTGGAGTTATGGCTAGAGGTAGGTGGGTTCAAGGAAACGGCCTGCCTTGTGGCAGGCCGGGGCTTTAGTGATGTGGATGATACACGGCCTGCACCAGCAGGCCGTGGGCTTGGGGGTGAAGGAAGGGACACGGCCTGCACTAGCAGGCCGTGGGGTTTCTAGGGAGATGTGGCCTGCCGAGTGGCAGGCCCTGCCCTTGGTAAAGGAGGGGAAGCCCGGCCTGCACTAGCAGGCCGTGGGCTTGTAGGGAGAGGGCCTGCCGAGTGGCAGGCGGGTTTTTGGTAAGAAGTGACCCCGAGTGGCAGGCCCTGGCTGGGTTTTAGATGAGGCACGGCCTGCACCAGCAGGCCGTGGGTTTACTAAAGGGAATGGCCTGCCAAGGAGTAGGCCATTATGTTTGGTTTGGGGCAAGGGATGGTGGCGAAGTGGGTTTCGGTTAAAGGCAGGTTAGGGGCGGCGGTTTGTAGGTGGTGGTAGGCTAGTCGGGGTAGGTGAGGTGCAGGTGGAGTTGGGTGGTTAAGGGCAGGTGGTGGTAGGCTTAGGTAGTGCAGGTCAGGGTGGGTTTTGGTTGAGGCGGTGATAGGTAGGTTCGGGCAGGCTGCGGCCGGGGGTGGGGGCGGCGACTAAGGGATGTTGGTTGGTGGCGAGGTGGGGTTCGGCCAGCTAGGGCAGGTCGGTTGGGAAAGGGGTTTTGTGAAGTTCGGCCAGCACTTGGCTGGACTTACTTGGGGCGGTTTAGGGTCAGTTAGGTGTAGGTGGGTTCATATGGGTTAGGTTTAGAAGGGTAAAGAGAAGGGCTAGGTTTAGTTGAGGCTTACCTTAGGTGCAGCCCACTAGGTCCAGCCACCTCCAATCGGTCCAGCCCACTTCCACGCCCGCGGTCCACCTCTTGGTGCAGCTAGGCTCGAGTTGGTGCAGCCCCCTTGATCTAGCCTTGGCCAACATGGCTCAAACCCACTTCACTCATGAGCCCACATGGCTAGGTTTATCACTCCCTCTCTCTCCTCCCAAGCATTTTCATGAACCCTTTACATGGACCCCCTCACCTCTATTTATAGAGATTTGAGGTGGGTCTTGGATTTGGGTTTGGGTTTGGGGTTTGGATCCATACCCAAATCCAAACACTATTTGGATCTGGATATTGGATCTCGGATATTTTGAGATCCGTATCCGATCCAAACCCAACATTTTTATGGATATGGATCTGGATATTTTGATCCAGATCCGATCCAATCCAAACACTATTTGGATCCAATCCAAATCCAAACACTATTTGGATCGACCCAAACACTATTTGGATTGGCCCAAATCCAAACACTATTCATTACATGGATTTGGATCTGGATATATATGGTCCAGATCCAAATCAAAATTTCTTCGGACAGTCCTTCTTGGCTTCTCGAGGCGAACGATCTGTGCGGGCACTGGCTTCATCAGCGCTTCGTCTGGTGCTGGGTTTTCCCCAACTTTGTCGTCCGGACTCCGTCTCGCCGTTCTGGACTCCGTTGAGCTTTTCATCAAACGGGCTCAGCCTTCTTTTTTTTTTTATCAGGGAGTGGCTTCTGAAGCTCTGGGCTTGAATCCTCTTCGGGCCTAGGGTCTTCTTTTGCCTTCTGTACCTGTTTTCACATTTCACAACAGGTCGTCGTTTTGGCTCAAACGAGCTTTTTGGTGTTTTGAGAGTTTTTGAAATATAGAAGATTTGGGGCGTTTACACAGCCCAAGGCGACACTCAAGCCCAAGCTCAAGCAAGTCACCTCCGGACCAGCTATACGTAAGTGCCTAACTCGGTCCTAGTTTATAGACTTGCTTAAGTTTAATTAAATTTGATATGGGGTTGTAATAACAGAGCATTGTCTTCCCCCGCTTGTAATAATGTGGTTTGGCACACCCACACACACGTGCACTTGAGCCTATCTCACTCTTAGCTGCACACGATTTTGACACACACATGGGCCTAATCAGCCCTTAAGATATAGACTTATTTATATAATTTAAGTTGCATGGGGTTTTGCTTAAGTTGTTTGTGTTGTCTTTCGATTTTCACACTCACACACATTGAGCTTTCGCTCTTATTTTCAAGACCCAAGTAAGGGCCGTGTTATAATTTCCCTTGGGTGTTTTATTTCATGTCGTGTGCATAGTATTTCAATTATACACTCACACACATTGAGCTTTCTCTCTTACTCCCAAGACCTTAGTCAAGGCCTATTGCAATTTATATTTGGGTTTAATTTCATGTCGTGTGCGTAGTACTTCAATTCTACACTCACACACATTGAGCTTTCGCTCTTACTCCCAAGACCTTAGTTAAGGCCATATTGCAATTTATATTTGGGTTTCATTTAAGTCGTGTGAATTGTCTTTCAATATACAGACAACACCCACGCAACACGTTGGCGACCTTCGGGCCCATATATATTATAAGTATTTCCCTTTCGGCTATGTCTTTAAGATTTGGGTTTTAAGGTTCAGCAGTGTGCGTAGTCTTTACATATATACACGACACACACTTGCACAATTGAGCCTTTCCGCTCTTAAGATATAGCCATAGTGTGTTTAGCCCATGTTGTAAATTGCAATTTCCCTTTTGCAATTTACATTCAAGTCATTTCCCTTCCGCATTGTCTTTCAATTCGGATTTTCCCTTTGGAGTTGCGTGAGTTTGCATTGCATATACGCCATACCACGAGTTAGGACGCATATTGCATCAAAGCAAACCCCATACTCCAGCTCAAAGTCGCCCCACTTAGGTCACGTGTTCATAACACACACCTAGTTGGCCCGAAAAGGGATAAAAAGAAAGACATAGGCACGTGCAAACCCACGTGAAATAAAACTTGAAAATCACACAAAAACAAACCCGAATCGAACACCTCAAACATTTTCGTAGGTTCTCGTATTTAAAAACTCGATTTTCTAAGCGTACAGGTTGACCCTTGCGCATCGGTGCAAGAAGGTCTGTGACGAAAAGAGCTTGCTTGCTCACAGTCGCCATGTTAGGAGTCAGATTTAAAAATATCTCTTCGCTAGCTTAAGCAAGCTAGCTGGCACGTCCTTTTGCTTAAATAGGACTTAGACACACGAAAAGATTCGCTTCATGCCTAAGAACCAGAAGCGAAAACTTTCTGTGTCTACAAGATTTGGCACGCCCGGTGGGACGTGAGTCTTTTAAAAATCGAGTCATTCTAGAAACCTTGAGAAAATATTTTCCAAAGGTGTTATTTTTAACTCTTTTTGTTGTTGTACTTCATACGTAGGAATTTTGAAAAGCTTGAAAGCATGTCAAAATGCAACCCAAGTGAAGTGTCGAGCCAAGGCTCATGCGCATCAAATTCTCACTCTAGGAGGATTTTGAAAAATAAAATCAAACTAAAAGAGATAGAAGATTTGAGAAGGGAATTCGAGGCCAAAATCGATGCTCTCAGCTAAGAGGCTGAAGCAGGCGATTATGTTCATCAAATGGTGAACAAAAGGCCAAGAAAAAAACTGAAAAACCTCGCAAACATAAAGAGGCCTCCGTAATGGAAGGCAACCAATACCACGAGTCCTTCACACAAAAGGACCGTAAAGCCCTACAGCAGCTGCTGAAAGGGCAAAATAAAGAGAAAAGGAGTTACGCCCTCTCTGATTTTCTACCCATGGATTATGAAACAGACAGCGACGATGAAATACCGAACTTCCATCGGTATGACGGCATGAGAGACCCTAGGTCTCACTTGCAACTTTTCTCGCGTCGAGCCCATAAGAAGAAAAAGGACTCGATGAAATGGGTGTATTGGTTCCCTCTATCCCTTAAAGGCACAGCTGCCAAATGGCTGGCTTCCTACGATCTAAGACAGTTTGCTACTTTTGAAGAGTTAGTGAACTCCTTTATGCAAAGGTTTGCACATAACGTAGAAGTCACACCGACTTTAAACACTTTAAGGGATACAAAGCAAGGCATGAACGAAGATGTGCATGCATTCATTATTCAATGGAGGTCCCTTTTAGGGCAAGTGCGAGAGCCAATATCCGAAGGATGCGCAATCATGCTCATCCTGGATAATTTTAAAAACGAGCTAAAGACCCTTTTCTCGCTTCACGAAATCTCAACTTTCCATAAGTTGATCAAAAAAGCATCCCTTTTTGAAACCAATTTGAAAAAAGGGGAATATGATCACTTATTGAAAGGAAGTGCCATTTCAAAAACCCGCTTGGAGAAGCCCATCACTTATGGGCTATCCACGATGGACAAAGGGGCAAAGCCCCAAAAAATCGCCAATGTCCGAGTGGATCTAGGTCCGGCGAGCACTTCAAAAAATTTTGAAAAACTAGAAAACAAAAGGGAGAAAACTTCCAAAAACCTGTTGAAAAACGGGATTACACTCCGCTAGGGCAACCTATGTCGGAGGTCCTAGACGTCCTACTTCCCCAAGGCATGATTGAACTCCCCAAAATTCTTGAAGGAGTCAATTCTAAAGGGAGATATTTAAACCACTTTTGCAAGTATCATCGGCTCAAAGGCCATGATACAAATCGTTGCTTCTCCCTTTTAAACAAAATCGAGAACTTGATAGCGGAGGGCCTGCTCTAGGTCACTGCGGAACCTGAGCCAACTCAAGCTATCTTTAAAGAACCCTTTCCCAAACACGCCAGTAGCAGTGGGAAAGGAAAGGAGGTATGTACCCTCACCTTTTTAAAAGATCTAGCGCATTCATCTGAGTCTAGTCGATCCACTTGTGCATCTACTCTTTTACTTTACAAGAAGCCCGCCCAGGTAATCATCCGGGAACCACCAAGAGCTGAATCCCCGGCTAAATCAATTTTAAGGATTCAAGGTGCTCCAAAACTCATGATTAGAGCCAGTTTAAGTGCGAACCCTAGACAAGATTCGGAAGGATCTATCAACCCCCACACCTACAAAGTGCTAAAAAGGTGGTCATTGCCCCTCAAAAGCATGTATTCCTAGAGCTCTGTCGAAAGCAGACAATGAGAAAATCGTTTTAAACCCTTATAATTTTGAAAACCATCTTTCAAAGATTCCTATCCACATGTCCATCCTAGAGCTTATACAAACTTCGCCTAGGCATAGACTCGTGCTAGAGAAAATTCTAGAAAGAGCTAAAGTTAGTTCGAACATAAGTCCTGAATCCCTGTCTGACCAAGTGGCGTCAATAGGAGCACAATCGCCCATCACTTTCTCGGAAGATGATGTAGATAGACCCTACGAGTCCCATAACCAGGCCCTGCATATCGAGATGGTTTTGAATAACCACTCTCTGAACAGGTGCCTAGTCGATGGGGGAGGAGGGCTCAACATCCTTCCACTTCATGTAGCGTATCAAATCGGAGTCACCTTGACTTCAGTAAACCCAAGCCCCATCGTTATCACTAGATACGATGGGAATGTGTCTAGACCCTTAGGATCGATCGAACTCCCTATGGAAACGGGAGGGATCACACACACGGGAGTGTTCCATGTCTTGGACATCCACCCCCATTATAACCTGTTGTTTGGAAGGCCTTGGATACACAGCTTGTGCGTTGTGCCATTCACCTTCCACAGGTGTGTTAAAATCCCTTTCAGGGACCAAGTCGTGGTGATCCTAGGTGAGAATCACCCTCAGCTTCAGGGGATCATAAACTCCCCTTGTTTGTCGAGTTCCCAGGCCCATGAGACTAACCTGGGGCAGACCATGGTTGAGCCGCCAAAGCTCGTGTTAGAAAGTCCTAGGAAGGTCGTATACGTGAGGGGACCACCCAAAGCTGGCCCCCTCCCAATCCTGACCCTTCTAGGAAGACCCAAACATCCCTTATTTCCAAAACCCCTGGACAAAAGGCCATAAGTGCATGATATGGACGACAACAAGTAACAGGACCACGATTTATACTCTAACTTTTCAAAAAACAAAAAATCATGGAACATGCTGTTAAACATGGGCTATACACCCTATAAAAGTCTAGGGGCACAAAACTAGGGTCTCCTAGAGCCAATACTTCCTAGGGCCAACCCAAGCCGATATGGGATCGGCTATACTCCCAAAATACTGCTAGAGCCACCCCTTGTGACCACCTAGGTCAAGGGTGCCCTGGAGCCTACCCTAGAAGAGACCTACGATTTAGACCTCTTATTTCAAGTCTAACCCATAGTGTTTTCCCTTTGTAGGTATGATGGAAGATCTCTTTCATAAAAATACAAAAACATTTGAAAACCTCGAAATCAAAAAAATGGAAAAATTGCAAAAACCAAAAACATTGGAAAACCAAAAACTCGAAAATAGAGTAGTTTGTATAGTTCCTAAAGTTCTTGTTTTGCAAAAACCCAAAAAAATCGAAAATCTACAAAATACCAAAAAGATTTTGTACATAGCTGCTCCTGGTAAGACTTTGGAAAAAGAAAAGGGTTTCAAAAGGAATGTCGTATGCATAGCCAGGCCAAAGATTTCGAAATCAATTGAAATTCCAACTGTAAAACCAGATCCTTTGAAAACTCATGCATCAAATTCCCTCGGGTCTATAACCAACGAGAATCATCGAAGCCCAGAAGTGGATCCCCTTGAGGAAGATCCCACTTCTAAGCTCACTGAATTTCATAAAATTCTCGATTTTGAAAGACCTTCCAATTCAGTAGGAGGCGATTTCATAGAGGTGAACCTAGGGAGTGATTCCAATCCCAAACTCATCAAGGTAGGCGCATGTTTGAATGAGCATGAAAGATCAGCATTCATTGCAATTCTACGAACCTATTTAGATGTGTTTGCATGGACGTATGAAGACATGCTGGGCATAGACCCCAGCATTGTCGAACATCGTCTTCCCTTAGATGCGGATGTAAAACCCATAAAGCAGAAGCTTAGGAAAATACATCCGAATGTACACACGCAAGTCAAAGAGGGTTTAGAAGATCTGCTAAAAGCCAGATTTATAAAACCCATTGCATATTCTGATTGGTTATCAAGTCGTTGTAGTTTGAAAAACCAATGGGAAGATTCGAATATGCATCGATTTCAGAAACCTGAACAAAGCCACTCCAAAGGATAATTATCCTTTACCAAACATAGATTTGATAGTCGATAGTACTGCAAATCATGAAATGTTTTCGTTTATGGATGGTTATTCAGGCTATAATCAAATTAAATTAAGTCCACGAGATTAGGGTAACATCGCATTCACAACCTCGTGGGGCACGTACTGCTATACAGTCATGCCCTTTGGTTTGAAAAATGCCGGCGCGATATACCAGAGAGCCATGACCACGATCTTCCATGATCAGATTCATGAGTTCGTAGAAGTGTATGTAGATGATCTCTTGGAAAAATCCAAAACCCGATGGACTTATATCGAATGTTTGCAAAAGATTTTCGAAAGGCTTAGACTTTACAAAGTAAAGCTAAACCCTCAAAAATGTGTATTCGGAGTAGAGTCCGAAAAGCTTCTAGGCTTTATGGTGAGCCAAAGGGGTATAGAAGTTGACCCCTCTAAGTGTCGAGCCATCATAGACATGGCTCCACCCTCCAATCTCACACAAATTCGTAGCCTCCAGGGTCGATTACAGTCCGTTCGCCGATTTATATCAAATCTGGCGACTAGATGCGAACCCTTCAACAAACTGTTGAGGAAGGGCATGAAATTGTCATGGGATGATGACTACCAGAAGTCCTTCGAGAGACTAAAGGCATACTTGGTTAATCCCCCCATTTTGAAACCTCCGAAGCAAGGAAAACCTCTTTTGCTTTACATTTCCGTGCATGTGAATGCTTTGGGAGCTCTATTAGCTCAATACGAGGATGACACCGCTAAGGAGTATGCCATCTATTATATTTCGAAAACTCTCTTGGCTTACGAAAGGAATTATCAAGCCATGGAGAAGACGTGCTTGGCCCTAGTCTGGGCCTGCCAGAAATTTCGACATTATTTCCTAGATCATGAGATCTGGATAGTGTCCAAGCTTGATCCAATCAAGCACTTATTTGAAAAACCCATTCTCACTGGTAGATTGGGCAAATGGCAACACCTTCTAATGGAGTATGACCTGAAATACCATCACCAGATCTCCGTTAAGGGGCAAGCCCTAGCTGATTACGTGGCTGAGTTCCCCCTAGAGGACGCATATCCCACATTTGATGAAATGCCTGATGAAGGCATATTGCAAAACCATTTCCAAAATCACATTTTGGCAAACGCTTTCGAAAACCAAGTGTGGAAGATGCACTTCGATGGGGCACGAAACCAACGAGGGGATGGTGCTGGGGTCATCCTCATCTCCCCTGAAAAGGGCGAGATTCCCATAGCTGTCCGCCTAGATTTCGAATGTTCCAACAACATAGCCGAGTATGAAACACTCATACAAGGCTTAAGGATTTCGAAAACTCTAGGGGCATCATGTATCGAGGTCTTTGCAGATTCACTCCTTGTTATAAACCAAGTTTTGAAAATTTGGCAAGTACGTAATGAAAAACTACTTCCATATCACGAGTTGGCCACTCGATTGGTTGAGTCATTCCAATCGTGTAAACTCACACACGTAGGAAGAGAGGATAATGGCATTGCCGATGCCCTCTCCTCCTTGGGTTCAACCCTAAAGGTCGATCCCATTTCAGGGACCCGATCTTTAGAAATATGGCATGCGCCCAACCCATCCACGCAAGATTTGGATATTTGCCAAAATAACCCAGATTCTGTTGAAAAACCTTAGTTTTATGACATCAAACATTTTCTAGAAAATGGAGGATTCGCCGAGGATGCCACATCCAAAGATAAGGCATTCATCCATAAAATTTCAACCCGATACACCATTCTGGGTGGGGTTCTATATAAAAAAAGTTTTACCGGCATCCTACTTAGATGTGTCGATCTAGAGGAGGCTAGGACTGTGATGCATGAGTTCCACGATGGAAAATGTGGAGGTCATGTTAATGCCAACATGATGGCAATGAAAATACTTAGAGCGGGCTATTTTTGGTCCACCCTGAAAAAGGATTGTCACGATCATGTTAGGAAGTGTCATCCATGTCAAGTGCATGGGCACGCCATTCATATCCCCTCATCTGCATTGCATTCCGTGGTTAGCCCCTGGCCATTTACCATGTTGGCGTTTGATATCGTAGGCCCGATCTTTCCAAAAGCCTCGAATGGGCATCGATTCATTTTAGCAGCCACTGAGTATTTCTCCAAGTGGGTGGAAGCCATTTCCCTTACCAACATACAGGGGCAACATGTGGTGGCTTTCATTAGGAGGAATATCTTGGCTCGATTTGGGGTTCCACGAGACCTTGTGTCTGATAATGGTACCCCATTAAAAAACGAGCGGATGATTAAGTTGTGCAACACGTATGGCATAACTCACCACTTCTCCTCGTCCTACTACCCTCAAGGCAACGACTAAGCCGAAGCTACGAATAAGACTCTCATTATCATAATTGAGAAGACTTTAGAGAAGGGTAGGACGTGGCACGAGAAGCTGGATGAAGCCTTATGGGATTATAGGACTTCCATCCGGACTCCCACGAATGCCACACCATTCGAATTGGTCTATGGCACAAATGCCATTCTTCCCATTCATACACAACTGCATTCATTCCATACATCCATCGCACTCAACCTCCCCCTAGAGACGCTTCAGCATTCTAGGACGGCCGAACTAGATTTGCTAGATGAGAGGCGACTTCTTGCTATGGATCATGCTCGTGCATACCGGCAAAGGATAGCCCGACACTATGGCAAACACATGAGACCTCGCCACTTTGAAGTAGGAGATCTGGTTTTGAAAATCATCCACTACCGTGGCCCACATCCCCTTGGAAAGTGGAGCCCCAAGTGGGATGGACCCTATGTTGTACGTGCAACCACCACGAACAACTCGTATTGGTTGATCGATGTAGAAGGTAGGAATTTAGCAGATCCTATCAATATTCAATACTTAAAGAAGTATTACGTGTAGGATTTGGGTTAAATTCCCCCATTTTTGAAAACCCTTAGGGATAGCTGCTTTGAGACTTGAAAGCAAGGTTCAAAGGCAGAATCATGTGACCCTGAGTGAGAGAATTCGCACTTGTGAAAGAGTGGAGTCTTCCAAACACGTGGTTACATTTTAAAATCCTTCTTCTTACAAAGAAAGGCCTACTTCAATATAGCAAGATACTTGCAAGTAGTACGTGCTATTTCTAAATAGGCTGATCTGGAATGGATCGAGTGTAACCTTGGGATAAGTCCTTCCCCCTTCTCTTCTCCTTCCAAAAGGAAAACATGGCCCAAATAAAGGGAATTTTCCCATCCAAAGTCACTTTCCAAAAGAAAGAAACCAGAATCCAAAAGAAAAATCGATTCTCTTGTTAAAAAGAGGGATTAAAGAAAAAATACTCCCAAAAGGAGACCCTCTATGAAAAAAAGGAAAAAAAGAGGCCAAAAAAGCTCAAAAAGAGCAGTTTTCCACCTTCTATGACTTAAACCACGGGACAGTTCAGAAGGGACCGTGGTATCTCTTTCCCATCCCTGGCTTATCCCAAGTAAAACATGATTCATTTCGAGGAATCCTAAAGTAAAAATAGGATTTACTTACTTGAATTTCATTTTGTTTGAGAATTCGACGTTTCGAGTAAGACATAGGAATTTGAAATATAGCTTGTTTTCTTATAAAACCTCCGCTAGATAAGCGAGTGTCAAGACTCAAGCAAAGGCAAACGCGAAGAGCTCGAGATCCTTAGGATTGAGACTCAAGACAGTTGTCCCTTTTGTAAATAGCTTTTGTAAATAGATTTTGAAAAATCGAACATCGAACAGCATAGGATCTGCTCACTTGGAGCAGCAGGCCTTGTAAGTCTCAAGAGTTCGACCATATCTGGTCTCTGGGAGGTCGCCACTCTTGGCACCCCACCCATGTCATGCACCTGCATATCCACGCATGGAAATTTACATAACATGATCCCATTTTAGGACCAGAAACCGTTTTTGCATTATCCCTTTGGCATGATATCTCCTCCTACGAGGGTTTTAAAAGTGAGATTTTCCTAAAGATGGGGACGATCCCATATTTTCGTGGATAGATCCAGGGAGACATTGAAAGGGGTGTTTGTTGTCTTTGCTATTATCCAAATCAATTTGGATAATGACAAAGAGGGGCATCTGTAAACACCTCAAAATCCCACGAACTTCTCAAATAAACCTGGTTTTGTAAAAGCAGCCCCAAATGGCTATTTTGAGTCTGGAAACCCAAGAGCCTTCCAGGCAAAACCTGTACATATGTTTAAACTATATAGTTTTAAAACCTTTTAAAAGATATTTTGAAACCCCACAAAGCGACTTGGCCTGATGAAAGCAGGACCAGAAGAGAAAAAGAGAGCCTGGAACTGGAGCACATGTCGAGCCCGGCACATCAACTCTTGTGTTAGATTCATCCCTAGAATCTTGAACATCCAAGCCCCTATTATCAACCAAACTCTTTGAAATCATCTCCGTAAGGTGAAAACAGAAGCAGACGACCATGTTGGCGAAGACCCAACGCAAGACGGAGTACTGATGCTATCAGGCCCCGCACAAACCGTTCGTTTCGAACATACCCTAAAGGAGTCAGAATTCAATTTTGGATTGGATCTGGACCATATATATCCAGATCCCAATCCAAACATATCTGTGGATTTGGATTTGGATTTGGATCCAAAGATCCAATCCAATATCCACATCCATGGCCCAGATCACCTTCTCATAAATGGAGGTGGGGCCCACTTAAAATTCACGTGGGATCTTGGGCATGAGAGAGAATGGAGAGGATTAAATGTGAGGGAAATGTATTAAGCTTGACTTGTGTGTCAAGTTTTCGGTTAATCATGTGGGTTAGCCTAATTAGTGTGGGTTTAAGCTTGTATAAAACTACACCTAACCTAGGGCTGCACCAACATGATGCAATTAAGTCCATGGACCATGCAAAGGGATGCTCCTAACCCAATCCTAAGCCAAAACCCCTAATCCTAGCCATTTGCCCTAAACCTGACCTAATCCTAGCCTAATCACCTAACCCACTTCCCTAATCCTTCCCTAATCCCAACCTAATCACCTAACCCACTTCCCTAATCCTTCCCTAAACATAGCCTAATTCCCCTAATCTCGACCTAATCCTAGCCTAAACACCTAACCCACCTCACTAAACCTCACCCTAAGCCCAACCCACCTAGCTAAGCCCTAAACCACTAAACCACCCCACCTAAAACCCTAGCACACCATATTCGTAAAACCACCTAACCTAAATATCTGGCCCCCTCTAAATATCTAGCCCACCTTATCCCCAAACCACTAAACCAGCCCCAACCGACCCTATCAAAATCCTATAAAACCCCCCCTAGTGGGCGGGTTTTTCAAGTCTTTTTGGGCCAGCTGAGCCCCCTCTCCCCTCTCACCCCTTGCTCTCTTCCCTCACCTGCTCCACCTTGGAACTCCGACCAGCTCCACTCCATGCCACCATCACCTCCCGGCCAGCTTCACTCCATGCCACCCGACTGCACCAACCTGCCACCGTTCGGCTGCCTCCCTTGGACACCCGCCACCTTCACCTTCCTCTCCGGTTAGTACCCCATCCTAACACCACCCTCTCTTCACTCCCCCTCCACTCTCAGCCACCACACGCCACCCTTCCTTAGCCTAGTCTCCACTTCATCCAGTCGGCCACCACCTAACTACCTGCCACCATTCAGCCACAACCAATTGCAACACCCGCAGCCTTACATCTCCTTAGACAGCCTCTAGCTAAACTCCCTCAACCCTACTTTCCCTTAGACAGCATCCACACCTTAGTGACACACCCTAGCTCCCTTTCCTTTCCTAAGCACCCCTTAACTACCCCAGCCAAGGCAACAGCACCCCCTCCGTTTGGCTAGCGCCAAGGCGCCATCACCCGCGCCCTTGCCATTCGGCTAGCACCCACTTGTCGTGCCCTTCCGAGGAGCTCCCTCTTGCAGCCCAAGGTGACACTCAAGCCCAAGCTCAAGCAAGTCACCTCCGGACCAGCTATACATAAGTGCCTAACTCGGTCCTTGTTTATAGACTTGCTTAAGCTTAATTAAATTTGATACGGGGTTGTAATAACGGACCATTGTCTTCCCCCGCTTGTAATAACGTGGTTTGGCACACCCACACACACGTGCACTTGAGCCTATCTCACTCTTAGCTGCACACGATTTTGACACACACATGGGCCTAATCAGCCCTTAAGATATAGACTTATTTATATAATTTAAGTTGCGTGGGGTTTTGCTTAAGTTGTGTGTGTTGTCTTTCGATTTTCACACTCACACACATTGAGCTTTCGCTCTTATTTTCAAGACCCAAGTAAGGGCCATGTTATAATTTTCCTTGGGTGTTTTATTTCATGTCGTCTGCATAGTATTTCAATTATACACTCACACACATTGAGCTTTCGCTCTTACTCCCAAGACCTTAGTCAAGGCCTATTGCAATTTATATTTGGGTTTAATTTCATGTCGTGTGCGTAGTACTTCAATTCTACACTCACACACATTGAGCTTTCGCTCTTACTCCCAAGACCGTAGTTAAGGCCATATTGCAATTTATATTTGGGTTTCATAAGTCGTGTGAGTTGTCTTTCAATATACACACAACACCCATGCAACACGTTGGCGACCTTCGGGCCCATATATATTATAAGTATTTCCCTTTCGGCTATGTCTTTAAGATTTGGGTTTTAAGGTTCAGCAGTGTGCGTAGTCTTTACATATATACACGACACACACTTGCACAATTGAGCCTTTTCGCTCTTAAGATATAGCCATATTTCCCTTTTGCAATTTCCCTTTTGCAATTTACATTCAAGTCATTTCCCTTCAGCATTGTCTTTCAATTTGGGTTTTCCCTTTGGAGTTGCGTGAGTTTGCATTGCATATACGCCATACCATGAGTTAGGACGCATATTGCATCAAAGCAAACCCCATACTCCCGCTCAAAGTCGCCCCACTTAGGTCACGTGTTCATAACACACAACTAGTTGGCCCGAAAAGGGATAAAAAGAAAGACATAGGCACGTGCAAACCCACGTGAAATAAAACTTGAAAATCATACAAAAACAAACCCGAATTGAACACCTCAAACATTTCGTAGGTTCTCGTATTTAAAAACTCGATTTTCTAAGCGTATAGACTAATCCTTGCGAATCGGTGCAAGATGGTCTACGACGAAAAGAGCTTGCTTGCTCATAGTCGCCACGTTAGGAGTCAGATTTCAAAATATCTCTTCGCTAGCTTAAGCAAGCTAGCTGGCACGCCCTTTTGCTTAAATAGGACTTAGACACACGAAAAATTCGCTTCAGGCCTAAGAACCAGAAGCGGGAACTTTCTGCATCTACAAGACCCCTAATGCATGCATCGGCATCTTAGGAGCTCATAACCCTGCCATAGAAAAACCAACTTCTTCGAGCCTAGTCTTGTACCCTGGAACCAAGATTAGAGCTTTGAAACAAAAAAATCCATCCCTAGGGGCACCACGAGTTGAACCTAGGGAGCAAATCGAAAATTTCAAGGGAGCAAGCTTGGCTTCCCTTGAAGAATATGTCTCCAAAACCCAGGTTGTGTGGAAACCCGAGTTTTCCACCGTCCTGAAAAATCCAAAGTGTCTCAAGGGACCAAGCATGGTTTCCCTTGAAAACAAAATCTCCCAAACCCAGGTCGTGTGGAAGCTCAAGTCTTCCCTCGTCCTGAAACATCCAAAACCTTTCGAGAGACCAAGCTTGGCTTCCCTTGAAAGGTATGTTTCCCAAACCCAGGATGTGTGGAAACCCGAGTTTTCCACCATCCTGAAAAATCCAAAGTCTCTCGAAGGATCAAGTCTCGTTTCCCTCGAAAGACACGTCTCCCAAACCAGGTTTGCATGGAAGCCCAAGTCTTCCATCGCCTCAGAATCCAAACTCCTAGTATCCAAAAGGGTATATATCCCTAACATGGACGATTGCATGTTCCAAGGCCATGATTTATACAAAAACTTTTCAAAAAACAAGAAGTCTTGGAACATGATTCTGAACATGGGATATAAACCCTACTAGGGCCTGAGAACCCAAAACCAAGGTAGGCTCGATCCTGTCCTACCTCAGGCCAATCGACAAAAGTATGGATTGGGCTACAGCCCACCCATACCCCCAGAGCCGTCACCTAAGACCATCTAGGTCAAGGGTGCCCTGTAGAACCTCTAAAACCCAAAACCCATGTCTTAAACCTATTGATTACAGTCTGATTCATGAATGTTTTCTTTGTAGGTTCATGGGAAGATCCCTCCTTTTGAAAAAGCCAAAAAAATCAGATATTTGTCAAAAACCAAAAAAATTGAAAACCCAAAACAAAATCTCAAAAACATTTGGAAAAATGAAAATTCCAAAAAGAAATTTGTTTTAAAGCCTTTGGCCTTGTGCAAAGTCCATTTTCAAAAATTGTAAAAAAATGCTTTTCGAAAATTGTATGTAAAAAAACAAAAAAATCCAAAAAGTTGATCTTGAACACCCTTTTGTCTAGAGCTTTTTCAAATGAAAAGCTCGAGAATCATCAAGGCCAGGAGGAATAAAAACCTCTGAACTTCCTAAAATTCACAAGATCCTTGACTTATTTAAAGATTGGGGATTTTTAGAAATAAGCCTGACCCATAGTGTGTGCATACGCATCATGCATCACATCTTGAAATCATACAGGTGCATCGAGTCTAGATATCATCTTAGAACTCGAATTCTGGGTTTTTTTTGTGAAACCAAAGGGGCAATAAAAGTCGACCCCCTAAGTATCGAGCCGTCATAAACAGGTCTCCATATGAATCAAATCCAACGCCTTCAAGGCAAATTTCAAAAAGAAATGAGAATCTCGAAAAAGGGTTAGCATTTCACAAAAGCCTTTTCAAAATTCTTTTGATAAAAACCTTCCATGCTTTGCAAATCCTGCATTGTTTGCTTGACTTGATCAAATGAAGATGTTGTTCATACTAAATGTGCCATACATTTTCGAAAACTCTTTTGGCGTGTGAAAGGAATCACTAAGCCAAAAGAAAATTCATGCTTGGCCTTGTTGTAGGCCCTAAAAATTCGAGACATCATCTCCCATGGAAAGGGGAATGATTCATTAAAGCACTCATTTGAAAAACCTATCTTAAACAGGTAGGCAAAATGGCAGCCCATTTCAAGAGAGTATGAGTTTCAAAACTCAAGACTCAATTAAGGGACAAGCCCTGTATCATGTGGCTGAAGTGCCTCTCTGAGACACATTCCCCATACTTGATCAAATGCCCCATGAAGGCACGAATTTTCAAAATGAATTCCAAAAACCCTGCTTGACCAAAATCAAGTATAGGAAACATATTTCAAATCAAAAGGGTTGATATGAAACCATCCTCATATAAAAGGGAGGATTTCCCAAAATTGCTTTCTCAAAAGGGATCAAAATTTCGAAAAATTTAACCCTACATATACTTTGAAAAGAAAGATTTTCAAAACTTTAGGTTTATATGAAAACCTTGATTGTGTTGGGATAAGAACATGAATCTCACGATGAAATATGGAGACCATGTCAAAATCAAAGCCCGATGGCCATGATGATCACTTAGGGTTGGTTGTGTTTTCCATCCTTGAGCAAAAAGTAGCATGATCATGTTAGGAAAATCGTGGAAATGTAGGGACATGAACATACCATCGTCCATCCCAAAAAGTCTTTTGAAAAGCCATGGCCCTTCATCATGTGGCCATGCGAAATTTCCCTCAAGCTAGGGGCATTTTTAAATATAGCCCCTAGACACTTTCCATGGAGAAACGAATGCATCTCCTTCTTGACTTGTGAGATACATCTCGTATGTTCATCAGTGCATAAAAACATGTATTTCCATTTTTGAATCACATGGAGTGCATAGCATGCATCATATCACCCCAACGAAAGCCCAAGAGGTTGGCAAACCTGAGTAGGAATGTCCCCATGTCTTCAAAAGGGCAAGAAAATTCTAAAAATTTATCGATATTGTGGGTCAAAATTAGCAAAACCCCAAAAATGCCTGAATATTCATAAGGGTTTATGTTAAATTCCTTTTTCGAAAAGATTTTGAAAAATCGAACCCCTTTGAAACTTCTTGAAAGAAGGATCGAAGTTGATTGTATAACCTTGAATGGAGGAATTTATACTTTTCAAAAGGTAGAGTCTTTCAAAAACAAATTGGCGATATTTCAAAGAACCCTGGCTTACAAGATTAAACCTTGTTCAAAATATCAAAACATTTTCGAATAGCAGATGCTATTAAGAAATAGGACGATCTCGTTTGAATCAAGTAACCAAAGGGATAAGCCTTCCCCCATTCTACTTCCTCTCCAAAAAGGAAAATTGGTTATGTTCAAAAAAAAGAAAAAAATCAAGAATACAAAAACTCCTCCAAAGAGCTGCTCTCCTTTAAAGAAAAGAGGGATTAATGAAAAAAATACTCCCAAAGGGAGACCCTCTGTGAAAAAAAGAAATAAAAAGCCAAAGCTCAAAGAGCGATTTTCCGACTCTTTGCCTAAAACCACGGGACGCTTCAGAAGGGACCGTGGTATCTCTTTCCCATATCCCTACGGCTTATCCCCAAGGAAAAAGGTTCAAATTTGCGAAAATCCTAAAGTACGAATAAAATCGGCTTATTTGGATTTCATTTTGTTTGATAACTCGATTTTGTTTTGTAGGAAATGGAACTTTGAAATGTTTTCCAAGTTTTCCTACCCAAAAAACCTCTACTGAGTAGCAGGTATTGAAACCCGAATGAAGGGAAGTATGAAAAATGGAAGTCCTTTTCGATACAAGCTAAAAGGAGTTCATTTTCAAAAAGAAAATTTTCAAAAAAACCCACAAATGTCAAAAAAACAAGGGTAGAACCTACTTGGAGCAGACAGCCTCAAAAGGCTCTCTCCAAAGCTCGAAAACCCGAAAACATCTAGAAGACATGGGTAAAACCTGCTCGGAGCAGCCTGCCTCAAAAGGCACTCTTCGAGCTAAAACCCCAAAAACAAAAACGTTTTTCTCATGCATGCATCCAAAAAATCATCCATGCATGATCATACATAGGGAAACCTAGGAAAAGTCCCCTTTTGCTAAAAATCCCCACCTGTGGTAAAAGAAAACAGGGTTTTGAGAAATAAAAATGGTGTATTCTCGAGAAAATTTGAGAGAAAAACCAAAATGGGGTGTTATCTTCTTCGCCATTATCTAAATCAATTTGGATAATGCCAAAGAGGGGCATCTGTAAATACCCCAAATTTTTCAAAAATCAAAAACTCTCAAAAACACAAAAAAGCTCGTTTGAGCCAAAACGACAACCAGTTTTAAAATGTGAAAACAGGTACAAAAGGCAAAAGGAAAGCCCCGACAAGAAGAGCAAATCGAGCCCGGAGTCTCAAAAGCCACCTCCTGTTCAAAAATAGAAGAAAAAAGAGCCCGTTCAGAGAAAAGCCCGATAGAAGGATAAAAATATAATTTGGGTCAAAGAAAAAGCGCAAAGCCGCTCCAAAATGCAGAAAGAAGCCCAGTACCTAAGGAAGTCAACATAAGTCCGAGACACGTCCCGTCAGAATGAAGAACAGAATCCGTGCGGCAATCTGAGTTTGATATCAATAGGAACCCGCCAAAACCAAAACGGCGGACCGAAACGAACGCCGAAAAAGTCCTGAAAAGCAGAACACCGATTGGAAGAAAGACTTGGGGAAGACCCAGGCCAGAGTTGGGCCTCCGATGAATCGAAGCTCGCTCGAAACCGACGGTGAAAAGCACTAGAAAGGATCAGAAAACCAAGGAGTAGAAGAAAAGTCTGGATTAGGTGTAGACCCAAAAATATCCAGATCCAGATCCAAATTGTGTTTGGATTGGATCTGGATCTCAAAATATCCAAGATCCGAGATCCAAACCCAAATAAATATTTGGACTAGATCTGGATCTCAAAATATCTGAGATCCGCGATCCAGATCCACATAGAGTTTGGATTGGATCCGGAGTGTAGCAAGTATGCAATGCAACTCACACAACTTGAATGTAAAACCCGAAATTTAAAGACTTAGCAGTAGGGAAAACCCAAATTGAATGCAACTCACACGACTTGAATGTAAATTGCAGAAATTTAAATATATCTATATCTTAAGAGCGGAAAGGCTCAATGTGTGCGTGGGTGTTATGTATAAATTGAAATGCAACACACGCAACTGAACCGCAAAACGCAGCAGAAGGGAGATATAGATATATATAAGAGCGGAAAGGCTCAATTATAGTGTGTGTGTATGTGTATAAATTGAAAGACAACACACACGACTAAATTTAAAACCCGGAATTGAAATGCGTACATAGCTGAACCGAGAAAACTCATGCAGTAGAATGGCTATATCTTAGTGGCTTCTGAGGCCAAAATGTGCGAGAGGTGTTTGAGCAATCGCTCGGGTGTTTCTTGGGTGCGAGTGTGTAATTGAAAGACAAACTCACACGACTTAATGTAACAACCCAGCTGAATTGAAATACGTATGTATATGATAAGAGCGAAAAGGCTCAATTGTGTACGTGGTGCTTGTGTACAAAATAAGAGCGGAAAGGCTCAAGTGTATGTGTGTGTCTCGTGTGTCCAGCACCGTTATTACATTTCGAGGGGAGACGATGCTCTGTTATTACAACCCCATATCACGAATTTAATTGAATGGAAAAGAAACTTGATATATATCAAACGACTTACACTTTTCTAGGTTCTTGATTTGGGATTGTACAAGAAGCGAATCCATCTCTTCTTATGGCATTCGTGGCATGTGGGAGTGAAGCCAGAGAGATTGAGAGCTTGGAGAGACTTGGAGTTTCAGGAGTTGCAAGCTATAATAGGTTTGGGGCTACTTGGGGCCGGTTTGGGCAAGGTAAGACTCGAGCCACCTTGGCTCGAGTGATAGAGTTTAGGTTTAGGATTTGGCCAGCATTTGGCCTTGGGTTTAGTTAGGTTGACTTGGGATTAGGCCAGCATTTGGCCTTGGTTTAGGCATAGGATAGAGTTGGTTGGTCCTAGGTTAGGTGTTGGCTGAAGTTTTGAGATTTCGGCCATGGTTCATGAACTTTGTTTGGTCTTGTGAGACTCGAGCCAAGGTGGCTCGAGTGGCATGGTTTTAATGTGGGGTACGGCCAGCACTTTGGCCTTGGGTTTAGCTTCTGTGACTCGAGCCAAAGGTGGCTCGGGTGAACTTGGTTTAAAGGGGACTTGGGGGTGGTCTTAGCTAGGTTTTTGTCTAGACTAGGGTGGCTCGAGTTTGGTTTGAGGTGGAACCGGGGCTGGTTACCTAGGGTTGGCCAAGGTGGTTGTGGGGGTGGTACACGGCCAGGTTAGGCCGTGGGTTTTTAGCTAGGTGGCCTGCCCTATGGCAGGCCAAGTTTTTGGTTAAGATGGGGGAACACACGGCCTGGTTTGGCCGTGTGTTTAGATTTAGGTGGCCTGCTGAAAGGTGGCCGA
Source organism: Brasenia schreberi (assembly GCA_036023115.1). Lineage (NCBI taxonomy): Eukaryota > Viridiplantae > Streptophyta > Magnoliopsida > Nymphaeales > Cabombaceae > Brasenia > Brasenia schreberi. The sequence goes on from JAYKKT010000091.1 coordinate 28,162,873, forward strand.
GCTGTTTTGGGTGTGTGGGAAAGGGAAACCAACCAAAGGCTGGGCTGGTTCTTAGGTAGTTGACCTGCCTTTAGGGCAGTCCAGAACTTAGGTAGAAAATGGGACACGGCCTGCACTTGCAGGCCGTGGGTTTTGGGGAAAGAGCTCGAGCCAAGGTTGCTCAAGCTAGGTGGGTTTTCAAAGGGAAGTTCGACCAAGGTTGGCCGAACTTGATGGGGTTCAAGGGGGAGTTCGGCGAGCACCTGGCCAAACTGGTTTAGGTCCTTAGGATAGGTTGTTTAGGTGGTGGTCTAGGGTAGGAGTCTTGGTGAAAATCGGCCAGGACTTGGCTGTTTTGATGGCTTTTTAGGGGAAGGTTTAGCTAGGATGGGTGGTCTAAAGAATTAGGAGAAGAAGGGGTTAGGTTAGGGCTTAGGGGACCTACCTTGGTGCAGCACCACTCCAAGCCGCTGCTCAAGCCGCCAAGCTCCACCATGCAACTCTCCCAGCTAGCTTGAAGGAGACGCCAAGTTGTTGGTGCAGCCCTTGCCTCCATGGGCCAATCCCGACTCTCAAACGAAAAAAATGTTTTGGCCAATGGCCTTTCTCTCTCATCCTCCCCTTTATTTCACGTGAGGAACTTCTCTGGAGCCTCACGTCCCTGGATTTTTCAAGCCCACTACCTCTATTTATAGAGGTTTTAAATGGATCTTGGATATTGGGTCTTGGATTTGGGTCTGGCTATTCGGATCCAATCCAAACCCTATGTGGATCTGGATCGCGGATCTCGGATATTTTGAGATCCATATCCACTCCAAATATTTATTTGGGTTTGGATCTCGAATCTCGGATATTTTGAGATCCAGATCCAATCCAAACAATATTTGGATCTGGATCTGGATATTTTTGGGTCCAGACCCAATCCAGACTTTTCTTCTACTCCTTGGTTTTTTGGTGCTTTTCACCATCGGTTTCGAGCGGGCTTCGATTCATCGGAGGCCCAACTCTAGCCTTGGTCTTCTCCAAGTCTTTCTTCCAACCGGTGTTCTACTTTTCAGGACTTTTTTGGCATTCGTTTCGGTCCGCCATTTTGCTTTCTAGCCGGTTCTTGTTGATATCGAACTCAGATTGCCACACGGATTCCGTTCTTCATTCTCACGGGACGTGTCTCGGACTTCTGTCAACTTCCTCAGGTACTGGGCTTCTTTCTGCATTTTGGAGCTGCTTTGCGCTTTTTCTTTGACCCAAATTACATTTTTACCCTTCTGTCGAGCTTTTCTCCAAACGAGCTTGTAAACACCCCAAAAACCCAAATACTTTTCAAAACCAAATTGCCTGGTTTGAAAACCAGTTCAAAAGATAAGAATTTTCGAAAAACTCAGGAAATCGAAACATTTCAAAATTCTGTTTTCCAACCCTGTTTGAAACATGAAAAATCTTGAAAATGGACGAAAGTCCTATTTTTATGAAAGACCAGACGAACAGATGAAGCCTGGCTCAAAACAGTCGCAAAAGAATAAAAAAGTTCGAAGGTCAAGCCCAACCCGATGAAAAGTGAATTTCGAGGACGAAAAAGAAGCCCAGGCCACAAACGCATTTCAAGCCTGAAGCATCAAAGGCCAAGCCGAAAGCATCTCTGAAATCACGGAAAATCCAAGTCAAATGCAAGAAGAAACAGTCGAAACAGAGTCCAGAAAGACGAAAAGAAGCTTGGACGATGAAAATGGGAAAAACCCAGCGTAAGACGGAATCTTGATGAACTCAGGACCCGCACGAAGCATCCAGCTTGAAACGCCAGAAAGGACTAAAGAAGAGAAAAATTTGGATCAAATCTGGATCCAAAAATCTAGATCCAGATCCAAGATCCATATCCAAACGAAACTTGGATTGGATTGGATCCGGATTTTAGAGACCAACAAAGGATCCATATCCACACAAGGGGCCTATAAAAGGACGTGAGTGGGCTGGCTTTGAAGGGGACGATTTTTCCAGCACTTCACGTGGATAGTTGGGGGGAAAAAGAGAGAGAGAGAGAGAGAGAGAGAGAGAGAGAGGAAGGTCAACAAAAGGGGCTGGCCTTCCCCTCTTATTTTGTAAAATTGTGGGTTGGTCTTGTGGGCTGCACTCAAGTGCAAGTGAGAGCATCTCACGCCTTGCATTTTGCTGGAAATGGAGAGAAACTTGGCGGCATTGGATGGGCTGTCTTCAATGGGGATTGGCTGCGTTGGAAACGAGATCAAATGGGCTGATAGGTTGTCAAGGTAAGCCCCTAAAATCCTGCCCAAAGTCCCTTCTTTTCGTACCTCTCAAAACCACCTAAACCCTAAAAGGTAAAGACGTCCAAAGTCCAGCCAAGATGCTAGCCGAACTTCACTAATGGGACGATCCTAGTTCTACCTAAGACTACCCTAATCTAGAACCATACCCAGCTCGGCCATTGGCTGGCCAAGCTCACCTTAGATCCCTCCCAGCCAAACCATCTAGCACTAAACCACCTAAACTATTTCCTAAACCAAAACTACTCCTAGAGACCTAGCCAAAACCGAGTGTCTAAAACACTCGGTTCCTTCCTTTGGGACGAACCCGTTTTCACCCATCTAGCTAGCTGAGTTCATTTTAGGTTTCGTCCTAAACTAAATCCATTACCTAAGTTAGATCCTAACCAAAAGAACTAACCTACACCTACCCAGCTCGGCCACCCTCTGGCCGAGCCACTCCCTTAAGATCTCACGTGAGATCAAACACCCAACATCAGCCCAAGCTCGGCCACCCTTTGGCCGAGCATTGCCCTAGAGCTTACCTTAGGATTCCCCCTAAGATCACTCACTATCCCTAAACCAATCTCGACCCATGGTGAGACGAGTATCCCTTCGCATCTCGCCCGAACCACTTCTTTAGACATCCCCTAACTCGACCACTAGCTGGTCAGATTTTCCCCTTAGAGCCTTGAGCTAACCTTCGACCAAAACGAACCACCTAGACCTAACTCAGATCCGTTAGTTTTTCACCCTAGATCTATCATATCTAAACCCGAAACCCATAGTGCATTAACTTGTCAATCTAGCCCAAGTCACGATCTAGGATCAACCTTCTACGCAGCTAGTCATCTCGCAGAGGAAAGTCCATCCAACGGCTATATCCAAGGTCAGGTTTCGCTGAAAAAGGAAGCCCAAGCAAAAGTCGAGTAAGTGCTCGAATCTTATTCTTTACGTTGTTTCAAATTCAATTCAATTTGATACGGGGTTGTAATAATGGAGCGTAGTCTCCCCCCGAGATGTAATATTATGGTTTGAAACACGAATCACACACGTACACTCGAGCCTTTCCGCTCTTATCTGCACACCTTTTGCACACAAAACGGGCCTCGACAGCCCATAAGATATAGTTCTATTTATATACATTCAGCTGGGTTTTAAGGTTCAAGTTGCGTGAGTTGTCTTTCATTTTATACACCCAAAAGCACTCACTCACAATTGAGCCTTTCCGCTCTTACATATATACGTATTTCCCCTTTCCGCTGGGTTTTTAAGGTTCAAGTCGTGTGAGTTGCCCTTTCAATTTATACACTTAAAGCACTCACTCACATTGAGCCTTCTCGCTCTTAAGATATAGCTATATATATTTTTCCTTCTGCATCTAAGATATAGCCATATTTCCCTTTCTGCTATTTCCCTTTCCGCTATTTCCCTTTCTGTTATTTCACTTCTGTTATGTCTTTAAATTCGGGGTTTTCCCTTCAAAGTTGTGTGAGTTTGCATTGCATATCCGCCACACTCGAGATAGGGAGCATACTTGCATCGAACTAGATTGGTCAAAATGTGTAGTACTTACCTTAAATCGAGCACTGGATGCACATGACTACACGCCAAAATCTGCTAAAACCCGTGAGATACAGGAGCGCATAGATCCCATGTGTAAAAGTTGCAAATTTGACAAAAACCAGCAGATAAAACACTTTTCAAGTTTTCAAAAAGAGTCGTGTTTGTAAAATCGAGTTTTTCTAAAGCGTACAGACTGACCCTTGTGCGCCGGTACAAGAAAGTCTGCGACGAAAAGAACCCACTTATCCACAGTCGCCCCAAAAGTCAGATATTTTCAAAAAATCACTTCGCTAGATTGAGAAAGCTAGCTGGCACGCCCTTTTTAAAAGCAACGTAAGCACGAAGAGATTCGCTTCAGGCCTAAGAACCCGGAGTCGAGGATTTTCCGTGTCTACAGATTTGGCACGCCCGGTGGGACGTGGGTCTTTAGGAAAAATTGATACAAAACAAACCAATCTCTAAAAACATCGTTTGTTTTCAAAAGTGTTTTAACTCTTTTGTCTTCTTGCATTTCATAGTTGGATTTAAAAGCATCGGAGTCATGTCGAGTTCAGACTCCAATGAAGTATCTAGCCGGTTCTCATGCTCTTCAAGTTCTCATTCTAGAAGATCTTTGAAAAATCGAAAACAAAAGGAAGAAGAGTTAAGAAGAGAATACGAGGCCAAGGTCGCTGCTCTCAGCCAAGAGGCTGAAGCAGCTGATTCATGTTCGTCACATGGCGAACCAATAAAGGCCAAAAAGAAGTTTGGAAAAACTCGTAAAAACAAGGAGACCTCCGAGATAGAAGGCAACCCATACCTCGATTCCTTCACTCACAAGGATCGAAAAGCCCTACAGCAGTTGCTAAAAGGGCAAAATAGAGAGAAAACAACGTACGTCCTGTCTGATTTTCTCCCTTTAGATTACGAAACAGACAGCGACGACGAAATACCGAATTTCCATTGGTATGATGGCACGGGAGACCCTAGGTCTCACCTACAGCTTTTCTCTCGTCGAGCCCACAAGAAAAAGAAGGACTCGATGAAATGGGTATATTGGTTCCCCTTATCCCTCAAAGGCATAGCTTCTAAATGGCTGGCTTCCTACGATTTGAGCCAGTTCGCAACTTTTGAAGAGTTAGCGAACTGCTTCATGCAAAGATTTTCACACAACGTAGAAGTCACGCCTACATTGAACACTTTGAGGGATACGAAGCAAGGTATGAACGAAGATGTGCATACATTTATCGTTCGATGGAGGTCTCTCCTTGGACAAGTATGAGAACCCATATCCGAAGGATGCGCAGTAATGCTCATCCTGGACAATTTCAAAACAGAATTGAAAACACTTCTTTCTTTACATGAAATCTCTACTTTTCACAAACTAATTAAAAAAGCATCTCTTTTTTAGACGAATTTGAAAAAAGGGGTTTACGACCACCTATGGAAAGGGAGCGTAAACCCAAAGACTCGCTTGGAAAAGCCTGGCAATTATGGACTACCCACCATAGACAAAGGGGAAAAGCCCCACAAGATCGCCAATGTCCGGGTAGATCCAAGGCTGGCGAGCACTTCAAAGAATTTCGAAAATTTTGAAAACAGAAAAGACAAAAAAATGCAAAAACCATTTGAAAAAAGGGAGTATACTCCGCTGGGGCAACCTGTGTCGGAGGTCCTAGACCTCCTACTCGCCCAAAGCATGATCGAACTCCCTGGAATTCCCGAGGGAATCACTTCCAAAGGGAGGTTTTTGAATCGATTTTGTAAGTATCATCGGCTCAAAGGCCATGATACAAAGCAGTGTTTTTCCCTCCTAAACAAAATCGAGAACTTGATAGCAGAGGGCCGGCTCCAGGTCACTGAGGAACCGGAGCCTGCCCAAGCTATTTTCAAAGAACCCTTCCCTAATCATGCAAGTACCAGTGGGAAGGGCAAAGAGGTATGTGCTCTCACGATTTCAAAGAGTCTAGCGCGTACATATAAGTCTGGTTTTTCTGCTTGTGCATCTACACTCATCCTTCGTAGGAAACCTGCCCAAGTAGTGATTCGGGGACCACCAAGAGTTCCGTCTCCGATTAAACCAGTTTTAAAAACTCAAGGTACTCCAAAACAGTCGATTAGAGCCATCTTAAGCACGAACCCTAGGTTGATCATAGGGGAAGTGACAATATCCGGGAGGATCTATCAACCCCCGCATCTACAAAATGCTAAAAAAGTGGTCAGTGTGCCTGGCCCTTCAAAAGCGTGTATTCCTGGAGTTCTGCCCAAAACGGACAAAGGAAAAGTCGTTTTAAACTTGTATGATTTCGAAAACCATCTTTCAAAAATTCCCATTAACATGTCCATCCTAGAGCTGATACAAACCTCGCCTAGGCATAGACTCGTGTTAGAGAAAATTCTAGAAAGAGCAAAGGTTAGTTCGGACATAACCCCAGAATCCTTGTCCAACCAAGTGGCGTCCATAGGTGCAAAAACACCTATCATGTTTTCGGAAGAGGATCTCGAAAGACCCTATGAAACCCATAATCAGGCCCTACACATCGAGGTGGTATTAAATCACCACTCTCTAGATAGGTGCCTAGTTGACGGGGGAGGAGGGCTCAACATCCTTCCGCTTCACATAGCACATCAGATTGGAGTCACCTTAACTTCCATAAACCCAAGCACCATCGTAATCATTGGATACGATGGAAATGCGTCCAGACCTTTAGGATCCGTTGAACTTCCCATGGAAACAGGAGGGATAGCTCACGTGGGGGTATTCCATGTTTTGGACATCCACCCCCACTACAACCTACTGCTGGGAAGGCCTTGGATACACAGCCTACATGCTGTGTCGTCCACCTTCCATAAGTGTGTTAAAATCCCTTTTGAAAACCAAGTCATTGTGATCCTAAGTGAGAGTCATCCACAACTTCAGGGGATTCAAAATTCCCCATGCTTTTCAAGTTCCCAGTCCTACGAGGTCAACTCAGGGCAAACCGTGGTCGAACCACCAAAGCTCACCCTTCAGGTACCTAGGAAGGTCGTACACATCCAGGGGCCGCCCAAGGCTGGCCCACTCAAAACACTAACCATCCTAGGAAAAACCAAGCATCCACTATTTCCAAAACCCCTGAACAGAAAACCTTATGTGCATAACATGGACGATAGCAAGTTCCAGGATCACGAATTATATGAAAACTTTTCCAAAAACAAAAAATCATGGAACATGTTATTAAACATGGGGTATATGCCATACAAAAGTCTAGGGGCACAAAATCAAGGTCTCGTAGAACCCATTTTGCCAAAAGCCAACCAGAGCCGACACGGGATCGGCTATACTCCCAGAATACCGCCAGAACCACCCCCTGTGACCACTTGGGTCAAGGGTGCCCTGGAGCCTACCCAAGCAGAAACCTACAATTTAGATCTCTTGTTCGGAGTCTAACTAGTGGCGTTTTTCCTTTGTAGGTATGATGGAAGATCCCTCAATCAAAAATCCAAAAACATTTGAAAAACTCGAAATTCAAAAAATTGAAAAATCCCAAAAACCAAAAACATTTGAAAAAGATCAAAAACTCGAAAAAAGAGTTGTTTGTATAGTTCCTAAAGTCCTTTCCTTACAAAAATCCAAAAAAAATGAAAATTTACAAAATACCAAAAACAAAATCCTGTATTTAGCAGCTCTTGATAAAGGTTTTGAAGAAGAAAAGAATTTCGAAAAGAAAGTCCTCTTCATAAGAGGACCAAAATCGTCAAAACCTGCAGAAAATCCAAAACAAAAACCAAGCGTTTGCGAAAACTGTGCGTCAAGTCCAAATTCCCTAGGATTTAGAAGTCTTGAGAATGATCAAGGCCCAGAATTGGATTTCCTCGAGGAAGATCCTACTTCTGAGCTCCCTGAATTTCATAAAATTCTCGATTTTGAAAAACCTTCGAAATCAGTAGGAGGGGATTTTATAGAGATAAACTTAGGGAATGATTTAAAACCGAAAATCATTAAGGTAGGCACATGTCTACATGAGCACGAAAAAGCATCATTCATTGCATTTTTGAAAACCTACGTTGATGTGTTTCCATGGACGTATGAAGACATGCCGGGTATAGACCCGAATGTTGTAGAGCATCGTCTTCCCTTAGATTCAGATGCAAAACCCATAAAACAAAAGCTTAGGAAGATACATCCGAATGTGCATTCACAAGTCAAAGAGGATTTAGAAGATCTGTTAAAAGCCGGATTTATAAAACCCATTGCATATTCTGATTGGTTATCCAATATAGTTGTTGTTCGAAAAACCAGTGGGAAAATTCGAATATGCATCGATTTCAGAAACTTGAATAAAGCCACCTGTAAACACCCCGAAATCCAACGAATTTCCTAAACGAATCTGGTTTTATACAAGCAGCCCCAAAGGGCCATTTTGAGTTTGGAAACCCAGGAGCCTTCCAAACAACCCTGTACATATGTTTTAAACTATATCTTTCAAAAACATACGATATGGCTTTTGAAAACCCTTTTAAAACATGTTTTGAAACCCCGAAGTGGCTTGGCCCGATCAAGACAGGACCAGGAGAGCCAAGAAGAGCCCGGAACCGGAGCACCTGTCGAGCCCGGCGCAGCAACTCTTGTATCTGATTCACACCCCAGGATCTCGAACGTCCAAGACCCTGTTCTTACCAAAATATCATTTGAAGTCATCTCCGGAAGGCAGAAACGGAGGCGGACGACCATGTTGGCGAAGACCCAACGCAGACGGAGTACTGATGCTGTCAGGCCCCGCACGAATCGTCCGTTTCGAACCCAGCTCGAAGGAGTCAGAGTTCAGTTTGGATTGGATCTGGACCATATATATCCAGATTCCAATCCAAACCCATATGTGGACTTGGATTTGGATTTGGATCCAGAGATCCAATCCAATATCCATATCCATGGCCCACATCACCTTCTCATAAAGGGAGGTGGGGCCCACTTGAAATTCACGTGGGATATTGGGCATGAGAGAGAGTGGGGGTGAAAAATATCAAGAGTGTTGTATTAAGCTTGACTTGTGTGTCAAGTTTGGGTTAATCATGTGGGTTAGCCTAATTGAGTGGGTTTAAGCTTGTAATTAGCTAAAACCTAACCTAGGGCTGCACCAACATGGGGTGATCAAGGTCTATGGGCCATGCTAAGGGAGCTCCTTCACCTAAACCTAACCCAAAATGCCTAAACCTAGCCTAAACCCCTAATCCACCCCTAATCTGAACCTAATCACCTAACCCACTTCCCTAATCCCGGCCTAATCCCAACCTAATCACCTAACCCACTCCCCTAATCCTTCCCTAAACCTAGATTAATTCCCCTAATCCTAGCCTAAACCTAGCCTAATCACCTAACCTAGCTCACTAAACCTCACCCTAAAACCCAACCACCTAACCTAGCCCTAAACCACCCTTAGCCCACGATTTATCCAAACACCTAGTTTTAAAATATCTGGCCCAACCCCATCCAGCCCACCTTATCTACATACCACCCTACCTAAACCACCTAACCACTACCCACAGCCCAGCCCTAACCGACCTACCCATCCCCTATTTAAACCCCCCTCATTGTGGGCGGGTTTTGAGAAGTGGGAACCACCCTTCCATCCAGCCGGGCCCTCTCCCTCTCCCATCTCTCATCCAGCCGTGACCACTCCCCAGCAGCTCCACCTGCTCCACCAGCCGCCACCTGCTCCGCCACCTTCCCTCTTCCGTCCACCACCACTACCCCCAGCCGGACGCCATCATCTTCCCCCAACCGACAGCCACCTGCCCGCCACTTTCCCACTCCATCCGCCACTTCTCCCCATTCGGTAAGTACCCCAAACTCCCTCAAAGCCCCTCTCTACCACCTCTCCACTCTTAGCCACCCATCTTCCCTTCAGCTCAGCCCCTTTGCCGCCACCACCTAAGCCTAGCCGAACCTAGGATAACCCAAGTTGCTGGCCACTACTTAGCCACCATCTCCCATTCGGCCAACCCCCCCTAGGTGTCCCATTTGGCCTTCCCACTAGCTCACCTTTTAGGTCCAGTTTCCCTAAGTACCCAACTTCCCTAGTGATCCTAATACCCACTTGTTCAGCCACTCTAAACTCCCTACTTGGAGGCGCCACCTACTTGCCACCGGCCCCCTTCGAGGCGTCTATCCCGCGCCCCATTTGCAGCCGGCCAGCACCCTTGATCACATACCTTCGCGGAGCTCCCGTTTGCAGCCCAAGGCCAAGGCCACGCTCAAGCAAGACCTCTATGGACCAGCTACCCGTAAGTGTCTAAACTCGGTCTTTAGTCGTACACTTGCTTGAAATTCAATTTGATACGGGGTTGTAATAACGGAGCATAGTCTCCCCCCGCTTGTAATAACGTGGCTTGGCACAACCACACACGTGCACTCTCTTAGTCGTGCACAATTTTGAACACACACGGGCCTAATCAGCCCCTAATATATAAGTGTACATATATATTTCATTTTCGAAGGGTTTTGTTTAAGTCGGGTGCGTTGTCTTTCAATTCAAGCACTCTCACACACATTGAGCTTTCGCTCTTATTTGAAAGACCCAAGTAAGGGCCGACCTATACTATTTGCGTTTCATTTCATGTCGTGTGAGTAAGTCTTTCAATTCAAACACTCTCACACACATTGAGCTTTCGCTCTTATTTGAAAGACCCAAGTAAGGGCCGACCTATACTATTTGGGTTTCATTTCATGTCGTGTGAGTAAGTCTTTTAATTCAAGCACTTTCACACACATTGAGCCTTCGCTCTTACTCCCAAGACCTTAGTAAAGGCCTTATTGCAGTTATATTTGGGTTTCATTTATGTCGTGTGTGTAGTACTTCAATTCAAGCACTCTCACACACATTGAGCCTTCGCTCTTACTCCCACGACCTTAGTCAAGGCCATACTGCAATTTATATTTGGGTTTAATTTCATGTCGTGTGTGTAAGTCTTTCAATTCAAGCACGCACCCACATTGAGCCTTCGCTCTTATTTGCAAGACCCGAGTAAGGGCTCATATACATAAGATATATACATATCTCCCTTCGGTTATTTCCCTTCGGTTATTTCCCTTCAGTTATTTCCCTTCTGTTATTTCCCTTCAGTATTGTCTTTACATTTCGGGTTTTCCCTTTGGAGTAGCGTGAGTTTGCATTGCATCTATGCCATACCACGAGGTAGGACGCATATTGCATCGAAGCAACCCCCGCTCGAATTCGCCCATGTAGTGGAGTGTTCATAACACACAAACTAGGCGACCCAAAAAGGGATAAAAGAAAAGACTTAGGCACGTGCAAATCCACGTGATCTAAAACATGCAATCGCATCTTAAAGACCCGAAATAGACACCTCGAACCGTTTCGTAGACTTTCTTCCCAAAACTCGATTTTTGCAAAAGCGTACAGACTGACCCTTGCGCATCGGTGCAAGAAGGTCTGCGACGACAAGAGCTCACTTGCTCACAGTCGCCACGTTTAGAAGTCAGTGTTAAATATATCTTCGCTAGCTTAAGTAAGCTAGCTGGCACGCCCTATTTGTATACATAGGCCTTAGACGCACGATAAGATCCACTCCAAGCCACGAAAGAGGCGAAGAGGCGGGGATTTTCGCGCGTCAACAGAGATTGGCACGCCCGGTGGGACGTGAGCCTTTTCAGAAATCGAGTTTACTTGTAGAAGTCTTGCGAAAATTTTATAAAGGAGTCGTTTTAACTTGTTTTCTTTGCTTTTACTTAGGAAATTTTGAAAAAGCTTGAAAAGCATGTCAAAATCCAATCCAAGTGAAGTGTCGAGCCAAGGCTCATGCGCATCAAGTTCTCACTCTAGGAGGATTTTCAAAAACAAAATAAAACTAGATGAAATCGAGGACTTGAGAAGGGAATTTGAGGCCAAAATCGATGCTCTCAGCCAAGAGGCTGAAGTAGGCGATTCATGTTCATCAAACGGTGAACAAAGGCCTAAAAAGAAAATTGAAAAACCTCGCAAGCAAAAAGAGGCCTCCGTAATGGAAGGCAACCAATACCACGAGTCCTTCACACAAAAGGACCGTAAAGCCCTACAGCAGCTGCTGAAAGGGCAAAATAAAGAGAAAAGAAGCTACGCCCTGTCTAATTTCCTTCCTATGGATTACGAAACAGACAGTGACGATGAAATACCGAACTTCCATCGGTATGATGGCATGGGAGACCCTAGGTCTCACTTGCAGCTTTTCTCACGTCGAGCCCATAAGAAGAAAAAGGACTCGATGAAATGGGTGTATTGGTTCCCCCTATCCCTTAAAGGCACAGCTGCCAAATGGCTGGCTTCCTACGACTTAAGCCAGTTCGCTACTTTTGAAGAATTAGCGAACTGCTTCATGCAAAGATTTGCACACAACGTGGAAGTCACGCCAACCCTGAATACCTTAAGGGATACAAAGCAAGGCATGAACGAAGACGTGCATGCCTTCATTATAAGATGGAGGTCTCTTTTGGGCCAAGTGCGAGAGCCTATATCCGAAGGATGCGCAGTAATGCTCATCCTGGATAATTTCAAAAGCGAGTTAAAAACCCTTCTCTCGCTCCATGAGATTTCAACTTTCCATAAGTTGATCAAAAAGGACTCCCTTTTCGAAACCAACTTGCGAAAAGGGACATACGACCACTTATGGAAAGGAAGTGCCATTCCCAAAACACGTGTGGAGAAGCCCATCGCATATGGGCTGCCCACAACGGACAAAGGGGCAAAGCCCCATAAAATCGCCAATGTCCGGGTGGATCCAGGCATGGCGGGCACTTCTAAAAATTTTGAAAAAATAGAAAATAAGAGAGAACGCAATTTTTCAAAACCAATTGAAAAACGGGAGTACACTACGCTAGGGCAACCTGTGTCGGAGGTCCTAGACCTCTTACTTGCCCAGGGCATGATCGAACTCCCTGAAATCCCCGAAGGAGTTACGTCCAAAGGGGGGTATTTAAACCGATTTTGCAAGTATCATCGGCTCAAAGGCCATGATACCAAACAGTGCTTCTCTCTTCTAAATAAAATTGAGAACTTGATAGCAGAGGGCCGGCTCCAGGTCACTGCGGAACCTGAGCCACCTCAAGCTATCTTCAAGGAACCCTTTCCCAAACACGCCAGTGGCAGTGGGAAAGGAAAGGAGGTATGTACCCTCACCATTTCCAAGGAACTAGCGCAAAAACCAGAGCCTGGTCGACCTGCTTGCCCTTGAGTCTTGACACTCGCTTAGTGCGCCCATCCTTGTACTATACAAGAGGCCCGCCCAAGTCGTCATTCGGGGACCATCAAAAGTGGAAACCCCGGCAAAGCCAGTTTTTAAAATCCAAGGTTCTCCTCAGCTCATCCTTAGAGCCAAGTTTAGCGCGAACCCTAGGCTGGTCGTGGGGGAAGTCACTAGATCCGGGAGGATCTACCAACCCCCGCACCTTCAAGGTGCTCAAAAGGTGGTCAGTGTGCCTGGCCCCTCAAAAGCATGTATCCCTAGTGGTCTGCCAAAAGCAGATAAGGACAAAATCATCCTAAATCCTTATGATTTCGAAAACCACCTTTCAAAGATTCCTATTCACATGTCTATCCTAGAGCTTATCAAAACCTCGCCTAGGCATAGACTTGTCTTAGAGAAAATTCTAGAAAGGGCCAAGGTTGATTCGAACATAAGTCCGGAGTCCTTGTCTGCCCAAGTGGCTTTATTAGGAGCAAAATCGCCCATCACCTTTTCGGAAGATGATGTAGATAGACCCTACGAAACCCATAACCAGGCCCTGCATATCGAGGTGGTTCTAAACAACCACTCTCTGGACAGGTGCCTAGTCGATGGTGGAGGAGGGCTCAACATCCTTCCACTTCACGTGGCGTACAAAATCGGAGTCACCTTAACTTCAGTGAACCCAAGCCCCATCGTTATCACTGGATACGATGGGAATGCGTCTAGGCCTTTAGGATCCATCGAACTCCCAATGGAAACGGGAGGGATCGAACACACGGGGGTGTTCCATGTCTTGGACATCCACCCCCATTATAACCTGTTGCTGGGAAGACCCTGGATACACAGTTTGGGCGCTGTGCCATCCACCTTCCACAGGTGTGTTAAGATCCCTTTTAGGGACCAGGTCGTAGTGATCCTAGGTGAGAGTCACCCACAGCTTCAGGGGATCATAAACTCCCCTTGTTTATCGAGCTCCCAGGCCCACGAGGCTAACCTGGGGCAAATTAGGGTGGAGCCACCTCGGCTCGTGTTGAACAACCCTACGAAGGTTGTATGTGTGAAGGGGTCGCCCAAAGCAGGCCCCCTCCCGACTCTAATCCTCCTAGGAAAACCCAAACGTTCCCTATTTCCAAAACCCCTGGACAAAAGGCCATACGAGCCTAATATGGACGATAGCATGTTCCAGGACCACGACTTATATCCCATCTTTTCAAAAAACAAAAGGTCGTGGAACATGTTATTGAACATGGGCTACACGCCCTACAAGAGTCTAGGGGCACAAAACCAGGGTCTCCTAGAGCCCATCCTGCCTAGGGCCAACCCAAGCCGATATGGGATCGGCTATACTCCCCAAATACCGCCGGAACCACCCCCTGTGACCACCTGGGTCAAGGGTGCCCCGGAGCCTGTCTTAGAAGAGACCTATGGTTTAGACCTCCTATTCCGAGTCTAACCCATAGTGTTTTCCCTTTGTAGGTATGACGGAAGATCTCTTTTTCTAAAAATACCAAAAACATTTGAAAACTTAAAATCAAAAAAAATCGAAAAACAAGAAAAACCAAAAACAATGGAAAAACAAAAACTCGAAAAAAGTGTGCTTTGTATAGTTCCCAAAGTTCTTGTTTTACAAAAACCCAAAAAAATCGAAAATTTGGAAAATACCAAAAAGATTTTGTACATAGCTGCTCCTGGTATGACTTTGGCGAAAGAAAAGGACTTCGAAAGAAACGTCGTCTGCATAGCCAGACCAAAAATTTCGAAATCACTTGAAAATCCAAGTACAAAACCAGGTTATTTTGAAAATCACGCATCAAGTTCCCTCGGGTCTAAAGCCCACGAGAATGATCAAAGCCCAGAAGTGGATCCCCTTGAGGAAGATCCCACTTCTGAGCTCCCAGAATTTCATAGAATTCTCGATTTTGAAAGACCTTCCCAATCAGTAGGAGGAGATTTCGTAGAGGTGAACCTAGGGGATGATTCCAATCCCAAAACCATCAAAATAGGCGCATGCTTGCATAAAACTGAAAAGTTAGCATTCATTGCATTTCTACGAACCTATTTAGATGTGTTTGCATGGACGTATGAAGACATGCCGGGCATAGATCCCAGCATAGTCGAGCATCGTCTTTCCTTAGATATAGGTGTAAAACCAATAAAGCAGAAGCTTAGGAAAATACACCCGAATGTACACACGCAAGTCAAAGAGGGTTTAGAAGATCTGCTAAAAGCCGGATTTATAAAACCCATTGCGTATTCTGATTGGTTGTCAAATATCGTTGTAGTTCGAAAAACCAATGGGAAAATTCGAATATGCATCGATTTCAGAAACCTGAATAAAGCCACTCCAAAGGATAATTATCCTTTACCAAACATAGATTTGATAGTCGATAGTACTGCAAATCATGAAATGTTTTCATTCATGGATGGTTATTCAGGCTATAATCAAATCAAACTAAGCCCACGAGATCAGGGTAAGACCGCCTTCACAACCCCATGGGGCACGTACTGCTATACAGTCATGCCCTTTGGTTTGAAAAATGCCGGCGCAACATACCAACGAGCCATGAACACGATCTTCCATGATCAAATTCACGAGCTTGTAGAAGTGTATGTAGATGATCTCTTGGCGAAATCCAAAACCCGATGCACCCATATCGAATGTTTACAAAAGATTTTCGAAAGGCTTAGGCTTTACAAAGTAAAGCTAAACCCTCAAAAATGTGTGTTCGGGGTAGAATCAGGAAAGCTTCTAGGCTTTATGGTGAGCCAAAGGGGAATAGAAGTCGACCCCTCTAAGTGTCGAGCCATCATAGACATGGCTCCACCCTCCAATCTCACCCAAGTTCGTAGCCTCCAGGGTCGATTACAATCTGTGCGCCGATTCATATCAAATCTGGCAACTAGATGCGAACCCTTCAACAAACTGTTAAGGAAGGGTACGAAATTCTTATGGGATGACGAATGCCAAAAGTCCTTCGAGAGACTAAAGGCATACTTGGTTAATCCCCCCGTTTTGAATCCTCCAAAACAAGGAAAACCGCTTTTATTATACATCTCCGTGCATGTAAACGCTTTAGGAGCCCTGTTGGCTCAATACGAGGATGACACCCATAAGGAGTATGCCATCTACTATATTTCGAAAACTCTCCTGGCTTATGAACGAAATTATCAAGCCATGGAGAAGACGTGCTTGGCCCTAGTCTGGGCCTGCCAGAAATTCAGACACTACTTCCTAGATCATGAGATCTGGATAGTGTCCAAGCTTGATCCAATCAAGCACTTGTTCGAAAAACCCATTCTCACAGGTAGATTGGGCAAATGGCAACTCCTTCTAATGGAGTATGATCTGAAATACCATCACCAGATCTCCGTTAAGGGGCAAGCCCTAGCAGATTACGTGGCTGATTTCCCCTTGGAGGACGCATATCCCACTCTTGTCGAAATGCCTGATGAAGGCATATTGCAAAACCATTTTCAAAACCACATTTTGGCAAATTCTTTCGAAAACCAAGTGTGGAAGATGCACTTCGACGGGGCACGAAACCAACGAGGGGCTGGTGCCGGGATCATCCTAATCTCCCCTGAAAAGGGCGAGATTCCCGTAGCAGTCCGCTTAGATTTCGAATGTTCCAACAACGTAGCTGAGTATGAAGCACTCATACAAGGCTTAAGGATTTCGAAAACTCTAGGGGCATCATGCATCGAGGTCTTTGGAGACTCGCTCCTTGTCATAAACCAGGTTTAAAAATTTGGCAAGTACGTAATGAGAAACTACTTCCATATCACGAGTTGGCCACTCGATTGGTCCAATCCTTCCAGTCGTGTAAGCTCACACACGTGGGAAGAGAGCACAATGGCATCGCCGATGCCCTCTCTTCCTTGGGTTCAGCCCTGAAGGTCGATCCCATTTCAGGGACCAGATCTTTGGAAATATGGCATGCGCCCCATCCATCCACACACAACTTGGATATTTGCCAAAACAACCCAGAGTCTATTGAAAAACCCTGGTTCTATGACATAAAGCAATTTTTAGAAAATGGGGGATTCACCGAGGATGCCACATCCAAAGATAAGGCATTCATTCGTAAGATTTCGACCCGATACACCATTCTGGGTGGGGTCTTATACAAAAAGAGTTTTACCGGCATTCTGCTTAGATGTATCGACCTAGAGGAGGCTAGGATAGTGATGCACGAGTTCCATAATGGAGAATGTGGAGGTCATGTTAATGCCAACATGATGGCGATGAAAATACTAAGAGGGGGTTATTTTTGGACCACCCTGAAAAAGGATTGTCACGATCATGTTAGGAAGTGTCATCCATGTCAAGTGCATGGGCACGCCATTCATATCCCTTCATCTGCATTGCATTCCGTGGTCAGCCCCTGGCCATTTACCATGTGGGCGTTTGACATTGTAGGCCCCATATTTCCAAAGGCCTCGAATGGGCATCGTTTCATTTTAGCAGCCACGGAGTATTTCTCCAAGTGGGTGGAAGCCATTTCCCTAACGAATGTAATGGGGCAACATGTGGTGGCTTTCATCCGGAGGAATATCTTGGCTCGATTTGGGGTTCCACGAGACCTTGTGTCTGATAATGGTACCCCATTCAAGAACGAGCGGATGGTTAAGTTGTGCAACACGTATGGCATAACTCACCACTTCTCCTCGCCCTACTACCCTCAAGGCAACGGCCAAGCCGAAGCCACAAACAAGACTCTCATTGGTATCATTGAGAAAACCTTAGAGAAGGGTAGGAGGTGGCATGAGAAGCTGGATGAAGCCTTATGGGCTTATAGGACTTCCATCCGGACTCCCACGAATGCCACACCATTCGAATTAGTCTATGGCACAAACGCCATTCTTCCCATTCATACCCAACTGCATTCATTCCATACATCCATTGCACTCGACCTCCCCCTAGAGACGCTTCAGCATGCTAGGATGGCCGAACTAGATTTGCTAGATGAGAGGCGACTCCTGGCCATGGATCATGCTCGTGCATACCGGCAAAGGATAGCCCGACATTATAGCAAACACATAAGACCTCGCCACTTTGAAGTGGGAGATCTGGTCTTGAAAACCATCCACCATCGTGGCCCACACCCCCTAGGCAAGTGGCGCCCCAACTGGGATGGACCCTATGTTGTACGAGCAACCACTACGAACAATTCGTATTGGTTGATCGATGTAGAAGGTAGGAATTTAGCAGATCCTATCAATATTCAATACTTAAAGAAGTATCATGTGTAGGATCTGGATTAAATTCCAAGTTTTTTTTGAAAATTTAAAAGGGATAGCTGCCCTGAGACGTGTGAATAAGGTGCAAAAGCAACTCGTGTGACCCTAAGTAAGAGAATTCGCACTTGTGAAAGAGTGGAGTTTTCAAAATCGTGGTTGCATTTCAAAATCCTTCATCTTACAAAGAAGGGCCTAGTTCAACATAGCAAGATACTTGCAAGTAGTACGTGCTATTTCTAAATAGGCTGATCTGGAATGGATCGAGTGTAGGCTTGGGATAAGTCCTCCCCTCTTCTCTTCTCCTTCCAAAAGGAAAACAAAGGCCCAAATCAAAAGGGAATTTCCCATTTAAAGTCTCTTTCCAAAAGAAAGAAACCAGACTTCAAAAAGAAAAATCGATTCTCTTATGAAAAAGAGGGATTAAAGAAAAAATACTCCCAAAGGGAGACCCTCTATGAAAAAAAAAAGGGAAAAGAGGCCAAAAAGCTCAAAAAGAGCAGTTTTCCGCCTTCTATGCCTTAAACCACGGGACGCTTCAGAAGGGACCGTGGTATCTCTTTCCCATCCCTGGCTTATCCCAAGCTAAAGCATGGTTCATTTCGAGGAATCCTAAAGTAAAAATAGGATTTACTTATTTGAATTTCATCTTGTTTGAGAACTCGACGTTTCGAGTAAGGCGTAGGGATTTGAAATGAAGCTTGTTTTCTTATAAAACCTCCGCTAGATAAGCGAGTGTTAAGACTCAAACAAGGGCAAGCACGAAGAGCTCGAGATCCTTAGGATCGAGACTCAAGACAGTTGTCCCTTTTGTAAATAGCTTTTGTAAATAAGTTTTAAAAACCAAACATCGAACAGCATAGGGTTTTTGCTCACTTGGAGCAGTAGGCCTTGTAAGTCTCTAGAGTTCGACCATACCTGGTCTCTGGGAGGTCGCCACTCCTGGCACCACACCCATGTCATCTGCATTCCATGCATAGTACTTACATGAACATGATCCCATTTAGGACCAGATTCCATAAGTAACCCTTTGGCGTGATATCTCCTCCTACCAGAGTTTGTAAAATTGAGATTTTTGCTAAAATGGGACGATCCCATATTCTTCGTGGCTAGATCTAGGGAGACATTAAAAGGGGTGTTTGTCATCTTTGCCCTTATCCAAATCTATTTGGACAAGGCCAAAGAGGGGCATCTGTAAACACCCCGAAATCCCACGAATTTCTTAAACGAATCTGGTTTTATACAAGCAGCCCCAAAGGGCCATTTTGAGTTTGGAAACCCAGGAGCCTTCCAAACAACCCTGTACATATGTTTTAAACTATATCTTTCAAAAACATACGATATGGCTTTTGAAAACCCTTTTAAAACATGTTTTGAAACCCCGAAGTGGCTTGGCCCGATCAAGATAGGACCAGGAGAGCCAAGAAGAGCCCGGAACCGGAGCACCTGTCGAGCCCGGCGCAGCAACTCTTGTATCTGATTCACACCCCAGGATCTCGAACGTCCAAGACCCTGTTCTTACCAAAATATCATTTGAAGTCATCTCCGGAAGGCAGAAACGGAGGCAGACGACCATGTTGGCGAAGACCCAACGCAGACGGAGTACTGATGCTGTCAGGCCCCGCACGAATCGTCCGTTTCGAACCCAGCTCGAAGGAGTCAGAGTTCAGTTTGGATTGGATCTGGACCATATATATCCAGATTCCAATCCAAACCCATATGTGGACTTGGATTTGGATTTGGATCCAGAGATCCAATCCAATATCCATATCCATGGCCCACATCACCTTCTCATAAAGGGAGGTGGGGCCCACTTGAAATTCATGTGGGATATTGGGCATGAGAGAGAGTGGGGGTGAAAAATATCAAGAGTGTTGTATTAAGCTTGACTTGTGTGTCAAGTTTGGGTTAATCATGTGGGTTAGCCTAATTGAGTGGGTTTAAGCTTGTAATTAGCTAAAACCTAACCTAGGGCTGCACCAACATGGGGTGATCAAGGTCTATGGGCCATGCTAAGGGAGCTCCTTCACCTAAACCTAACCCAAAATGCCTAAACCTAGCCTAAACCCCTAATCCACCCCTAATTTGAACCTAATCACCTAACCCACTTCCCTAATCCCGGCCTAATCCCAACCTAATCACCTAACCCACTCCCCTAATCCTTCCCTAAACCTAGATTAATTCCCCTAATCCTAGCCTAAACCTAGCCTAATCACCTAACCTAGCTCACTAAACCTCACCCTAAAACCCAACCACCTAACCTAGCCCTAAACCACCCTTAGCCCACGATTTATCCAAACACCTAGTTTTAAAATATCTGGCCCAACCCCATCCAGCCCACCTTATCTACATACCACCCTACCTAAACCACCTAACCACTACCCACAGCCCAGCCCTAACCGACCTACCCATCCCCTATTTAAACCCCCCTCATTGTGGGCGGGTTTTTAAGAAGTGGGAACCACCCTTCCATCCAGCCGGGCCCTCTCCCTCTCCCATCTCTCATCCAGCCGTGACCACTCCCCAGCAGCTCCACCTGCTCCACCAGCCGCCACCTGCTCCGCCACCTTCCCTCTTCCGTCCACCACCACTACCCCCCAGCCGGACGCCATCATCTTCCCCCAACCGACAGCCACCTGCCCGCCACTTTCCCACTCCATCCGCCACTTCTCCCCATTCGGTAAGTACCCCAAACTCCCTCAAAGCCCCTCTCTACCACCTCTCCACTCTTAGCCACCCATCTTCCCTTCAGCTCAGCCCCTTTGCCGCCACCACCTAAGCCTAGCCGAACCTAGGATAACCCAAGTTGCTGGCCACTACTTAGCCACCATCTCCCATTCGGCCAACCCCCCCTAGGTGTCCCATTTGGCCTTCCCACTAGCTCACCTTTTAGGTCCAGTTTCCCTAAGTACCCAACTTCCCTAGTGATCCTAATACCCACTTGTTCAGCCACTCTAAACTCCCTACTTGGAGGCGCCACCTACTTGCCACCGGCCCCCTTCGAGGCGTCTATCCCGCGCCCCATTTGCAGCCGGCCAGCACCCTTGATCACATACCTTCGCGGAGCTCCCGTTTGCAGCCCAAGGCCAAGGCCACGCTCAAGCAAGACCTCTACGGACCAGCTACCCGTAAGTGTCTAAACTCGGTCTTTAGTCGTACACTTGCTTGAAATTCAATTTGATACGGGGTTGTAATAACGGAGCATAGTCTCCCCCGCTTGTAATAACGTGGCTTGGCACAACCACACACGTGCACTCTCTTAGTCGTGCACAATTTTGAACACACACGGGCCTAATCAGCCCCTAATATATAAGTGTACATATATATTTCATTTTCGAAGGGTTTTGTTTAAGTCGGGTGCGTTGTCTTTCAATTCAAGCACTCTCACACACATTGAGCTTTCGCTCTTATTTGAAAGACCCAAGTAAGGGCCGACCTATACTATTTGGGTTTCATTTCATGTCGTGTGAGTAAGTCTTTCAATTCAAACACTCTCACACACATTGAGCTTTCGCTCTTATTTGAAAGACCCAAGTAAGGGCCGACCTATACTATTTGGGTTTCATTTCATGTCGTGTGAGTAAGTCTTTTAATTCAAGCACTTTCACACACATTGAGCCTTCGCTCTTACTCCCAAGACCTTAGTAAAGGCCTTATTGCAGTTATATTTGGGTTTCATTTATGTCGTGTGTGTAGTACTTCAATTCAAGCACTCTCACACACATTGAGCCTTCGCTCTTACTCCCAAGACCTTAGTCAAGGCCATACTGCAATTTATATTTGGGTTTAATTTCATGTCGTGTGTGTAAGTCTTTCAATTCAAGCACGCACCCACATTGAGCCTTCGCTCTTATTTGCAAGACCCGAGTAAGGGCTCATATACATAAGATATATACATATCTCCCTTCGGTTATTTCCCTTCGGTTATTTCCCTTCAGTTATTTCCCTTCTGTTATTTCCCTTCAGTATTGTCTTTACATTTCGGGTTTTCCCTTTGGAGTAGCGTGAGTTTGCATTGCATCTACGCCATACCACGAGGTAGGACGCATATTGCATCGAAGCAACCCCCGCTCGAATTCGCCCATGTAGTGGAGTGTTCATAACACACAAACTAGGCGACCCAAAAAGGGATAAAAGAAAAGACTTAGGCACGTGCAAATCCACGTGATCTAAAACATGCAATCGCATCTTAAAGACCCGAAATAGACACCTCGAACCGTTTCGTAGACTTTCTCCCCAAAACTCGATTTTTGCAAAAGCGTACAGACTGACCCTTGCGCATCGGTGCAAGAAGGTCTGCGACGACAAGAGCTCACTTGCTCACAGTCGCCACGTTTAGAAGTCAGTGTTAAATATATCTTCGCTAGCTTAAGTAAGCTAGCTGGCACGCCCTATTTGTATACATAGGCCTTAGACGCACGATAAGATCCACTCCAAGCCACGAAAGAGGCGAAGAGGCGGGGATTTTCGCGCGTCTACACCACCCCAAAAGATAATTTCCCTTTACCAAACATTGATTTGATAGTCGATAGTACTGCAAATCATGAAATGTTTTCATTCATGGATGGCTATTCAGGATATAACCAAATCAAACTAAGCCCACGAGATCAGGCTAAAACCGCCTTTACAACCCCATGGGGCACGTACTGTTATACGGTCATGCCCTTTGGTTTGAAAAATGCTGGCGCCACGTACCAAAGAGCTATGACCTCGATCTTTCACGATCAAATTCATGAGCTCGTGGAGGTATATGTAGATGATCTCCTGGCTAAGTCAAAAAATCGATGCACTCATCTCGAATGCTTACAAAAGATTTTCGAAAGGCTTAGACTTTACAACATAAAGCTAAACCCTCAAAAATGCGTATTCGGTGTAGAATCCGGTAAGCTTTTAGGATTTATGGTAAGCCAAAGGGGCATAGAAGTTGACCCCTCTAAGTGTAGAGCCATCATAGACATGACCCCACCCTCCAATCTCACGCAGATTCGTAGCCTCCAAGGTCGCCTACAGTCCATTCGCAGGTTTATCTCAAACCTGGCAACTAGATGCGAACCCTTCAACAAGTTGCTGAAAAAGGGTACGAAATTTTTATGGGATGACGAGTGCCAAAAATCATTTGAAAGGTTAAAAGCATACTTAGTTAATCCCCTTGTTTTAAACCCTCCAAAACCAGGAAAACCTCTTCTACTTTACATTTCTGTGCATGCGAATGCTTTGGGAGCTCTGTTAGCTCAATACGAGGATGACACTCACAAGGAATGTGCCATATACTATCTTTCAAAAACTCTCCTGGCTTATGAAAGGAATTATCAGGCCATGGAGAAGACGTGCTTGGCCCTAGTTTGGGCCTGCCAGAAATTTCGACACTATTTCCTAGATCATGAGATCTGGATAGTGTCCAAGCTTGACCCAATCAAGCACTTATTCGAAAAACCCATTCTCACGGGTAGATTGGGCAAATGGCAACTCCTTCTAATGGAGTATGACTTGAAATACCATCACCAGGTCTCCATTAAGGGGCAAGCCCTAGCAGACTACGTGGCTGAGTTCCCCCTAGAAGATGCGTATCCCACACTCAATGAAATGCCGGATGAAGGCATATTGCAAAACCATTTTCAAAACCACATTTTGGCTAACTCTTTCGAAAACCAAGTGTGGAAGATGCACTTCGACGGGGCACGAAACCAACGAGGGGCAGGAGCCGGGATCATCCTCGTATCCCCCGAAAAGGGAGAAATCCCCATAGCAATCCGTCTAGATTTCGAATGTTCCAACAATATAGCCGAGTATGAAGCACTCATACAAGGTTTAAAAGTTTCGAAAACTCTAGGGGCAGCATGCATCGAGGTTTTTGGAGATTCCCTCCTTGTTATAAACCAAGTTTTAAAAATTTGGCAAGTTCGAAACGAAAAACTGCTTCCATACCACGAATTGGCCACTCGACTGGTTGAGTCGTTCCAATCGTGCACTCTCACACATGTAGGAAGAGAGGATAATGGCGTCGCTGATGCCCTCTCATCCTTGGGTTCAGCCCTAAGGGTCGATCCCACTTTGGGAACCAGACCCCTTGAAATATGGCACTCACCCACTCCTTCCATACACGATTTGCAAATCTGCCAAAATAACCCTAATTCTGATGAAAAACCTTGGTTTTATGACATAAAGAATTTTTTAGAAAATGGGGGATTCACTGAGGATGCCACGTCTAAAGATAAGGCATTCATCCGAAAAATTTCCACCCGATACACGATTTTGGGAGGGGTTCTGTACAAAAAGAGTTTTACGGGCATCTTACTAAGATGCGTCGACCTAGAGGAGGCTAGGATTGTTATGCACGAATTCCACGATGGAGAATGTGGAGGTCATGTCAATGCCAACATGATGGCAATGAAAATACTTAGAGCAGGTTATTTTTGGTCTACCCTGAGAAAGGATTGCCACGATCATGTTAGGAAGTGTCACCCGTGTCAAGTGCATGGTCACGCCATTCATATCCCCTCATCATCACTGCATTCCGTGGTCAGCCCCTGGCCATTCACCATGTGGGCGTTTGATATCGTAGGACCAATTTTTCCAAAGGCCTCAAACGGACACAGGTTCATTTTAGCAGCCACTGAGTATTTTTCCAAGTGGGTCGAAGCCGCCTCCCTAACAAATGTCCAGGGACAACATGTGGTGGCCTTCATTAGGAAAAACATCTTGGCTCGATTTGGAGTTCCAAGAGATCTTGTGTCCGATAATGGCACCCCATTTAAAAATGAGCGGATGGTCAAGCTGTGCAACAAGTATGGCATAAATCATCACTTCTCATCGCCTTACTACCCTCAAGGCAACGGCCAAGCCGAAGCCACCAACAAGACTCTCATCAGCATTGTTGAGAAAACCTTAGAGAAGGGTAGAACATGGCACGAGAAGTTGGATGAAGCCTTATGGGCTTATAGGACTTCCATCCGCACTCCCACAAATGCCACGCCTTTTGAGTTGGTTTACGGCACAAACGCCATTCTCCCCATCCATACACATCTGCATTCATTTCATACATCCGTTGCACTCGACCTCCCCCTAGAGACGCTTCAGCATGCTAGGATGGCCGAACTAGATCTATTAGATGAGAGGCGACTCCTTGCTATGGACCATGCTCATGCATACCGGCAAAGGATCGCCCGACATTATGAAAAACATATGAAACCTCGCCACTTTGAAGTGGGAGAGCTAGTTTTGAAAATCATCCACCATCGTGGCCCACATCCACTTGGAAAGTGGCGGCCCAAGTGGGATGGCCCTTACGTCGTGCGTGGAACCACCACAAACAATTCTTATTGGTTAACCGATGTCGAGGGTAGGAATTTAGCAGATCCTATAAATATTCAGTATTTGAAAAAATATCATGTATAGGGTCTGAGTTAAATTCCCATTTTTGTGAAAAATATTTTAGGGAAAGCCACTTTGAAACTTCGAAACCAAGGATCAAAGGTAAGTTGGGTGACCCTGAATGAAAGAATCGACATTTTGTGAAAAAGCAGAGCTTTCCAAATACGTGGCTACATTTCAAAATCCTTCTTCTTACAAAGAAAGGCCGAATTCAATATAACAAGATACTTGCAAGTTGTACGTGCTATTTCTAAATAGGCTAAACTAGAATGGGTCAAGTATGACCTTGGGATAAGTCCTCCCCTCTTCTCTTCTCCTTCCAAAAGGAAAACCTGGCCAAAACAAGGGGAAATCCCCACCAAAAAGCCCTTTCCCAAAAAAAAAAAAAAAAAAAGAAAAACGAATCAAAAAGAAAATTTGAGTCTTCTATGTAAAAGAGGGATTAAAGAAAAAATACTCCCAAAGGGAGACCCTCTATGGAAAAAAAAGGAGAGAAAAAGGCCAAAAAGCTCAAAAGAGAGTAGTTTTCCGCCTTCTTTGCCTCAAACCACGGGACACTTCAGAAGGGACCGTGGTACTTCTTTCCCATCCCTGTGACTTATCCCGAGCGAAACATGGTTCATTTCAGGGAATCCTAAAGTAAAAATAGGATTTACTTACTTGAATTTCGTCTTGTTTGAGAATACAACGTTTTGAGTAAGGCATAAGAATTTTGAAACGTGGCTTATTTTCTCATAAAACCTCTGCTAGATTAGCAAGGGTCGAAACTCGAGTAAAGGCAAACACAAGGAGCTGAAGGTCCTTATGATCGATGGCTCAGAAAAGTTTTCCCTCTTAAAAATGAATTTCAGAAAAACTCGAACATCAAGCATACGTAAGGCCCGCTCACTTGGAGCAGCAGGTCTTCATAAAAGTCTCAAAAGTTCGACCATATGATTTGGTCTCTAGGAGATCGCCCTTTCTAACACCTCATCCATAGCATGCACCTTTGCAGGTCCGCGCATGAACATTTCATATGTGATCTCCACTTAGGGTTAGATCCATAGAAAGTCCCCTTTTGGCAAAAAAATCCCCTCCTATCGGATTTTTAAAAGAAAGTTTCTTTTGCTCAAAATTTGGGACGATCCCATATTCTCAAGATCAAATCCGGGAGAAAACAAAACAGGGGTGTTATCTTCTTCGCCATTATCCAAATCAATTTGGATAATGCCAAAGAGGGGCATCTGTAAACACCCCAAAAACCCAAATACTTTTCAAAACCAAATTGCCTGGTTTGAAAACCAGTTCAAAAGATAAGAATTTTCGAAAAACTCAGGAAATCGAAACATTTCAAAATTCTGTTTTCCAACCCTGTTTGAAACATGAAAAATCTTGAAAATGGACGAAAGTCCTATTTTTATGAAAGACCAGACGAACAGATGAAGCCTGGCTCAAAACAGTCGCAAAAGAATAAAAAAGTTCGAAGGTCAAGCCCAACCCGATGAAAAGTGAATTTCGAGGACGAAAAAGAAGCCCAGGCCACAAACGCATTTCAAGCCTGAAGCATCAAAGGCCAAGCCGAAAGCATCTCTGAAATCATGGAAAATCCAAGTCAAATGCAAGAAGAAACAGTCGAAACAGAGTCCAGAAAGACGAAAAGAAGCTTGGACGATGAAAATGGGAAAAACCCAGCGTAAGACGGAATCTTGATGAACTCAGGACCCGCACGAAGCATCCAGCTTGAAACGCCAGAAAGGACTAAAGAAGAGAAAAATTTGGATCAAATCTAGATCCAAAAATCTAGATCCAGATCCAAGATCCATATCCAAACGAAACTTGGATTGGATTGGATCCGAATTTTAGAGACCAACAAAGGATCCATATCCACACAAGGGGCCTATAAAAGGACGTGAGTGGGCTGGCTTTGAAGGGGACGATTTTTCCAGCACTTCACGTGGATAGTTGGGGGGAAAAGAGAGAGAGAGAGAGAGAGAGAGAGAGAGGAAGGTCAACAAAAGGGGCTGGCCTTCCCCTCTTATTTTGTAAAATTGTGGGTTGGTCTTGTGGGCTGCACTCAAGTGCAAGTGAGAGCATCTCACGCCTTGCATTTTGCTGGAAATGGAGAGAAACTTGGCGGCATTGGATGGGCTATCTTCAATGGGGATTGGCTGCGTTGGAAACGAGATCAAATGGGCTGATAGGTTGTCAAGGTAAGCCCCTAAAATCCTGCCCAAAGTCCCTTCTTTTCGTACCTCTCAAAACCACCTAAACCCTAAAAGGTAAAGACGTCCAAAGTCCAGCCAAGATGCTGGCCGAACTTCACTAATGGGACGATCCTAGTTCTACCTAAGACTACCCTAATCTAGAACCATACCCAGCTCGGCCATTGGCTGGCCAAGCTCACCTTAGATCCCTCCCAGCCAAACCATCTAGCACTAAACCACCTAAACTATTTCCTAAACCAAAACTACTCCTAGAGACCTAGCCAAAACCGAGTGTCTAAAACACTCGGTTCCTTCCTTTGGGACGAACCCGTTTTCACCCATCTAGCTAGCTGAGTTCATTTTAGGTTTTGTCCTAAACTAAATCCATTACCTAAGTTAGATCCTAACCAAAAGAACTAACCTACACCTACCCAGCTCGGCCACCCTCTGGCCGAGCCACTCTCTTAAGATCTCACGTGAGATCAAACACCCAACATCAGCCCAAGCTCGGCCACCCTTTGGCCGAGCATTGCCCTAGAGCTTACCTTAGGATTCCCCCTAAGATCACTCACTATCCCTAAACCAATCTCGACCCATGGTGAGACGAGTATCCCTTCGCATCTCGCCCGAACCACTTCTTTAGACATCCCCTAACTCGACCACTAGCTGGTCAGATTTTCCCCTTAGAGCCTTGAGCTAACCTTCGACCAAAACGAACCACCTAGACCTAACTCAGATCCGTTAGTTTTTCACCCTAGATCTATCATATCTAAACCCGAAACCCATAGTGCATTAACTTGTCAATCTAGCCCAAGTCACGATCTAGGATCAACCTTCTACGCAGCTGGTCATCTCGCAGAGGAAAGTCCATCCAACGGCTATATCCAAGGTCAGGTTTCGCTGAAAAAGGAAGCCCAAGCAAAAGTCGAGTAAGTGCTCGAATCTGATTCTTTACGTTGTTTCAAATTCAATTCAATTTGATACGGGGTTGTAATAATGGAGCGTAGTCTCCCCCCGAGATGTAATATTATGGTTTGAAACACGAATCACACACGTACACTCGAGCCTTTCCGCTCTTATCTGCACACCTTTTGCACACAAAACGGGCCTCGACAGCCCATAAGATATAGTTCTATTTATATACATTCAGCTGGGTTTTAAGGTTCAAGTTGCGTGAGTTGTCTTTCATTTTATACACCCAAAAGCACTCACTCACAATTGAGCCTTTCCGCTCTTACATATATATACGTATTTCCCCTTTCCGCTGGGTTTTTAAGGTTCAAGTCGTGTGAGTTGCCCTTTCAATTTATACACTTAAAGCACTCACTCACATTGAGCCTTCTCGCTCTTAAGATATAGCTATATATATTTTTCCTTCTACATCTAAGATATAGCCATATTTCCCTTTCTGCTATTTCCCTTTCCGCTATTTCCCTTTCTGTTATTTCACTTCTGTTATGTCTTTAAATTCGGGGTTTTCCCTTCAAAGTTGTGTGAGTTTGCATTGCATATCCGCCACACTCGAGATAGGGAGCATACTTGCATCGAACCAGATTGGTCAAAACGTGTAGTACTTACCTTAAATCGAGCACTGGATGCACATGACTACACGCCAAAATCTGCTAAAACCCGTGAGATACAGGAGCGCATAGATCCCATGTGTAAAAGTTGCAAATTTGACAAAAACCAGTAGATAAAACACTTTTCAAGTTTTCAAAAAGAGTCGTGTTTGTAAAATCGAGTTTTTCTAAAGCGTACAGACTGACCCTTGTGCGCCGGTACAAGAAAGTCTGCGACGAAAAGAACCCACTTATCCACAGTCGCCCCAAAAGTCAGATATTTTCAAAAAATCACTTCGCTAGTTTGAGAAAGCTAGCTGGCACGCCCTTTTTAAAAGCAACGTAAGCACGAAGAGATTCGCTTCAGGCCTAAGAACCCGGAGTCGAGGATTTTCCGTGTCTACAGAGCTCTCTTTTCTTTTGTTTTTAAACAAGGGGTGGCTTTTGAGACTCTGGGCTTGATTTTCTCTTCTTGTCGGGGCTCTCCTTTTGCCTTTTGTACCTGTTTTCACATTTTAAAATAGGTTGTCGTTTTGGCTCAAACGAGCTTTTTGTGTCTTTGAGAGTTTTTGATTTTTGGAAAATTCGGGGTATTTACAGCTCCTAATCCTTGGTATGGTGTATACCCCATTTTTAAGATCATATTTCAAGGCCTTTTGATTTTTGAAAAAGTTTTATAAAGTGAATGGCCTTGAAATCGAGTGTCATCAATATCATGGATGTACACACGATTTGTTTTAGGTAGGAGCTGGGTTATATGGGTTGTGGGAGACTTAGGCTTAGGCTTAGGTTCGGGTTTATGATGCAAGATTCAACTTAAGGAGATTGGTTCATGCATGGTAGGGTTAGGTGTTCCTAGGATGTCGAAGCATGCCCTAGGAGTATCCATTTCTACCATATCTTGAACTTTATTTTGTTTTTGTTTTTGAAATTCCATTTGGTGCGGGACATTCAGTGCACCTTGAAAATCCTCATTTTTGGGTATGTTTGGTGGGTGCATGAGTATGATTCGATGCATCCGATGTATAAACGGTCGACCCTATACTAAGAAAAGGAGGATCGAGAGGGGAGTTCAAAGGGGGATGAGTTTTGGACATACCTCTTTCCGGCTCGTCTACCTTTTCATGGTGACAGCAAGCCTTGTCCTCGGGTGACTTTGCTTCGAGCTCCCGTTGCCTTTCGAGGTGTTCCTTTTCCAATCCTATGTGACTCTCATCCTCTTGTGACACTTGTGGGGTGTGTGGAGTGTGGATCTCATGCCTCATTTTGTATGTGTGCCCAGGAACGTGGACTTCATTCCCAACTTTCGGAATTTCAACTTTTTGTTTTTCAAGTTTTTTTGGTTTTTGAAAATTTTTCAGATTTTTTTGGCTTTTTGAACTATAAAAATCTTTTTTTGAATTTTGTTTGGAACTTGGGGTGCTTGGATGCTTGGAAAGGTTGGATGACTTGATGTGCACTCTTGCTTCTTCTCCAGCCACATATCCTTCATCGAATTTTGGATTTGATTTAGTTTTTCTTTCATGATCTTTCTCTCTATGTACTCGAGATGAGCTTTCATGTGATCGATGCGCCTTGGCCTCATGGCTTAGAGCATAGATCTTCCTAAAGATTTTCTTTATAGTAGCCATCTCTTTTTGGGCTTTAGAGGATTTGAAAAACCATTTCGAAGTATTCGATGAGGATTTCCTCGGCTTGCTTTCATCCATTATTTTCAAAATTTGTGCACAAGTTGGAAAAACACCACGAATTTGTAAAAATTTTGGAGTTTCACTTTTTGAAATGAAGTTCCTTAAGACCCGAGTCCCACCGGGCATGCCAATTCTATAGACATGAAAATTTTCACTTCAAAATTTATGTAAAACTCGAATTGAAACTTTCCTATCTACTTGCTTGCACGAGTGTGCCAGCTAGTTTGCAAAACTAGCAAAGATTTTAAAAATTTCGACTTCTTAGGCGATTGTAGGCAAGCGGACTCTTTTCACTTAAACCATCTTGAACCGATGCTCAAGGGTCAGTTTAAGTGCTTAGAAACTGGTGCTTTTGAAAGAATTTGAATGTGCACTTCGATTCAAAACTTGAAATGAACAAGTCCTGAAAAACAGACTATTTTGTTTTCAGGGCTTGTTTCCTGAATTGATCTGGACAACTTCTGAACCTCCAAAAATCACCAAAATTTTATCAGACCAAGTCTGTTGTGTGAGGATTTGTATCTTTTTACAAATCTGAAATTGGAGTTAATTGAATCAAAATTAAATCCGTGAAGGAGGCTTACTCAAGTGCCCCAAACTATCCTATTATAGAAATATAGAGGCTCAAAGATGAGCCTGTATCTCAGTAGCCTAAGTTTCAAATTTAATGATTATGATATTGTTGGAAATCTATGGATGTCAGCTTTCCAATGCATCAAGAATCAATCAATTTGGACTTTTGTAGACAGAGTTGTGGGATAAAAACCAACCTAGACTCTGTTATAGGAAAAACGATTGTGCAAACAGTGAGCAGATTTTAGTTCAGTTTTGCCCAATTTTACTTACGTGGTTGGATGACCCTAAAATTCTTGAAAATTTTATTTAAGGTGGGCTAGTGTATGTAGAATAATTGGGCAAAGTTTCAGGAAAAAGGAGAAAGCATCCGAAAATGAAAATTGCAGCAAAAATCATATGCAAAGATGCTAGAAGTACAGATTACGGTTTTTAAGAATCTAATGATGCAAACTCACACGAAATTGAAATTGCAACAACTCTACATCACGAATTAAACTCACGCAAATTGAAATTACAGCAACTCTACATCCCGAATTAAACTCACACGAAGAGAAATATACATATTATCTTAAGCATAGAGGAGGTAGGAAGTATAGAGTGTTTATAACATATATTGGGGTAGAATCATAATCGAACAATTAGAGTGCATGTGTGTGTGAGTGTCCATTCATCCATGAAATGAAATTGCAGCAAATCTAAAGATTATTACAACTTGGGGGGAGACAAGGCTCCATTAATACAACCTCATATTAATGAATTAAAATAAGGAAGATGGAATTTAGATTGAATAGAAGAAATACTTACACGATTTCCACAAGAGGGGCCGGGATTCAAGAGTGAATCCGACCACCATTCCTTCCTCTTCCTTCAAACTTCCTCAACACTCACCTAGCTCTCTCTTCTTCACCCCACCTTGATGTGCATGACCCTCTCTTGCTGGAAAACCTCTCACCTAAGCCCTCACTTCAGCCCCAATTCCCAAGCCTTTCCCCCAAAGTTTTAGAAACTCCAAGCCTTCCAAGATAGGGAACCCGCCCCACCCCTTGGCCCTTTTTATAGGCCAAGGGGGCTGGCTTCTAGGCCCTTCTTTGGGGCGGGTTGGGCCAGCCCCTTGATTGGTTTTTGATCCACTTCGATCCAGCTCCTAGTGGTCCCCTTGGTGATGAATTGGATCAGCCCCATGTGGGCTGGTCTTGAGTGTGATCAGGCTTGACCAAGCTCACTCCTTGGTCCTTCTTCAATCGGCTAGAGGACTTGATTAAGCTTGATCATTCTTCTTTGATGAAACCGATTTCCTTCCATGTTGACTTAGACTTGGGAGGCCACGACCGGAGTTTGAATGCGGCCCATTTGGCCTTTGGGTGCAGCCGGTCCTAGCTCACCTTGGTGTTTCTTTACAACTTGGTTCAAGCGATCTTGCCGTGCACTCTTGCATTCAACCACATTTTGATTTCTTGATTTGGTTCAACTCCGCTTTGATGTTAAGTCCAACTTGAAATGTCTTTGAATTGAACTTGTCACCACGGTCTCGGGTTCACCATGGTTTTGGCTTCTTCTTGATGATCATGGCCTCAAGTCCAACTCTGGTTCGATCTTTTGCTTGAATTGATGAGCTTGGTTTGGTCTTGGGCAAGCTCGATTTTCCCCTTCACTTCCTATGGAATTGGACTTGGTCTTGATGAAATTTGAATTTGATTGGGCTTGAGCTTTCGTCTGGTCCTGACTTGATCCTTGACTTTGAGTTTGTTTTGATTTGATAGGCTCAAATCTTATCTTCCTTGTTTTGGAAATTGATCGGGGTCCAGACTCGGATTGGATTGCACCTACTTCGAAAGTCATGGGTTGTTTTGAATTTAAAACCTTTATTTTGAAATATTCCTCAAAAGGTTTAAACTTTGAAATTTGGGGTTTTTGAATTTAAAGGTTCATAAAGGCTTTAAATTGGTTTTCAAAATTTAAGAGTTTTGAAAATATTTGAAAATTTTGGGTGTTTACATTATGCCTCAGGCTCATAACACCATGTCAGATGGGCTAGTGTCGAGGTTGATTTCTTCGAATTCCAGAACGAAGGAACAATTTGGAATCCCCAGTCGTCCAACAAGAGCCCACGTTGCTTAAGCTGAAATGCTTCATCGGGTTTTACCACTTTAGTTGCCTTTTTCCAAGAAAAGAGGCCTACCAATTGGCTTGTTGGTAATTTAATATTTTATGTACTATTTCTTTTTTTGTTTCTTACATAAACTAGAACCTCATTTATTTTATTCTGTTTCAAGTTTGGTCTTATTTTGGTTGAGAATTTCTTATGTTTATATTAATTGGATTAAAAATCCTAACCGCATTTTGTTATTTTTTTATGCATGTTGCGGATCCTGGTCCAACCACTCGAACCTTTCATTGTATTCATCATGGGATAATTCTTTTCCAAGCATAATGGTGAGTTTTTATATACTGAATCCAGCTGAGCACGATCCAAGAAACATATCCTTACTTTTTTGTTCCCAAGCATATTTATTTTTGTTTTTACCATCCCTTTATGCACCAAGTGTATGAATATCATAAATAATTGGTTATGATCTGTGATGCACATTGTAATTTTTGTATCTCTTTTTTTAAGGTGTAGTTGTAAAAGGAAAAGAAGAAGAAATATGAAGAAAAGAAAGAGAGATGGAGGAGAACGAATATAAGGAAAAAGAAAAAGAAAAGAGAGGAATTTAACGAAAGAAAAAAAGATAAAGAAAAGAAAAGTATGGAAGAAGAAGGAGAAAAAAAAGAAATGATCGACTGAGAGGAAAGACATAATGGTGAGCATAATTGTTCTTTGTTTTTGTTTTTGTTATATATTTTACCTTTAATTTTAGTTTAATAATTAAAGATATTTTTGTTCATTACATATTAAGATTTAATTGTGAAAAGCTTATCATATCATAGCAGAAAGAGTAGTTGTCATTTTACATAAAAGAGGCCTAGTTGTTGGTAATTTTAATTTTTGTGTTCTATTTTTTTTTCCTTTTTTCGCTTCTTAAGGAAACTATAACCTTATTATAAGAGGTTATTTTGCTCTTTGTTTACATCCTATATGCAATGTTACACATCTAGATAATGCATTTTCTATGATAATCAGAATTAGCGCTTTTTACCTTGATGGTTAAACAATGTGTCTTATTATTTTTTATTTTAGATTGGACAATCTGGATAACCATTCTATTCTTTTCTTTTGCAAGTTTGGTCTTATTGTGGTTGACCTTTATCAATGGCCTTGGAGGACTTGGGTGGCAATGGCCTTGGGCAGCTCCTTGGGGTGATTTCTCCCTTTTTTCCTCTCCTCCTTTTCCTCTCTCTTCTCACTTTGTTGGAACTTCCCTTGATTTTTCTCTTTCATTTTTCCTCTCTTAAACCAGCACCCAAGGGTTGTATTTAGAGGCTTCAAGGGAACCCTCTAGAGAAGGAATATTCTCTTGGGATCCTCACAGAGTGTTTCATGAATTGGGCATGGATTTGCTTAGCCCAAGTTTGATCCAATTCAAGTGGAAGGTGTTGGTCACATGGGCTCACATGGGTGGTCCATCCATTGGTCAACAAGTCTTTGATGCAGCCCGCCCCACATGGTTCGATTACGGTTAGGCGCGTCCTTCATTTGATGTGGCTCATGGCTAGGTGCAACCCATTAAGGTTTAGTCAGGTGCATGAATGGGCCCTTGGTTCCATTCTTTGACTCAACCTTGGCACGTCTTGGCTGAGTGTATCCACTTGGTCTTGGTTTTGACTCATTTTGACCAAGCATGGGTTTGGGCAAGTTTGTGCTTGGCCCAAGTTTGATCCAATTCAAGTGGAGGGTGCTAGTCATATGGGCTCACATGGGTGGTCTCTCTTTTGGTCAAAAGATCCTTGATGCAACCCTAGGCTAGATGCAGCTCGTCACTTGATGCATGAAAGAGCCCTTGGTTCCATTGACTTTGACTCAGCCTGGCCATGTCTTGGCTAAGTGTATCCACTTGGTCTTGGTTTTGATTCATTTTGATCGAGCATTTTCATTTGTCCTTGATCAATGGTGCACCTTCATTGGGTGCACCCTTGACTTTCTTGGTGTCGACATTGACTAGGCATGGGCATGTCTTCTTTGGTGCAAGTGCAACTCCTTGGTTGATTTAGTGTAGCTTATTGGCTACTTTAATTGAATTTTATTTGGTCCCTTGCGACCCTTTCTTTGTTTGAGTTGAACTTGCTTTGATGCGACACACCTCTTGGTCTTGGTCTAACCAGTTTCGTAGCCTGACCTGATTTGATTTTGTGTGGGCTCGGTCATGTACTGCCCATCTTGAGTTGAATTGGGCTTGGTCATGTGCCCATTTTTTACTTGAGTTGGGCTTGTCTCAGGTGCAACCCATTCTGACTTGATTTGATTTGATCCATTGTAGGTATTGGAGAACCTCTTCTGCTTTCATCTTGGCCTCCTGGTATTTTGGTTCGCTTGATTTTGGCAAGATTTTATTTTATAGTTTCAAATATTTCCTTTATGATTCTTTAAAACCATTTTTTTTAGATATATTTGAAAATATTGAATTTTAACGAAATCTTCAAATATTCTTTTTGGAGCACAATTGAGTCTCATCCCCTGTGTTGTTTGCATTGGTGATCTGCTTTCGAATAGTGAGTTAGTCTTTAACCATTTGGACTGCTTTAACCCTTTGATGGGTGTAGGGTCTTGATGTAAGACTATCCTCGATCTGACGAGCTTTTAAGGTCTAGTTTTAGACTTTTTTGGTTTTTGAATTTCAAAAGTTTTTGTAAGTTTACAAATTTGTCATTTTGCAAACATTTTTGTGGGTTTGGTTCTCAATATCTTATTTTCATTTATTTCTTTGAAGAAAATTGTTTGAAACCATCTTTTCTTTGCAAACAAGCATTTGAAACCACAAACTTTTACCAATTTGGCCTTTGGTGTAGAGCAGTCATTTTTTTGGATTTTTGTCAAAATTTGATTTCTTTGAGAGAGGTGCAAAGTACCCTTATTTTTAGGCTCCTACAAAATTTTGGCTTGGAAATGCATTCATTTAAGGTATCTTTATTTGAAAAACCTTACAAGACCCAAAATCACAATTTTTCATGAAAAAGGTCGAAATTCTAAAAAGACCAAATCTTTTTAAAAAAAATTGGGTGTTTACACTACCATTAAAGATGGGGTGTTGGGGGTCCTTGATTCAATTAGCTCAATGCCTATGACCCCATCACGATAGACATTTCACCTCACAAGTATGATATCTTCAAGTTGGCCGAGATCAAGTTAGCGACCTCCTTTTCAATAAGAGGTGTGAACACCCAAAATTTTGTCAATAAAATTTTCAAAATTTCCCCTCACAAGAAAAAAATTTGCTATCACAGGTCTTTTCAAGATTTTGTTGTTTTCAAAAAAAAATTAAAGAATCAAAAAAGAAGTATTAGATAATCTTGTTGTTTTCAAATATATTTTTAAAAGAAATGGCTTTAAAGAATTAAAAAGAAAGTATTTGAAACAAGAATAAAATCTTACCTACAAAAGTGTCAGATAAAGAGGAGCAAAAACTTAGGAGACACCAGATCAAGGACGAAGCGATCTGAATAGCCCACTTTAGTTTCTACAAAGAAAATTCTACAGATTTCAACATACTTCATAAATCTTGTTATCTCTCAGTGAAATATTATGAAATTTTGTTTGCAAGTAGTACACATACAGGACAATATCTGCTAAAATTCTCAAAAGTTTTAGACACAGGTGAGGTGAGTAAAAAAATCATTAAGAATTAGACTCAACCTGAAATAGAACCTAACTATGCTAAAATTCTTGTGATAGACGTCTAGTAAAACTATCATAACTCGGTTTGTAGATATCCACAAATCATGAAAATGGTTTTATTGGAAAGCTAACATTCATACCTTTCTAAATTAATGATTTTTATAAACCTCGAAATCCCACATACAGAGATACAAGTATTTTACTGAGACTTTGTATCTCAATCACAAAGACTATTCTGAATTTCAGAATTGCATTCAGTTAGAAAGGTTCTCATATTTAATTCTGATCATTCAATGATCCAAAAATATAAATAAAAATCTTCAATAAAGTTTCATACCTAACTCTCACTTACGTAAAATTTTTGGGATTTTTTTATCTTTGGAAAAAAATATAAACTCTACTGTAGGAAAATAGAACCAATTATATTTTAGAGAACAATTGATTTGGCGAAGTGAAAAGCATACTTTCTCGAAATACCATTTTGGATAGGAATTGTTTGGAAAAAATCTTGGATTTTAAAATTACTCTTCTAAGCGTTTAGGTTGACCCTTGAGCGTCGGTTAAAGAAGGCCTATGATGATAAGAACCTACTTGTCCACAATCACCAAAATAGTAAAAAAAAACTATTTCCAAGTTTGAGTAAACTTGTTGGCACTCTCGCACATAGTTTTTACAAGCAAAGTTTTAATTCTATACCGGACCAAAAAAATTTGTTTACAAAAATAAAATGGCACGTCCTATGGGACTTAGGTCTTAGAAGAGTCATTTTGATCCAATCACATTTTTTCGATGAAAGTTGATTCGAAAACCTTGTCCTAAACATTTTTTGAAAACTTGGCCATAGGTTTGAAATTTTCAGCATTCACCATGTCAAGTTCGGAAGGTTCGGTTGGGGAGGTGTCGAGTAAGGCCTCAAGTTCTATGAGTCGGTTTTCAAAAACAACAAAAAAAATCTTTGAAATAATTTTCTCAAATCCGAGAGGATAAGATTGCCTCTCTAAAGAGGTGTAAACACCCAAAAATTTTGTCAAATAAAATTTTTCCACAATGTAAATCTTTTCAAATTCAAAATTTTATCAAAGGCTCATTATTTTCAAAATTGTTTAAAAACCTGATGATTTTAAAGCACACCTTTTCAAAAGAAATGTTTTGGAATTTCGAAATCTTACCAAAGCTGGATCAAGCAAGAACTGTGCCAAAACCAAAAAGGAGTGAATTGCCCGAGAAGTTGGATAAGGAAATGTCCAAGAAAGGCAACCAGATCAAGCATATGAATCAAGCTCAATTTAGGGTCAAGTTGCAAGTCAAATCCAATTCAAGATGTAATCAAGATAAACTCAATTCAAATAAAGGGGCCACACCAAGCTAGCCGAGATCAACATTAAAGGCACCATTGGTTACATTCAACCAAGACCAAACCAGCACCACGATCAAGTCAAAGATCATGGATCACAACCAAGGGCATTACTAAATGAAGACACGAGGTTGCACTGGTCCTAGGCTAAGTCAAAGTGAGTACCTAGGCCAAGTCAAGAACAACGCCAAATGAGACCAAGGCTGCACCTAGACATGAGTTGCACCAAAGAATGATCAAACCAAGCCTAGACATGGGTTGCACCTAGCTACGAGTCCCATCAAGCATAGGCCACACCTAGCCATGACCGAACCATGGCTTGGGTAGGATACATCTTAACCAAGAGGGGGACCACCATGAGCCCCATGTGCTCCCATGTGAGGCCATGTGACCAGCACCCCCAAGGTGGAGGTGTTGCCTGCAAACCGCCGACCTTCCATGCAGTCGATCAAGGTCATTTCTCCCCCTTTCTTCTTTTATTCTTCAATTCTACTCAATTCAAGTTGTAACTAAGGAGCAAATGTCTGTGAAGTATTCTAATATTTGAGGGAAAGTATTGCAATAATTCATCCAAGGCAAACTATAAGATCATCTATCACTTGTTTGTTTATTGGTTGCATCTACCTTAATATACATTGTACCTTATACTCTCTCATCCCTTATATGCTTAATAGATATATTAATTTCTCTTGATTATTGTACTTCCTCTCTAATAAAATACGAAACCATAAGAGCGGCATTAGCACTCAAGTTTTACATGCAATGATATGAGTATCTAAATCGCTCTTATGGTGGATTAAAGGTCTATAAGATTGTGCAAGGGCAGCCATTGGGCTATGATCTCATATGTTTTCGAAGAGAGCTTTCCTCCTTAGATGCATCAATTAGCCACTTAAACAAAAAACTCAACTTTTAGCATTCTGCATCCATCTGATCATTATATTTTTTAGCCCCCATACGTGAGCCAAAATTTTCAAAAATCGGTCTGACTCTCACTCACACACTGGCTCAATAAAATTTTCAAGAATTTTAGATGTGGGTAAGGTTGGTAATAAAATTAGAGAAAACCAAACATAAACCGAGATAGAACCTAACAACACTTCACATCCTGCAATAGAGTGTAGGTCAAACTCTCTTAATTCTATCTATAAAGATCAAAAAATTCTAAAAATAGTTTCGCTAGAAGCTAATTTTCACAGATTTCCAGTTTGACCAATTTCATAAAATTCGAAGGTTTATGCGTAGAGATACAGACATTTTTTAAAGTCTCTATATTTCTATCACACAGTGTGTCCTAAGTTCTAAGGTTGGGAACATCCTGAATTTAATTTTCCTCATTTTTAGAACAAAAAACCTTAATAAAAATATTCCAATAAACTTCACATGTGGTCTTAGCCTTAGTGAATTGTTTGGGATTTTTGGATTCCTCAAAAATACCAAAACAATTATTAACATCTATTGCTGGAAATAGGACTTGTTCTGTTTTTCAAAATTGAACTAGATTTTGCCAAGGGAATGATCACATGATTTTGAAAAGTCTATTTCAATTGAATATTTGTTTCGAAAACTTATTGGATCACTAAACATTTTTTCAAGTGTTTAGGATAATCATTGAGCATTGGTTCAAGAAGGCCTATGGAGAAAAGAACCCACTTACCTGCATTCGCAAAAGAAAGAAATCATTTTCGCAAGTTTGAGAAAACTTGTTGGCACGCTCGTGTTTTGTTTTTGTATGTCGAATTTCAAGTTGATCCATAGACTAGGAATTTTATTTACATCAACAAAAAAATGGCATACCCGATGGGACTTGAGTCTTAAGAAAATCATTTTTGATCTAGTCTTGTTTTTCATAACAAAACCAACTCCAAATCATGTTCTAAACCCTCTCTTTTTCAAATCCCTTATTTTAGGTTCCAATTTTCAGCACTTCAATAATGTCAAGTTCATAAAGTTCCTTTGAGGTGTCGAGTCGAGCATCTTGCTCTACAAGTCACATTTCAAAAAGAATTTTGAAAACATCTTTTCAAAATCGAGAGGATAAAATCGCCTCTCTCAAAGGGGAGTTAAAAGAATTGATAATTGGGAAAAAAATCGCCACATTAACCCAAGAGGCTAATGTGGTGGAATCTTGCTCATCTCATGAAAAGCAGACCTGGGCTCATAGAAAATCACATCACTCAGAAAACATAGGGTAACCTCCAAATTTGAGGAGGAGGAACAAAACCATGAATCCTTCACAATGAAAGATAGAAGAGCCATACAACAATTGTATTCACTATCGAACTTTTTACCTTCTGATTATCAAACCGATAGTGATAATGAAATCTCAAGTTTTCATCTCTATGATGGCAATGGGGATCCTCGATCCCATTTACAACTCTTTTCTTGGGGGGTCCATAAGAAAAGGAAGGATTTCTCTAAGTGGATTTATTGGTTTTCCCATTCTCTCAAAGAAAATGCATCTAAGTGGTTGGCTTCGTACGGCTTAAGCCAATTCGCTATATTTGAGGATTTAGTGAATTGCTTTATGCAATGATTTTCACATAATGTCAAAGTCATACCAACTCTTGACATTTTGAGAGACACAAAGGAAGCTCATAATGAAGATGTGCAAGCATTCATTGTGAGATGGATGTCACTCTTGAGCCAAGTTAAAGAGCCTATCTCTGAGGAATGCATCTTGATGCTCATCCTCAAAAATTTTAAAAATGATTTGAATGTACTCCTCTCCCTTCATGAGATTACATTTCAAAAAATAATTAAAAAAAGCCTCTCTTTTCAAAGTTAATTAGAAAAGGGCGTTTATAAAGATCTCTAGAAGGAGAAAAGTTTTGTAAAACAGAAATTTGAAAACCCGGGGGCATACAAGCCACATACTCCGAAAGGAGGAGTGAAGTCAAAAAGTGGCCAATATAGAGTAGAGCCCACCTTATCTAGTCACTCAAAAACTTTCAGACAAAAACCAAAAAGTTCCTTTCCAAAAGACCAAAAAAAATTTAAAAAGTATGAAAATCAAAATAGGGAATAAACGAATCTAGGACAACCACTCCCAAAAGTCCAAGACATCTTGTTAGAATAAGTCATGGTGAGCTTTTCTATGATTTTCGAAGGGGCACCCCTTAAGGGGAGATTTTTGGACGATTTCTACAAGTATCATAGGCTCAAGGGCTATGATTAAAATAGCAACACTTTTTGAAGCAAATTTAAAAAAGAGAGTATACGAAGATTTGTGGAAAGGTAAAGGTTTTTCTTCAAAATCAAAATCAGTGGTATCCACCTCGGATGGAGGGATAAAGTCTCAAAAAGTGGCCAGTGTTAGAGTGGAACCTTCCTCATCCAACTCCACCAAACCTTCTGGACCCAAGCTTAAACCATCTATCCCAAAAATAGAAAAAAAAAAAGAAAAAAATATGAAAATACAAAAGGAGAGTACATGCCTCTAGGACAACCACTCAGGGAAGTCCTAGACATCCTCTTGTCACAAGGATTGGTGAGCTTACCTCCGATTCCGAAAGGGACAGCCCATAAGAGACGTTTTTTAAATGAATTTTGCAAGTATCATAGGCTAAAGGATCATGATACAAATAATTGTTTCTCTTTGAAAAATAAAATTGAGGACTTTATTAAGCAAGGAAAATTTCATATCTCTGAGAAGTCGAAGCCTTTCCAAGCCATTTTCAAAGAACCCTTTCCAAAGCATGCAAGCACGAGTGAAAGCTCTAAAGAGGTATGTCTTTCTCCCAAGAACTCTCATGAGGAGATGATCAATACTTGTTATGATCATGCATTGTATATGGTTCACTCTACTTGCCACACACCACATGTTTCTCCCATAATCTTAAAAAAAGCCAAGTAAGTAGTGATCCGGGGAGCGCTTAGAGTCCCGCCCCTGAGGCTAGAGCCTTGATAGTGATTCACAGTGTTCCAAAATCTTCACATCAAAATAGAGCTCAAGTAGGATTGAGCCATAGAAAAAGTATCGAAGAGGTTTCTAGGTTCAAAAGGATCTACCAACCCCCACACTTAGGGAATAAATCATGCAAAGAGGTGGTTATTTTATCTAGTGTAAACAAAAATTTTCGATCCAATATGGACTCAAAACTTTGCTAGCAAAAATTATGTGCAAGCGTGTCAACAAGTTTACTCAAACTTCCAAATAGATTTATTTGACTATTCGGCGATTGTAGACAAGTAGGTTCTTATCATCATAAGCCTTCCTAAACCAATGTTTAAGGGTCAGCCTAGAAACTTAAAAAGAATGATTTTATAATCTGGGATTTTCTCAAAACAATTTCTACTCAAAACGACTTTTGAAAAAAATATGTTTTTCACTTGGTCAAACCAATTGATGTTATGTAAAATAGAATTGGTCCTATTTTTACAGTAGGAGAGTTTTTTTGGTTATTTTATGAGGATCCAAAAATCTCAAAAATTGTACCTAAGTGAGAGTTAGGTATAGAGCTTTATTGAAGAATTTTATTTATATTTTTGGATCTTTGAATGATCGAAATTAAACCTAGAGAAAATTTCTAACAGAATGCAATTCTGAAATTTATAACAATATCTTTGACTGAGATAGAGAGTTTCAGTAAAATATTTATATCTTTGTATATAGGATTCCCATTTCTATGAAAATGGTGAATTTAGAAAGCTATGTATGTCGTCTTTCCAACGAAACTATTTTCAAGGTATTTGGATATCTAAGGCCGAGTTATGATAGTTTTACTAGATGTATGTCAAAGAAATTTTAGCACAAGCAGGTTTTATTTTGGGTTGAGACTGATTCTTAATGATTTTTTTACTCAACCTCACTCATGTCCAAAATTTTTGAGAATTTTATAAGATGTTAGCCGGTGAGTGTATCACTCATGAAAAAAATTCATAATATTTTGTTGAGAGATGAGGGATAGAAAATTTTGGAATCAGACAAGATTTATGGAGTATGCTGAAATCTGCAAAACTTTCTTTGTAGAAACTAATGATACATCCGATTAGATCTTTAATGATTTAATGATCATTCAAAGAATTTTATTGGAGATTTGTGATCATGTAGGGAGGTGCTCATCTACATATAAATCCCCAGGCATCTCTCGCGAGGATGATTGCTCTCTTGAAATAATTTATTGGAGACTTGTACCCGTAATACAAACTTATAGAAGTTGAATCCACCATAAGAGTGATTACATACTTATATCATTGTATGTAAACATGACAACTATGTCCTCTTATGACTTCTTGAATTGATTTGGAGGCAATCAAGACAACAAAGAAATAGGAGAAGGGATAATATTAGATATAAGTATAGAACAGATGATGATGTATAAGATACAACATTTATTGAGGTAGAAGAAACAAAATATCATACAAGTGGTGATCTCTCTTAAAGGGATAATATTAAATATAAGCATAGAACAGATGAGGATGTATAAGATACAACATATATTAAGGTAGGAGAAATAAAATATCATACAAGTGGTGATCTCTCTTACCTTTGGCTTATTACATTTATCACTAGTCCATGGCCTTTCACCATGTGGGCATTTGACATCATTGGACCAATTTCACCAATAGCATCCAATAGATACAGGTTCATCATAAGAGTCATTGAATATTCTTCTAAATGGGTTGAAGCTACGTCCTTGGCAAATGTCTAAGGGCAGCATATAGTGGGATTCATTAAGAAAAATATATTGGCTAGGTTTAGAGTCCCAAGGGACCTAGTATCAGATAATGACACTCCGTTCAAAAATGAGAAAGTGAAAAGGTTGTGTAAGACTTATGGTATCACACAACACTTCTCATCACCATATTACCCTTAAGACAACGGCTAAGCCGAAGCCA
This sequence comes from Brasenia schreberi, assembly GCA_036023115.1. NCBI lineage: Eukaryota > Viridiplantae > Streptophyta > Magnoliopsida > Nymphaeales > Cabombaceae > Brasenia > Brasenia schreberi. Next base: position 28,207,436 of record JAYKKT010000091.1, read on the forward strand.
CAAACAAAACCCTAATAAGCATCATTGAGAAAATATTAGAAAAAAGTAGAACATAGCATGAGAAGTTAGATGAGGCATTATGGGCTTATAGGACTTCTATCTGCACTCTAACAAATGCCACCTTTTGAATTGGTCTATAGCACAAATAGCGTACTTTACATTCACACCAAGTTGCACTCATTTCATACATCCATTGCACTTGATTTACCTGTAGAGATCCTACAATAAGATAGACTTGCCGAACTTGACTTTTTTTATGAAAAAAGGCTTCTTACCATGGATCATGCGTAGGCATACCGGCAAAGGATAGCCCAACATTATGAGAAACACATGAAAACTCATCATTTTAAGGTAGGAGATCTTGTATTGAAAATCATACACCAGTGGGGCCCACATCCTCTTAGAAAGTGACTCAAGTGGGAAGGTCCCTATATCATAAGAGGAGAAATGACCAACAATGCGTATTGGTTAATTGATACCGAGGGAAGAAACTTGGTAGACCATATAAATACCCAATATCTAAAAAGATATTATGTTTAGTGTCTATCACCAATTCTTTTGAAATGATTTTTGCAAATAGATCTTCTTTAATTTCATGAAGAGGGGACCAAGTTGAATATATGTCTCCTAACTAGGAATTAATGCTTTATGAAAAGTGAAGTGTTTTCAAAATCATTAAATGACATTTCAAAGTCATTATTTTAAAGATAGGGCTTACATAAAAATAGCAAAATATTTTTAAATAGTATATGCTATTGTGAAATGTGGTACACTTAATTAGAATGAGTATGTATAGGGATAAGTTGTTTCCCCATCTCATTCTCTTCAAAGAAATTGAAAAAAGGCAAAAATAGAAGAAAAAGAAAAAAAGAAAGAAAATAAACCTCCAATATAGAGGTCTTCCTACAAAAGAAAGAAAAAGAAAACCCAAAACTCAAAGAGCATTTTCTCAAAATATCTTCTTCTTTATACCTTGTGACACTTTAGAAGGGACCACGAGAATTCTTCCTATATCCCTACAAACTTATCCAAAAATAGAAAAAGTCAGTCATTATAATCCTAAAGTAGGAATAGAACCTACCAATTAGGAAAATGGAGTTTTAAAATGTTGTTAAGTTTTCCAACAATAGAAGCCTCTATGAAGTAATGGAGAATTAAGATCAAAGTGAAGGAAAATAAAAGAGATGAAAGTCCTTTTAGATGGAAACAAAAGGCAAATATTCTTTTAAAATGATTTTTATAAAACCCAAGGCATCGAGCAAATGAGCATGGAAGCCACCCCATTTAGGCCAGCCTGCCTTCATAGAATCTAGCCAAGCTCTCAAAATATTCCCTAGAGGTCTCCAACACACTCAATTCAATGACATCTCACACACCTCATGTACATGTGCATCCATAATGGCATTGTTCATGTATGGTCCTTGTATGGGTCAGCTATGATTCATGTTGAGTCTCCCTTTGGCTAGAAGTCCTCTCCCTATCGGAGTTAGGGAAGTCTAAGTCCAAGAAAGGAGACTATCAAGAAAACGGAAGGTTCATACTCTTAAGAGACCTTTGGGAAGAAAAAATTTTTGAGGGTGTAATTTTTTGCAATTAACCAAATAAATTTGATTAATGACAAAGAGGAGCATTTGTGAACACCCAAAAATTTTCCCTCACAAAAAAATTGTTGTCGCATGTCTTTTCAAAATTTCATTGTTTTTAAAAATATTTCTAAAGAATCAAAAGGAAAATATTTGAAAATTTCATGGTTTTTAGATATAATTTTTAAAAAGAAAATATTTGAAACCAGAATAAAATCTTACCTACAAAAATGTCACATAAGAAGGAGCGAGATCTTAAGAGGTTCACCAGATCAAGAGTTTAAAGCAGCTCATGGTGTAGCAAGTTGACCAAGGTGCAACCAATGAACCAAACAAAGTCAAGGTGGGACGAGCTGGAAGCAATGGGCTAAACCAAATCAAAACAAGGATGGATTACATAAGACCAGTTGACCAAAGCAAGGTCAAATTTTTGGGATTTTTGGATCCCAAAAAATAACAAAAAAATATAAACTCCTTTATTGGAAAATAGAGCCTATTCTGTTTTACAGGATAAAAACTGGTTTAGCAAAGTGAAAAGTATATCTTTTTAAAAAAGTTGTTTTGGGTGGAAATTGTTTTGGAAAATCTCAGATTCTTAAATTACTCTTTCTTAGTGTCAAGGCTAATCCTTGAATGCCGGTTCAAGAAGGCCTATGATGATAAGAACTTACTTCTCCACAATCGTCGAATAGTCAGATAAAATTTATTTTCAAGTTTTAGTAAACTTGTTGGCATGCTAGCGCATAATTTTTGCAAGCAAAGTTTTAAGTTGAGACAAGACTGAAAAATTTTGTTTAAAACTTTATAATGGGCCAAGCACAAATAATCCAATATCTATTATATCAAATGTATTCACTCTCTAATTTACCTCTAGTGCGCAATGCCCAATAGCTAAATTGCACATAAGCAATCCTTTTATGGCATTTAGGATGGTCGTTTTAACATGGGACACAATTTTTTTATAGGCAAGTAGGGTTGATCGAGAGGGCCCATCCAGTTTTAGATTGGGCATATCAAATTAATAACCTTCTACTTTAAAGTTCTTTTGAGTCGAACCCGCTAGTCAAAAGAACAATGTTGTTTGTTAGGGATGGCAACGGGCCACATAGGTCAGGGATGAATATACCTATGCCCAGGCCCGACCTAAACCTTGATGAGTTATATATATATGATCCTTTGACTGTAGACCCTTAATGATGGTTGTGTAACAAGGCTCCTACGTGGGAACTACCTAACAACTCTAGCACATTAGGATGGACTCTACCATAGTCAATAGGCACCCTTTGCTTTGAACCTTAATAAGAGTCTCACATATGAGTTATAAGTGTATCACAACCACATACTTTTCTTCGCTTTCAATATATTTATATTGCTTTCTTATTACAAGTTCTCTTACTATTACTCTCAATTGACCCTTTTAATCATCAGTCTTTAAGCTTTCGTTGAATAGCTACAACTTGGTAAAGGATTGTTAGGTTGTGCGCAACCTAGCATTAGTCATGAGTTTCAAGTCATTAGGTGATTCTAACATCAGAGTATTAACGAGTTTTGGACACACCCTCCAAATTGACAGAGAGAAAGGTAACTCGCCCTTATCAACTTTGCCTATGTTTACATCATGACCATTGAGATTGTTGGCGACTCGTTGGACATAAAAAGGAGAAGTCAAATGTCATACTAGTGACCAACCATGTTGAAACATCAAGTGTTCTATCAGAAGTCGATGTGTGACTTACAAGGCTCGAAAAGCTTGTAAGACATGATTTTGTTGTAGCTCGTGCTACAAATGACTTCGATCGACTGATGGGTGAGATGACCACCACAGTAAGGACATTGAACGACACAGGATTCTCGTAAGCATACAGGTGACATTGCGAGTCTTCGTTTGGAGTACATGAAGCAACGCATCCAACATAGAAAACAGTGTGATGACCTGATTGTAGAGACTCGAAGAGAGGCACAATAGGAGATTGATGTACAACACTCCAAGACACTATCGACTATACATAACTTCTATGCTGATCAATAGGAGTGGCGTGATTTTGCCAACTCTTCCATATGAAGGCAACAATACGTATAAAAGAGTAGATGTACTAGAAACAGTACAATGGTCTTATCATGAGGCAATACGCTATGATGGTCTAGAAGGATAACGATCCTCAACAAGTCATCTCAAGAGTGGGGGACAAGGCATTTCAATTGGAGCCCATTCATGACCGAATGCAAATTATCTTTCATACGAGCAAATCTAAGGCATATCATGTAGACATAGAACATGCAAACCGTAGCTACTATGGATACCTTTGTCCTAGAGGATAAGAGGAGTTGCGAAAGACAAAGGTACAATGGATTGAGAAGCGAATGGTGCGTCAAAGTTCTGAAAGAGATACAATAACACCACTAACGAAGCTTGCCGAGATAGTGAACCACTAACGAAGCTTGCCGAGATAGTGAAGTGCTTAAGTAGAAGAGAATGGGACCCTTTGATCACACACCCTTAATGATGGCTGTGTAACCAAACCCTTATGTGAGAACTACCTAGCAACTCTAGTGCATTAGGATGAGACCCAACCACAATTAGGGTGCACCCTCTGCTTTCATGTTTAATAAGAGCCCGCATCTGAGTTATAAACGTGTCCCAGGCCACACACTTTTTTTTGCTTTCAATACACTTACATTGCTTTCTTATTTACACTCGAGTTTTCTTACTATTACTCCCAATCGACTCTACCAATTATTCGTCTTTAAGCTTTCGTTGAACCACTGCAACCTAACACTCGTTGCAAGTTCTCCGTCGTTGGGTGATTCCAATATGAGGGTGTGACATTATATATATATATATATATATATATATATATATATATATATATATATATATATATATATATATATAAAGAGAGATCATAATTCAAGCCTATACTCATCCATGCTTAATTCTACTTAAAGATGTGAATTGTTTGATTGTTGAGATTTTAAGAAAGAAACTACAGTATAATAATAATTTTTATTTTTATTTTAAAACTCAATTGTTGATCTCACTTATTGAATGCTTGAGATTTTTAAGGATGTTTGAGAACAATCAATGTGTGCATTTACTACATTCTCTCTCTATATGAATATAAACATATATTTGAACTATATATATATATACAAACACTCATATACATAAATAAATAATATATATTTGTATGCTTCTATATATATAGATGGGTATCGGTCGAGGTATCAGGTCGGATATGGATCAGTTATCGGTATTTCCCACTCCGTTTAGGGAGGACCGGGTTGGGTCCAATCAATATTGCCATCCTTACTTTTTGTGCAGTTTTAAGCATGAAACGGAACTTTGGAAGAGGATTTTTTCAGTAATCAAATTTTGATGTATTGTGAATCGTTGCTTTTTATAGCTCCTCGCAGGACCATTTGCTCACTTAAATTCGTAGCCTTTTCCAGCAAGCAAGCAAGAGAAAGAGAGAGAGAGAGAGAGAGAGAGAGAGAGAGAGAGAGAGAGAGAGAGAGAGAGAGATGAATCGCCTGAGGAGATCGGGTACCTCAAATTTCGCAAAGATGCCCCTTCCCGACCTTAAGAGGAAGGCCTCCAATTCATGGTCTGCTGTTCAGGACACGTATTTTTCCATTAAGGTATTGTCCTTCTTTCATCTTGCCGATTATAGTTCGACTTTTTCCCTTTTCGGAAGAAAATAGTGATTTTTTGTTGATTTGGTTTCTGGATTAATAGGATGTGTTTGAGAGTCACAGAGTGGTTTTCACGATTGGAACTTCCATGGCTTCTATTGCAACTGCATGGGCAGGTACTGCTTCAGCTTGTTTTCATGCGTCATTGTGTTCGTTTGGTTTCATGAAGACGAGGTTTTAGGATCACTTATTTTCTACAATGCACTGCTCTCCATGGCCCCCACTTTATGCGTACGATGGTCACATGCTTCTGGTTTATCTTAGACGGTGTCAATCAAAGGTTGGGGGAAGGGGGGGAGAGGGGACTATGAGATTCCCCATCGTAGATTTTGATGAGAAATATGCCTTTTATAGACGGTCTCCATCTAATATGAAGTAAAATTGAAAATAATATTTTTTTCATTTTACAGATGAAACAATTTTGAATTGAAGACTGCATCTTCTTAGCATTTGATTTATGGGAAAACAAAGAACTACATAAAGGAAAATGTGAAAATTAAAATACAGGCCATAATCTTATTACTCCGACCAAAATCTAATCTTTACCGTAAAATATTCTTCTTACGTATGTCTGTTCTAATTTACTGTTTCTGGATCTTCTGAGTGTTAACCTCTGCATGCATTTCGGTTAGTGCTCAATTGTTTTCTATGGTTGCCTGTTATCCTAGGTTATTCTTTACGATATCTTCATCAAGCTAAAGTTGAACAAAGGCTCGATTCAATTGAGCAAGCAGTAAGCACTCTTCTCATGACAGTATAAATTTTGAAACTTGTAATGCATTGATGTGTAAGTATCTATTATTCAACTTCGTAATGGGTGATAGGGCACCCTGAAATGGATGCAGCCACTCCTGTAATTCTTTGTATTGATGCTGCTGACAATCAATTTACTAGAAACTAATAAAGCTAGCATATTTCCCTTTGGTGCAAAGAAAGTTCCAACAGTTTCAGATTGGAATCAAACTTGGAGACCCTTGATGGGCATACTGATGAATTTGTCTAAAATATTAAGGCTTGTTTACTTAAGTCTTAAACATTATGGTTTACAGGAAATGTCAGCTTCTGATATGAAACTTATTGAAGATGAGATTCACTTTTTTAACGTATTCTTTTTCTTGATTTAGAAGATTTCTTTATATTTTTTGTATCAGATTACACTTGTTGCTTTTGTTAGTAGTTTCACCTAGGTAACATCTCGCATGTATTGCATAAGTTGGTTCTTTCATGAGTAACTAATGGGTACAATGTTTTCAAGATCCCATATAATTTATGTTTCTCTTAGCTATCAATTACCATATCAATGCATGGACTTTGTACCTAGGTCTTAGGCTTACCTTTGGAAACCGATATTGCTTTAAGTGCCCACCTTGAATATTAAGTTTGCAAATCCGGGGTTGTGACTTTCGAAATTTTCAAAATGTTTTTTTTAAAAGTGATGCATGGAAATTATCAAATTTTCAAACAAAATTTTATATCATGTTATTTCAATTTTTTTTAGAGTGTTTACATATGTCCCTCTTTGGCATTAATCCAAATTTGTTTGGTTAATGGCAAAGAAGAAAACACCCCCTTGAGTATTCTTCCCAGATTTTCTTGAGAGTATGGATCTCTCCTTTGTTCCATAGCATCTCTTTTCTTGGATTTATCTCATTCGAAAAGGAGGAGATTTTAGCTAAAGGGGACTTGACATGGAATCTGAATGCCTAGTCCTATGATGACCATGCATGGACGACCCTTTTTGCGGATGCATGTGTGCATGGAGTGTGAAGTGGGTTTTTAGAGACCCCTACATCTAATTTGGGAGTTTGGGAAGAAACCTATGAAGGTCGGCTGCCCAAAGTAGGATGATTGTCATATTGTTTCATTTAATATTTCAGGTTTTGAAAGTTTATTTCAAAAAGAAACTCCCTTTGGTTTATCACTTGGGTTTTAATACCCACTATTTAGTTAGAAAACTTTGAATAACATTTCAAAATTTGATTTCTCACACAACAAGGTCTAATCCTCAAACAAAATGAAATCCAAATGGGTAGGTCCTATTCCTACTCTTGGATTATAATGACAAACTTTTTCTTCGTTGGGATAAACTGTGGGGGTTTTAGGAAAGAGTTTCCCACGGTCCCTGTTGAAGCATCCTGTGGTATGAGGCAAAGAGACTTTTGATGGAGAATTACTCTTTTTGAGCTTTTGACTTTTCTTTTTCTTTTCTTTTGAAGGGATCCTCTATATTGGAGGTTTTGTTTTTCTCCCTTTTCTTTTTGATTTTTGCCAATTTTCCTTTTGAAGAGAAATGAAGCGGGAAAAAATAATTTATCTCTTTAGATACCCGATCTAGACAAGTATATCCCATTTCCTAATAGCACCTATCATTTGAAAATATTTTGCTATTTTGAACTAGGCCTCATCTTCTAAGCCAAAGATTTTAAAAATGTTATCAAATGATTTTAAAAGCTCTACTTTTCATGAAGCATTAGTTCCCTAATTCAGGGTCATACAATCAATTTTGGTCCTCTCAAAAAATTCAAAGGAGATCCATAAGATGTCTTTCTTTTTTGCTCTAAAATGTTCCATAAGACATCTTAAAAGGTGAATCACTTCAATAATAGAGTGACATGAATCCAAATTGGTTCTCTGTTGTACTCGATACTTGTCTTAACCTACGTTCGATAATTTTTTCTCATAATTTCATAGTACGGCTTATTAACTTGATACCCCGATAATTCATACAATTCTGAATGTCTCCTTTGTTCTTATATATGGGTATAAGTGTACTCTTTCTCCGTTACTCAAACATCTTTTGGTTTCTTCATATTTTAAGCTAAGTGATTCCTGTTTCTCGTAGGATTTTCTAAACTTCTATAGGAATATTGTCTGGTCCTAACAATTTACCACCCTTTATATGTTTAAGAGTCTCTTTGACTTCATTCTTTTGAATACGTCGGTAGAAATTATGGTTTATATACTTTTTTGATTTTGCTAACTCTCCTAAACTAATACTAACATCTTTATTTTCATTAAAAAGCTTATAAAAATAGTTTTTCCATCTATTTTTTATATCATCATTTGCCACTAGAATTTTCTCATCCTCGTCTTTGATGCATCTAATATAATTAAGATCCTTAGTTTTCTTATCTCTAGCCCTATCCTTAAAATATCTCTTTCACCGTCTTTTGAGTTGAGTTATTTTATATAAATCCTCCTAAATTTTAGCTTTTGCTTCACAAATGGCCTTTTTCGTTTTCTTCTTTGCTTTCTTATAAGTCTCTAAAGTTTCATTAGTTTTCTTAGAATAATGTAATTTGTAACATGCCCTCTTTGCCTTGATTTTATTTTGTACTACTTCACTCCACCACCAACTTTTTTTGTACTGGTACACCTCCCTTAGATTCACCTAACATATCTTTCGCCACTTTCTTAATATGTATAGCCATATTGTTCCACATATCACAAGGTGTACCAACATAATTCCAAGCATCTCCTTGAAGGACTTTCTATTTAAATATACCTTCTTTCTCGCTTTTGAGGTTTCACCATTTAGTCTGAATAGCTTGATGCACTCTTTTCTTCTTTGTCTATTTTTTACTTATAAATCTATAACTAAAAGTCGATGTTGGGTGATTAAGTTTTTTCCTGGAATTACCTTACAATCTTTACAACATGCTCTATCTTTTTTTCTATAAATAAAATAATCAATTTGTGTTTGTAATAAGCCACTCTTATAAGCAATTAAATGTTCATCTCATTTTTTGAAGATTGTATTGACTATAAAACGATTAAATGCTATAGCAAAATTTAAAATCTCCCTATCTTCCTCATTTATATCCTCAAAACCAAAGTTTTCATGAATACCTTGATATCCTAATGCCTCTTTACCAACATGTCTATTTAAGTCTCCTCCTAAACAAATCATCTCCCTTTGTAGAATTCTTTGAATTACCTTATCTAACTCTTCCTAAAAAGTCATCTTTATACTATCTTCTAGTCCTACTTGGGGTGCGTAAGCACAAACTATATTCAAAACCTCTACTTCTAACACTAATTTCAACGTCATGATTCGGTCACCATATTATTGCATGTCTACTACACTATCCTTTAAATCTTTATTTATGATAATACCAACTCCGTTTCGAGCCTTTTCCTTACTTGAGTACCATAATTTAAAACTTGTATCCCCAATCTCCTTTGCTTTTTCTCCAGCCGACTTTGTCTCTTGTAAACATAGAATATGAATCTTTCTCCGAATCATGGTATCTACCACCTCTATTAGCTTACTATTCTCAAACTTCCAAACTTAATAAAACATAGAAAAACTGGCTATTTTCTTTGTTCTTCTTCTTGTGCTCCTTCTCATGCTCCTTATACTCCATGCTCTTCTCTTCTCGCTTTTATATCTTTTAGCATTTGTGCCTTGACTTGTTGAGGCACAATAGATCAATAACGTACATTCATTCTAATTCCAGCTAGATGACATTTTACACAATAAACTCTATCATATCATGTCCACAAAAATTACATCTCATCACCATTGTTTCTCTATATTCCCAAACTTCCATGTTATAGTAGTTTTCAATGAAACATGAATCGAGATTGCCACCGATGCAAAAAATTTGAAACTTTGAGCTTTGTAGGAAAGAGCAGGGGTTCTCTTGAAAAGGAAAATGGACAAGGAGGATGAAGAAGATGGCTTTATGGGCCTGGTTTAAAATAACCTCAGACTCGAAATTCAAAAAGTATAACCTTCGAAAGATTAATATAATATCATATCATATAGGGGTGTATTTGTATGATATTGGTTATATCACCCTATTGCAGTGTTGTCTAATGCGTATCATATCGCGTATCGCTGGGCTCCATGATACGGGCGTATCGTATCGTATCGTATCATACTTTAATATTAAAAAATACAAAAATTATTTAAAAATTCAAGAAAAATTAGTAAAAATCTGGAAACTAATTGCTTTAAATTCATATAATACAAAGTTTAGTATAGATTGAGCATTCAACATTGAACAATTGCATCTAAATTTACATATTTTGAAGCAATAAATGAAATACATTAACATTTTACATATTGTAAATTTGTATAAGCTTATCATGATCATTAACTAAATAATCTTCATCTTCTCCTTGATGAAGATTCAAAGTTTCTCATCACCTTCTGCTTCAAAATCAAAATCTTCATCTCCTTCATGATGTCATTACACTCCTTTCAAATTAATCCATGCAATGTCTTCTTCGGACTCTAGTGCATTTTCTTTGTTATCTTCCATAATCCACTCTCTAATATATCAAAATTAACAAACTTATTGTACATGTAGTTGTCATATTTGTTAATTTTCATATGTGAGCAAAACAATGAGCTCAATTTCTTTGATTATTGAGTTGAGTCTATGATACCTCAGTGATGTGATATTGTTACTTGATGATATCTCCTTTTTCTCTTCTAATGCTTAAATTCCATTTCTCACTTCACAGAATGAGTTAAGCCTCACACATGTTGATCATGTTGAACACAATGTAAGTCATGTAAGGTGAACCCAAAAATAGTGAAGTTGTGAAATGCCCACTCAATGAACCGAGACAACAAAATTATTTTTCATTGTTTGCGATTTCATGAAATTAAAAACTGGTAGCAGAAATATACCTAAAAGTTGATAACAGAAAGGGAAATGATTTTGTCACAATTTTTATTTGTTCATAAATTATTTTATAAACCCAAATTTACATGTTACATACACAACTTGCAATCCCAAACAAGCATATCGGAGGATGCCTTGGAAGGAGGTGAAGAGAGGCCAAAAACCTTCAAATATAGTATCATATGATCCAATACGAATTTAGTAATTTTGATCATCAGCACCAATGTTGCCATAAGCACCATCATCGTCATCACTCTTCATAATACGCTCATCTATTCCAATGGTAGCACCTATTGTTGTTCCAACTTTCATTCTCTATAAGGATGAGAGGCTCTTCTTTTGACCTACTCATCTAAAATATCAACATTTTCATAACAAATTGAGTAATATTGCACCTTTCTCGCTCTTTTGCTATCTACTCTATATTTGTCTATAAAATAAATCAAAAGAACATAAGATAGTCATATACATAGTAACTAAGTTATATTTCAAACAAAATTATCAAATGATATGATTGTGTAGTGAAACCTTGGCCCTATCTTCATGTTATGCGCAATAAAAACCAAATAGTAAAGGCGAGCATCCTCTAATCTATTTCTTTTATTCATGTGGATGTCTTCGAGGAAACTCCAGTTTCGTCCACATCCACTAGAGTTGGAGGTTATGCTGAATGTATGTTGAGTAAACATTGACAACTTAGGTGCATCCACATCAAATGGAGCACATGTTCATCAAAATGAAAACAACATAACAAATGAAATAAAATCAATGAATTTCCTAAAGAGTTTAAGAGTTAAGTATGTTCCATAATTAAAGGAGAAATTCAGAAGCCAAATCATGCCTGAGCACATTTGACTGCGGAGTTGTATCAAAATTGACCTACGAAAATCTTCAACATTGTGGATGTACTTACTGAGCTCCAAGTGAATGTTGACAGGATAGATTGATATTGTACAAGATTAATTGCATTTACGATTCTTTTATAACTCATTTATCTTCTTTAAAAGTTGGGTGAAAATCTAATGAAGGGATTAAGGAAATATACAAGCAATCGCCTTAACCTTGTTTATCTACTAAACCTTCTTAAGAAGTATCCATTTGTGGTCATGGTTTGCTTGTATTTCTAATTTCACCTTATTCATTCCATCTCATATATAAAACATAGTTATCCTAAAAAATGTGTAGCACTCATCCCAAAAATTACTATTAAAAATAAGATCAACTATAGCAATCCCCTCCCTCTTTTGCAACCAACTTAGAGAGCTCTACTTACCAAAAGCAAACATCTTTTTTAATGCATTTTTATGTAGAACAATGCTCTGAACACTAATAATATTCATAACAAACCTTGAAACGCCTAATGAATTTCCTACTATTAGTATGGAGTCTCATCAAATGCAATACAAATAAATTATTGTAAATGAACTTCATGATGTTTCTACATGTATCAATGATGCCCTTAACCTCGTTCATCCCACTGGTTTTGGACCCAAATCTTTTATATTTTGTAGTTTTTTTCAAGTGTCTTTGCAGTTAGTTAACTTTTTCCTTTATTTTTAAAGATTTTTTTGACTGTTTAGAGTTTTTAAGGATTTTGAAGGTTTAGGATTATTTAACATTTTTTGGTTTTCCCAAGAGAATGCGACATAGGTGATATGTTATACATATCACCCGTATCTCCCTAAAAAAATGATATAGGTTACATATTGATTTTTGCAAAACTGGATTATATTGCTTTTGACGCTTTTGTTGATTATGATCCACATCTTGTGGAATGAACTTGGGACTTTTCATTAGTTTGTTGTTGTTGTATTTGCTACTTCGTAGTTTTGAACTCCAGATATTTTATGTGTGACCTTATGTTAGGAAATGGACATGACTTTTGCTTTCAGTTTTCAGTTGCTTATTTTCAGTGACTTTTGCTACTTCTTGCATTCCTTAACTCTTAGTTGTTAATTGTTATTGGCTAATTAGCTTCATCAATTTGTCATCACGATTGATTGATTACACCTTGTTAGTTTTTGTTGATTGATTTCAAATTTTCTAATTTATAATTTTTTTGGTTTTTTATTATTTTTGGATTAAATACAATGTTTTGTGCTGTATCGTATGAAATGGTATGATTATCGTATATTGGACCCAGCCATATGGTGTCTGATACACCTTTTATAACATTGCTTCCACCCATCTTTTGTCATCCACAGGGACCATGATTGGCAAGCATTCAGCTAGGCTGCCTAGCACAAAGTCTGCATTGTTGTCCGTGGTGGTATTGAAAGAAGCCTTGTTGGCACTTGAGGCATCTTTGCCCTATCCGTGAAGGGGTTAGGAAGTTACAATCAGCTATTCTTTGTCGATCCTTTTCCTGTTAAGGGATTTAACAGAAGATAATGAAATGAGGGTCCATGATATGCTGTGTTTCACTGTTGAAGATACACGTCACCCTAGTGCAAGGTTTCCTCGTTCCTTGGCTTCACATTCATCAAGAGGGTTGCATTTATTTTATTTGGGATGAATTAAATCTCCAATCGTGTTGATAGCAATATGTTGCCAAAAGGTCCCAAGTTCTGATGAGAAACCATCATCACTAATCATTTTAGTACCAATAAATATAAACCAACCATTTCCATCTTGTCCAGAGAAAAGACAACTAATCCCTTTAGAAGGCAGTTATGTATGACTTCACCATACGTGAAGGAATGAATTCAGAGGTTACTGTCGAGGATCGCCTCTGGGCTACACCTCTAATGTCATGCAGCCCAAACTATCATTTTTAGCTCTCAATATGGAAAAATTAGCATTATGATGAAGCTTCCATACTATGTAGTTAATAGTGCACTGGGTGCTTAGTGGCTTGAAAAAGCTAATAGCATTGATCTACATGGACATGGGTCAACCTAATTCAATTCAAGAGTTTAATAAAAACCAACACGTGAAACCTAGCAGCAACAATTGCCTCTCTCTTGTTAATGTAATAGGGGCACGGGCTAGTAGGGCCCATGTAGCCTCTGTTTGGAATAAGGGTCAGGGCCAGCAAGGCCAACTAACCGTTGGACCCTTGCCCAACGGCTAGTGCTGGCCTGGCCAACACTAGTCTTGTTACTTGGTCTTTTTCATTTCTTCTTTGATGTACAAATGCTCTATAAATACCACTTCATCTCATTAATAAAGTATGCAGTCTTGGTACTGCTTTTGACTTATTTGTATATGCTTCCGCTCTCTTGTTTGGTATACTTGAAGATCGACATTCATACTTGAATGCCATTTGACTCTTGGCGATTTCGTGCATTTGATTCGTGAAGTATCAACCTTCGACTATCGACAAATATTTATATGGTATCAGAGCCTTGGATTGAAGAAATCTAGTGTATTGGGAAGCATGCCACGAGTGTAAAATTTGAAGAATCACATCAAACTTGAGGTTAGTTCAAAATCTTTGATTTTGCACAAAATGGAAGGTAAAAATGAGTCATTTAGATGTATCCTAGACTTAAAATGTTACCAAAGTTGGGTTAGGACTATGAAAAAGTATTTTTTATCAAAAGATTTTTGAGATTACATCGATGGAACCATAAAAGAACCAACTTTGAATATTGATGGTTTGGATGACGATGAAATCGTCAAAGCTCATGAAAAATACAAGCTAGATTTGAAATTATGGGAAAAGATGAATGCAAAGATTACATGGATTATTTGCCAAAATGTGGATGAAAAACTTAGAAATAGAATTAGTGCTTTTGAAAACGCTTTTGAAACTTGAGAATACTTTAAAAAACTTCATTCTCAAGATAATTTTATTTTCTAAATTGATTTAATGGAAAGAATGGTTATACTTAAGCAAGGCAATCTAAGTATTAGAGACTATTATAATGAATTTTCGGAGTTATGGACTCAACTAAGAAGTTTTGACAAATTTGAAAGTCTTCACAAATTAGACGAATTTCAAGAATTTTTAGACAATCAATATTTCTTCTTGTTTATGCGTGGGTTAAGAGACGAGTTTGAAAATATTAGATCAAACCTTATATATAGAAAACCTAGACCTAGAGGCGATTCCTTTTTTACCGATCTTGTTATGGAGGAAACAAGATTGAAGAATATGAATGTGGCCAAAGAAGCTGTGCTTTCTGCATCAAAGCCGGGAGCAAACATGAAGACCTACAAGCCTCCATATGCAAAGAACAATGAAGGCATGTCAAAGAATCCTATGTGACCGTGGCCCAACAAAGACACTATTTGTCACTATTGCAAGGAAAATGAACACATCAAAATCACTTATCCTTTACTTCAGAAAAGAAGTGGAAACATGGGAGCCGTAGAAGAAGCGGGTGTCCTGCCCAACAACATCAAAGCATACATAGAAGAAATCTTCAAGGAAAAAGCATATTCGAGAATGCTCTATCCACTTCTTAAGATATGTCTTGGTTTTTAGATTCCGGTGCATCTTTTTATATGGCACATAGTGAAGATTTTTTGATTAATTCTTGTGAAACCATTGGAAAACATGTGTTTACGGCCTCCAAATCAAAAAAATAGGAAACCTTGAAAAACAAAATTTTAAAATTCAAAATGTAAGTCTTATACCTAAACTTAATTTAAACTTACTTTCGGTTGCTCAAATATGTGATAACAATTGTATAGTCACTTTCTCATCCAAACATTGTATGGTGCATGATCACCTATCGAGGAAGGTGATTGGTCAAGGCCATAGAGAAAGCGGACTATACAAAATGGACTATCTTGTTATGCCAAATTCCGAGTTTTATAACGTAGCCCAAGATGTTACGCTTTGGCATAAAAGACTTGACACTTGGACTCTCAAAAATTATGTAATATTCCCTTGATGAAAACCATTAAAGAGAAAACGTTTGAATGCAAAGATTGTATTCTTGGAAAAATGCATCATCTTTCTTTTGGAAAAAGAAACTATGTATCAAAGAAAGCTTTTGATCTAATACATTCGGATGTTTGGGGCCCCGTGCCCATTGTTTCTAAAGGAGGAGTGCAATACTATGTGATTTTTGTGGATGACTTTACTCGCTTTACATGGATATATCTCTTAAAACACAAATCCAAAGTATTTGAAAAATTTGTAGTCTTTTGTAATATGATCAAAAACCAATTTGGAGCCACCATTAAAATCTTTAGATCCGATTCGGGAGGAGAGTACATGTCTAATGAATTTCAAAAATTTATTGAAATAAGTGGTATTTTTCATAAAAAATCATGCACTAAAACACCCCAACAAAATGGTCTAGCGGAAAGAAAACATAGATATATTATTATAACTTGTAGAACTATGCTACTTGTTAGTAGGGTTCCTAAATATTTATGGGCCGAATCTACTCTTACCGCAGTATATCTTATAAATAGAATGCCTTCATCTAATCTTGAAAATGCTTCAACTTTTGAAAAATTATACAACATCCCTCCGTACTATGAATGACTTAGAGTTTTTGGATATTGATGTTTTGTGTATACAGATAAGAATGATAAACTGTCACCTAGAGCTATTGAATGTGTATTCCTTGGTTATGACATTGACAAGAAGGGTTATAGGTGTTTTGATCCCATAGAAGACAAATTGTATGTGTCTAAGGATGTAAAATTTTTTAAGAATGATATTTATTATGAATCCAAATCCTTGAAAAATTCTGAACCTTTCATTCCTCAAGATTTTTTTGAACTAGAAGAAGATAATGATTGTGACTCAATAGATCATCAAGATCTTCAAGAAAATCCTGTTGAAGATAATAACACTTCACACACAACTGTTGATATCAATTGTCGAACCCTTCCCCTCACATTATACAAGACGTCCTAGAGAAACCAATGATGTCCACATAGAACTTGATATTACAATATTAGAACCCAGGGTTTCAAGACCTCTCCAGCGTTTGTGTCCTATGAATCTTTTGAACCACAACAAAGAAATTTGATTGCCACCCTTCGTCAAGTTAAGGAACCTAGGTTCTATCATCAAGCTAAAGGTATTTCAAATGGGAAGATGCTATGAAAGATGAACTCAACGCTCTAGATAAGGCTCAGACATGGATAGTTGCACTCATACCAAAGGATAAGAAAATCATTGGATGTCGATGGGTATATAAAATCAAAACTCATAGCAATGGTCACATTGAGAGATACAAGGCTAGACTAGTTGCTAAAGGTTATGCCTAAGAATATAGAATTGATTATGATGAAACTTTTGCCCCATTAGCTAGAATGATCATAATTAGAATTCTCATAACTATTAGTGCAATTAAGTAATGGGATATTTATCAACTTGATGTTAAGAATACTTTGTTGAATGGTTATTTAAATGAAGAAGTCTACATGAGTCATCCTCTTGGTCTCACTCTTCCTCCTGGACATGCTCTTAAATTGCGAAAAGCCTTGTATGGTTTGAAACAGGCTCCTAAAGCTTGGTTTGATCGATTTGAAAAATTCATGCATTTGCATAATTTTACGACTTGCTATAGTGATACTGTATTTTTTATACGAATAACAAAATCAGGTGTTGTTATTTTGCTTTTGAATGTGGATGATATGATCATCACAGGAAGTGATGAAGCAAAAATTATAGAAGTTAAACTTAATCTTCATCATGAATTTGACATGAAAGACTTGGGCCTGCTAAATTACTTTTTAGGCATTGAAATAACTAAAAATAATTGTGGATATTTTATGTCTCAAACAAAGTTTGCAAATGATATCATTGAAAGATTTAGTCTTACAGATATTAAGATAGTTGACACACCAGAAGTTCTAGGCACCAAGTTAAGATCCACCGATGGTGAGAAATTAGTTGATCTCACCTCGTACCAACAACTCATGGGAGCCCTTACCTATCTTACCATTACCAGACCAAATATTTCACATGCAGTACACACAAGTCAATTTCAGCTGGCACCCACTTTTGTTCACATGAGTGCTGTTTTGTGCATTATTCGATATATCAGAAATACTCCTAATAAAGGGGTTCTCTTAACTTCTTCTTCATCTTTTAATTTATCTGTATATACGAATGCTGATTGGGGTGGAGATGTCAACGATAAACACTCTATGACTGATTTTTGTGTGTTTTTAGGTGAATCTCTCATCTCTTGGAATAGCAAAAAGCAACAGAAAGTGTCCATTTCATCCACAGAAGCCGAATATTGAGCTATGGCTACAGTTGCGATAGAGATCTCTTGGATCACAACCATTCTAGCAGATATGGGAGTCACTTTGCAATGCCTTGCCATAATGTATTGTGACTACAAAAGCGTCATATACATTGCCTCCAACAATACTTTTCATGAGAGGACGAAGCATATCGAGATGGATTGTCACTTTGTTCATGAAGAATGCCTGAATAAGAAGATTTCACTGTGTTATGTCACATCTGAGATGCAACTAGCAGATTTTTTCACCAAATCTCTTTCGGCTACTCGGTTTCAATTCTTGTTAGACAAACTTTCAGTGTATATCCCGTAAGTTTGAGGGGGGGGGTATTAATGTAATATGGGCACATGCCAGTAGGACCTGTGCAACCTCTGTTTGGAACAAGGGTCAGGGCCAGCAAGACCAACTAACCGTTGGACCCTTGCCCAACGGCTAGTGCTGGCCAATGGCTAGTGCTGGTCTTGTTACTTGGCCTTTTTCATTTCTTCTTAGATGTACAAATGCTCTATAAATACCACCTCATCTTATTAATAAAGTATGCAGTCTTGGCACTGCTTTTGACTTGTTTGTGTATGCTTCCGCTCTCTTGTTTGATATACTTGAAGATCGACATTCATACTTTAATGTCATTTGACTCTTGGCGATTTAGTGCATTTGATTCGTGAAGTATCAATTTTCGACTATCGACAAATATTTACATCTCTCTCTCTGTCCCTCCTCCCCTCTCTTTCTTGTATATCGCTTCCACTAGCAACAGCAACAACCCCTGGTGACGGCAATGGTAAGTCTCTCTCTCTCTCTCAAGAGTTTAAATATAGTTTGAAGGTGAAATGAAGGGTTTTAAATTTTAATAAAGAGTTTTTTAAAATTTTATTTGGTTTATGTCTCTGTGAACTCCGCCCATGTAAGGGATATCACCCTTGCATGGCCGGTCCCAAGCCTGAATAAAGATGAGGGTTGCATTAGGCTTTTGACAGCCAACGTAAAACTTTGTCATACTTATTTACCATGGATTCTACAAATTATCATAGGGCTATGTGAAAACAAAGAATCTATGTAGCCGACCCCAGCTAGTATGGGAAAAGGCTTAGTTGTTGTTGTTATAGGTTTATGTGTCTTTGGGTTGCTTTCTTCATATTTGAGTTATTCCTTTATGTGGATTTTTTATTTTCATTTCTTTAATTTGCAGTTAGGAGTTTGTGCTTTAATGACCACATTCTTGTTTTACTTGAGAAACAATATGCTGGTCCAAATGGTAGGTGAGCATAACACTACATTACAGTTTGGAAGCATGCATCTATATGTGTTCTCGATGTGTGCATCTCTCTCTCTCTCTCTCTCTCTCTAACATGATTCATTAAATGCAAACCTGAACTTGGGAAGATATTCTCTCTTTGGTTCTTTCGGGTATGCGAAAGTACCATTAAATGCATACATCATTCATTTTCCTTATTCTATTCTCTATTTATTTCCAAAAATTTGCTTCAATGGAGTAGAATCATGGGACGATTTTGTTTTACAAATTCGTTTTTCTAATCCAAATTCACTTCAACAATCTATATATTCCACATGATATTTATTGTGTCTTCTTAAAATTTGTTTATTTAGTTTGATTCATATTTATGAATGTGGTGGTTATGTATTTCTTGATATTTCTTAGAAATTAGAGAAACCATTATATATATATATTATTTTTTAATTGTAACTGAAAGTATAGTGCTAAATCCGCAATATCCCTGCTACAGCTATATGAAGGTCAAGTACTAACGGCCTGCTACCTGCTATTGATAACATAGCTTCCATATGTTCCAAGTATGTCCGTCACTACACCTCTAATGTTTCAACACATTCAGCCTAAACAATCATTTTTAGCTCTCAATATGGAAAAATTTGTAAAGCACTTCGAAAAGACCAAAACAGCAAAAAAAAAAGCATTACACGTTAAGCTTAATGCTTCTTAACCAAAAGGCAGCAAACAAATTAGGCGTCCATTTATTGAGCTCTTGAATCAAATGTTGGCAGAGGCTCCATTTCTGGGAAAACGTGTGCATCAAATAATGCCAAATGGTTTGTGTTAGATTATGCACTTGGGAACAGCCTGAAATGACTTTCCACACTGTGTTACCAGACTTTGATACTGATCTTCAAACCAGATAACTGGTTTCCTCAAAATGATCAAGAGAGATTTTCTTAACGCTCACAATGAGAGAGAGAGAGAGTCCCCAAGTGAATTTGACAATAGGGAAGAGTATGCACTGGGGAAAAACCAGAAATGACTTTCCACACTGTGTTACCAGACTTTGATATTGATCTTCAAACCAGATAACTGGTTTCCTCAAAATGGTCAAGAGAGATTTTCTTAATGCTCACAATGAGAGAGAGAGAGAGAGAGTCCCCAAGTGAATTTGACAATAGGGAGGAGTATGCACTTGGGAACAACCAGAAATGACTTTCCACACTGTGTTACCAGACTTTGATATTGATCTTCAAACCAAATAACTGGTTTCCTCAAAATGGTCAAGAGAGATTTTCTTATCTCTCACAATGAGAGAGACAGAAAGGGAGACAGAGAGAGTCCCCAAGTGGATTAGACAATAGGGTTATAAAATAAACTTCTTCTTATTCACATACGAGAAAGGCTTACAGAATATAGCAGATTGGAGGCATTCCTCCAATCTGCCACAAGAACCAAATCGGCAGCCCTCTTGCTGCCGTCTCCCCCTACCTTTCATTATTTTCCTACTCAACCCTAATCACCTATTAATACCTGCTGTCTAACTTAATTTCCTAATCTACCCTTACTTAGAATCAATAATTTCTAAGTTGACATAAGACTCAAATGAACCAACTGACATTACACAGGACTCTTTTACACAACTTGACTCATTACAGGGACACGACACATTTCTCAACACTCCCCCTCAAGTTGGGTGAAAAATATTGATGACACCCAACTTGAATAAGGTCTCCTTTAATAGTTTGCTGGTGGTAGCTTTAGTTAGGAAATCCGCCCTCTGTTTAAGAGAATGAACATACTCCAGCTGAAATTCTTTATTCGATATCTTCTCCCTGATGAAGTGACAGTCAATTTCTATGTGCTTTCATGATATACTGGATTAGATGCCATCTGAATTGCTGCACTGCTATCACAATATAAGAGTATAGGATGGTTGAGTGAATAACCCAATTCAGTGATCAATGAAGATATCCATTTCCCTTCACACATTGCTTGTGCTATAGCTCTATATTCAGCTTCTGCTGTAGATCTAGCAACAACTGTCTGTTTTTTGCTTTTTCAAGATATAATGTTACCTCCAAATAATGTAACATATCCAGTAGTTGACTTCCTGTCATCATAAGAACCTGCCCAGTCAGCATCAGAATAAAGTTCAATATCTAAATTTGACGATTTCGAGTAAAGTAACCCCATTCCTGAAGTTGATTTGAGATATCTGAGGATTCTATACACAGCATCCATCTGATTTTTTGTTGGGGAATGCATATATCGGCTCACAATCCCAACTGCATATGCAATGTCTGGTCGAGTAATGGTTAAATATATGAGCTTGCCCACTAGCTTCTGATATTTATGGATGTCTTTGAACTCTTCACTGTCTCCATTAAAAAATTTCTGATTTACCTCCATTGGAATATTACTAGGTTTACATTCAAGCATTTAAGTTTCTTCAAGGAGATCCATCAAGTATTTTCGCTGAGTCAAATATATACCTTTATCAGAGTAAAGAACTTCTATTCCCAAGAAGTAATGAAGTCTGCCTAGATCCTTAATGTCAAATAATTTATGAAGGCTCATTTTCAACTTTGATATTTCTTTAAGGTCATCTCCTGTAACAATAATATCATCAACATAAACTAGCAAATGTCAGGGAAGTCCCAACTTTTTTTTTTTTTGTAAGGCAGATTGCATAACTTCAACCTTGCTTCAGTGTGTAACCTCGAGCAAGCAAGCGAGGTTGAAAGCTTAGAATACTCATAAACCAAGCTCTTGGTGATGCTTTAGTCCGTACATGGATTTCTGTAGGGCCATGTACCTTTGATTAAACTCTCTTCAAAACCAAGTGGGCAATCCATATACACCTCCTCCTCCAAATCCCCTATTTAAAAAGCATTCTTCACATCCAAATTATGTATAAGAGGCCACCAAGATTTCGTGGCAAGAGATCAGAAGGATTCCTCTAATAGTGTTCAACTTCGCAACAGTGCAAATGTCTCTAAGTAATCAATACCATAGGTTCGGTAAAACCTTTGGCAACCAATCGAAGCTTTGTATTTCTCAAGTGATCCATCCGACCCGTATTTAATTGTAAATACCCATTTGCATAAGGAGCACTTGATTGCTTCTTCAAACTTTGAGGGAATCTTATGTCTTTCAGCATTCATAATGAAGTTATAATAACTCTGAGACATGTTGGCATATGAAATATAATTAGAGATTGGATATCGTGTACATGCACGCTTACCTTTGTGAACAGCAATAGGAATCTCTAGGTCACTGTCTACTTGCCCTCGAGGATCTGATTCAGGGGAAATCTCTTCAGTACATGGTGCTGCTGGAGGGTACACAATCTTTCGCTGTTCTTTCTTGTACTTCAAAATCTCTTTGGATTGTTGTGTGGTGTCATTCGGGCTCTCAACGAGGTCATGATACTCCCCCTCACTAGGAACTAGTGGTAGGACACAACTCGGAGTAGTAGTGGGCGCATGTGAAGGTGAATAATAAGGGGTAAATTCAAAGAAAGTAACATCCATGGAAACTTAGAGTTTGTGAAGCAATAGATCATAACATTTATATCCTTTTTGAGAGGGTGAGTAGCCCAGAAAAATACACTTATCAGACTTTGCAGCAAGTTTATCCCGATGGGGAAGAGGAATATGGACAAAACAGGTACAGCCAAAGACACGGGGGATGAGATGGAATGGTTTGGAGGCTGGGTTAAGAGTATGCATAGGACTCTCCCCCTGAAGAATATCTGTGGCCATGCGATTTAGAAGATAAACCGCGGTCAGGACAACGTCACCCCAATAGAATTTAGGAACATGACTCTGAAGTAGAAGGGTGCGGGCAACTTCCAGAATATGACGATTCTTCCGTTCAGCAAGACCATTCTGCTGAGGGGTGTATGGACAACTAGTTTGATGAACAATTCCATGGGTTTAAAGATAAGTGGTCAACTGAGTCCCAACGTATTCTCCTCCATTATCTGACCGAAGAATTTTAATAGTGGCATTGAATTGAGTAGAAATCAATTTATGCACAACAGGAAAAATGGATGCAACTTCAGACTTTGATTTCATTAAGTAAACAATGGTAAGACGAGTACAATCATCAATGAAGGATACAAAATACTTATGACCAAGCACAGAGGTGACTGGACTGGGACCCCATACATCGGAATGAATAAGTTCAAAAGGCTGTAAGCAGCGAGAATCACGCAAGAGATATGATGTCTTTTGATGTTTCCCAAGTTGACAGACGTCACAATCGAACGAAAATTTATTGGACTGGACTCTAAAACTAGGAACTACATATGAAATTTTGGACGCTGGAAGATGACCTAGACGATAATGCCAAAGACGTTGAACTGCATCCGTAGAAGGTGAAGCAGGAGCACTGTAGGAGGTAGAAGGCGGATATGAATCTCCAAGAATATATAGTCCTTTTTGTAGTTTACCATGTCCAAAGATTTTCCCCGTCTTCAGATCCTGAAAGACACAACCAGTAGGATGAAAAATCACACAATAATTCAAGTGACGAGTTAAGGAGCTAACAGACAGTAAATTGATGGGAAAACTGGGAACATGATAGACGGAAGATAAAGCAGAAAGACATGTAGATACAGTGCCCTGTCCAATCATATAAGTGAGTGAGCCATCGGCCAATTTAATGGGTGCCTTATCGCGAAGAGGCTGATAAGTGGCAAAGGATGAGGAGTTGCCAACCATATGATCCGTAGCCCCGGAATCAATTATCCACGTTTTGGAAGTGGAAGAAGAGAGAGGAGTACCCGTGACACTGTGTGTAGCCTGCGCGATGGAAGCGTGAGTGTGGGAAGGTTTGTCAGTGAATCTCTGCTCAAGACCTTCAAGGCGTTTGAGAATTTCCTGAAGTCCATCAGATGTAGGAGTAGAACTGTCGGCAGAGTGGACCGAGGGATTCTGTATTCTATAAGAATCTGGTTTACCATGTAATTCCCAACAATGATCACGGGTATGCCGGGATTTGCCACAATGGGAGCATACAAGTTTATTTCGGTCTTCAGAAGTCATTCTACCACGACCACGGCCACGAGGCTGAAAGCTCCCTCGGCCACGAAGCGAGAAAGTGTCGTCTCTAACATGAAGTGCATGCTGATCTGAAGTCACTAGGTGATCCTTCTCGAGATTCCTACGATCTTCTTTTCTGATCAACAATAAGTAAACTGTGCCCAAAGACGGAAGTTCGTCTCTGCCCAAGATATTTAATTTGACAGACTCAAATTCAGGATTCACCCCCCATAATAAATCAAAGACTTTCTTCTTCTCAATCGCAGCTTGTCTTTCAGTATAGCAACTGGAACACTGGATGTTAGTGTAGTAAAAAAGTTCATCCCAAAGGCCGCGGAGATCGGCATAATATGTGCTAATCGAGCGATTGGCTTGTTTACACTTTCTGATGTGTTCCAGAATCTCATATTCTTTAGCCACATTCTTTTTTCGGGAATATGCCTCGGCAACAGCACACCAAATGGCATGGGCAAATTCTAAAAACATAAAAGTTTTGGCGATGGAGGGAAGCATGGACTGGAGCAACCATGATGAGATTAAGGCATCGTCTCTTTTCCAGATGGAATACAGGCTGTCATGGAGTGCTGGCATTGGAGAGTGCCCCATCAAATGTTCCCATCTCCCCCTGGCGACTATGGCAAGTTCAACAGAGCGGGCCCATTCCATGTAATTACGTCCATCCAGTTTAGTAGAGGTAATCTGTAGCGGATCTGGTTTGTCAAAGTAACCAGAGGATTCACTGGAAGATGAGGAAAGATCAAGACCTTTACCCTTGGCAGCCATGTAGGACAAACAACAAATGACCACGAAGAACAATTAGGCAGGGGCCAATATCGATGAGTAAAAAAAAATGACGATATGCAGATTGAAATCTGCAGAAAATGCCAAAGGAGATGAAGGAGCAGGTGTAGTAGGAGCCGCACGATGTGCAGATGGGGCTTGGAAAAAAACTGACGAAAAAAAAAAACTAACGATGAGGACAGCTGCGGAGGTTCCTGCTGCGGCACTTCACGCCACTCTGTGGCACACGGTGGCCTGCTGCACACGGTGGCTTGCTGCACACGGTGGCCTGCTGCTACACAAAGAAGACACAACAATGGCTGGACAGGAGGCTCGACTGCCCGACAAAAGTGCGCGGCTGATCACTCTGCTGACCGACTGCACGGGAACCTATCTCTCACGCAAAATCAGTTTTCTGCAAGATGCTGGGTGGCGCTGGCAAGATGGAGTTCAGCGGCAAGATCTGAGTTCTAGGGTTCACATGCGCGCGCAGAAATCCCAAAGAAAACGGTTGACATCTGATACCATGATAAAATAAACTTCTTCTTATTCACATACGAGAAAGGCTTACAGAATATAGCAGATTGGAGGCATTCCTCCAATCTGCCACAAGAACCAAATCGGCAGCCCTCTTGCTGCCGTCTCCCCCTGCCTTTCATTATTTTCCTACTCAACCCTAACCACCTATTAATACATACCTGCTGTCTAACTTAATTTCCTAATGTACCCTTACTTAGAATCAATAATTTCTAAGTTGACATAAGACTCAAATGAACCAACTGACATTACACAGGACTCTTTTACACAACTTGACTCATTACAGGGACACAACTTGACATTTCTCAACAGAGTATGCCAGGAGAGCCTAGCGGCTTAGGGGAAAAGTTGAGGAAATTGAGAAATCTCCAAGTTTGACCAAGTGCGGAAGAAGTTTTGGTCCAAATCCAAAGTTGTCCAGGTAAAAATGCGAACGTCCCATGTAAAGACATCAACTAGGATTTATAAAATTCAAAAGGCCATACGTGAGCCATAAATCCAAAACTTTATAAAGTTCCTGTAACTAACCAAATTAGTGGTGAATCTGCAAACTGAATATGTCTATTTTGAGTTTTAAGAACAGAGTGAATATTGTATATTTTGTATCCTAAATGATTCTAAATGTTGTAGAAGTCCATATAATTAATCTGAAGGTTTCAACCTGAAATTTGAACTTACATGCAAATTTTAAATTCAAATCAAACTCTTTACGGATTTTCGCTGGTTGATAATCTGAGTTGATGCTCGAAATCTGATCCACATTCCTCCTATTGGTTAGAACATTTCTGAGAGTCCAAAGTGCGACCCATGAACTGTGTTGATACTTACACGGCGTAAGTGTTAAGCCATGTAGTCCTCTTAGCTACAGTGGATGTTGAGCAGACAATATTTTGAAATATATGACAGGGTCCGAATCCATACCCATTCAGAGACCCCAGGGGTGTCTCTTCATCCCTTTAATATAAAGAGCAATAGTTGCTACCACAGTACCTTTAGGTTGTGATCACAAGTTGGAAGTGTATGTTCGGATCCAAGAAATAAGAATCATGACACTCTTGAAAAATAACAACATCCAAATAGGTTGTCTCAACCATCTTCTTTTCTGTGTGCAGATCACTTCTAAAGATCTTTTACAAGGCCATTCTAAAGGACAATGCCTTCCAAAATTAAGGTTCAACTGAATTCCATTTTGATGACAAGGATAGAGAACATGGTCAAGTGCCTAATTGGAGAAGATCCTACTCACAGTGACATTCTACCAACCTTCTCTCTGCCCTTGCAAAGTTGCAATAACCTCAGTAAGGAATGTCATTCCCTGGATTGGTCCAAAACTTCGTGCACTTGCTTCCGCTTCCACGCTTGCCAGGTGAAATTTTGATTGATGCGAAGCTCAACCAATTTATTCCCAGATACTTCTATTAGAGAAATACAAATGTCAGATATTGGTCCACCAGAGCTCTGGAGAAACCAAATCACAAGCGGTTCTGGCCAGGCTGTGGCACTTGTATCCTGGAGCCCATTAATTCCCACACCTCTCTCAGTCTTTCACCTGCATAATTTTCCCATTTAATTACATCACCCTCTTCTATTTAGAAACTAGCAAATTATCCCTGCTCCTAAGATTTAGATAAATTACATAAGACAGCATTCTGCCATCTGTATACTTTGAAGTAGAATGCAGTTATCAATACTAATGAGCTGGACATGCCTCAAAATATGCCAGTTTACATACCAATTTGAAATCTCATATTTTCAAAGACATTTGAGTTCCAAAAATAGTGTCGGAATTCCATACTTAGAAACGATTAGTCTGTTTGCGAAAATATCTGAGGCTTGTAAGAGAGATTCTACTTTTGTAGAAGCTGCTGTTCTCATACTTCCTGTCAGTATACATAAATTTGATCCTGTTTTAGTGAGTAATGTTGTATAACTTGACATAAGGAGACCATGAAATTTAGTTTGTTATTTTCTTTCATCTTCATTCTTAAACTGAATGAATCTCTGCCTGAGGGTTAACGGTAATCTGTACTTTTGCAGATGAGAGAAGCACACGTTGTTGAGCAGTCAGATATCAAGAAGATGGTCAATTCTGGTTATATCAGCACTTCGTCTTGTATTGCCACAGCTGGAACATCTTTACTTATTGGGTTTGTATTATACACATTTGTAGTTACTGTTGAGCCATTATTGTGCTTTGACTTGGAGTATCCTCTGATCTAACATTAGCTATGCATCTTTTTGCGTAATAAGTCCATGCTGATGACATAAGATTTCTTAAGTATCTCACATTTGAATTAACCAAATTAAGATACAACACAGCATATCCAACTTACCAAATTAAGTATCTCACTTTTGAATAAGATTTCTTAAAAGATCGACAAAACAGCGGTCTGCTACCAATATTTCACTATCAGAACATGCTCCAAACTATTGAATTTAAAAAGAACTAGTGTATTACATTCTGGATTAATGAAGCATATGTTTCTCTGTGATTCTTTGGGAAATACTGAGAAACATAACAAGACTAAATAAGACTTAAATAGGGTGCATTATAAAATGTTTCCAGTGTAAAGTAATTAAAATCCCAACATCAGTGGTATTCTTTCCAGTAGTTGGTAAATTATCATGGATACCACCTCCAAGAAAGGATAACAAGATCGATGAGTTATTCTGTTTCAGAAAAGGGTTTATTGCTTTTGTGGATACACTTCTTTTTGATTTCGAAGCACATAGAGAAGTCCTAAACTCCGAGTACAACATTAGCGGTACTTGACAGTGTTGTTAAATACGTATCGCATCGTGTATCATTTTGGTCCATTATACGATATGTAATCTTATTGTATCGCCCATATCGTGCTTTAATATTAAAAAATTGGAAAAAATCCAAAAAATAAAAAAACAAAAAAATTATGATAATTGTAAAGAATTCATATAATTTAGACCGCTTGATTCAGGTTAAATCCAGTTTGTATTTATGTGGTTGATCTGTTATCTATTGAGCTCAAGTTTTAGGTTTGTCATTTTTTTCTATCTTATCATTTTCATGATCTTAATTTAGAATTTCACGGTTGAATAACATTCTGATTTAACTCTAACATGTGATTGTTACAAAGAATACTGGTTCAAGTTTTACATGGATTAGTTGAGCCTTAAAGTGCCTTATGAAGGCCTTTGTGCATGATGATTTACATTTAATTGTCAGTTAGTGAGCCTGTTCTTTTTTTCTTTTTTGCAGCAGCTGATGTGTAAGGCAATCTAAATTGTATGTCATTACTTAATAACAAAATTATAAATTAGGTTGAATATGTTATATAAAAGCTTTGTTTTGTTGGGAGGCTACATTTAAGTAGCTAGAATCAGTGTCATCTGTATTCCAGGATACGATATAGGGGTCCGTATCGTAGAAGTGTGAGTATTGTGCCGTATCGTGCGATATGGCACCGTATCGCACGATACGGCCAAGGACCCTTTTATTCGCCTCTCTTCACTGCTCCCCAATGCATCCTCCGGTGGCCCTCCCCTTTTTTGGTGTTTAAGGCATGAAAAAAAGTGCTCTACGGCATCCGTGGAAGACTCCCAACTTAGATTATGGTATAACTTTTGTGTTTTTTGGAAAAAATTCGTTATTTTTCGTGTTATTTATGTTTTCTTTTTTTGAATGACCAAATGAGATTTCAAATACAGTCTTCAGGAGTACATTTGGAATGCATGTGTTAGACTGTTGAGGATTACATGTCCTTTTGTGAAGGTTTTGAGATTCGCAGATAGTGAGGAGAAACCATCTATGGGCTACCTTTATGAAGCCATGAATATGACAAAAAAAAGCCATTAGAAGTAATTTCAATGAAAGAAAGAGGGATTATGTGCTTGTGTAGAACGTTATAGATAATAGATGGAACAAACAGTTGCATC
Source organism: Brasenia schreberi (assembly GCA_036023115.1). Classification (NCBI taxonomy): domain Eukaryota; kingdom Viridiplantae; phylum Streptophyta; class Magnoliopsida; order Nymphaeales; family Cabombaceae; genus Brasenia; species Brasenia schreberi. The sequence goes on from JAYKKT010000091.1 coordinate 28,237,032, forward strand.
AGCCTATTCATGCAGCAACATATTACCTAAACTCAATATTCAAGTACTCAATAAGTTTCAAAAGGGACAGAGGTTAATCGAGGCATCATTGATTGTATAGACAGATTAGTCCCTGATGAGAGTAAAACAGATGATATACATCAAGAGATGAAGATCTATGATAATACTCTTCACTTGATGGGTTTGCCTGTAGCAATCCGCAATCGTACTAATATGCGTTCAGGTAAACTGTTTATGTTCGTAATTAAGTTTCTTAAATCTTACATTTATTGTGGATTAAGTTCCTGATGTTTGTCTTTTTCTATAAATGTTTGGTGGAATAGGTTTGGAAGTGATTGTCTAAATCTTACAAAATTTTGTAGTAAGAGTTCTGAGCCAAATCTCTAGTGCAACGAGTTGTGAAAGGAATTAGAGTGTCTTTGAACACATCCACATAAAAAAATGCAACAGGTTAGAACATAAGCGGCTCAATGACTTAGTTTTCATCCGTTCTAACATGCGACTTCAATAAAGGTAATCTTGTAATAGTTATTACTCAAAGATTCAATTCAATATTTTGTTTGAACTTTGACTTCATATGTTAATATTATTTACTAATTACTTATCTTTCATTCTTTTAGGCAATTAAAAAAGTTAAATAGATAAAAAAGTCAATTTGATCTTTGATATAATAGAGGAGTAAATTATGGAAGATAATAAAAAAAATGCACTCCTAACTGAAGAAAATATTGTACAGATTAATTTGGAAGGAGTGCAACATCATCAAGGAGATAAAGTTTTTGATTTTGAAACAGAAGGTGGTGAGGATCTTCAACAAGGAGAAGATAGAAGACTATTTAGTTGATGATCCTGATTATAATATGTAAATGTATTTCATTTTTTGCTTTAATATATGTAATTCTTTTTCAATTGTTGAATGGTGAATGATGAATATGTACTAACTTTGCACTATATAAATTCTTTGCAATTATAAGATTTTTTTCCTATTTTTTTAGTATTAGATTACAATACACTACGATACGTATGTATCATATCCAGGACCAAAATGATACACGATACGATACGCATCGAACAACACAAATTATAAAAACAAGCACCTCATATTGAAAATTAGTATTTTGCTTGTTAGATGTAAAAAAGTTCATTATGTTTTCAGAGTTTATTTCTGTTTTAGGTTTAAAATGAGAGAAATATTTTGAACTAACACTATTTTGAAAAATATTGTATGTTGATAACCTTGATACGTTAAAAAACATATTTATTTTTTCTACTTTAGAATGGGCAAACAATACGGGCAATACGGGTTGTATCGTAATATGCAGCCTGTATCGTGCGATACAATCTCATAAGTTACGTGGCACGAAACGTATACGTGCGATATAAATAACACTGATACTTGGTGACTTCAGTTGTAACTATGAAGCCAAAGCCACGTTCTTGCAAGCTTGTCAAAATCCGTTTCAGGCAGATAAAAAACAGAAAAGGCTGAAGCCAAACTGGCACAAAAATATTCTAATACTTTCAGATTTTTATTTGAAATTGATATACATGAAGATGCATGGAATTTCGTATTATTGAAGGAGAAAAATTCAGATTACAACACGAAAATTCAATCGACAGCGTGCAACCCTTCTTGGGTTCTGCAGTTGCTGCCTTCTATCCTTTCTCTCTTAACTAAACTTAATGACACTCTATTATATATTACTTATTCTAACTTGAATGATTAATTTACCCCCACTTAAGTAAAGACTCAATATGACATGATAGGAGCAGATTTGTCTATATCATGAAATACATAATACTAGTGACACATAATACAATACTCATGTAAATTCTGATATTCTTTTAACACTACCTGAGGAAGATGTTTAAAACTCTGTAATTGCCGCATAATCAGTCTAATGTGGCCTTTGGAACTGCTTTAGTCAATATGTTCGTCATTTGACTTTCTGATTTCATGTGTTGCACTTGTAATATTTTGTTTGCAATCTTTTCTCTTATAAAATGGCAATCTACTTCTATGTACTTCGTTTTTTAATGTTGAACAGGATTAGTAGCGATTTGAATTGCAGTCTATGGATATTGAAAGTTTGATTTGTTGTTAGAGTTTGGTAAGTAGAGAAATAAGTCATAATTCTTCGCTGGTTTCTTATGTTGTTGCCCTATACTCTGCCTCAGCACTTAATCTGGCCACTAAAAATTATTTTTTGCTTTTCCATGAGATTAAATTTCATATAACTAGTTATGGACTTTGTATCATCCACAAATCCTGCCCAGTCAGCATCTGTATACAACTCTAGATCTGTGTGCATGTTTGGAGTATAGAATACCATTACCAGGAGTATTTTTCAAGTATTTGAGTACCTACTATATCAACTTTCCTACTAGTTGCTATTATCTCTTAGTATCACTGAGTTCTGTCGCCTTCGAATACCAGCTTGTGATTAATGTCCATTGGAATCTCACTTGGTTTTGATTCCATGAGAGGAAAAAAATCCTAAAAGAATTCCAGCCTCTTTAGCCATAGTCCAAGGAGGAAAAAATCTTAGAAAAATTCCAGCAAAAAAGGGAGGAAAGAGAGAGAAAAGGATGAAGAAGGATGTCAGCCCCCTTACCCATATTCCAAGGAGGAGACGCCCAAGAAGCCCAAGTCACTGGCCAACCAGGTTTTCCTCATCTCATTTCTTTTTCCATTCAATTCAGTTGTAATACTTTGAGTATCCAAGTTTTACATGCAATAACATGAGTACGTAAATCGGTCTAATGCTGGATTAAATATCCATAAGATTGTGTAGAGGCAGGCAAGGAGTTATGATCACATATATATATATATATATATCCAATAGAGCTATCCACCTTGAGAGAGATTCCCCAATATTTTATATGTGGATGAGCTACCTCCCCAAACAAACACAAGTCCTTAACATAAAATTTTTTGGATGATCACTAATACATTAAGGATCAAATCGGATGCATCATTAGCATTTTACAAAGAAAACGTTGAAAATTTCAGTATATTGGTTAACATCTATTAAAATTTTCAAGAAATTTTGGATATGAGTGAGGTCAAGAATAAATCATAAAAAACCGAACTCAACCCGAAACAAAATTTGTTTGTGCTGAAAATCTCATGACAAACCTTTAAAACCCTCGTAACTATGTCTGTAGATGCCCAAAAAGCATGAAAATAGTTTTATTGAAAGCTTACTTCTATAGCTTTCTAACCTTACCAATTTTATAAAAATATGAATTCTACGTACATAGATACAAGCGTTTTACTGAGCCTTTGTATTTCTATCATAGAGTTTGTTCTGAATTTCAGAATCACATTCGGTTAGAAATCTTTCCCGATTTAATTCTGATCATTGAGGAAATAAAAATATCCAATAAAGCTTCGTACCTAGGTCTTGCTTAAGTAATTTTTTTTGGGATTTTTGAATCCCTGCAAAACACCAAAAAAAATTGCAAACATCTTGTGCTGGAAACATATCCGATTATGTTTTTTAGGCCATCAACTAATTTTGCCAAGTAAAGAACGTGCTCCTTTTGGAAAATATGCTTTGATTGAAAAATTGTTTCGAAAAATTTTGGATCATAAATTACAGTTAGGAACATACCACTTTGTAACTTTAGGACCTCAATTCCCAGAAAGTAATGAAGTTGTCCAAGGTCTTTCAAATCGAATAATTGATGTAGTCTTTTCTTTAGGTGGCTGATTTCTTCTATGTCATCACTTGTTACCATAATATTAACATACACGATTAATATAGAAATTCCATTTCCAAATTTAAAGAATAGAGTATGATCATTTTTACTCTTTGTGTATCTAAGGCTAATGATGCCTTTACTAAATTTTTTGAACTAGGCACGTGGTGAATGTTTCAGTCCGTATAGAGCTTTTTTTAAGAAACAAACTTGCTTGGGACCATAGATATGTCTCAATCCTTGAGGTATTTTTATATATACCTCTTCACTAAGATCTCCTTGTAATAATACATTCGTAACACTCAATTGCCATATTTTTCATCCCTTATTTGCTGTTAGACTGATCAATGCTCATACTGATGCTATTTTTACCACGGGAGCAAAAGTTTCATTATAGTCAATTTTGTAAGATTGACTATATCCTTTTGCCACTAGTCTGACTTTATATTTATCGATTTCGCCAGTGAGCTTATACTTTATTGTGCATACCCACTTACATCCAACAACTTCTCTCCCCTTAGGTAGAGACACAATCTCCTAAATCTGGTTCTTCTTCAAGACATCTATCTCTTCCTTGATAGCATGCTGCCATTTTCTAAATGTGTTGCTTCTTCCCAAGTTTTTGGAATCTTTATGTCTTCTAAATTCGCTGCAAATAATTGATAATTTGATGAGACTTTCCTATAATCAATGTAATTACTAATTAGATACACTTCTGCGTTTTTCTTTTCGCAAAACAATGAGCATGTCTTGTGTTGACTGCACATGAATATTATCTTCACGTGATTGATATTTATTTCTTATTCCTCTTGTGTATATTTGGCTGAAAAAATGTCTTTGTTGTCCTTCAATTGTGTTATCCTCCTCATGACATCTTTCCTTATCTTATTCATCATCTTCTTCATAGAGTATCAATAATAGCATTTCCTCTTGTTTTGCTGCGTTTTTAGTCTCCCCTTCACTGCTATAGTAATATAAAGATTCAGGAAAGGTAAATCTCTAGATACAAAAAATTTCTTCGTAGTTAGATAATAGCAGCCCTTTTGAAAGGAGAAATAATAACAAACACACATTTCATGTTGAAATCGAGGGATCTACACAAAATAAACATCTTTATTTCATAGTAAAGAATGACTTACAAGACTGTGCAGGTCGGCTGCCACTCTGCTGCCGCCTGCACCTCTTTAATCATCGTTAACCTAAACCTAAACACTAATACACATTTTTATACTTAAGTTATTCTAACTTAAAAGACACAATTACCCCTACTTAAAAACTAACTTTAAATATACCTTTAAATATAACATAGACTTAACGACAAACTGACCTAAATTAACTTTGAGAGTAAGACTCAACTTGCAACTAAACTAAATATCAATTTCCAACACGCCCCCTCAAGTTGGGTCTACGAGACTTGAAATGCCCAACTTGATAAATGCTTGTTTGAATCCATTACGAGGAACTGCTTTTGTAAAAATATCAGCTAATTGATTTCTAGAGGCCACATGGATAAGGTTGAATAATCCTTAGAAAATTTTTCTCTGATAAAATGACAGTCTACTTCAATGTGCTTGGTCCTCTCATGAAAGACTGGATTCATTGTAATTTGTAAAGCTGCTTTGCTGTCAGTAAAGAATTCAATTGGAGTGTCAATCCTCATCCCAATCTCAGTAAGGAGTAAAATAATCCATAGTCCTTCACACATTCCTGACGCAATTGCTCTATATTCTGCTTCAGCACTTGATCTGGCTACCACAGTTTGTTTTTTACTTTTCCAGGATATAATGTTACCTCCCAGGCACACTACATATCCAGAAGTTGACTTCCTGTCTGTTTTTGAGCCTACCTAATCTGCATCTGAGTAGATTTTTATATCAAGATTACTATGTGGAGCATAGAATAGGCCATACGCAATTGTTGACTTCAAGTATATGATAATATGAAACACTATGCTCATATGATATTTAGAGGGAGCATGCATCCATCTACTGATGTATCCCACGGCAAAACAAATATCAGGCCTTGTAATGGTAACATAAATTAACTTTCCAACTAGTTTCTGGTATCTTCCAATATCCTGATAAGGTTCTAACGAATCATGTGAAGTAACCTTCTCAATCTCCATAGGAATAGAACATACTCGCAATTCTCCATTTTAGTTTCTTTCAGTAGATCCAGGATGTATTTCCTTTGACTTAGAAATAGGTGATCCTTTTTGTGTATCACTTCTATACCCAAAAAATAATGCAATCTTCCCAAATCTTTTAAATCAAATAGCTTGTTCAATCTCTTCTTAAGATCAATAATTCCTTCTTTATCATCACCAGTAATGATTATATCATCAACATAGACTAACAGTATAGTAGTTTTCTGACCCTGCTGGATGAACAATGTATGATCACTGACACACTGCTTGAAACCCAGATGCTTAACACCATCACTAAACTTCTCAAACCACACCCTTGGAGATTGTTTTAGGCCATAAATGGATTTTCTCAGTCTGCATACCTTATTTTCTTCTTTATTGTGATGATATCCCTGTGGTACATCCATATAAATATCTTCTGCCAAAACTCCCTGAAGAAATGCATTTTTTACATCCAGTTGCCATAATTCCCATCCTTGATTAATTGCTACACTCAAAATAATTCTGATGGTATTCATTTTGGCTATTGGAGCAAAGGTTTCTGTGTAATCTATATTATATAACTGACTGTAACCTTTTGCTACTAGCCTTGCTTTGTATCTCTCTATGGTGCCATCAGCTTTATATTTTACTGAAAAAACCCACTTGCATCCTACGGTCTTCCTCTCTGAAGGTAGATCCACTAGTTCCCATGTATGATTTTGTTCAAGTGCTGTAATCTCTTCTTTCATAGCTGCCTTCCACCCTAGATGTAGCTGTGCCTCTTCAAAAGTTCATGGAATATAGGTATTATCTGTATTTGTTACAAACACTTGGTATTCTCTGGGATAATTAGTATATGACACCATATTTTCTATGGAATATTTTGCCACCTGTCGTTTTCCTTTCCTGAGTGCAATAGGTAAGTCTTCTGAGTTTGAGGATGTTACATGTGTAGGAGGCAAATCTGATTCGAGACAGGGATTCTGAGTAGTAGGTGGTCGTGAAAAAAGAATGCCTATGTCACCTCTGGTATATACTTGCCATGAAGTTGCATTGTATCTTCATCTTTCCAATCATTTAAGGATGGCATTGTAGCTGGCGGAAGTGGTATCACGTTCTGAGATAGGGTGTCCGATGGAAGAGTTTCCTGTATATTATAGAAAGGAGAATTTTCATGAAATGTGACATCCATTATAACATATACTCTCCTTTTTAGAGGATTGTAATTGAAGCCCTGATAAATAGCCCTTTTGAGATGAAGAATATCCTAAGAAAATACACGTAATTGATCTGGCATCTAGTTTATCCCTGAAGCCCTGATGAATATGAACAAAACAAGTACAACCAAAGACTCTGGGAAGTAGGTGAAAATGCTTCTGGGAAGGAAATACTAAATGAAAAGGAGTATCACCATTCAGAACTTTGCTGGGCATTCGGTTTATCAGAAATACGACTGTTTGAATGGCATTCAGAAATACTAAATGAAAAGGAGTATCACCATTCAGAAATACGACTGTTTGAACAGCCTCTTCTGGGAAGTAGGTTCGAAAAAAATTGTAGCTCTTCCCATAAACCTCTGAGTTCAGCATAATACTCGCTTACTAGTCTGCCTCCTTGCCTGCACTTCCTGATTTTCTCAATGAGATTATATTTTTTAGCGATGTTCTTCCGCTGAGCATACGCATCCTGAACAGCAAGCCAAATGTCCCTCGCTGTTTCCAAAAACATAAATGTGTTGCCTATTGATGGTGTCATTGGTTGAATTAGCTATGCACTAACTAGTGCATTCTCCTTGTGCCATCGTGAATAGAGTGGATCTGTGATCGGAGGTTGGGGTATATCTCCTGTCAGGTAATCCCAGCGCCCCCTTGCCATTATGGCCAATTCCATTGATCGAGCCCACTGAAGATATTTCTTTCCATCCAATTTTAAATTTGTGATCTGAAATCCTTCTCCTTTGTCGGATGACAATTGTTCATTACCTTATCCTAACTTTAAACCTTTCATGACAATGGGCAAATTAACTCAATCACACGTTTTTTTTTTCAATTGAGTCTTGAGTCAGCCAAAGAGTTTTTTTTTTTCGAAACTTCACGCAGCGAAGCAACTGGGATGAATCTCAGCTGAACTAGATATGTCTCCAAACTGAATTAACTTTTTGTCACATTTAAAAAAACAATACCGATGTCCCATGTTATGCTGTCAACGTTCCCCTTTTTTTTTGAAATCTGTTCTGGATAGGACTACACTGATCTTGGCCTGATCAGTCCACCAAAAAACCAAACGAAGAATGTTTTTTCTGCCGCCACCCAAGAGGATCACGTTATGCTGTTATCGAGACTTCACGGATTCCAATAACCCTCGATTTCCGTTCTGATACCATGTGGAAATCGAGGGATCTACACAAAATAAACATCTTTATTTCATAGTAAAGAATGACTTACAAGACTGTGCAGGTCGGCTGCCACTCTGCTGCCGCCTGCACCTCTTTAATCATCGTTAACCTAAACCTAAACACTAATACACATTTTTATACTTAAGTTATTCTAACTTAAAAGACACAATTACCCCTACTTAAAAACTAACTTTAAATATACCTTTAAATATAACATAGACTTAACGACAAACTGACCTAAATTAACTTTGAGAGTAAGACTCAACTTGCAACTAAACTAAATATCAATTTCCAACATTTCACACCTCTAAGATCAAGTTTATCTCTATTGTCATGACAAATACGTACAAAGCACACGCACCCAAAGACCCTAGGAGTCAAATTGAATAAATTTTCACTAGAAAACAACTATAAGGGTACCTTTTCATCCAAACACGATAATAGTGTTCAATTTAATAGATATATTGCTGTTAGAACCGTCTCACCCCGTAGATATTTTGGGGCTGAACTGTCAATCACTAGTGTCCTTGCCATCTCCAGTATATACTGATTCCGTCTTTCTGCAATTCCGTTATGTTGTGGAGTATACACACATGATGTTTGATGTATAATTCCATGAGATGCTAGGTAATTTTTTAAGGTGACTGATGTATACTCACTCCCATTGTGTGATCGAACAACCTTAACTTACCCGTGAAATTGTTTTTCAACAAATCTATATAATAATAGAAATATAATAGCAATTTTATCTCTAGATTTCAGCAAGCAAACAATTATAAAGCGAGAGTAATCATCAATAAACAAGACAAAATATATGTGGTCAATAATAGAGACAACTAGGCAAGGTCCTCATACATATGAATGTATCAAATCAAATATACCATAAGATCTTGACATGCTTTTAAAGAAAATAAACCTAACATGTTTTCCTAATTAACATGCCTCACACTAAATGTGGGTGTCACTCTTGAGTTTTGCCAATTGCAGTATTCTAGTGTAAAGTTTTTGAATTGGAGGGTGTCCCAACCGACGACGCCAAAACACTAGTTCTTCTTTATGCTGCGTTGATGTCATATTTGCTGATGTGTTTTCTCTTCTTTCCTCGTAATTATAAAGTCCTCCACTCTTCCTACCATATCCAATAGTCTTTCTCGTCGTTAGTTCCTAAAATACACAGATAAAAAAATGTATTGTATTATTCAATCTAGATGATAAAGCACTAATCGAGAGAAGATTTATAGAGATCTGCGGTATATATAAAACATGATCAAGCATTTCAAATACTGTCCATAATTTTCCTCTTTCGATTACTGATATGAATGAATTATCTGTAATCTTGACTTTATCATTCAATTCCACATAATCAAGAAAGCCCTCTTTAAAATTCACCATGTGTTAGCACTTGAGTCAATAACCCAATATATATACGACGATGAATTAATATAAAAAATATTATCACTAGGTCCTCCTTGTTGCAGCCATGGTTGCATGAATCCTTTCTAAAGAGATTGCTGTAGAAGAAGAGTTTTCTCCCTACCCTTAAGTCCCTCCAAACGCTTCAAAATCATATTAATTACTTCACTTGTACTTTCGTTGTTATTTTCTGTATTCCCTATAATTATAGCTTTATCTTTAATATAATGTGACTTTCCTATCAATTTCCAACACCATTTCTTAGTGTGTCTGGCTTTCCTATAATAGTTGCATCTCATCATGTCTTGCCCATCTGAGGAGTCACGGCCTCCACCTCTAGAACCCTCTCTATCTCTCGTGGATGGACGATATCTTTTTCTCTTATTAGTAACGAGTACACAATGCCAAGTGTAGGCATCTCCCCACTTGCTAGAATGTTGCATTATATATTTTCATATTCAGTTGAAACTCCTCGTAGTAAATAAAAGACTTTCTTCTTTTTAAATTTACTTGCCCTCTCTCTAACACATTCTTTGCAATGAATCATGGTGAAGTAAGACAATTCATCCCATAGATTTCTCATTTCTACATAGAAATCACTGATTGTTTTGTCCTTGCATACATTTTTGTATTTTTTCAAGAAGCTCATATTCTTTTGTAATATTTTTCTTTCGTGAATATGTATCTCTCATGGTCTCAAGGTAAAAGTACGATCGTCCAACATTGAGCATTATAGAGTTGATAAGTCATGCGACTACAAAAGCATCATCCCGCTCCCATCATAGGTAGTCAGGACTCTCTAAATCTGCTTTTTCACATGCACTAGTAAGGTAATCTATCTTTTCTTTTGCCTTACTCCAAGAAGAACTGACCTAGACAATTCTAGGTAGTTTTTTCCATCCAGTTTCACATTGGTTATAATCAAGGATTCGTTTCTTTCTTTGTGCCCTCAACGATCAACCATCTTTCCTTTCAAAAAATATTCTAAACTAACCTAAATGTTGTCTTGTGTGCAAGTTTCACGAAAGAAATGCAGAAATCGGTTGTTGTGGAGAAATTTGAAAGTGCGGAAATATGAAAGTGCAGAAATATTATCAGTTGCTCCTACTGTCTCTTCCACACACTTGACGTGTGCTAGCAGCTTACCTTCACCTTCGATTCACGCAACCCACTCTAATACCATATTGAAGATGCATGGAATTTCGTATTATTAAAGGAGAAAAATTCAGATTACTGCATGGAGATTCAATCGGCAGTGTGCAACCTTTTTTGTGTTTTGGGGCTACTGCCTTCTATCCTTTCTCCGTTAACTAAACCTAATGACACACTCTATTATATACTACTTATTCTAACTTGAATGACTAATTTACTCATACTTAAGTAAAGACTCAATGTTACACACGGTAGAAATAGATTTGTCCATAGCATGAAATATACAATACCAGTGACACATAACGGCACTTGTGTAAATTCTGGTATCCTTTCAACACATTTTACCCTATTTATTTTATTTTCTCAAAGATACTTCATGATATGAAGGATGCCCTAAGCAAATACTTCTCTCAAGTATTACATCTCCAACCTATTTAGAAGATTTTGAATCTGCGTGCAGACTCTAGTTTTATTTTTTCAACCGTATTGCATCAATGGATATTATTTTGTTTACTTGCTGGGAGTCTTATAACTAACGTGATGAAAGACTTTAGACATTCTGCCTTAGGTTTGAATTGGAATCTCATTGCGTTAGAAAAACACCACGATTCTGAATCTGGTGCATGAGAATAGAAGTCCCAGGTGACAAAGTCTTAGTGTAAATGGCAGATGCATTGACAAAATTATCTTATATTTTCAGTCTTCCCTGCATTGCATGATACACTGTGATTCTTATGCGCCGTACAACATTGTTGGCATGATACAGTTGCTATGATTTAGCTGCATCTGGTGATTCTTAAGAGCTAAAGTGATAGTACTCCAAGAAACTTGCTGAGGAAAGCCTCACCTGTGTATCCGTTAGAGAATAGCATTTCTGGTGCATATATTTAATATTTCAGTTCCGTTCGGTACTTGGTTGAGATGGTGATACAATGGGTAAATACAACGAACCACACTTTCCCAATGTAATGGGGTTTAAACTAGTATTGTTTGCACCTTATTGTAATGTGTATCATTTTTTTTTCATGAGACAATATAGACGTATGATATCATAAAATTTAAAAAAAATTATTTTAAAGATCAAGAAAAATAGAAAAATCAGAAAAACCAAGAACAATCATAAACAATTCTTATAAATCAAAATTTAGGTTAACATTAATCCATTGAACATTAAATCAAATTATAAGTACAACTTTCATCATTGAACAAGTAACAATTATTCTTTAAAATTACAACTTTCATAATTGAAAAAGAAGAATCACATATTGTAATTAGGATCATCTGCTAAATAATCTTCTTCTTTAAGATCATCACCTTCAACAACAAATTCAATGTCATCGTCTCCCTGTTCACATTGTTGCGCTCCTTCTAGATTGATCCATTGAATGTATTCTTCAGTTAAGAGTACATTTATTTCATTATCTTCCATAATCCACTCCTCTAAGACATCAAAATTATGAGGACTTATTGGATCGAATTGGTTTTCATGCTTACTTAAGATAACTTTCTTAATTGCTAGGAAAAGTCCCCTTTTGGCTAAAAATCCCCTCCCGTAGTCAAAGAAAACAGGGTTTTACGAAGCAAAGGATGATGCATTCTCAAGAAAATTTGGGAGAAAATCAAAGGGTGTTTCTTCTTTGCAAATTTGGATAATGCCAAAGAGGGGCATCTGTAAACACCCCAAAAATTTCATGTTTCAAAACTCCTGAATTTCGAAAAAGCCAGCTCAAGGCCAAATAAAAGAAATAAGGAAAGTTCAAGCCCGTTCAGAGAAAAGCCAGACAGAAGTTCAAAACCTGAATTGGAGTCAAAATAAAGTTCAGCTCTAAAATGAAAACAGAAGCCAAACCCTTGATGAAGTCATCAGAGATCAAGCACCAGGCCTGTCAAAACGAAAATCCGAAGGCTGTTGGAAAATTCAAGATTGACTTCATCCAAAACAAGCTTGAGACGGAACCAGACGGATAAAAAATCAGACGACAAGCAGTCCTGAAAGTGAGAAACTGGCCGGTCAAAAGGACTGGGAAAAACCCAGCCTGAAATCGGGTCACCGACGGAACCGGGGCCCGTTCAAAACTGCTCGTTTCAAACACCAAAGAAGGACTGAAGAAAGAAATTTTGGATTGGATCTGAATAAAAACATCCAGATCCATTTGGAATTTGGATTGGGTTGGATGATGCACCTTGCCACCTTAAGCCTAACCGAACAGTAGGTTGACTGCAACCTATTTGTTGGCCCTAGCTAACCCACTCTCCCCAAAAACCAACCTCCATCCTTGTTGCCACCTTGATGAGCTGCCCGACAAAAACCTGGCCGACCGAGCCCTCCTTGCTAAAACCGAACTGGCCTGGCCTTGACCACCTGCTGGCCCACTTGAACCTGGCTGAAACCCTTCACCACCTTGCTGCCCTTGGCCAAAACCCGATTAAACCGAGCCTTGGGTTGAACCTAGCTCCCTCCTTGCTGGCCGAATCACTTGGCCAGCCTGCCCTTGGTTGGACTTGATCTAAACTGACCCTTTGACCCATTTGGCTGAACCATAAAGGGGGCCAACTTACCTTGGGCCAAACCTACTTGAGCCCAGCTGAACCTTGATCCTTCAAGACCCATTCGGCTGAACCATCTTGGGGCGAGGTGGACGTGCACAAGCTGAACCAAGGCGGACTTAGCTCATGGTTGCGACGAATCGACTCGAGCGAACCCAACAAACGGAAACAAGAGATTTAAACCGAACGAAAGACTTGTAAGTTTCTTTAACTTCGGTTTTAAATTAATTATTTCAATTCAATCCAATTCGTAACGGGGTTGTAGTAACGGAGCGAAGTCTCCCCCGGGTTGTAATATTCGTGGATGAAACACAACCACACACGTGCACTTGAGCCTTTCCGCTCTTAAAACTGCACACGAGTACACCCACGTGCACTTGAGCCTTTTCGCTCTTAAATTGCACACGATCGCACTCATGCACACTCGAGCCTTCTCACTCTTAAGCTAAATATATATATTTCAATTCGGGTAAATTTACTTCGTGAAAGTCGTGTGAGTTGCACTTACATTCGGGTGAATTTACTTTGTGAAAGTCGTGTGAGTTGCACTTACTTTCGGGTGGATTTACTTTCAAGTTGTGTGAGTTGCAATTACATTCGGGTGGATTTACTTTCAAGTTGTGTGAGTTGCAATTTAAATTCCACATGAGAACACCCACGAGCACTCGAGCCTTTCCGCTCTTTACACTCAACATTAAGCCTTTTCGCTCTTAGGATAAAACCTATATATATATATATATATATTTCAAGTCGTGTGAGTTTACTTTGTGAAAGTAGAGTCGCATTTCAATTTGTGTGATTTTACTTTGTGAAAGTAGAGTTGCACTTAAATTCGTGTGAGTTTACTTTTGTGAAAGTAGAGTTGCACTTTAATTTGTGTGAGTTTACTTTTGTGAAAGTAGAGTTGCACTTCAATTTGTGTTGGTTTACTTAAAGTCGAGTGAGTTGCAATTTCAATTTGGGTGAGTTCGCATAATCGCTCTCGAAAAGCCCAAAAAGGATTTCAGCATCCTTGCATTCGCTCGCTTCCAAAAGCCCTCGAAACAAATCGCTCAAAACACACTGAAATTAGGCCACATATTCCACACACACATCAGGCCTAAATAGATAAAACTCACAAAGACTTAGGGTCGTCCAACCTTCGTAAATAAAATTGGCCAAAGTGCACGAATCGTATTCTTCCAAAAACACTTGTCGTTCAAGTTAATTTGAAGTAATACTTGTTTGAAAAATTGAAGTTCCTAAGCGCTTAAACTGACCCTTGAGCATCGGTTCAAAAAGGTTTAAAGCGAAAAGATCCCCCTTTCCCACAATCGCCAAAAAGTCAGAAATATTTAAAAAACCTTCGCTAGTTTGAGTAAGCTAGCTGACACGCTCGCAAAAGCGTAGGCACGAAAAGGTTCACTCTAAGTTTCATAAAACTAGGAGTGGGAATTTTCATGTTTACAATATGTTAAAAAGTTCTCAAATTCCATTTGCAACCAGTTACACTACAAGTTTGACTCATAACCTTTATTAAAAAAAAAATGAATGAGATTTCAGAGATGGTCTTCAAAAATACATTTTTGAACTTTATATTAGGTTGAAGGTTTTGAGATTGGCTAACAATGAGAAAAAACCATCTATGAGCTATCTTTATAAAGCCATGGACCGGGTTAAGGAGGCTATCACAAGCAACTTTAATGAAAGAAAGAGCGATTATTTGCATATATAGAGAATTATTGATAATAGATAGAATAGAGAGTTGCATCAACCTATTAATGCAACAACCTACTATCTAAATCTAACCTTTAGGTACTCCACAACATTTAAAATGGACAATGAAGTCAATGTAAAGAAACAGGTATGTTCCTCGATCAATTTTATTGAACGAACAAATCTATATATAAAACAGATACAAAAGGATTAAGGTTATTGAATATATGCGGAGTATTAAAGTTATTAAATACATGAGGAGTATTTATAGAGAGAAGAATGAAAGCCAACAACTGTGCTACTGGTTGCTGAAGTCCCAACGTCTATTTTACTAGCCTGGCTCAAGTGGCCCTAGCTCGGGTGGCTTGGGTCCGTTGTGATTTGATTTCAAACACAAACTTATGGGTCTTGTTGGGACAACCCTATTACATTTTAACACCCTCCTCAAACTTACGGTGTGTATACCGAAAGTTTGTCTAACAAAAAAAATGTGAATTTGATAATGTCAACTTTCCATAGCTTTACTTTTTCATGTCAGGTTTACCATTTCCGCAACAATACCTTCGTATCTTTATTTTAATACCTGCAACAGAAATAAAACTACAATAAAAATATTAAGATCCCATAACTAGGATAATAATAACTTAAAACCAAAGTTTTTCAATGAAAAACATTGATCATCATCGTTCAATATAATAAATAAGTTCATAAATCACTACAAACTTATGATATTATAAAAAGGCATTGGTATACCAAACAAGCTTTTAAGGCTAAGCTTAAACCGAGTTTTAAGGACTAAACTCGAACCCAAACAAGCTTTAAAACAAAGCTCAAACCATCCAAATAAAAAAGCTTTAAGGCTAAGCTCAAACCATCCAAATCAAATGAGCTTGAAGTCTAATCTTAAACCATTCATTTCAAACAAATGCCAAGGCCCTTAAATAACTCACAATTTCAAATGTGATTATATGATTCCAAGAATAAGATAATCTTCGTTTTAAAGATTTATAATTAACTTACAAGAATCTTTTCAATATAAAATGTTTATCTCAAAAAACAAGAATTCTTTGAATACAATTTTTATCATTCGTATAAAATGCATGAATAGTCAATACCCAAGGCAAGACTCTTTTTATGCATTATTTTAAAATGCCATGCCTCGAGCTTTTTATGATGATGGCGTTCAGAAAAGATACGTTCCTTTGCATGCTATCTTTGATCAATCTTAACGTTTCTTGCTAAGGAAAATACAATTTCCTCTTCGAGAACCTCATTTTCGCCGATACCCACCTCTCACTCTAACGGGTACGTACTTGGAATTCAAGTTTTTAGCAATATACAAAAGACAATCCTGCTCTCCATAACATAGTAGATTCAACAACAAGCTTCAACACAAATTGGAACATAGCGATGAGTAGTACAACAACCCTTTCAGCGAGTCTGCAACCACTCATAATTGCTCCCAGTGACTGTGCTAACTCTTATACCATGTAAAGAAATATGTATGTTCCTGAATCTATTTTATTCAATGAGCAAATCTATATACAAAGCAACCACAAAGGGCTTAAGGTTATTGAATACATGAGTATTTATAGAGAGAAGGAATTCCCAACGACTATTTTACTAATTGTTGGGTCCCATGGTGGCCTTGATGGCTCATGTGGTCCTAGTGCCAGGTGGCCTTGGCCTTGCTGGCTTGGGTTCGTTGGGACCTGATTTCAAACACAAACTTATGGGTCATATTGGCACAACCCTATTAACATTCAATAGAGGTATCACTCATTATATAAAAAAATAGGTCCTTGATGAGAGTAGAGCAAATGTTATACATCGAGAGATGGAGATCTATGATAATTCTCTTATGGACTTGCCTTAATCATTCGTAACTGTATTAATATGCACCTAGGTAAAGATTGGTAAACATATGAATCATTATATTTATATTTAAGTTTCTTAAATCTTATATTTAGCCGACCCCGTCTAGTATGGGAAAAGGCTTAGTTGTTGTTGTTTTTATTGTTCTTAAATCTTATATTTATAGTGAAATAAATCATTATATTTATTTTTTTTATGTTAGATATTTGGTGGAATATGATTGGAAGTGATTGCCAAAAGCTATCATAATGTTTTGTATAAATAAAAAATTAGTTGTAAATCGAGTAGCAAAAGTATGAAGGAGCTTTCTATCATCATAATATCTCCCCATTATACATAATATAAATGCATGGTTATAAATAAATTTGGTGATAACTTGACAATACTCATTTGTTGTGTTTGTAATGAAACAACACTTTAAGCAGTGTTGTTCGATGTATATCGTATCATGTATCATTTTGGTCCACCATACGATACGTATCATATCATATCGCATCGTATCATTTTTTAATATTAAAAAATTGAAAAAATTCATCGTATCAACATAAATCCGCTCACTTCATAAATCTCTACTTCATAAATTGCCAAAAAACTCTAAAATATTCACTCACTTCATAGATTGCCACAAATTCGTCAAAAATATTCTACTCACTTCGTATATTGTCCTTAAAAAAATAGATAACCAAAGTAGATAGAAAATAAATATAGAAAACAAAAATAATATACCATAAGGAACCAAATGATGCCCAGAGGTTCCACCATTGTTGCTACTAGAATGGTGGTGTCATTGGATAGATAGAGAAGCTTCTACTAGAATGGTGGTGTCGTTACCTAGAATCCAAAATCGGAACCACCGGTTTAGGGATGGTTTCGGTTTCGGAACCATCCCGAAACCACTAAATTTTTTTTTAGAAATGACAGGGAGATGACTCCATGGGAGTCGAACCCTTTCTGGCCCAACGGTTAGTCACTGTTTACTGCTCAGCCAGGCCTCAACTTATGTAAATATATATGTAATATATATATATATATATATATTCTATTTAAAAGCGGTTTAAAACTGCCAGTTCCGAACTGGCCATGTCTACGCATAACACTGTTTTAAACACGTTGGGGTAGAATATATCTAGATTAACGAGGTCTATTCGGCTGATTTTGATTTCCCATTGCCAAAGAATGATACAAATTGGACCAACACACTAGGTTCAGAGGATCCTTTTGGATGTAGTTTCACTTGATGCTTATTAGCGTGAATTACTAATTCATATTTGCTTGCTGACTTGATGTGTGTATAATCTATATTAAAGAAACGTATGCATGTGATAGTAGATATTTAATACAGCATGATGTGTTTTTCCATATTCTTCTTTTTATAATTAGGTCTTTTTAAAATTAGGAGGTTGAGAATTGTAGTCTTTCATATGAAAAAAGAGTGTAGAGGATGAACTAGAGTTGAGGTTTTTATGTGTTTTCTGGTTATTTCCAGTTATTCTAGTGTTTCCCCCTATGTCACATACACTTTTGTCAGGGTAGCTCACACGATATCCATACTTTCATGTGTGACCCGACCTTATCTATTTTAAAATTCTAGTATTATGATGAGAAGATACTACTAAAGTTAAAAGGTAACTTTTTTAGAAACTTTAACGAGGTTATTATAAAAAAAATTGGGATAACACATAGAAGATAAGATGCGACATATCTAAGATGGTTTGGATATGTAGAAATACAATCAAATAAGTTCCAATAAAAAGATGTGAGTATAACCATTTAAAAGATGGGGAAGAAGATTGCAAAAGTGTTGAAAGAAAATTATTAAGTATAATATTGGTTTTGTGGAGATAACTATTATGGCTCAACACTGAGGGCTATGGCATAAAAGAATTCATGTAGGCAATTCACCTAGTGTAAGGGAAGGTTTGGTTTGTTGTTGTCACTAAGACACTACATGGGTATTCATAGCGACTGTTTATTACTTCATTAATGAGTTAACAAATTAAAATATCTGCACTGGTTCACACTAAGGTTTTCTGATTTATTGTCAATTGTACATAATAGTATATTACACTAACTTATATATTCATGTCCTGCACCCATTATTTTCGAAAATTTTCATGCCCAAGCACGAACACCCACACCGGCACTGGCATCAGCACTGCTGTGACACAGGTTTACTGTCAATTTACCAGTTTTTCCTTCTCCAATACTTGACATACTCTACCTTAAGCATGCCTAGACTAGATGCTGTAATCAACTGTTTTGATACTGTATTAGTTATGGTCTCGTTTGCATCTTCAATTTCTTATCTGACAGTTAAGAGGCCAATCATCTTGATAAATTTGTTGTATTGCAGGTATGGGCTTGGTTGGAAAGGTGGCAGATGGTACGCAACGCATAAGTTCCGCAAGGAGCAGCTAAAATCAATGGGGATGAACAAAATTCAGAAGTGGCAATTACTTAAGAGGTCACTCTTCTCAAGGTCAGCCACAGCTTCAGAAACTAAGAAACTACATGTTTCAGGTGCCTTGCATAATAAATGTGTAACATTCAGTTCTAACTAACCTGGTCATCAATCTTGTTAGTAGTAGCAAGGATTATTTCTGGTGTCTGCAAATGAATTTTTCCACTCTGATATAATTCATTACCTGAATTATGTATACAAAAGCTAGCTTCTTAAAAACAAAATGCTATATGTTGCGGTTGCAATAATATGATACAGAGCCGTTATACGTTTTGCACCCAGAGCGTTAGTTCACCTGGCAGGGAGTCACTCACAAGATGCAGGTATTAAGTTTGATCCCAGAACACACATACCTGCCTACCGCTTCCCCGTTGTAGCCATAAAATGAAAGACGTACGTTTTGGAGGTCATGTGGGCATCTAGGGAGAATCAGGTATAGCATTAAAGGAGGCTATCAATGGGTGTACCGACTATTTAGGGTGTGTTTGACAGCCTGGACGAACTGGCCTTGTGCTGCTGCATCCCCAAGAGGGACGAAGTGACGGAGACTGCTTCATCCCCTTGTGGCCCCCTTGTGGCCCGGGGTGTTGTACACATCCCTAGGAAGAATCAGGTATAGCAGTAAAGGAGGCAACCAGAGAATGTACATCTTTTTCAACATTGCTCTTTAAGCGGGGGATGCCAAACTCACACGTAGGAAGAATATGGTATAATACCAAAGGAGGCAGTCGGTATAAAATTTTCTAACTCTTTGGCGATTGTGAGTAAGTGAACTCTTTTTGCCGTAAATCTTGAACCGATGCTCAAGGGTCGATGTAAGCGCTTTGAAAATTGCTTGAAATCCGATAAGTCTCAAAAATCAGACTTCAATTCCAATGGATTTGCAAAAATCGTGAATACAACCCTTACTCAAAACATTTAAAGTTAAGAAAAACATAAACTAATTTTGTTTTTAGATATTTGTTTCCTAATTTTTTGGACACCTTGCGAATCTCCAAAAGTTTTCAAAACTTCAAAAAAAATAAAGCAGGACTTGGAGATTCTTAAATTATTTTTATTTTTATTTCATGTGCTGTAAATATGTGCAATTAAATTTGGTATTAGAGACAGATCTTTACCAGAGACATAGAGGTTTAGAAAAGCGATTGTATCTCAGCCATCAAATCTTTGATTTTTATGAAATTATTCTCGTTAGAAAGATATGGATCTCTATTTTTCAATGAGACCGTTTTCAATCAAAATGGTTTATTGAAAACAAATTTCTGAGATTTTAACTCAACCTAGGTTTTTTTTAATTTTATTTATGGTCATGCACAATCCTAAAATTCTTAAAAAATTTATAGGCAGTGGGTTTGTGTGTAGATTAGGAGTAAAATTTAATTGCATTCGGAGCACAGAGTAGGGAAAGAAAAATTATTAATCGGACATATGCAGGATGTAAAAAATCGAGTTTTATTTTCTAGAAAATACGTGAATGCATTTCGATCGAATTGAAATATAATTTACTACAATCAAAATATAAAGAACGGAAGTAATTGAAAGAAATTATCATTGTAGCATAAACATAGAGGAGATTAGGAGATATAAGATCTTATAATTTATATTGGATAAAAAAAACTAAGAATCAAACACATAAAATGCATCAACAAGCATAAAAGAAATTCGACAGATGATGATCGATGGCTAGGGAAAGATGGGCGGCTCCTCTTCCTTCTTCCTCTCTCTCTTGCTCTAGGATTTTTCCTCTCTTTGATGCCCTAATCAGCTCCCTAAGGACTCCTTTTATAGATTTTCAAGGGGTGCTCTAGGGCCCCCCTTGGATCAAGTTTTGGGTTCATGGGAGACCCAATTTTCATCATGGGAGACCCAAAATTTTCAGGTTTTTAGAGTTGCACATGGACCATGTGGGACATGAGAGTGGTCCCCCATGAGCCCATGTGGGTTGGTCTTGGCCAAGGGTGCAGCCAGTCAAGGTAAGTCACATATTGGTGCGGTTTGGCCATGAAATGGTGTGAAACCGGGTGTGAGCTTGATGTGGGGCTCTCCCTTGGCTCGATGCCATTTGAGTTTTAAGTACAACCCATGATGTACTCCGTCCTCTTGTTGCCTTGCTCATTTCCTTTGACTTGTCATGGTGTAGCATGATTATCATGCCTACTTGTTTGGTCCTATTCGAGCTTGGATTATCTTGAACTTAGGCAAGATGACTTTGGCTAAACCACTTAACATTGAATCACCCCACCACTTGATTTGGATGTGAGCCGAGTTTTTCTTTGGGCTTTGGCTTGAGTTGAGTCTTGCCTTTTTGCTTTGGATGAACTTGACCTTGTTCTTGTCTTTATCTTTTTTGGAAGTTCCGTCTCTTGTCGATTCAGGCCTTGTCTTATCTTTGGTCAAATCATCATTTCTTTTTGTATTTCAAAATTTGAATTTTATTATCCCCGGGTTTCAAAATATTTATCAAAAACCTTTTTATTTTGAAAATGATGTTTTAGATTTTATGAAATTTATAGGACATGTTTAAATCATGGATTTTTAAAATATGCTCTAGTTTATTTTGAAAAATATTTTTAGGGTATTTACAGATGCCCTTCTTTGGCATTAATCCAAATTTATTTGGATAATGGTAAAGAAGAAAACAACCTTTTGATTTTCTTCCCAAATGTATCTTGAGAGTATGAATTTTTTCTTTGTTTCATAGCCTCATTCTCCTTGGATTTATTTGTTTTTGCAAAGGAGGAAATCTTAGCCAAAAAAGACTTTGACATTACAATTTTGCATAACGTTTCAAAATTCAATTTATCAAGCAACAAGGTCTAATTCTCAAACAAAATGAAATCCAAATAAGTAAGTCTATTCCTACTCTAGGATTTTAATGGTAAACTTTTCTCCATTGGAATAAGGTGTGGGATTTTGAGAAAGAGATTCCCACGATCCCTTCTGAAGTGTCCCGTGGTATAAGGCTAGGAAATTTTGATAGAAAATCATTCTTTTGAGCTTTGACTTTTCTTTTTCTTTTCTTTCAAATGGAACCTTTATATTAGAAGTTTTATTTTTTATTTTATTTTTCTTTTTCTTTTTGAAAGACCTCTATATTGGATGTTTTGTTTTTCTTTCATTTCTTTTGATTTTGCCAATTTTCCTTTTTAGGGAGAAATGAAGTGGGGAATAGAGCTCATCCTTTTAGATACTCGATTCAACCAAGTATATCCCATTTCCTAATAGTACCTATCATTTGAAAATATTTTGCTATTTTGAACTGGACGTCATTTTGTAAGCCAAAGATTTTTGAAATGTTATCTAGACCCTAAACATAATATTTTTTCAAGTATTGAGCATTAATAGGGTCTGCTAAATTTCTTTCCTCCACATCAATCAACCAAAAAACAATATGCATTATTTGTGGTTGCCCGTCTTACAACATAGGGACCATCCCACTTAGGTTGCCACTTACCAAGTGGATGAGGGCTACGATGGTTGATAGTTTTTAAAACAAGGTCTCTCACTTTGAAATGGCGAGCCTTCATGTGTTTTTCATAGTGTCGAGTTATCCTTTGCCCGTATGCGTGTGCATGATTCATAGGAAGGAGTCTTTTCTCATCAAGTAGATCAAGCTCAACCATCCTGACTTGTTGTAGGGTCTCTATGGGTAAATCGAGTACAAGATATGTATGAAATGAATGCAATTTGGTATGAATGGGGAGTATGACATTTGTACCATATACCAGCTCAAATGGTGTGATATTTGTGTGAGTGCGGATGAAAGTCCTATAAGCCTATAAGGCTTCATCCAACTTCTCATGCCATGTCCTACCCCGGTCTCTTGGAACTCCAAATCGAGTTAAGATATTTTTCTTAATGAATGCCACTACATGTTGTCCTTGAACCTTAGCTAAGAAAGTAGCTTCAACCCATTTAAAAAAATATTTAGTGGCTCCTAAAATAAACCTATGTCCATTGAATATAGTGGGTGAAATTGGTCCAATGATATCAAATGCCCACATAGTGAAGTGTCATGAGCTCATGATGGAATGTGAATGACATTTTCATGTATTTGACACTAATGACACTTCCTAACATGGTTATGCCAATCTTGTTTCAAAGTGGACCAAAGATAACCAGATCTAAGTATTTTCATTACCATCATGTTTGTGTTCATATGACCCCCACATTCCCTGTCGTGGAACTCATGCATGATGGTCCTAGCCTCATCATGGTTGACACATCTCAATAAGATGCCGGTAAAACTCTTTTTATAAAGAACCCCTCTTAAAATCACATATCGAGTTGAAATTTTACGAATAAAAGCCTTATCTTTAAAGGAAGCAAATTCGAGAAATTCTCCATTTTTCAAAAAGTTTTTATTGTCTTGAAACCAAGGTTTTTTAGTTGGATTTTGGTCATTTTGGCAAATCTCTAAATCATGGGTAGATGGAGTGGGTAAATGTATGATTTCTAGGGATTGAGTGCCCATAGTGGGGTCGATCCTTAGAGATGACCCTAAAGAGGAGAGGGCATCTGCTATGGTGTTGTCCTCTCTACCCATGTGAGTGAGTATGCATGATTTAAAAGAATCAACCAATCGGGTGGATAATTCATGGTATGGAATAAGTTTTTCATTTTTGGCTTGCCAAATTTTTGAAACCTGGTTTACAACAAGCATAAAATCTCCAAAGAGTTCAATGCATGATGTCCTTAGATTTTTCAAAATTTTAGGCCTTGTATGAGTGCTTCATATTCGATCGTATTATTTAAACAAGAAAAATCTAATCGAAATGACATTGAGATTTCTCCTTTTTCGGGATATATGAGGATGATTCTCACGCATGCCTCTTGTTGATTATTTGCCCCATTAAAGTACAATTTTCAATCTTGATCTTCATTATAACAATTTGATAAAACATGATTTTCTAATTCATTTGTCAAGATGCCTTCATCAGACATTTCATCAAGTACGAGATTTGTATCTTCAAGGGGTAACTCAGTCACATGATCGGCTAGGGCTTGTATCTTTATAGAGTTTTGGTGATGAAATTTCATATCATACTCCATTAAAAGGAGCTGCCATTTACCTAGCCTACCCGTTAGGATAGATTTTTCAAAAAGGTGCTTGATAGGGTCAAGTTTAGATACTATCCAAATCTCATGATCTAGGAAATAATGTCTAAACTGTTGGCAAACTCATACCAAGGCTAAACACATTTTCTCCATGGCTTGATAATTTCTTTCATATATCAATAGAGTTTTCAAAATGTAGTAAATAACATACTCCTTAAGACTATCATCCTCATATTGAGCAAGTAAAGCACCCAATGCATTCATATGAATAAAAATATAAAGCAATAAAGGTTTTCCTAGCTTTGGAGGTTTTAAAATTTGAAGATTTATCAAATAAGTTTTCAATCTTTCAAAAGTCTTTTGGCAATTGGAATCCCAATCAAATTTAACCCCTTTTCTCAAAAGGCTATTGAAAGGTTCACATATTTTTATTAAATTGGAGATGAATCTCCTAACCGCTTGCAGTTGACGTTGGAGGGCGGAGGCATGTTTATGATGGCTCGACACTTAGAGGGGTCAACCTCTATGCCCTTTTGGCTAACCAATCACCAAGTAAAAGTCAGATTTGTTAAAACTTTGCTAGTTTTGAAAAACTAGCTGGCACGTTCACGTAAGAGTAGATTAGAAATTATCATTTAAAGTCTCTATATAAGTTTGGAGTGAAAATTTCATGTCTACAAAATTGGCACGCCCGGTGGGACTCAAGTCTTAAGAAATTTCAAGTTCTAGGTGAAAATTTTCCAATTCTAAGATCGTGGTGTTAATTTTCAACTTGTGCACAAAATTTTGAAAAACAATGTCTATAGATGATTCATTTGAAAATAAGTCGAGGAAATCCTCATCGAATGCCTCAAAACGGTTTTCCAAATCCTCTAAATCTCGAGATAAAGAGCTTGTTTCCCTAAGGGAAATGATGAGGGAAATGGAAAAGAGAATCGATGCTCTAAGTTACAAGGCTAAGGCGCATCGATCACATGAAAATTCATCTTGGGTATATAGAGAGAAAAAGCATACCCAGAAAACCGAATTGAGCTCAGAATCCGATGAAAGAAATGAGGCTAAAAATGCAGCAAAGGTTGAGATTGAATCATCTAACCTTGCCCATCCCCCAAGCATCCCATTTTTCATAGAAAAATCAAAAAAAGTTTTTCATGTTTCAAAAAGCCAAAAAAATCTGTAAAATTTTCGAAAAAAAAAATTGAAAATCAAAAAGTTGAAATTCCAAAATTCGATAATGAAGTCCATATTTTCAGGCACACAAGTAGAGTGAGGCATGAGATCCACATCACTTCACATACCCCACATACTTCACAAGTTTCACAAGAGGATGAGTGTTGCACATACGTAGGATTGGAAAATGAAATCCAAGACCTCAAAAGGCAAAAGGAGCTCGAAGCCACGCATGAACTAGAGCCACCCGAGGACGACTCCAGAGATGCTTGCTCTCACCATGAAAAGGTAGACAAACTCGAAAAAGGTATGTCTGAATCTCATTCTACCATAAACTCCCTACTCGATCCTCCCCTTCTTAGTGTAGGATCGGTAGATCATTCATATACATCGGATGCATCGAATCACACTCATGCACCCACATATCCACTCAATGATTCCAAGAATGTGGATTTTCATGTATGGACCTAGACCTAACCAAAGGGCTACACCAACATATGGCGTGGATTTGAAGCTGCAAGTGGGTGGACCGACTCCAAGAGGTAGGTGCCTAAACCTAAACCTAACCTAGCCCATTTCCACCTAGCCGACCCACCTAACCTAGCCCCTCTCCACCTAGCCGACCCACCAAAACCTAGCCTATTTCCACCTAGCCGACCTAACCTTCACCACCTCACCCTAGACACCCCACCTAAACCTAAACCTAAACCTAACCTAGCCCATCTCCACCTAGCCATACTCCCAAAACCTAACCCATACCACCTAGCTCCCCACTTGACCCAACCCTATCCCAGCCGACTCCATTTAATCCCATCCCAAACCGACTCCCTAAAGTCACATGGCCTGCACCTTGTGCAGCGCCAACCTCCGGCCATCCTAGCACCATTCCCTTACCATCTCCCGACCACCATCAACCCGCCTGCCACACTAGCCCACTCTCAGCCATCTCCCTAGCGCCTCGACATACCCTAGCACCACACATCCTCCAACCTGCCGACCTACCTCAGTTGCAGCACCCTTCAGCCATGACTTAGCTCCACACCTTGGCATAACTCACCACCTCACCCTAAAGCCCCACTCCTAACCGACTTGGCCTAGCTCTCCTTGGCTGAAAACTTTCACCAATCTGGAACTTGGTCGGACTCCAAGGCTTGAGCCGACTGCACCATAAGAACCTACCTCAGCTGCAACAACTTGATTACGGCAAAAGGGGCTGAATTACTTCAAGGTGGACTTGCACAAGCTGAACTCGGGCTCAGCACAAAGAAGGTGGACACGACCTAGCCAAAATCCCGACTTCAGAAGTATAAGTCTTTCAAAATATATATCAAGTTGCTTTTCCTATTCAAAGTAAATTCAATTTGATACGGGGTTATAATAATAGAACGTAGTCTCCCCCCGAAATGTAATATTGGTGCTTGATACACGAAGCACATACATACACTTGAGCCATATTGCTCTTAAATGTACACAAGACACCCACGTGCACTTGAGCCTTTCCGCTCTTAATTGCACACTATTGCATACACATTGAGCCTTCGCTCTTAAGCTAAAGACTTTAGTGAAAGCCGTGTGAGTTGCAATTCAATTCGGGTTGTTACATTCATGTCGTGTGAGTTTGTCATTTAAATTTCACACTCGCACCCAAGAAGTACTTGAGCACTTGCTCCACACTCTCACGCATCTTTTGAGCCTTTGTTGCTCATAAGATATAGCATACTTATATATTTTCCAGCTGCGTGAGTTTTACATTAAGTTGTGTACGCACTTACATTTTCGGGTGGTTCAATTCATGTTGTGTGAGTTTGTCATTTAAATTTCACACTACACACCCGTGCATTGAGCCTTTTCGCTCCTATCATATATCTATATTTCAATTTCGACAAAGTTCAATTCATGTCGTGTGAGTTTGTCATTTAAATTTCACACTACACACACGCGTGCATTGAGCCTTTCCGCTCTTACTATATACTTATATTTCAATTTCGGCATGTTCAATTCCAGTTGTGTGAGTTGTCTTTCCATTTACACACCAAGAGCACTCACTCACGATTGAGCTTTTCTTCTCTTAAGATATAAGTATATTTCAATTCTGTAACTTACATTCAAGTCGTGTGAGTTGCTTTCAAGTTCGAGTATTTCCCTTAAGCTGCGTGAGTTGCACTTCCATTCGGGTATTTACATTAAGTTGTGTGTGTGAGTTGCTTTCAATTCGAGCCTAGCTCACATCATTATAATCAAACCCGAAAAACGTTTTGTGCATCCTTGCATTCGTACATTTTCAAAGAAACCTCGAATCTACGCTCAAACTCGCTGAAATTAGGCCACTTGTGCACACGCATATCTGGCCTAAATAGCTAAAACTCAAAGACTTGGAATCATACAGCCCTCGTACATAAAATTTGCAACATAGGCATGAATCGAATGCATATTTCAAACACTTATATTTTCAGAGTTAAAATTATTTTTATCGAAGTCTATAAGTGCTTAAACTGACCCTTGAGCATCGGTTCAAGAAGGTTTAAAGCGAAAAGATCCCGCTTTCACACAATTGCCTTTCAAAAGTCAGATATTTTTGAAAACTTCGCTAGTTTAAGCAAGCTAGCTGGCACGCCCTAAAAGCGACGTAGATACGAAAATGTTCATTTCTGGTCTTATAAACTGGAAGTGAGAATTTTCGTTGTTTAGAAATTGGCACGCCTGGTGGGACCCGGGTCTTAAAACTTTGATAAAACAAGGAAAGCTCTTGAAATTTTTTTCCAAAAAGTGTTTCCAAAATTCGTGCATTCAAAAATTTACAGAAAAATGGAGCAAAAGCCAAGAAAATCCTCGTCGAGTAAGCTAAAGCAGGTTTTCAAAATAGCTAAAGCCCAAGAAGAGCTGGCTGATATTTGGGAAATATTTCAAAAGATAGATGCTTTAAGCAAAGAGCTTAAAGCCCATCGATCGCATAACATCTCATCTCGGGCACATAAAGATCGTGAAAAGAAAACCGATCTCAAACTCGACGAGCGATTAGAAGTTAAAGACAAAACCCAAAAAAGGGACAAGTTAGCCACTCCCAAGTCTCCAAACTCTCAAAAATCCAAAGAAAAATAAAAAAAAGACTTTTCTATTTCAAAAACTCAAAAAAAATCTTGAAAATTTTCAAAAAGAATTTTTTTTTGAAAAAACAAACTTTGAAATTCTAGAAACTGAAAATGAAATCCCTAAATATAGGCACACACACAGTGGGAAACAAAATCTGTACCCCACAAAAAAACGAGAGTCACAAACAGGTAGGGTTCGAAAAGGAACGTCTCAGAAAGCCACGGGAGCTCGAAACAGAGTCACCCGGGAAAACGGCCTGTTCTCACCCTGAAAAGGTAGACAAGCCAAAAAGAGATATGCCTGAAACCTATCCTCCTCAAAACTCTTTCGAAAAAGGGTCATCAGATGTGTTGGATCACATCCATGCACACACAAACCCACATGTGCCAGAAAAAGAGGATTTTCAAGGTGCGCCAAATGTCCCGCACCACCAAAAGGAATTTCAAAACAAAAAAATTCAAAAAATGGTAGACATGGAGACCCCTAAGACATGCATCGACATCCTAGGAGCTCATAACCCTACCATCAAAGAAACCACTTCTTCAAAGCTAGTCTTGTACCCTGAACCCAAGACTATGGCTTTGAAACAAAAAAATCCATCTTTAGGAGCACCACGAGTTGAACCTAGAGAGCAAATCAAAATCTTGAGGGGACCAAGCATGGTTTCCCTTGAAGCAAACCTCTCCCAAACCAGGGTCGTGTGGAAGCTCAAGTCTTCCATCACCCTGAAACATCCAAAATACTTCAAGAGACCAATCTTGGCTCCCCTTGAAGAAAAACTCTCCCAAAGTCAGGTTGTATGGAAGCCTAAGCCTTCCACCACCCCAAAATCCAAACTCTCACTATCTAAAACCAAATGGGTATATAATGATTCCATGTTGAAGACCATGAATTATATCAAAACTTTTCGAAAAACAAAAAGTCTTGGAACATGATTCTAAACATGGGATATAAACCCTATATAGGCCTAGGAGTCAGAAATCAAGGTAGGCTAAAACCTGTCCTACCTAAAGCCAACAACAATCGATATGGATTGGGCTACAACCCACTCATACCTCCTAAGCCACCACCTAAGACCATCTGGGTCAAGGGTGCCTTGTAGAACCTCTAAAACCGAAACCCATGTTTTAGACCTATTTGATTAGAGTCTGATTCATGAAGTTTTCTTTGTAGGTTCAATGGAAGATCCCTACTTTTCAAAAATCCAAAAAAAAAAAAGATATTACCAAAAACCAAAAAAAATTGAAAACCTTGAAAATCTCAAAAACTTTTGAAAAACTGAAAATTCCAAAAAGAAGTTTATCTCAAAAACCTTTGTCAAAAGAAAGCTTTTATACAAATCCTTGAATTTGTATTTCGAAAAAGACAAAAAAAAATTTCAAAAATTTCAAAAACAATGGCCATGTACAAAGCCCATTCTCGAAAGTTTCAAAATACTTTCAAAAAATTGTATATACTCCCAAAACCCAAATTTGTCCAAATGCTAGTTGTGTATACCCTTTTGCCTAGAGCTTCCTCAAAACTGAAAAGCTCGAAAATCATCAAAGCAAGGAGGAATAATTACCTCCAAGCTTTCTGAAATTCGTAAAATCCTTGACTTATAAAAAATTTGGGGATTTTTAGAAGTGAGTCTAACCCATAGTGTGTGCATAAGCATCATGCATTACATTATGAAATCATACATATGCATAAACAATATCGGGTCTAGACATCATCTTAGAACTCGAATTTAGGGTTTATGTAAAACCCAAGGGGCAATGAGGGTCGATCCCCTAAGTATCGAGCCATCATAGGCATGTCTCCATATAAATCAAATCCGAAACCTTCAAGGTGGATTTCAAAAAAGGAGAATATCGAAAAAGGGTTAGCATTTTACAAAAAGCCTTTCAAAAATATTTTGATAAAAACCTCCAAAGCATTATAATTCATGCATTGGATGCTTGACTAAATCAAAATGAAGATGGTATTCATACAAAGTGTGCCATACATTTCAAAAACTCTATTGGCATGTGAAAGAAAATCACCAAGCCAAGAGAGAAATCGTGCTTAGCCTTGGTATAGGCCTCCAAATTTGAGACATCATCTCCCATATCATGAAAAGGGAATGATGTTCATTAAAGCACTCATTTGAAAAACCTATCTTAAACAGGTAGGCAAGATAAATGGCAAACCCTTTCAACAGAGTATGAGTTCAAACTCAAGACTCCATTAAGGGACAAACCCTACATCGTGTGGTTGAAGTGTATCTTTGAAACACATTCTCCACGCTTCATCAAATGCCTCACGAAGGCATGAATGTTCAAAATGAATTCCAAAAACCATGCTTGACCAATTATTTTAAAGAAAACCGAGTATAGGAAACATATTTCGATCAAGGGGCAGATATAGAAATCATCTTCATATAGAAAGGGAGGATTTCCCAAAATTGCTTCTTCAAAAGAATCAAAACCCTACAAATGACTTCGAAAAGAAAGATTTTTCTGCATCTGGTTAATATAAAAACCTCGATGGTGTTAGGATAAGCACATGAGTTCCACGATGAAAAATGTGGAGATCATGTCAAATTCAAATATGATGGCCATGACGATCACTTAGGGCTGGTTATATTTTCCATCCTTAAACCAAATAGTACCATGATCATGTTAGAAATACCGAAAATACCAAAATGCATGGACATCCATCATCCACCCAAAATTCCCCTTTTTGAATAGCTGTGGCCCTTCACCATGTGGCCATGGGAATCATACATCTCCATCAAGCTAGGGGCATTTAAATGTATCCACTAGACACCTTCCATGGAGAACCAATTTCATAAGAATGTATCTCCATCATGACATGTGAGATACATTTCAGGTTTTCATCATTGCAAAAAGCATGTATTTCCATTGAGTCACATGGAGTGCATATCATGCATTACATTCATATCATATCACCCAACAGGCCCAAAAAGGTGGCAGCCCGAGTAGGAATGTCCCCATATCTTAAAAAGCGCAACAAAAATCGAAAAACATGTTGATATTGTGGGTAGAAATTTAGCAGACCCCAAAAATGCCCGAATATTCGAAAGGGTCTATGTTAAATTCTTTTGAAAAGATTTTTAAAATCAAACTCCTTTGAAACTTCTTGAAAGAAGGATCAAGGTTGATTGTATAACCTTGAATGAAGGAATTTATGCTTTACGAAAAGTAGTCTTCAAAAACGAAATTGGCGGTATTTCAAAAATCCTTGGCTTACAAGATTGAGCCTTGTTAAAAATATCAAAATATTTTCAAATAGCAGATGCTATTAAGAAGTAGGACGATCTCGGTTGAATCGAGTAACCAAAGGGATAAGCTTTCCCCCCATTTTACTTTTCTCTCTAAAAAGAAAAATTGGCGACATCTAAAAGAAAAAAGAAAAAGGAGAATGCAAAAACTCCTCCAAGAAGAGGTCTTCCCTGCTTAAACAGGGAATACAAAAACTCTTCCGAAAGAGGTCTTTTCTTTGAAAGAAAAAGAGAAAAAAAAAGAGAATGCAAAAACTCTTCGAAAAAGAAGCCTTCCTAGAAAAGGGAATACAAAACTTCTTCAAAAGAGGTCTTCTCTTGAAAAAAAGAAAAAGAAAAAGCCAAAGCTCAAAAGAACAATTTTCCAAACTCTTTGCCTGAAACCATGGGACGCTTCAGAAGGGACCGTGGTATCTCTTTCCCATATCCCTACAGCTTATCCCCAAGGAAAAAGGTTCAAGCTGTGAAAATCCTAAAGTAGGAATAAAATCTACTTATTTGGATTTCATTTTGTTTGAGAACTCGACTTTGTTTTGTAGGAAATGGAACTTTGAAATGTTTTCCAAGATTTCCTACAAAAAACCTCTACTTAGTAGTAGGTATTGAAACCCGAATAAAGGGAAATATGAAAAATTGGAAGTCCTTTCGATAAAAGATAAAAGGAGTTTCTTTTGAAAAAGAAAATTTCAAAAACCCGCAAATGTCGAAAAGACTTGGGTAGAACCTGCTTGGAGCAGACAGCCTCAAAGGGCTCTCTCCAAGCTCGAAAAACCTAAAAATGTCAAAAGACATGGGTAAAACTAGCTCGGAGCAGTCAGCCTCAAAAGGCTCTCTTCGGGCTAAAAAAAACCCCAAAAATAAAAAAATTCACTCATGCATGCATACAAAGAGTCATTCATGCATGATCATATATAGGAAAAGCAGCTAGGAAAAGTCTCCTTTTGTCTAAAAATCCCCTCTTATGGTCAAAGAAAACAGGGTTTTTTACGAAACAAAGAATGGTGTATTCTCGAAAAAAAAAATTGAATTTTTTTTTACAAAAGGGGTGTTTTCTTCTTTGCCATTATCTAAATAAATTTAGAATTTTGGATAATGCCAAAGAGGGGTATCTGTAAACACCCCAAAAATGACATATTTTGAAATTCCCAAACTTAAAAAGCCATCTTAAGGCCAAAACCAGAAAAAAAGGAAAATTGAAGCCCGTTCGAAGAAAAGCCTAACAGAAGGTCAAAGCCGTAATTCGGGATCAAAAAGCAAAGCCCAGGCTAGAAGCAGATTTCAACCCTGGGGTATGAAATGCAAAGTCAAGGCATAAAAAATCCAAGACCAAGCTCGGAATCTCAAGATTCAGACAAAACGAAGTCCAGAAGGTGAGAAGGAGTTCAGACGAAAAGGTTGGGGAAGACCCAACCCAAGACGGAGCATTGATAAAGCCAGGGCCCGCAGAAACTGTCCGTCTTGAAACGCCAAGAAGGAATGAAAATTTGGATTGGATCTGGACCCAAATATCCATATCCAAACTCAAATATTTTTTGGATCGGATTTGGATCTCAAAATCCAAATCCAAATCTAAGATCCATACCCAAGACCCACCTCATTTGCCTATAAATAGAGGTGAGGGGGTGCCATAAACTCACGTGAAATCCAAGAGGGCTTGGGGAGGGCTTGCATAAAGTAGGAGAGAGAAATGGTGGGCTTGATATTTTCAAGTGGGCTAGCCATGTGGGCTTAATCAAAGGGTATGGGTTCAAGCCATGTATGGACCTAGACCTAACCAAAGGGTTGCACCAACATATGGCGTGGATTTGAAGCTGCAAGTGGGTGGATCGACTTCAAGAGGTAGGTGCCTAAACCTAAACCTAAACCTAAACCCTAAACCTAAACCTAAACCTAAACCCTAAACCCTAAACCTAAACCTAAACCTAAACCTAAACCTAAACCTAAAGCCTAAAACCTAAACCTAAACCTAAACCCTAAACCTAAACCCTAAACCTAAACCTAAACCTAAACCTAAACCTAACCTAGCCCATCTCCACCTAGCCATACTCCCAAAACCAACCCATACCACCTAGCTCCCCACTTG
Source organism: Brasenia schreberi (assembly GCA_036023115.1). Taxonomy (NCBI): domain Eukaryota; kingdom Viridiplantae; phylum Streptophyta; class Magnoliopsida; order Nymphaeales; family Cabombaceae; genus Brasenia; species Brasenia schreberi. Next base: position 28,271,069 of record JAYKKT010000091.1, read on the forward strand.
ACCCAACCCTATCCCAGCTGACTCCATTTAATCCACCCTACATCCCAAACCGACTCCCTAAAGTCACCCGGCCTGCACCTTGTGCAGCGCCAACCTCTGGCCATCCTAGCACCATTCCCTTACCATCTCCCGGCCACCATCAACCCGCCTGCCACACCAGCCCGCTCTCAGCCATCTCCCTAGCGCCTTGATATACCCTAGCACCACACATCCTCCAACCTGCCAACCTACCTCAGCAGCAACACCCTTCAACCGTGACTTAGCCCCACACCTTGGCATAACTCACCACCTCACCCTAAAGCCCCACTCCTAACTGACTTGGCCTAGCTCTCCTTGGCTGAAAACTTTCACCAATCTGGAACTTGGCCGGACTCCAAGGCTTGAGCCGATTGCACCATAAGAACCTACCTCAGCTGCAACAACTTGACCACGACCAAAGGGGCTGAATTACTTTAAGGTGGACTTGCACACACAAAGAAGGTGGACACGACCTAGCTAAAATCCCGACTTCAAAAGTGTAAGTCTTTCAAAATATATATCAAGTTGCTTTTCCTATTCAAAGTAAATTCAATTTGATACGGGGTTGTAATAATGGAGCATAGTCTCCCCCCGAAATGTAATATTGGTGCTTGATACACGAAGCACACACGTACACTTGAGCCATATTGCTCTTAAATGTACACAAGACACCCACATGCACTTGAGCCTTTCCGCTCTTAATTGCACACTATTACACACACATTGAGCCTTTGCTCTTAAGCTAAAGACTTTAGTGAAAGCCGTATGAGTTGCAATTCAATTCGGGTTGTTACATTCATGTTGTGTGAGTTTGTCATTTAAATTTCATACTCGCACCCAAGAAGTACTTGAGCACTTGCTCCACACTCTCACACACCTTTTGAGCCTTTGTTGCTCATAAGATATAGCATACTTATATATTTTTCAGCTGCATGAGTTTTAAATTAAGTTGTGTACGCACTTACATTTCCGGGTGGTTCAATTCATGTCGGGTGAGTTCGTCATTTAAATTTCACACTACACACATGCGTGCATTGAGCCTTTCCACTCTTACTATATACTTATATTTCAATTTCGGCAAGTTCAATTCCAGTCGTATGAGTTGTCTTTTCATTTACACACCAAGAGCACTCACTCACGATTGAGCCCTTCCGCTCTTAAGATATAAGTATATTTAAATTCTGCAATTTACATTTAAGTCGTGTGAGTTGATTTCAAGTTCGGGTATTTCCCTTAAGCTGCGTGAGTTGCACTTCCATTCGGGTATCTACATTAAGTTGTGTGTGTGAGCTGCTTTCAATTCGAGCCTAACTCACATCATTATAATCAAACCCAAAAAACGTTTTGTGCATCCTTGTATTCATGCGTTTTCAAAGAAACCCCGAATCTACGCTCAAACTCGCTAAAATTAGGCCACTTGTGCACACACATATCTGGCCTAAATAGCTAAAACTCAAAGACTTGGAATCGTATAGCCACCGTACATAAAATTTGCAACGTAGGCACGAATCGAATCCATATTTCAAACACTTATATTTTCAGAGTTAAAATTGTTTTTATCGAAGTTTATAAGCGCTTAAACTGACCCTTGATCATCGGTTCAAGTGTTTAAAGTGAAAAGATCCCGCTTTCTCACAATTGCCTTTCAAAAGTCACATATTTTCGAAAATTTCGCTAGTTTAAGCAAGCTAGCTGGCATGTCCCTAAAAGCGACGTAAATACGAAAATGTTCATTTCTGGTCTTATAAGCCGGAAGTGAGAATTTTCGTTGTTTACAATTCTCCTATTCTTTATTTGGAAAAGGCAAGTCTTTTATATTGATCCTTCTAGTCTTGAAAAAGATAAAAAAATTGAAAAATTTGAAAATCTCAAAAATATTGGCCATGTACAAAGCCCATTTTAGATTCCTTCTAAGATTGTGTATATTCCCAAACAAAAAATCGTCCAAGCTTGTCATGCACAACCCCCTCTCTTGTCTAGCACTTCCCTAGAAATTAAGTGCTTGAGAATGATCAAAGCAAGAAAGAAGATCTCCTCATCCATGAGGAAGATCAAGCCTCCGAGCTTCCCGAATTTCATAAAATCCTTGACGTGAAAAGAACCTTCAAAGAGGATTTTTAGGGAGTAAGTCTAACCCAAAGTATGTGCATGTTTGACATGAAAATCATTCATTGCATTGTTGAAATCCTATGTCTGCATAGACATATAAAGACATACCGGGTCTAGACCCAAAAATCATGGAATCGTCTACCCTTAGAACCCAATGTAAAACCCATTAAGCGAAAGCTTAAGAAAGGGTTCATGTTAAGCCAAAGGGGCATTAAGGTCGACCCCTCTAAGTGTCGAGCCATCATAGACATGCCTCCACCCTCCAACTTGAGTAAAATCCGAAGCATCCAAGGTTGATTCCAAGCTATCAGGAAATTGATTTCAAATCTAGCAAAAAGATGCTAACCTCTCAAATAACTTTTGAAAAAAAAGGGGTTAAATTTGAATAGAATGTCGATTGTCAAAAAGCTTTTGAAATATTTATGGTAAATTCTCCAAATTTTAAAACCTCTAAAGCAAGGAAAACCTTTATTTCTTTATGTTTCCATACATGCAAATACATTGGGTGCTCAATATGAAGATAATATCCATAGGGAGTGCCGTTTATTACATTTCGAAAACTCTACTGGCATATGAAAGAAATTATCAAGCCATGGAGAAAAGCGTGCTTGGCCTTAGTATGAGCTTACCAAAAGTTTAGACATTATTTCCTAGATCATGGAATCAGGATAGTGTCTAAGCTTGATTCAATCAAGCACTTGTTTGAAAAACCTATCCTAACGGGCAGGCTAGATAAATGACAGCTCTCCTCCTAATGGAGTATGATTTAAAATGTCATCATCAAAACTCCATTAAGGGACAAACACTAACCGATTATATGGCCGAATTCCCCCTTTGAGGATACATACCCCATACTTGATGAAATGCCCGATAAAGGCATATTTGCAAATGAATTTCAAAACCATGCTTTAGCAAATTATTTTAATGAAAAGCAAGTATGGAAAATGTATTTTGATGGGCAAAGAATCAACAAGTGGCAGGTGTAGGAATCATCCTCATATGTCTCGAGAAAGGAGAAATCCAAATTGTTATTCGACTAGATTTGCATGATCAAATAATGTTGCCAAGTGTGAAGCACTCATACAAGGCCTAAAATTTTGAAAAAAATCTAGGGACATGTATTGAAGTCTTTGGAGATTCTATACTTGTTATAAACCAAGTTTCAAAAATTTGGCAAGTCAAAAATAAAAACTCATACCATATCACGAATTGGCCATTAGAGTGGTCGATTCTTTCAAATCATGCACACTTGGCACTCATCCACGATTTGGAGATTTGCCAAAATGACCAAAATTATATTAAAAATGTTGGTTTTAAGACATTAAAAATTTAAGAAAAGGGAGGATTTCCCGAATTTGCTTCTTTCAAAGATAAAGCTTTAAGTCGAAAAATTTCAACCCGATATGATTTTCGGAGGATTTCTTTATAAAAAGAACTTTACTGACATCTTGTTGAGGTATAGATCTTGATGAGGCTAGGACCATAATGCATGAGTTTCACGATAGAGAGTGTGGAGTTCATGTCAATGCAAATGTGATGGCCATGAAGATACTTAGGGTCGGTCATTTTTAGTCCACCCTTAAGCAAAATTGTCATGATCATGTTAGAAATGTCATAATATCAAATGCATGCCATTCATATCCCATCGTCCACTTTATATTCCTTAGTAAGCTCATGAACCTTCACCATGTGGCCATTTTAACATCATAGGATTCATCTCCACCAAACTAGGGGCATAGAGAATGTATCCCCTAGATACCTTTCACGGAGACTCATTCGTCATTTCATAAAACATGTATCTCTATCATATCATATGGAATACATTTTACATTATCATGCACCTCATTTCATAAAGCATGTATCTCCACAATACATTTTTACATGTCATACACATCATTCACCTAAAGAGGCCCAAAATGTGGCAGCCCAAGTAGGAATGTACCTATGTCATAAAAGGGGCAACAAAAAATCGATAATGCACATTGATTGCTTGATGTTTATGGTAGAAATTTAATAGACCTTATAAATTTCCAATACTTGAAAAATTTATGTATGGGGTCTATGTTAAATTCTTTCGAAAAGATTTTAAAATGGATCTCCTTTGAACTTCTTCAAAGAAGGATCAAGATTGATTGTATGGTCCAGAATGAGGGAATCAATGCTTTATGAAAAGTAGAGTTTTCAAAATCATTTGATAACATTTAAAAAATCCTTGGCTTACAAAATGAAGCCTTTTTCAAAATAGCAAAATATTTTCAAATAGTCAATGCTATTAGGAAATGGGATGATCTTGGTTGAATCAAGTAACCAAAGGGATAAGTTTTTCCCCAATTTTACTTCTCTTTCCAAAAAGGAAAATTGGTAATATTCAAAAGAAAAAAAGAATACAAAAACTCTTCCAAAAAGAGGTATTCCCTTCTAATAGAAAGAGGGAATACAAAAATTCCTCTGAAAGAGGTCTTCTCTTTAAATGAAAAAGAAAGAAAGAAGAAAATAGAATACAAAAACTCCTTCAAAAAGAGGTCTTCTCTTATGATAAAAAGAGGGAATACAAAAATTCTTCCGAAAGATGTCTTCTCTTTGATTGAGAAAAAGAAAAAAAGATAGAAAAGGAAAAGCCAAAGCTCAAAAGAGCAATTTTCCATCTCTTTGCCTTAAACCACGAAACGTTTCAGAAGGGACTGTGGTAACTCTTTCCCATATCCCTACAACTTATCCCAATGTTAAAAGATTTATCCATAAAAATCTTAAAGTAGGAATAGAATCTACTTATTTGGATTTCATTTTGTTTGAGAATTAGACATTATTGTGTGGGAAAGGAAACTTTGAAATGTTTTCCAAAATTTTCTACAAAACCTCTACCAAGTAGTAGGTATTGAAACCCGAATTAGGGGTAATATGAAAAATTGGAAGTCCTTTTGATAGAAGCTAAAAGGAGTTTCCTTTTGAAAATAAATTTTGAAAACCCAAAATGTCAAAATGACATGGGATTATTCTACTTAGGGCAGCCAGCCTTCAAAGGCTCTCCCTAAGCTCATTCATCTTTCAGTTGAGTCTCTAAAACCTCACTTTACATCACTCACATCATGCATGCATACATTCAAATGTCGTTCATACATGATCATGCTTAGGACATATACCCCATGCAAGTCAAGTCCCTTTGGCTGAAATCCCTCTTCTATAATTCAAGGAAAAGGAGTTTTATAAAATGAAAGATGATTTATATTCTCAAGAAAATTTGAGAAGTAAATCCATAAAGGGTGATTTCTTCTTTGCCATTATTCAAATAAATTTGGATTAATTCCAAAGAGGGGTATATGTAAACACCCAAAATTTAAAATATTTTCAAAACTCCTAAATTTCGAAAGTCAATTTAAAGCCTTTATGAACCTTTAAATTCAAAACCCCCAACTTTTTAAAGTTCAAGTCTTTTTGGGGAATATTTCAAAATAAAGGTTTTAAATTAAAGATTAAACAACCCATAAATTTCGAATCAAAGTAGATAAACAGGTGAGACCTAATCCTAGTCGGGATCGAGACCAATTCCAGAAAGCAAAAAAAAGATCGAGTCAGGTAAAGCAAGTAAGATTGAAGCCTATTAGAAGTAGATGAAGATCACAAATGGATTGGTCTAGAATTATGGATTGAATCAAGCTTCACCAGGCGGTTCAAGGCAATTCAAATTCAAATGCACGGGTCTAGCTTATCAAAAGAAAGAATTCAAGTACATCCAAATCAGGCCGAGATCATGGTGGATCCAAATCAGAGATATGGCTGGGATCAATCATGCTTTTACCAAGTGATATAGTTTGAAATGTGGCAATTAAGGTATCACCAAATGATCGAGCCACAATAAGATTCATACCATGGGCCGGCCAAACAAGAGAACCCGCTTGAGCTTGAGCAAGACCTAACTCACCTACACCATCATGAGGGAAGTGAGCTTACGGAATTCAATTCGTAAGGCCATGATCAAGTCAAGCCAAAATGAGTTGAGTTCATAGCACTATGGGCCAGCCAACATGGTGCAACTGGCAAAGCAAAGGGGCGCACCCAATTTTGATCAAGCCCAAAACCGATCCAAAATCAGAGGTATGGCTAGAAGGAATCAGATTTTATCAAGTAATATGAAGCAATTAAAGTAGCACCAAACGATCAAGCCAAGGTATGCCAAGTTCATAGCATTGGCCAGTCAAAATAGGGCACTTGGTGGAGCCTAGTCAAGGCCGACTGCACCTAGAGACCAGCCCACATGGGGCTGGTTCAATCCACCACAAAGGGGACCACCTCAAATGGATTGAAGACCAGATTGGAGCCTCAAAAACCTGCCCCAAAGAATGGGCTAGAACCAGCCCCTTGGCCTATAAATAGGGCCAAGGGGGGGCGGGTGAAGCATCTTGGAGAGCATGGTGAGGCCTTGTCACTTTTGTGAGAGAGATAGGGTTAGGTTCAAGCAAGGAGGTGCTGCACCAAGAGAAGGTCGTGGGCTGCAAGGAGTGAATGTAAGATGGGTAGGAGAGTGGGATAGATCTAGGTTGTGAGTGCAAGAGAGTTTTGAGAAGCATTCAAGGAAGAAGAAGGCTGGATTCCACTCTTGGAATTCTCGATCATTTGATGGAAAGCTGTAAGTATTTTCATCCTTTGATTTTAATCTTTCTTTTCTTCTAATTCAATTTGAAAGGGCTTGTATTAATGGAGCATTGTCTCTCCCCATGTTGTAACAATGATTAGAGTTGCTGAATTTTCATTCTCTTGCTGAATTTTCATTCTCACACACACGCACTCCATGTGTTTGTTTATGCGATTCTACCCCAATATATTCTATAGCATACTCTATACTCTCTACCCCCTCTATGCTTAAGCTTATATGAATATTTCCTTTCATTTACTTTCAACACTTTAAATTCGTGATGTTGTGTTGTTGCAATTTCAATTTGTGTGAGTTTGCATCATATATGTTCTTAAAAACCTGAAATTGAACTTTATCATCTCTATATATATTGATTGCTTTATTTTTAGCTCCCGAATCTATACTCCAATTGATCTGAAATTTTGTACATATGTTCTACACACACAAGTACACTTATAATAAATTTTTTAAGAATTTTAAGGTCGCGCAACCATGTAATTAAAACTGTGTAAAATCGGAGTAATTTCTGTCAACTGTCTATCAAACTTGTTTTCTTGCAATGGAGCTTGGGTTTTCATCTCATAACTCTGTCTGTAGGCTTCTAAAATTGATGAATTTTGATTCATTGGAAAGATGACATCCATAGCTTTGTAGAAAGATCAAATTCACTAAATTTAGAACTCGGAGCACTGAGATGCAGGCTCATCTTTGAGTCTCTATATTTCTGTAACAGAACAGTTTTGGTTGCCTGAGCATAGGCACTTCCCTAATTTAATTTTGCTTCAATACAACTCCAAATCATTATCTGTAAAATGCTATAGAGCCTGCACATTTCAAGCTCAGTCTTGTTAAATTGTGATGATTTTAGGAGGTCTGTAAGGCATTGAAAATGATTCGGGAATCAAGGCCGAAAAATAGAACATTCTATTTTTCAGCACTTGTTTATTTTTGAGCTTGAACCAAGTGCATTTCAAATCTTCTTTGAAAAACACCCTATCATCACGTGAATTGGAGTTCATCAATTTTAAGATTAAAGTTTCTAAGCGCTTAGGCTGACCCTTGAGCATCGATTTAAGAAGTTCTAAAGCGAAAAGAGCTCGCTTAGCACAATCGCCAAGTAAAAGTCAAATTTATTAAAACTTTGCTAGTTTTGAAAAACTAGCTGGTACGCTCGCACAAGAGTAGATTAGAAATTATCATTTCAAGTCTCTACATAGGCTTGGAGTGAAAATTTCGTGATTAACGTTTTTTGAATTTTTTTCAAGAAAGGAGTTTTCCATCAAGCCTACAAAGAAAACACTATGAATTAGACTCCAAACAAGTGGTCTAGTTCATAGGTTTCGGTTTTAGTTGGCTCTAGGGCACCCTTGACCTAATTTGTCTTAGGTGGTGGTTAGGGGGTATGGATGGGTTCTACCCTAATCCATGTCGACCCAAGTTAGGAAGAGGTAAGGTGAGTTCTAATCTACCTTGATTGTTGGCTCCTAGACCATAGTATGGTGCATACCCCATGTTCCATAACACATTCCAAGGCTTTTTAAGTTTTGAAAATTTTTGATAGAGAGGATGACCTTGGAATAATGTATCGTCCATGGCATGGTTATACACTCAAGTTTTATTGGGTGTGCCTAGGAGGTGTATGGATTTAGAGGTGGAGGTATTTGACTCCCCTAGGATGCACACGACCCTAGGGGTGGAAGTCTGGGGGGTTTTGGCTTTTCCTAAGAGATGGACGACCTTGGGTTCTCTTAGGATGGGTATGTGTAGACGTGAATTTTTATTTCAAAACCTATTAAGATTTGAAAAGAAATTCCCGAGACTACGTCTTGTGCATGAGTGTGCCAGTTAGTTTACTCAAACTAACAAAGATTCAATTTTCTAACTTTATTAGACGATTGTGGAAAAGTGAGTTCTAATCGACGTAGGCCTTCTTGAACCAATGCTCAAGGGTTAGCCTAGACACTTGGAAAATTAATTGAAATCCATTAAATTTCAAAAAACAAAATCCCAATTTTAAAGTTTGAGGAAATCGTGATTTAGTTCTTGACTTTGAAAATTTCAGGTTTTGAAAAACAAAAACTGGTTCTGTTTTAAGAGACCAGTTCTCTGATTTTTTAAAAATATTTATGAGTTTCGAAAAATTCTGAATTTTTTTACATAAAGTCGACATACATATGAAGAATGAGAAAATAGTTTTTTTTTGGATTTTAGTGCTATTGATTCTCAAAATTAAATCTAGAACTACACATTATTTAGGCACTCGAAACAGATATGTGCCAGAACAGTTGAGGTTCAGAAAGCTGCGATATCTTAGTACTCAGGCCTTCAATTTTTATGAAATTGATCTTGCTGGAAAGGTGTGGATGTTATCTTTCCAAAACAACCATTTTCACTCGATTTGATACAGTATGCACAGAGATATCTAAGAAATAGCAGAACTATGTTACAGAAGTTTCTGACTTTCCAGAACCTGTTATGGTTTTTATAAATCTTTTCAGATTTAATTAACAATGCTTGATAATGTATAAAATCTTGAAACTTTTACCAGATGTTCGTGCATATTCTAACTTAGATGTGCCAAATCTCGACTTGATTGGAGTAACAGATAATTACAGAAAAATCCGTGATCAGTCGTATACAGAGTGTAGTTTCCAAATTTCAGATTTGCAATAAGAGTGTATGTTCTATTTTTGATTTAAACAATCTATAGCAATAAATCAATAGTCCCAATCCTGGGAATCATGTGAACATGGGGAAATAAAGAGGTTCATGATCTTAAGTTTGAGTAATGGAATCGAAAGAAGCAATATGGACGTGTATACCAAAGATCTTATGAAAGAAAGATGAAGACAACTCATGGGTTCGCATCAATACATCTTCATGGAGACTTAAACTCCTTAATTACAGATTCTTCAATGATTATGAAACTAGTAAAAGAAAAATAAACCTATGGATGAAGATGGAAGACGACGTGCAGCTGGTAGTGGGCAGTGGGCGGTGGCCTTCCTCCTCTCTCTCTCTTTTTCTTTCCTCTTGCTGGATGTTCTGCTGTGCTGGGATTCTCTCAACTCGGATTGATGCTTTGGAGCCTGTTTGGAGCTCCTTTTATAGGCCAAAGAATGCCTAGTTGCTGCAAACATTCACAAGAAAAGTTGCCTTAATAGACGTGGCTACATTTTGGCAGGTGAGGTGCTGGCCAATCCTTCCAAATTCTCCCTTATTCGTATTAGGTAAGTGTTGTGTAGTGCACAACTTTCCAAACCCGCCACTTAATCCGTTTTGGTTAGTAGGTTCGGTCAATAGCAGACCTAACTATGTGGGTTCGGTCAACAACAGGTTGGGATGGGATAATCATCATTGAGACGAGCTGAAGTTGGAGACGATGCTGAACATGGCTTTCGATTGGGAAGGTTGCTGAACATGGCTTCCAATTGGGAAGGTTGTTGAATATGGCTTCCAATTGGGAAGGTTGCCGAAATCACTTGCTACCTTAATAATGCAAAATTCCAAAATACCTTGGGCGCGTTCATCATTGCCCACTTTCAACGTGCCGTATTTCCTTATGGGCTCTCCCAACGTATTCCAAAAAGACCTTGGGCGCGTTCATCATTGCCCACTTTGAGACTTTGGTGGACTGAATTTGGTAAATGATCAAAGCATGTATCAAAATCACCAAATCATACCAAAACAAATCAAACATCATAACTTGCTAAATTAGATGCAGCACATTGCCTTGTCTTCGTTGCATGATCTTGCTGGATCAAGCTAAGACAACAATTGACCGAATTTGGTAGTTGTTGATCCATTTCTTCATACTCGTGAATAGCCATCCAAGAAATATAGTAAGTTGCCATAATTGGAACTACACGGGTCTTCTTCCTTCCCATCGATCTTGGTAACCCATGTCGTCTAGTTTTAGTAACTTTGCTGATTGAGCCAAATATGAAAAGTTCCCTTCCTTTTATGTTGAAGATGATATGAATTGGTGACTTACCGAATTATATTCCGAAGCCCCCTATGTCCAACCATATGACTTATTTATGGAAACATCGGTAAGCTTCTTCTCAGTGACTTGCCAAATTTTGTGTCACAACTTGCCCAATCACACGTTGCTTTCCTTTCTCTTGGTTGTTGATGACCTTCCCTTCTTGGATGTTGGTCTTCCTTCCGAATACGAACTTTTCTTCCTTGGGTGCTCGCTTTCTTCTTCGAGTGTCGACTTTCCTTCTTAGATGTCAACTTCTGTTTCTAATACCTGAAACTAAAAATGATAGGTTACCTTATCCAACAACACCAAAATTGGCAGGTGCTCGATCGTTGCCTTTTTTGTTCATGCCATCTCCTCTTTCCATGGAATTTGCCTCCTTCCGGTCCGAATTTATATATGGCAGGTTTCATACACTTTATAAAAAAATATTTTATATTTGAAACATTAAATTTAATGAAATCTTAAAATATTGCTTTGGAAAAACACTGGGTTTCATTCCCAATTTTTGTTTGCAAGGGTGACCTACTTTTGCTCCATAAGTTAGTTAGTCTATAACCACCTTGACCATTTAACCCTTCTCATGGGTGTGGGGTATCGAACCACTTTAACCACTTCAATGGGTATAAGGTGTCGAACCACTTTAACCCTGGGCATCAGGTCTTGGAATGAGACCCTTCTCAATCGGGCGAATTTCTGAGGTCTGGTTTGATTTAATTTATTTTTGAATATCAGGGGTTTTGGAATTTCATAAATTTCTAATTTGCAAATATTTTTGGGTTTGATTCCCAATCTTACCTTTTTCATTTGTTTATATAAAAGGAATTATTTGAAATCATCCTTTATTTGAAGGCAATTATTTAAAAAGGCAAAATCTTGCCAATTTGGTTTTGAAGGCAAAATCATCATTTTCATAAAATTTTGTCCAAATTCAAATTTTTCTGAAAGGGATGCAACATTTCATCATTTTGAGGCTGCCATAAAATTTTGATACAAAAACAAGTTCATTTGATGCATTTTATTTAAAAACCCAAAGCTGCCAAAAATAACCAATTTTCTAAAAGGTAGAACTTTTTTATTTGAAAATTTTTGTGTGTTTGCAGATGCCCCTCTTTGGCATTAATCCAAATTTATTTGGATAATGGCAAAGAAGAAAACAACCATTTGATTTTTCTTCCTAGATGTATCTTGAGAGTATGAAATTTTTCTTCATTCCATAACATCTATTTCCTTGGATTTATTTTTGTAAAGGAGGGGATCTTAGCCAAATAGGATTTCATAAGAACACCTAGTCCTAGGGTAATCATGCATGGACGACCACTTTATGAATGCATGTATATATATGAAATGTGAGGCGAATGAAATGTGTATGTTTAGAGACCTATACATTTGATTTGTGAGCTTGAGAAGGAACCTATTGTAAACATGAAAATTTCCACTCCCAAGTTATAAAACTCGAAGTGAACCTTTTCATGCATATGCTTGTGTGAGCGTGCCAGCTAGCTTACTAAAACTAGCGAAGGTTTTTAAATGTTTTTCTGACTTTTGGTGATTGTAGGCAAGCCAACTCTTTTCGCTTTAAACCTTCTTGAACTGACGCTCAAGGGTCAGTTTAAGCGCTTAGGAACTTCGTTTTTCAAACAAATTTTTCTTCAAACAGTAAGTGTTTTGAACGAATTCAGTTTTTTGTACTTTTACCAATTTTATTACAAGGGTTGGACGACCTTAAGTTTCTTGCAAGTTTTATTTATTTAGGCCTGATGTGTGTGGAGTGTGTGGGCCTAGTTTCAACTTGATTGGAGCGAGTGTTCAAGCGATTTGCCGCAATGAGCGGATGCAGAGATGCTATAAATTCTATTTTGGGTTTTGAGAACGATGATGCGAACTCACCCGAATTGAAATTGCACCTACTCTATATCCAAAGTAAAACTCACGCGAATTTAAAGCACATTCACTCTACTTTCACGAAAGTAAAACTCACGTGAATTGAAAGTACTTTCACGAAAGTAAAGCTCACACGAATTGAAAGTGCTTTGACTCTACTTTCACGAAAGTAAAACTCACGCGAATTGAAGTGGTTTCACTCTACTTTCACAAAAGTAAAACTCACGCGAATTGAAGTGCTTTTACTTTACTTTCACGAAAGTAAAACTCATGTGAATTGAAGTGCTTTCACTCTACTTTCATGAAAGTAAAACTCACGCGAATTGAAGTGTTTTCACTCTACTTTCACGAAAATAAAACTCACGCGAATTGAATATATATACTTAGCTTAAGAAAGCGAAAAGGCTCGAGTGCACGTGAGTGTAAAGAGCGAAAAGGCTCGAGTGCTCGTGGGTGTGATCGTGTTCAATCCATCAATTTAAGAGCGAAAAAGCTCAAGTGCATGTGAGTGTAAAGAGCGAAAATGCTCGAGTACATGTGTGTGTGATTGTGTTCATCCACCAGTTAAGAGCGAAAAGGCTCAAGTGCTCGTGAGTGCGATCGTATTCATGCACAAATATTACAACATGGGGGGAGGCTTTGCTCCATTAATACAACCCCTTTTTAAATTGAATTTAATGGAGAAAATGGCTTAAAAATACGGTTTAAAGCACTTACAAATTTTCCCGTTCGCTTTTTCTCTTTTGATGCAGCCCCTTCGCTTCACTTGGTCGAATTCCACTCGTCTTCAAGCTGGTTCGGTCCAAGCCTTGGTGCAATTCGGTCTCTTGGTTCAAGCCTAGCCGGGTCCTCCACTTGGTTAAGCCCTAGGTCAGCCGGGTGCTGGGTGCAGCGCTCCTTGGTGCAACCGGGTGCTGGGTACAGTGCCCCTTGGTGTGCAGCGCCCCCCCTCGGTGCAGTCGGGTGCTGGGTGCAACCGGGTCCTTAGTTTAGGCTTACCTCCATTTGGTGCAGCCGGGTTCCTCCAAGGTGGTTAGCAGTGCGCCCCATGGTACAACGCAACGCCCCCTGGTGCAGTTGGGTGCTGGGTGCAGCGCTCCTTGGTGTGCAGCGCCCCTTGGTGCTGAGCAACACCCTCTTTGTGTCGAGCAACGCCCCCCCTTATGCTGAGCAGTGCCCCTCTGGTGCAGAGCAGTGCCCCCTGGTGCGATGCCCCCCCCTTCCACAAGCTCTCCACGTGAGCTCCTGAGATGCTCCACTCCTTCTCTCTCCTCCTTTCCAAAATTTCCAAGAGGAATTTCATGTGAACACCTTGGCCCTATTTATTGGCCAATGGTGGATTTTTTGGATCGAGTTTGGATCCTTGGATCCAACCCGATCAAATTTTCAATGGGACATGAATCTGAATCCTTTGGTCTAGATCCAATCCATTTTTTTTGTCTTCTTGTGGGGTTTAGATTTCGATTTTTTTGGTCGAGATTCAATCCAAAATTATTCTTTTGGGTCCTTCTTTGGTGCATGAAATGGACTGTTTTTTAGTGAGCTCCGGTTCCTCGGTGACCCGATTTTAGACTGGATTTTTTCCAGCCCCTTTAACCGGCCAATGCTTTCTTTCATTTGAAGCTTGATTTGATCCGTCTAGCCCCGTCTCGAGCTTATTTTTGATGAGGTTGATCCTATATTTTGAAGCAGACCCTGATTTCCGTTTTGACAGGCCCAGTTCTTGCCTTTTGAGGGTTTCATCAGGATCTTGGTTTCATTTCGCCTTTTTAAAGTTGAACTTTCTTCAATATGAACACAGGGTTCGATCTTCAATCTTGCTTTCATCCAGACAGGCTTAGCCTATCCTTCAATTTTTGACTTGACCTCGAGCGAGCTTTTTGGATCGGGTTTTACTTGTCCATTTTGGTCTGCTTTGAAATCCATAGGCTTTTAGCTTGAATTTAAAACTTTTATTTTGAAATATTTCCCAAAAGGTTTAAGCTTTAAAATTTTAGGTTTTTAAAGGTTTCAAAAGGTTGTAAGCTGGATTTTAAAACTTAGGAGTTTTGGAAAACATCACCATTTTTAGGGTGTTTACACCTATGAAGGCCATCAAGCAAGATGGTTCCTGGTATTGTTTCTTTTGATGTTTAGGATTTTCAAAATTTCTTTTTCAAAAGGAGAACTCCTTTTGGTTTCTATCCAAAAAGACTTACAATTTCTTACATTTCCCTTCACTCGGGTTTTAATACCCACTAATCAGTAGAGGTTTTATAGAAGATTTTGAATAACATTTCAAAGTTCAATTTCTTACCTAACAAAGTCTAATTCTCAAACAAAATGAAATCCAAATAAATAGGTCATATTCTTACTCTAGGATTTTCAAGGTAAACTTTTCTCCATTGTGATGAGCTATGGGGATTTCAAAAAAGAGTTACTCACAGTCCCTTCTGAAGCGTCCCAAGGTTTAAGGCAAAGAAATTTTTGATAAAAAATTGCTCTTTTGAGCTTTGGCTTTCTTTTTCTTTTCTTTTAAATGACACATTTATATTGGAGATTTTCTTTTCCGTTTTCTTTTCTTTTTTTTTTTTGGAAGACCTCTATATTGAAGGTTTTATTTCCTTCATTTTCTTTTGATGTTTGTCAATTTTCCTTTTTGGGGAGAAACGAAATGGAAAATACAACTTATCCCTTTAGATACTCAATTTAGCCAAGAACATCCTATTTCCTAATAGTGCCTACCATTTGAAAATATCTTGCTATTGTGAACCAGGCCTCATTTGGTAAGCAAAAGATTTTTGAAATGTTATCAAATGATTTTGGAAACTCTACTTTTCATAAAGCATCAATTCCCTAATTTAGGGTTACATAATCCATTTTTTGGTCCTTTTTTCTAAAAATTCAAAGGAGATCTATTTTTAAAATCTTTTCAAAAGAAATTTAAAGTAGACCCTATATCTAATATTGGGCATTTATAGGGTCCGCTAAATTTCTTCCCTCAACATCAACTTACCAATACACATTTTATGGTGCCCTTCTTACAACATAGGGACCACCTCATTTGGGTCACCACTTACCAATAGGATGTGAGACTGTTATAGATGAATGATGTAAATGACATGTAAAATGTATTCCTATGACATAGTGGAGATACATGCTTTATGAAATGATGAATATATTGAATCTCCATGAAAGGTATTTAAGGAATAAACTCTAAATGCCCCTAGTTTGGAGGATATGACGTGAGCATTCATATACTATGGCCGATCCCTAATGTGGCATGAATGATTTTCAATATGATGCATGAAGGACATGCACGATCTTAATTCTTAGCATTGCATGATATGATCCTAGTCTTTGATATATTTTGGTTTAGGTTCACTCCCTAATTGACTTCTCGGAAATCCCTCCTACGAATATTGAAGGTTATCCCAAGTCAATGATTTTATGGAATGCAGAAAGCTCGGAGGCTTGATCGTCCTCATTGATGTGGTGATCTTCCTCCTTGCTTTGATCACTCTCAAATACTTTGATTTCTAGGGAAGTATTATGCATAAAAAAGGTTATGCACGAAAAGATCATGAGACAACTCAGGTTGAGAATGTATTTGGATTTTATCAAAACCAATACTTGAGTTTGTACCTGATTTTGGAAACCAACATTTTTTTGGATTTTTAACTTTTTCAAATTTTTGAATTTTCCTAAACAAATGCTAGAAGGAAAAACATAAAAGACTTTATTTTGGAAATTTTCAATTTTTTAAAATATTTTTAGGTTTTGAGAGTTTTCTAATTTTTTTGGTTTTTTAAAATATATATATATTTTGGAATTTTTTTAATAAAAAGGGGTCTTTCATGAAACCTGCAAAGAAAACACCATGAATTAGACTCCAAATAAGAGATCTAAACCATAGCTTTCGGGATTAACTGGTTCTAGGCACCCTTGATCCAATTAGTCTTAGGTGGTGGCTTAGGGGGTATGGTTGGGTTGTATCCTAAGCCATATCGACCCAGGTTTGGTAGAGGTAAAATGGGTTCTAATTTACCTTGGTTTTTAGCTCCTAGGCCCTAGTATGGTGTATACCCCATGTTTAGTAACATATTCCAAGGCATTTCAAGTTTTAAAAGTTTTTGATAAAGGGATGGCATTGGAATGATGTGTTGTCCATGGCATGGTTGCATACTTGAGTTTTGTTGGATATGCCCAGGAGTTGTATGGCCTTAGGGGTGGAGAACTTGGGTGAGTCTGTCTCTAGGAGATGGACAACCTTAGAAGAGTGTGACTTAGGTTATCCTACGATACATATGACCCTAGAGAGTTTGGGATGGGTTAATTCTAGTTCTCCTAGTGGGTGGATGATCTTGGCAATGGGAGGATGGATCTTAGGTGCAACCCATTGTCCCCCTAGGGGTGGACAGTTAGAGTTTATGTGGATGCTAAGGGAGAACATGTTTGATCCCTTGCACCAAGAAGAAAAAAGGATCCCAAGGGAAACCATAGTTGGTCCCCTGGTGGGTTTGTGAATGTTGGGGGATGTGATGGCCATAGGCTTGGGTTTATGATACAAACCTAGGCTCAAAAGGATTTGTTTATACACGGTAGGGTTAGGTGTACCTAGGATGTCAATGCATGCCCTAGGGATAACCATGTCTGCCATGTTTTGAATTTTATTTTATTTTTCTTTTTATTTTGAAATTCTTTTTGTTGGTGTTGGACATTCTCCGCACCTTGAAAATTTACATCCTTTGGCACATTTTGTGGGGTTGTGGTGCATGAGTGTGGTTTGAATATTGATGATCTACCGGTCCTACACAACAAAGAGGAGGATCGAGTAAAGAGTTTTGAGAGAAAAGAGTTTCAAGTATACCTTTTCCATGGTGAGAGCAAGCTTCCTTGTAGGTGTCCTGAAGGTGTTGTGGCTCATGCATGGCTTCGAGCTCCCATTGCTCTAGTAGGACTTGGATTTCATCCGCCAAGCCTATGTGTGTGCAACACTCATTTTCTCTTGTGTATGAAATGGTGCTCATAGGAATGGAACCCATCGGAGCAACCGATTTTGAAAAATTTGGAATGATGTGACTCTCATGCCCCACTCCACTTGTGTGCTTAGGGATGTAAACTTTCTTTTTCGTTTTAATTTTCTGAATTTCAAATTTTTGATCTTCAAATGTTTTTGACTTTTGAAAATTTTCCATATTTTTTTGGTTTTTTGAAACAAAGAACTGTTTTGGTTTTTCTATAGTCAGAAGAGTTTTTGGATGATTAGCAAGGTTAGATGATTTGATATTAACACTTGCTTCATCTGCGGCTTCATATCCTTCACCGGATTTTGGCCTCGATTTGGTTTTTCAGTATCTAATGGTAAAGGACTTAGGTTCTGGCTCTTCCTCAAATTTGAAAGTTACCTTAGGCTTCCTTAAATAGTTGGATTTTCTATGAGCCCTAGGTTTCTTACTATGAGAGGAGAAAGATTCTACTACTTCGGCTTCTTAGCTTAAAGCAAAAATCTTTTCCTCCATCTCCTTCATTATTTCTCTTTTTAGGGAGGCCAGCATGTCCCCTTTCGAAATTTCTTTTAAAAACCTTTTTAAAAACTGACTTCTTGAGCGTGAGGCCCGGCTTAACACTTCACAAGATCCTTTTGAACTGGACATGATTAACCTATGTACAAGAACTTATCACAATTTTAAAAAGTGGATTAGTTTTACAAACTTATAATGGGTTCAAATAAATTCCTTAGACTCAAGTCCCACTGGGCATGACAAATCTATAGACCTGAATTATTTTTCAAAACCTATTTAGATTTGAAAAGAAATTCCCGAGAATACGTCGTGTGCGCGAGCGTGCCGGTTAGTTTACTCAAACTAACAAAGATTCAATTTTCTGACTTTATTAGGCGATTGTGGACAAGTGAATTTTTATCAACGTAGGCCTTCTTGAACCGATGCTCAAGGGTCAGCCTAGACACTTGGAAAATTATTTGAAATCCGTTAAATTTCGAAAAATAAAATCCCAATTTGAAAGTTTAAGGAAATCGTGATTTAGTTCTTGACTTTGAAAATTTCAGGTTTTGAAAAACAGAAACTGGTTCTGTTTTAAGAGACCAGTTCTCTAATTTTTTAAAAATATTTATGAGTTTCGAAAAATTCTGAAAATTTTATAGAAAGTAGACATACATATGAAGAATCAGAAAATAGTTTTTTTTGGATTTTAGTGCCACTGGTTCTCAAAATTAAATCTAGAACTACACATCATTTAGGCACTCGAAACATACCTGTGCCAAAACAACTCAGGTTCAGAAAAACTACGATATCTTGGTACTCAGACCTTCAATTTTTATGAAATTGATCTTGGTGGAAAGGTATGGATGTTAGAATTCCAAAAAAACCATTTTCACTGGATTTGATGCATTATGCACAGAGATATCCAAGAAATATCATATATATGTCACAGAAGTTTCTCACTTTCCAGAACCTGTTCCGGTTTTTATAAATCTTTTCAGATTTAATTAACAATGTTTGATAATGTATAAAATCTTGAAACTTTTACCTGATGTTCATTCATATGTCTAGCTTAGGGTGCCAAATCTCAACTTGATTGGAGCAACAGATAATTACAGAAAAATCCGTGATCTGTCGTATACAGATTGTAGTTTCCAAATTTTAGATTTGCAATAAGAGTGTGTTCTATTTTTTATTTAAACAATCTATAGAAATAAATCAATAGTCCCAATCCTGAGAATCAAAATAAAGAGGTTCATGATCTTAAGTTTGAGTAATGGAATCAAAAGAAGCAATAAGGACGTGTATACCAAAGATCTTATGAAAGAAAGATGAAGACAACTCATGGGTTCGCATCAATACATCTTCATGGAGACTTAGGCTCTTTAATTACAGATTCTTCAACGATTATGAAACTAGTAAAAGAAAAATAAACCTATGGATGAAGATGGAAGATGACGTGCGGCTGGTAGTGGGAGGCGGGTGGCGGCCTTCCTCCTCTCTCTCTCTTTTTCTTTCCTCTTGCTGGTCGTTCTGTTGTGCTGGGATTCTCTCAACTCGGATTGATCAAACTCATATTGATGCTTTGGAGCCTGTTTGGAGCTCCTTTTATAGGCCAAAGAATGCCTAGTTGCTGCAAACATTCATAAGAAAAGTTGCCTTAACAGACGTGGCTGCATTTTGGCAAGTGAGGTGTTGGCCAATCCTTCCAAATTCTCCCTTATTCGTATTAGGCAAGTGTTGTGTTGTGCACAGCTTTCCAAACCCACCACTTAATCCCTTTTTGGTTAGTAGGTTCGGTCAATAGCAGACCTAACTACGTGGGTTCGGCTAATAGCAGGTTGGGATGGCATAATCATCATTGAGATGAGCTGAAGTTGGAGACGATGCTGAACATGGCTTCTGATTTGGAAGGTTGCTGAATATGGTTTCCAATTGGGAAGGTTGCCGAAATCACTTGCTACCTTAATATTGCAGAATTCCAAAATACCTTGGGCGCGTTCATCATTGCCCACTTTCAACCTACCGTATTTCCTTATGGACTCTCCCAACGAGCTTCCCAAACATTGAGACTTTGGTGGCTGAATTTGGTAAATGATCAAAGCATGTATCAAAATTGCCAAATCATACCAAAGCAAATCAAACATCATAACTTGCTAAATTAGATGCAACACATTGCCTTGTCTTTGTTGCATGATCTTCATTAGATCAAGCTAAGACAACAATTGACCGAATTTGGTAGTTATTGATCCATTTCTTCAAACTCGTGTGGGGCTGGCTGGAACAATTTTTATAGCCTGTCTCATTCTCGTCGTGAATGGCCATCCAAGAAATATAGTAAGTTTCCATAATTGGAAATACATGGGTCTTCTTTCTTCCCATCGATCTTGGTAACCCATGTCGTCTAGTTTTAGTAAGTGATTGAGCCAAATATGGAAAGTTTCCTTCCTTTTATGTTGAAGATGATACGAATAGGTGACTATAGACACGAAAAATTTTCACTTCTAAGCTTATGTAGAAACTTGAAGCGAAACTTTCTTATCTACTCGATTGCGTGAGCATGCCAACTATCTTGCAAAACTAGCAAAGTTTTTGAAAAATATGACTTCTTAGGCGATTGTAGGTAAGCAAACTCTTTTCGCTTTAGACCTTGAATCGATGCTCAAGGATCAGTCTAAGTGCTTAGGAATTTCAATTTTGGAAAATAGTGAACTCCAATTCACGTGAAGAGTTGGTGTTTTTGAAAGAAATAGAATGTGCACTTTGATTCAAGACTTTGAAATGAACAAGTCCTGAAAAACAAAATGTTCTGTTTTGAGGGCTTGTTTTCCGAATTGATCTGAATACCTTATGGACCTCCAAAAATCACCAAAATTTTATGGTGTGAAGGATCTATAGAACTTTACAGATATAAAATTGGAGTTATTTTGAACCAAAATTAAATCAGTGAATCAGCCTTGCTCAGGTGCCCGGAACTGTTCTAACACAAAAATATAGAGGCTCAAAGATAAGTCTGTATCTCGGTGATCTGAGTTTCCAATTTTGTGATTTTGATATTGTTGGAAAGCTATGGATATCAGCTTTCCAATGAATGAAAAATCAAGTAATTTGGACTCCTATATACAGAGTTATGGGATAAAAACCCAAACTCTTTGCAGGAAAACTGAATGTGTAGATATTGGACAAGTTTCTATTCGGATTTACCCAATTTTATTTACGTAGTTTGACATCCCTAAAATTCTTAAAAATTTTATTTAATGTGGGCTTGTGTGTGTAGAACAAGTGAGCAAAATTTCAGATAAATTGGAGCAAGCATTCGAGACTTAAAATTGCAGCAAACAACACATGTAGAGATACTAAAAATTTAGTTTCAGGTTTTAGGAATATACATGATGCAAACTCACCCGAATTTAAATTGCAACAACTCTACATTCCCAAATTAAATTGCTAAATTGAAATGAAGGAAAATTATATGTATAAGCATAAGCATAGAGGGGTAGAGAGTATAGATTATATTGGGGTAGAAACACAAAAGCAAACACATAGAGTGCGTGTGTGTAATAGTGAAAATTCTGCAAATGTAATTGAAATGCATCCAATCTAATGACTATTACAATGTGGGGGGAGACTATGCTCCATTAATACAACCCCAATTCAATTGAATTTATATGGAAGAAGGCTTTAAAACAAAAGAGGAAATACTTACAGCTTTTGCCTCCGATCGGTCGGAATTCCAAGAGTGGAATCCGGCCAACCCTTCTTCTTCTTTGCTTAAACTCTCACACTCTCTCAAGCCTATTTCTACTCTCTTTTTCCTGACTCTTTCCCTTCACTTGTAGCTCACAATTTTGACTTGTGCAGGCCCTCTTTTCAGCCCCAAGATCAGCCCCAATTCCCAAGCTTTTCCCCAAGATTTCTAGATGTGAAAGAATGGGAACCTGCCCCTCCCTTGGCCCCTTTTATAGGCCAAGGGGGCTGGTTTCTAGCCCCTTCCATGGTGCGGTTTGGACCAGCTTCTTAATGCCTCTTAATCCATTTAATCCACTTAAAGTGATCCCTCCATTAGTGACTTGGATCAACCCATGTGGGCTAGTCTTGGTGCAGCCGACTTAGTCCTTGGTCCACTCGGTTCAAGCTTGTTTCAACTTGATATTTTGTCATAGCCGGGTATACATAGCTAGGTCCTTTCAATTTCGTAACTTCAGCCATATCTTGCATTTTAATTATTGATTGGTTCTTAATTGGTTCGGCTCCACCTTGAACTTGAGCTTAATTTCATCTTGATTGTATTTCATGGCTTCATCATGGTCTCGAGTTCAATTCTATCTTGGGGAGTAAGGTGTCGAACCACTTTAATCCTGGGTATCAGGCCTTGGAATGAGACCCTTCTCAATCGGGCGGATTTTTGAGGTCTAGCTTCTCGTGGTTCCCTTCACTTGAGTCTTAATACCTACTACTTAGTAGAGGTTTTATAAGAAAACCAGAAAACATTGCAAAATTTCTATGCATTACCCAACAACGTCTAATTCTCAAACAAAATTTGATTCTAATAAGAAGATCCTATTCTTACTCTAGGACTCTCCCAAATGAACCTTTTTTCAATGGAATAAATCGTAGGGATATGGAAAAGAGTTACCATGGTCCCTTTTGAAGCGTCCCATAGTTTAAGGCAAAGAGGCGAAAAATTTGCTCTTTTGAGCTTTTTGGCAATTTTTTTCTTTTTCTTTCATAGAGGGCCTCCTATTTTGAAAGATTTTTCTTTTATTTTCCCTCTTTTCTTTTTCAATCAAAGAACTATTTTCTTTCTTTTTCCCATTCTGCCTTCTTTTGGAGGATTTTCATATCCTCTTTTTCTGCTTTTTGCCAAATTTTTCTTTTTTTTGGAGAAGAGAAGTGTTGAGGGGAGAGACTTATCCCAATGGTAAGATCACCCTATTTTAAAATAGCATGTATTACTTGAAAATATTTTGCTATGTTGAACAAGACCCTCTTTTGTAAGATGAAGATTTTTGAAATGTAACCCATTGATTTTGAAAACTCTACTTTTCAAAAGCATTGATTCCCTTATTCAGGGTCACGCGATCCACCTTGATCCTTCTTTCAAGAAGTTTAAAGGAGATCCCATTAAAAACATTTTCAAAAGGATTTAGCTTGGACCCTACATATGGTATTTTTTCAAATATTGGGTATTTCTAGGGTCTACTAAATTCCTACCCTCAACATCGATTAACCAATATGCATTGTTTGTAGTGGTTCCCCTTACAACCTAGGGACCATCTCACTTGGGTCGCCACTTTCCAAGTGGATGTTGGCCATGATGGTGGATGATTTTCAATACAAGTCCTCTCACTTTAAAGTGGCGAGTCTTCATATGCTTTTCATAATGTCGGGCTATCCTTTGCCGGTACACATGTGCAAGATCCATAGCAAGGAGCCTTTTTTCATCTAACAAATCAAGCTCAACCATCCTAGCATGTTGAAAAGTCTCTAGGGGTAGCTCGAGTGCGAGTGATGTATGAAATGAATGCAATTTGGTATGAATGGGAAGAATAACATTTGTACCATAGACCAACTCAAATGGCATGACATTTGTGGGTGTTTGGATGGAAGTCCTATAACCCATAAGGCTTCATCAAGCTTTTCATGCCATAGACCTACCCTTCTCTAAGGTTTTCTCAATGATACTTATGAGAGTCTTGTTTTTGGCTTCGGCTTGGCCATTGCCTTGAGGGTAGTAGGGCGACCAGAAGTGTTGAGTTATGCCATAGGTATTACATAATTTTTCCATCTTCTCATTCTTGAAAGGAGTGCCATTATCAGACACTACGTCTCTTGGAACTCCAAATCGAGCCAAGATATTCTTCTTAATGAATGCCACTACATGTTGCCCTTGGACATTAGCC
The DNA here is from genome assembly GCA_036023115.1 of Brasenia schreberi. NCBI lineage: Eukaryota > Viridiplantae > Streptophyta > Magnoliopsida > Nymphaeales > Cabombaceae > Brasenia > Brasenia schreberi. The sequence goes on from JAYKKT010000091.1 coordinate 28,295,081, forward strand.
AAGGATGTAGCTTCAACCCATTTAGAAAAATATTCGGTGGCTGCTAGGATGAACCTATGTCTATTTGATGCATTTGGAAAGATTGGTCCTACGATGTCAAATGCCCACATGGTGAAAGGCCATGGGCTGACAATGGAATGCAAGGTTGATGATGGGATATGAATGGCATGTCCATGCACTTGACATGGGTGACATTTCCTAACATGATCATTGACATGCCCTCCACATTCTCCATCGTGGTATTCATGCATTACAATTCTAGCCACCTCAAGGCCTACACACCTCAACAAGATGCTGGTGAAACTCTTTTTGTAAAGAACTCCTCCCAAAATCATGTATCGGTTTTGAATAAAAGCTTTATCCCTAGAAGAAGCAAATTCTGAAAATCCTCCATTTTCTAGCAAGCTTTTAATATCTTGAAACCAGGGTTTTTCGAGGGAATTTTGGTCATTTTGGTAAATCTCCAAATCGTGGATGGATGGAGTAGGTGAGTACCATATCTCTAAGGATCGGGTTCCCAAGGTGGGATCGACCCTTAGGGCTGATCCTAAGGATGAGAGGGCATCCGCTATAGCATTGTCCTCTCGACCTATGTGAGTGAGCGTACATGATTTGAAGGAATTGACCACTTTGTTGGCCAATTTGTGGTATGAAATGAGTTTTTCATTTTTGACTTGCCAAATTTTCAAAACTTGGTTTATAACAAGTAAAGAATAAGACTTCGATTAATGATGCCCCTAAATTTTTCAAAATTTTCAAGCCTTGTATGAGTGCCTCATATTCAGCCATATTATTGGAACATTCGAAATCTAAGCGAATAGCAATGGGGATCTCTCCCTTTTCAGGAGATATGAGAATGACTCCAACACCTGCCCCCTTTGGTTTCTTCCCCATCAAAGTGTATTTTCCATACTTGGTTTTCATTTAAACAACTTGCTAAAACATGGTTTTGAAAATCGTTTATAAAGATGCTCTCATCGGGCATTTCATTAAGTATGGGATATGTCTCTTCAAGGGGGAACTCAGCCACATGATCAGCTAGGGCTTGTCCTTTAACAGAGGTTTGATGGTAAAATTTTAAATCATACTCCATTAAGAGGAGCTGCCATTTACCGAGTCTACCCGTTAGGATAGGTTTTTCAAACAAGTGCTTGATTGGATCAAGCTTAGACACTATCCATATCTCATGATCTAAGAAGTAGTGTCTAAACTTTTGGCAGGCCCATACCAAGGCCAAGCACGTTTTCTCCATGGCTTGATAATTTCTTTCATATGCCAGTAGAGTTTTCGAAATGTAGTAAATAACATACTCTTTATGGCTATCATCCTCATATTGGGCTAGTAAAGCACCCAATGCATTTGTATGCATGGAAATGTAAAGCAACAATGGTTTTCCTTGCTTTGGAGGTTTTAAAGTCGAAGGATTTACCAAATAAGTTTTTAATCTTTCGAAAGCCTTTTGACAATCATCGTCCCATACAAACTTCACCCCTTTTCTCAAAAGCTTGTTGAAGGGTTCGTATCTTTTTGCTAAGTTTGAAATAAACCTCCTAATTGATTGGAGGCGACCTTGGAGGCTTCGAACTTGGGTCAAGTTGGAGGGTGGAGGCATGTCTATGATAACTCGACACTTAGAGGGGTCGACTTCAATGCCCCTTTGGCTTACCATAAAGCCTAAAAGCTTACCTGATTCTACTCCAAAGACACACTTTTGAGGGTTTAGTTTCACTTTATAAAGCCTAAGTCTTTCGAAAACATTTTGCAAAGATTCAATGTGTGTGCATCGGGTTTTTTATTTTACCAGAAGATCATCCACATATACTTCCAAGAGCTCATGAATTTGATCATGGAAAAGAGTAATCATGGCTCTTTGGTATGTGGCACCGGCATTTTTCAATCCAAATGGCATAACTATGTAACAGTATGTGCCCCAAGGTGTAGTAAAAGCAGTCTTAGCCTGATCTTTTGGTGCTAACTTGATTTGATTATAACCTGAGTAGCCATCTATGAAAGAAAACATTTCATGATTCGTAGTACTATCCACTATCAAATCAATGTTTGGCAAAGGAAAATTATCTTTTGGAGTGGCTTTGTTCAAACTTCTGAAATCGATGCAAATACGAATTTTCCCATTGGATTTTTGAACCACAACTATATTTGAAATCAATGGGTTTTATAAATCCGACTTTTAAAAGATCTTCTAAACCCTCTTTTACTTGAGAGTGGATATTGGAATGGATTTTTCTAAGCTTTTGCTTTATAGGTTTAGCATATGGTTCTAGGAGAAGACAATGTTCTACGACTTTTGGATCTAGACCAGGCATGTCTTCGTAGGTCCATGCGAATACATCTATATAGGTCTTCAAGAATGCAATGAATGATGTTTTTTCATGCTCATGCAAACATGTGCCTATTTTAACATGCTTAGGATTAGACTCACTCCCTAGGTTGATTTCTACAAAATCCCCTCCTACGAAATTCAAAGGTTTTTTCAAGTCAAGGATTTTATGAAGCTCGGGAAGCTCGGATGCTTGATCCTGCTCTAGGAGGAGGGGATCTTCCTCCTTGCTTTGATCATTCTCGAGAATTCTAGTTCCTAGGGAAGTTTGAGGCGAAGCACACAATTTTAGAATATTTACAATTTTCAAAGGAGTTGGATTTTTCAAAAAGACCATTTTTTTGAATTTTTCGAAATGGGCCTTGGGAGATGGAATGTACAAGACTTGGTTTTGGGTATTTTCAGGTTTTTTAATTTTTTTGGCTTTTTGCAAAGGAATGGAAGGAGGAGGAATGTAAATCACCATCTTTTTGGGATTTTCATAACTTTTTGATATTTTTGGGTTTTGAGGTTTTTCTAAATGTTATTGGATTTTGAAAATATGCAATTTTTTTAGATTTTTGATTATGGAGGGGTCTTCCATTATACCTACAAAGAAAACACTATAAATTAGTCTCTAAATAAGAGGTCTAAGTCATAGGTTTCAGTTTTAGGAGGCTCCAAGGTACCCTTGACCCAAGTGGTCGTAGGTAGTGGTTCAGGGGGTATGAATGGGGTGTAGCCTATCCCATGCCAGTTTGGGTTAGGATTTGGCAAGATGGGTTCTAAGTAACCCCGATTTTGCTTTCCTAAACTTTGATAAGGCATATATCCCATATTTAACATCATATTCCAAGCCTTCTTTAATTTTGAAAATGTTTTGTAAAGTGGATGGTCTTGGAACTTGGTGTCATCCATGTCATGCTCAAATGCTTTCTTATTTAGGGACTTGAGAAAGATTTGGGCCTTGGTTTTTCCTAGGATGGTCATGGTCTTGGGCGGGTAAGCCTTGGGTTGCCCCTTGATATGCATGACATCCTTAGGTTTCCTTAGGATGAACTTGGGTAGGTCGATCGACGGTTTTCCTAGGTTTGACTCACAGGTTTGATGGCTTGACAAGTAAGGGAAGTTTTGAACTCCCCTAAGCTGAGGGTGGTTTTCTCCTAGAATTACCACAATTTAGCTTTCATGGGGATCTTGACACACTTATGGAAGGTGGATGGCACGGCCCGAAGATTATGTATCCATTGTCTTCCTATGAGTAGGTTGTAATGGGGGTATATGTCTAAGACATGGAACACCCTTGCATGTGTTATACCCCCTATTTCCATGGGTAACTCTACGACTCCTAAAGGCTTTGATGCATTTTCATCGTATCCTGTGATAACGATGGGGCTTAGATTCACAGAGGTTAAGGAGACTCCGATTTGATGGGCCATATGTAATGGAAGGATGTTTAGACCTCCTCCTCCATCAACCAAACACTTGTTTAGAAGATGGTGATTCAATACTACCTCTATATGCAAGGCTTGGTTATGGGTTTGATATGATCGTTCTAGCTCATCTTTCGAGGGGTTTTAGCACAGATAGGTGAGACTAGGAAGGATAGGGACTCAGGGGTTGTGGTTGAGCTAACCTTGGCTCTTTCTAAGATTTTCTCTAAGACCTGCCTATGCTTGAAGGAAGTTTGGATTAGTTCTATGCCTGAAGGAAGTTTGGATTAGTTCTATGCCTGATGTGCTTCAAAATCATATGGGGTTAACACACTTTTTCCTTTGTCCATGACCTGAGATGCTTTGGGAATGCATGATTTTGAAGGGTCGGGAATAATGACCACTTCTTTGGTAGCATCTTTGGCTAGATGCAGGGGTTGATATATCCTTCCGGACCTGATCACCATGCCCATACCTTCTCTAGGGCTCGTTCCTATGTTGGCTCTAATTTTGTGCTTCAGAGCACCCTGAATTTCTAAAATGGCTCTAGTCAGGGGCAGGACTCTAAGCACTCCCCGGATCACTACTTTCTTGGCTTTTTTTATTATGATGAGAGAAGGTGGTGTATGACAAGTAGTGGAATTCGTATGCAATACATGCTCCTTCCCACTGGTGCTTGCGTGGTTGGGGAAGGGCTCTTTAAGAATGGCTTGGGCAGGCTCTGGTTCCTTAGTTACCTAGAGTCGGTCCTGCTCTATCAAGTTCTCGATTTTATTTAAAAGGGAGTAACATTTATTTGTATCATGACCCTTGAGTCGATGATACTTGCAAAATTTGTTCAAAAATCTCCCTTTTAGAGGTGTCCCCTCGAGAGTTTCGGGAAGTGTTACCATTCCTTAGGCGAGCAGGAGGTCGAGAACCTCCGAGATGTGTTGCCCCAATGGGGTATTCTCCCACTTTTCAAAAGTTTTTTTAATCTTTTTTTCAATTTTTGGTCCATTCTTCTTTGAAGGGCTGGTCGGATTCGTTTCCACTCGGACATTAGCAATTTTTTGGGGTTTTGCCCCATTGTCCATAGTGGGTACCCCATAAGTCCCGGGTTTTTCAAAACATGGTTTTTGAAGCATTTTTCCTTTTCATAAGTCATCGTAGACCCCATTTTTCAAATTTGCTTCGAAGAGGAAAGCCTTTTTTATCAGTTTATGAAAAGTTGAAATTTCATGAAAAGAAAGAAGTGTTTTCAACTCCGTTTTAAAATTCTCAAGGATGAGCATTACTGTACATCCTTTAGAGATGGGCTCTCTCACTTGCCCGAGGAGGGACCTCCATTGAACGATGAATGCATGTATATCCTCGTTCGATGCTTGTTTTGTATAAAGCTATTCGCTAACTCTTCAAAAGTTGCGAACTGGCTTAGGTCATAGGAAGCGAGCCATTTTGAAGCATTTCCCTTAAGGGAGAGGGAGAACCAATATATCTATTTAGTAGAGTCCTTATTCCTTCTATAGACTTTTTGGTAATCTGAAGGAAGAAAATCCGATAGTGTGTATGATCTTTTCTCTTTATTTTAGCCTCTCAACAGTTGTTGGAGGGTTTTTTGATCCTTCAGTATAAAGGATTCGTGATATTGGTCCCCCTCCATGATGAAGGTTTCTTTAGGCCTTTTTGACTTGCTAGGCTTTTTCTTAGCCTTAGTAGGTTCGCCATGAGATGAGCAAGACTCGGCCGCCTCGGCCTCTTGGCTAAGGGCGGCGATTCTTGCTTCAAATTCCTTTCGCAAGTCTTCAAACTCTTCTTTTTTGCTTTTGAAAGTGGTTTTTGAAAATGGACTTGATGAGCACGAGGCTCAGCTAGACACTTCATTGGAGTCTGAACTTGACATGATTCCGAATTTTGGAAATCCTATAAGTGCAAAAAGGCAAAAGTTAAACACTTTTCTTGAAAAATTTTCAAAGTTTTGATTTGTTGAATTGAAGTTCGCTTAAGACCCGAGTCCCACTGGGCATGCCAATTCTGTAAACATGAAAATTTTCACTCCTAAGTTATAGAAAACTTGAAGTGAACCTTTTCATGTCTACGCTTGCGCGAGCGTGCAAGCTAGCTTACACAAACTAACGAAGATTTTTAAACGTTTTCCTGACTTTTGGCGATTGTAGGCAAGCAGACTCTTTTCGCTTTAAACCTTCTTCAACCGATGCTCAAGGGTCGGTTTAAGCGCTTAGGAACTTCAATTTTTAAACAAGTTTTTCTTCAAATGACAAGTGTTTTGACGAATTCGGTTCATGCACTCATGACCCATTTTATTACGGGGTTGGACGACCCTAAGTTTCTTGGAAGTTTTATTTGTTTAAGCCTTATGTGTGTGTGGAATGTGTGGCCTAGTTTCAGCGTGATTTGAGCGAGTGTTCGAGCAATTTGCCGCAATAAGAGGATGCAGAGATGTTATAAATCTTGTTTTGGGGTTTTTGAGAATGATGATGTGAACTCACCCGAATTAAAATTGCACCCACTCTTCTTTCACGAAAGTAAAACTTACGCGAATTGAAAGTGCATTCACTCTACGTTCACGAAAGTAAAACTCACGCAAATTGAAAGTGCAACCACTCTACGTTCACGAAAGTAAAACTCACGTGAATTGAAAATGTAGCCACTCTACTTTTACGAAAATAAAACTCACGTAAATTGAAAGTGCAACCGCTTTATGTTCATGAAAGTAAAACTCATGCAAATTGGAAATGTAGCCACTCTACTTTCACGAAAGTAAAACTCACGCTAATTGAAATATGTATACTTGCTTAAGAAAAGAGGGGGTTCGAAGTATAGAATGTTTATAACGTATATTGAGGCAGAGAACGGCAAGGCTCAAGTGCTCGTGGGTGCGATCATGTCCATCCACTAGTTAAGAGTGAAAAGGCTCAAGTGCCCGTGGGTGCGATCGTGTTCATGCACCAATATTATAATATGGGGGGAGGCTTCACTCCATTACTACAACCCCGTTCCGAATTGAATTTAATGAAGAAAACGGTTTGAAATCAAAGTTTTAATAACTTACAAGTTTTTCCCTTCAATCAAGCCCTTGGTTTAGTTTGTTTGGTTCACTCGAGCCCACGCCTTCACCCTTGGTTCGGTTCGATGCAGCCCTCTTGCCGAGCCCCCCTTGGTGTAATCGGGTCCTTCCCTTGATCAACCCTCTTTGTGCAGCCAAGTCCTACCTTGGTCGAGCCCTTTTGGTGCAGCCGGGTCTTGGTCAACCCAAGGTGTAGTCGGGTCTTGGTCAGCCCAAGGTGCAGCCGGGTCTTGGTCAGCCCAAGGTGCAGTTCGACCTTGGTTTTCCTAGTCGGGTCCTCCTTCTTGATCGAGCCTTCGGTTTAGGCACTCACCTTATGGTCAGTCGGGTCCTCCCTCCAAGCATTCGGCCAAGCCTCCAAGGTGCAATCGGGTTCCAAGCCTTTGGTCTCTTGATCCTTGACCAACCTTAATCAACCCCCTTTGTGTAGCCCTAAGCTCTTCACGTGAGCTCCCACCTCTCTCCTCTCTCCTTACTTCCAACCAACCCCCTTTGAAGCCCCCCCCCCCCCCCACCTTAGCCTTATTTATAGGGAGTGGATCCCTTGGGGCGGGTTGGATCTAGATCCTTTGGTCCAGATTCGATCCAAAATCTTTTTTTTGTATCCTTCTTTGGGGCGCAAAACAATTGATTTTCGAGCGGGCTCCGGTTCCTCGGTGACCCGATTTTAGGCTGGGTTTTTTCCAGTCCTTTGATCGACCAATTTCTTACTTTCAGGATTTCTTGATCTTTGGTTTTTGATCTGTTTGGCCCCGTTTTGAGCTTGCATTTGGCAAGGTTGATCCCAGATTTTGAGGCGGACACTGATTCCCGTTTTGACAGACCTGGTCTTTGGTTTTTTTTTACAGCTTCATCAGGGTCTTGGTTTCATTTTGCATTTTTGAAGCTGAACTTGTCTTTTGAAATTGACACCAGGTTCAATCTTTCATCTCGCTTTTATCCGGTCAGGTTGGGCCTCTCCTTCACTTTTTGACTGGATTTCGAGCTGGATTTTGGATCAGGTTTCACCTGTCTGTTTGAGCTATTTTTCAATCGATGAGTTTTTTACTTGAATTCAAAACCTTTATTTTGAAATATTTTCTGAAAACGTTTAAACTTAAAATTTTTGGGGTTTTAAAAGTTCAAAAAGGCTGGAAGCTGGTTTTTGAAATTCAGGGGTTTTGAAAACATCACCATTTTGAGTGTTTACAGAAAGCTATAGATGTCAACTTTTCAATGAGACTAGTTTTAAGAAAATTAGATTATGAAGACAATATTATGGGATGATAACCCAACCTTTATCGCAGGAAACATATATTGTATAGATTCAGTTCTATATTTATCCGATTTTTCCTAATTTTATTTATGTGGCTGCACAACCCTAAAATTCTTGAAACCTTTATGATATGTGGGCTTGTGTGTGATGATTCGATATACAAAATTTCAGATCTTTTGGAGTAGAGAGTAGAAAATTAAAAATAAAACATCAGATAGATATAGGATTAGGAAAACAGATTTTCGTGTTTAGAACATACATGAATGCATCTCATCCGAAATTTAAAGACAAATCACAATAATTTCAAAGTAAATGACTGAATGAAATGAATTGAAATATATCTATAGCTTAAGCATATAGGGGATTAGTAGATATAAGAGATTATAATGCATAGAGAGGTAGGAGAAACTTGAAATCAAACAAGTAATAGGCATGAATGTGACGAAATAAAATGGGCAGCATAACTAGCTATTACATCCATGGGGAAAGTCAATTGCTCCATTATTACAACCCTTAAATTGAATGGAAAGTAAGAGAAAGATTAATGAAAAAAGAGAGAACTAATTGACCTTGCTCGTGACAACAATGGAAGAAGAACTTGTGGAAAGGGGTAGCTCCTCTCCTTCCTTCTTTCTCTCCCTATCTCTCTCTTTTCCTCTCCCTCTCTCTCTCTCATTCTCTCCCTCTCTCTCTCTCTCTCTCTCTCTCTCTCTCTCTCTCTCTCTCTCTCTCTTGCTGCAGCTCTCCCTCTCTTTCTTCACTCCCTTTAATGCTGGAAACCCAACCCCAATTCCTCTATTTATAGACCTCAAGGGAAGGGGCCTAGAGCCTTTCACGGTTTGGGTATGAATGTGCTTCTTGGCCTAGCACTTGATCTAACTCCATTGCTGACCACATGGCTTTACGTGGGACTCATAGTGGTCCTTCTTTGGTCAAGGTAAGTGGAACTAGGTTGGCCAAGGTGTATAGGTTAAGCCAAGTGGGTTCGGTCAAGGTTGGTGAAGGTGCAGTCCGGATCAATTTGATGCCACCTAGTGCAATCCTTAGTGCCATTCCACTTCAAACTTACCCAAGGTTGGCCCCTTAAAACACATGGGCTAGGTGCAGCCCACATGAGCTGCATCGGACTTGAGAGGGTGAGCTCAACTCACCCTAGTGCCTCTTGCTCACCCATAGTATCTTGACTTAAGTCTTGACTTGGGTATGGTCTAACCCATGGTGGTTTCGATTTCCTTAGCCTACTCGAAACTTGATCCTTTGTCTTGGTCCATATTTGATTAATGAGCTTGGTCCTTGCATTCTTGCTTTTGCTTTGAGATCGGTTTGGGATACTTTATTCGATCCCGCTTTGGCCCTAATATCGTGCCTTCATCTTGAATACTTGGCATGGCTTTCGCAAGCTCATCCTTGTCCCCTTTTTAACTACGCTTTATTCCATCTTTGGTTAAATCAACATCTTTTAAAACTTGATTTTATGACTTCAAGTTTAAAAACATTTGATTTTAAAATATTGTTTTTGGTATTTTGTAAAATTTGTAGGTTGTATTTAAATCAGGGATTTTAAAACAAGCCTATTATTTCAAAACATGCTTCGATATATTTTTGAAAATATTTTAGGGAGTTTAGAAAATCTTGAAAATTTTATACAAAACATAGATTGATATGGAGATTTAGAAACTATTTTTATTCCAATTTTAAGTGTTGTGGATATGTACAATTAAATCCAAGAACATACCTTACTTAGGTATTCGGAAAAGATTTGTGACAAAAATACAGAGGTTTAGAAAAATGGTTGTATCTTGGTGCACAGACCTTCGATTTCTATGAACTTTGTCTTGTTGGAAAACTATGAATCTCATCTTTCTAATATATTCAACAAAATTGGTTTACTGCAAAGAATGTTATGGGATTATGACCTAACCTGTATTACAGGAAGTGCAAGTTTTACAAACTTTGTTCCAATTTTATCCGGTCTTTTATGATTTTATCCGGTATTCTCCTATTTTATTTATGAGGTTGCACAATCCTAAAATTCTTGAAATTTTTTTTAACATTGGGTCTATGTGTGTAGATTAAGTGTGCCAAATTTTAGCACATTTGGAGCAGGGATTAAGGAATTAAAAATCATACATCAGACATATGCAAAGTACAAAAAACATGTTTTCCGTTTTACAACATACGTGAATGCATTTCGTCCGAGTTTAAAAGACAATATACAATAATTAAAATATAAATGGCTGAAGTAAATGAAAGGAATTGTAATTATAGCATAAGCATAGAGGGGATTAGGAGATATAAGAGCTTATAATGTATATTGGGGTAGGAGAAACCGAAAATCAAACACATAACATGCATATATGAACATAAAGGAAATTGGACAGCATAACCTTTAACTACAACAACAACAACAACAATTAAGCCTTTTCCCATACTAGACGGGGTCGGCTACATGGATTCTTTGTTTCCACATATCCCTACCATGTGCCATGTTGGCAGTTAACTCCCAATAAGCTAGATCATTCTTTATTGTTTCTTTCCAACACTTTTGTGGTCGTCCTCTACCTCTTTTAATACTTTCCAAATTTAGTTTTTCTAATCTTCTTACAGGTTCTTCTTTTGATCTTCTTTCTATATGTCCAAACCATCTTAAACGATGTTCTCTCATTTTATCCTCTATTGGTGCCACTCCTAATTTGTTTCTAATAACCTCATTATGTATACGGTCTTTTCTTGTATGACCACTCATCCATCTTAACATCTTCATTTTTGTCACGAACATCTTTTGTATATGTTGATGATTTACTGCCCAACACTCAGAACCATAAAATATGGCAGGCCTAATTGCTGCTCTATAATATTTACCTTTTAACTTTAATGGTATCTTCTTATCACAAAGAATGCCTGATGCTCCTCTCCATTTTAACCAACCAGCATTAATTCTATGCGTAACATCTCCATCAATTCTTCCATCACTCTGAAAAATTGACCCTAGGTATTTAAAACTTTCCTTTTGGGTAATGCAATGTATGCCAATTTTAATTTTTATGTCCTCTGAAGTAACCAAATGATCAAACTTACATTCCATATATTCTGTCTTTGTTCTACTAAGTTGGAAGCCTTTGCTTTCTAATGTTTCTCTCCATAGTTCCAATTTTCTATTAACTTTTTCCTTAGACTCCTCCACTAATACAATGTCATCTGCAAATAACATACACCAAGGTACTTCATCTTGAATATGTTTTGTTAACTCATCCATCACCATTATAAATAAGTATGGACTTAAAGTTGATCCTTGATGTAACCCAATATTAACTTCAAAGAAGTCTGTCATTCCTTCGTGAGTCCTCACACATGTTTTTTGCACCATCATACATGTCTCTTATAAGGCTAATATATGTCAATGGGATACCTCTTTTTTCCAAGGTTCTCCAAAGAACCTCCCTCGGTACCCTATCATAAGCTTTTTCTAGATCAATAAATATCATGTGAAGGTCTTTCTTTTTTACTCTAAAATGTTTCATAAGACGTCTCAAAAGGTGAATCACTTCGATAGTAGATCTGCTTGGCATGAATCCAAATTGGTTCTGTGTTGTACTTGATACTTGTCTTAACCTACGTTCGATAATTCTTTCCCATAATTTCATAGTATGACTCATTAACTTGATACCTCGATAATTCGCACAATTTTGAACGTCTCCCTTGTTCTTATATATGGGTATAAGTGTACTTGCTCTCCATTCCTCGGGCATCTTTTGGTTTTTCCATATTTCATTAAATAGTCTTGTGAGCCAAGTGATTCCTATTTCTCCTAGTATTTTCCAAACTTCTATAGGAATATTATCTGGTCCTACCGATTTACCACCCTTCATATGTTTAAGAGCCTCTTTGACTTTATTCTTTTGAATACGTCGATAGAAATTGTGGTTTATATACTTTTCTGACTTGGCTAAATCTCCTAAACTAATACTAACATCTTTATTTTCATTAAAAAGATTATAAAAATAGTTTTTTCATCTATTTCTTATATCATCATTTGTCACTAGAATTTTTTCATCCTCGTCTTTTATGCATCTAACATAATTAAGATCTTTAGTTTTCTTATCTCTAGCCCTAGCTATCCTAAAAATATCTCTTTCATCCTCTTTTGAGTTGAGTTTTTTATATAAGTCCTCCCAAATCTTAGCTTTTGCTTCACTAACGACCTTTTTCGCTTTCTTCTTTAATTTCTTATAAGCTTCTAAAGTTTCACTAGTTTTCCTAGCATAATGTAATTTGTAACATGCCTTTTTTGCCTAACTATTACATAAAAAATAGAGTCATCTATTCCTTAATTATAATCTCATTGAATTTAATAAAAGTGGAGAAGAGAGAAATTTGAAAGAGAAGGGAAGAAATAACTTTTATCGTGGTGGATCGGGTGGTGGCCGATGACTTGCTAGCAACAGCTTGGAGGGGGCGGCACCTCCACTCTTCTCCTTCTCCTTCCTCTCTCTCTCTCTCTCTCTTTCTCTCTTTCTCTTGCTACATGATTTCCTCTCTTTCTTCAATGTCTCAAACAAGCCCCAAGGCCCCCTTTTATAGATTTCAAGGAGGGCCTCTAGGACCTTCCACGGTTTTGGATTTTGGGCCAATATTTCATCTCATTTTGATCCGAGGGTTGGTCCATTGCTGCACATGGGTGCATGTGGGCTGGGGGTGGTCCTCTCTTGGTCCATGTGGGCTTGGTGCAGTCCACATGGACTGACCTCTACCTTGGGCATGGCTAGGTGAAGTCACCTTAACCTGCCTTTATGTTTGGCTTGGTCTTGATGGCCTTGCTTGATGATTTGAGGCGAGTTTGATCTTGCCTTCTTTACTCACCTTAGTATTGTTCCAATTTTTGAATTTGAATTGGCTCAAAGGCATCTCCTTGGTCTTGACTCACCTTGATTGAATCCAAGTCTTGATCGAGCCACCCACCTAGGTGCGGTCTTCACTTGATTCATGACATAGCTTGCCCTCATGACTTGGTTTAAAGGGGGCAGTTCTCACTTGGTCTAGCTCGTAGCTAGGCGTGGTCCATCTTTGCTTGGTGTAGGGCTTAATTAATTCGTCCTTGGCTTGCTTTTCTGGATTTGAACCAAGATGCCTTGTTGAATCATTTCTACCCAACCGTTTGCTTGTCTTGATTTGAATCAAAGTGTCCTATTGAATCATTTCCACCCAACCATTTGCCTTAGCCAAGACTTTGCTTTGATATCTTTCTTGGTCCTTTGGCCTGATCTTGAAGCTTGAGTGGACTCTAACCTTGTCTTGAATTAGATCCATCTGGCATGTCTTATGATCACCAACTCTCTTAGGATGGACCGTCTTGAATGTTGAATTGGATTGAACTTTGGATGACCCTACTTGGCTTCGAGGCTTGATTGGGCTTTTGCATGCCTTGACCCATTCTTCTAGGCAAATCTGCATCTTTTATATTTGAATTCCAAAACTTGATTTTGTAACCTCGGGTTTTAAAAACATTTTCATTTCCAAAATGTTGTTTTTGGCATTTTATGAAATTCGTAGGCTGTGTTCAATTCGTGGATTTAAAAAATGCCAAGATTTATTTTAAAAAATATTTTTAACGTGTTTACACCCACTATTGGTAGGTGTGGGCTATATCTAACTCGGATTGTATGATCCTTCAGTAGTGCCATTCTCTATAGGGGTCATTATAACAAGGGCCTCCTCAAGCACAGGAGTAGAAGACTGGGATCGAGTATGAGCCATCACAAATGATGGGTCTTGTAGTGGGGATTGACTTCGATAGGTAGAAGCCCGATCAAAATCTCCCATCTCTAAAAATAGGTACCTAATTGAAACTACATGAGCTCTCACTTGCTTGTAGGATACATATATGTCGGGGTGTCTTCAACAATGAGGAGCCTAGCATGACCCTACACCAATCCTTTAAAGTCACAAGTGTCAGCCCTAACTACCACAACTGAAGGTCAATGGTGAGTGGGAGGAAATACTCCAATCTTCCCCTCTTGTTCCAAGGCTCGAGTATGTCTTCAATCACACGCACGGTCGGTAGCAAGGATCACTAGCAACCTTCCTTATTTGATTCTTATTATCAAATGCATATGAAAGTGTACCTTTGCTCCTCCTCTTTTGATAACCAAGTCGAATACTATTTGTAAGATTTGCCTTTTAAAAAAGACAAGGGGATCTTCTTTAGCTATTGGCCTCCAAGGATAAAGGAGGATTCCCAAATGATACGGGAGAGACTTTACTTGCCATTTCTTTTTCACTTTTTCCATAAACCTCGCAGTAGGGACTAGAATATCTTGTTGGGCTTGGCAGTAGTTGATTGTCCCTTAAAGTATAACACCTTTTCAAACTGAAAGGGTGTTTCATTTTTTAATTTTGAAATTCTAAATACCGCTTTATTAAGAATCTTCCTTTTTTACAAGAAATTCACAACAAAAGTGGAAGGTAGATCTTCTACACGAGGCCTGCCTACATGCTTCTCTAAACTAGCATGTCTCTATGTGTCATTCATCCTAATATGGTACGCTATGTGGCTCATACCAACCTTCTAATCCTAAACATGACATAGTAGATACAAGTTACATGAACAATCACTCCCATCCGAGAAAGGCAAGTGCTAAGTAGGATCTAGGCTCAAAACAACAAGAAATTCAGCTCAATCGAGTTGTCTATTTGGGCATTCACAGAATCAATTTGAGCCTAGGCATGGTTGTGGGATGATACAAACTTCCTAGATTTGCTTGGCACTAACCAAACCATGACCAAGCTTGGGTCCTTGAGGCTGCTTTCACCCTAGGGAGGCCTTCTAGGTAATGGCTAATAACTTATGTAAAACAACTTCGATTGATCTCAACCGAATAGAACGAAAATCAAGTTGAAAATTGGTGATTTTCTTAAAGATCAATTACCTCTTTAAACAACGATCTCCTGAACCATTTTTATGCGAATTTTAACTCTATTCTCCTTAGATTTTGATTTGCCAGACTTCAATAAAAATCTATGGATGAGCCGAGTCGGGAACACGGGCTACCAAAGCCAGTCACAATCGACTTTCTCCTAGACACCAGATCTTCATGACGGATCCTAGTAGGTGCATTTCAGTAGCAGTCTAGAACAATCCAAGATGACTGCTCCTCTAGTATGGACAATGGTCAGACATAAGAGGTGCCTTGAGCATAAATGAAGGCATGATAAATCAAATCTAGAGCAGTAAAGCACTAACGTGCCAAAAATTTCTCAATCAAGTACAATTTTAGAGATCGGTTGACAAGGACTTTCGATCTTTTGCCACGGGCTTCTTCCACTGTAACCACCGATTAAGTATCAAACCACTTTAATACCACACTGTCACCGAACTGTTTTCTATCTTAGGTTCAATCACAGATTCATGCATGTAGAAATACCGCTTATACAAAGTCTTGAAAATAGTTTATTATATAATTTGATAACTATCATGAGGAGACCATGCACCACCTTGAAGGAGCCTCGGATTCCGACCTTGCCAGTGACTTCTATACCCATGTGGTTGACCTTAGGGGGCCGACAAAAGAATGGAGTCCCAAATTGCCACACTCTTCTTTCTCTTCAACCTCTTTTTCTTCTCAACGTCTCATGCTCTTTAAAGAGTCTTGAAATCTTCTTTCTCTTCAACCTCTTTTTCTTCTCAACGTCTCATGCTCTTTAAAGAGTCTTGAAATGACTGAACTCCATAAACACTCTAACAGACTCTCTTGTACACTAAAAAAACACAACACATGACACTTGGACACTAACACAATGAGCTGGACACCACCCAGGTCCAGTTGAACTCTATACACACTAAGGACCTGGTTACTTGACTCGAATACCCAAAACCTCTTTTACTTGTTAAACCTCTCTCAAACACACAATGCTGATTTACCCCGCATATTAGGTAGACTCCCATAAAAACGTTTCTATAACGTAAGTGTAGATGTGAAAATTTCACTCCAAATCTATGTAGAGATTTGAAAAAAACTTTTCAACACTACTTCATGCACGAACGTGCTAACTAGTTTCCAAAACTAGCAAAATTATGAATCTAACTTGGTGATTGTGGCTAAGCAGGATCTTTTCGCTTTAGGCTTTCTTGAACCGATGCTTAAGGGTCAGCCTAAGCGCTTTAAGGATTCTAAATGTGCAGGTGATTTTTCAAATTCACGTGAAAATAGGGTGTTGACAAGAATAGACTAATGTACTTGGTTTTTAAGTTTAAAATCAACAAGTTCTGAAAAACAAAAACTGGTTTTGTTTTCAGAACTTGTTTCCCAAATTTTTTTGAGTGACTTATAAACCTCTAAAATTCATGAAAAATTTAGAGCACAGAGCATGGAATGTGAGATTCTAAAACACTTTTTGATTTTAAATTTAGGATTGGGATGATGTAGAATTAAATAGATAAAGTACCTCTGCTTAGACACCCAGAATTGTTCTATCATAGAAATATAGAGACCCAAAGATAGGTCTTTATCTCGGTGCTCAGAGCTCCAAATTTAGTGCACTTAGTCTTGTTAGAAAGCTATGAATATCAACTTTTCAATGAACTAAGAATCACTGATTTTGGACAATTGTAGACAGAGTTATGGGATAAATATCAAAGCTCTATTATAAGAAAATATAGTTGACAGAAAGTTTACGGAAATTTTCCTGATCTTACATAGCTTTTAATACGTGGTTGCATGACCCTAAAATTCATGACAATTTTATTACAAGTGGGCTTATACAATGTGTAAAATTTTAGGGTGATCGGAGCAACGGTTTGGCAATGAAAAATAAAGCAATCAACATATGCAGTGATGCTGAATTCAAATTTTTTGGTTTTTATAACATACGTGATGCAAAACTCACACGAATTAAAATGTAACAACACAACGTGCCAAATTAAATTGCTGAAGGAAAATAAATGAAAATATATCTATTAGCTTAAGCATAGAGAAGATTAGAAGATATAGTGTTTATAGCGTATAGAGAAGTAGAATCAAGAACACAAACATATAGAGTGGATAAGCAAGAAAAGGAAAATTTCAACACATCTACTTCTTATTATATCATGGGAGGAGACAAAGTTTCATTAATATAACCCCTTTTGAATTGAATATGAAGAAGGGAGGGAGATGAATCAAGAGAGAATGATACTTACATGGATTACCTAAGAAACGACTCCAAATGGTGGTGCACGACCCTCACCTTTTCTCCTTTTTCACTCACTATTTTCTCACTCAAACTCTCACTTGATTGACAACACTTTGCCTAACTCCTATACTCTCTTCCCCTCTCTGAAGACTTTCCTAGCAACTCACGAATTTCCCAAGGTGCAGCCCTTTCCCAAGCTCCCAAGGTGCAGTCACTTTCCAAGATGTCAAGAGATGGGGTTCACGCACCCCCCCTTGGCCTCTATTTATAGGCCAAGGGGGGGCTCTTTTAGGCCCTTTCTTGGGGTGGGTGGTCAAAGACCCAAACTCAGCCCAAAGTGCTCCATCTTCACATGGATGAGTGGTCCCCCTTGGCCAAATATGGACCAACCCCATGTGGGCTGGTTGTTGGTTCAAACCATGTACACCTACCCATGGAGGCCTCCAAGTACACCGGTTGTCCTCAACTTGATGTGGCTCATCCCATGTTGGCTCGTCCCATTTGACTAAGGATTATTAAGGTTTTCAATTATTGTTTAGTCAAAGGTGGTAGAGTGGATATGAATATTCTACCTTGATCGAGTTGAGGCATTTGATTCAAACTAGGTCATGCTTCATGTTTAACTCAACTCTAGGACTTAGTCGAATTTAGCTGGGTTAGGTTTGGTGAGGCTATCCATTTTACTTGATCTTTGATGAAGAAGCTCCTTGGCTCGATGTGATCCACTTCCTTGTCCTACGGCTTGACTTTCGCGAACTTGATCCCGGCTTAAGGCGGGCTCCAACCGTCACCTTGATATTCGCCTGATTTGCTTGAATTTTCTCGGCCTTTTATCAACTGAGGTCCGTCCCCACGCACCCAGGCCTAGTGCGAGGTGGCGCGCGCTCGTCGAACCTTGAGAACGGGTGGAGAAACCGTTCCCCCGGACAATAACAAAATTATGATGGGGCAATCAGGCCACAAGTAAAGCGTCTCCTCCAGTCGCTTAGATTAGATTCGCCATCCCTCTCGTTCTCCCTCTCTCTCTTAAGTGGGAGTTGAACGTTTCGGTTGTTACGGAGCAAAGCGGAGATATGGGGAGCTCGACTTTCGCTACCTTTACTCCCATCCGACCCTTCTTCCTCACAAAGCTACCCTCTTCCCGTCCTCTGATTCCGGCGACCTTCATCGGGTTCTGGACACCCACCACCATCTCAGCCACCACTCTTTCTGTATCCTCTACAACCAACAAGGAGAAAGAGGAGAAGCGACGCAGCCGGTTTGTGGCGGCGTCATCTCCGACAGAGACGGTGGTGGAAGACCCCGAGCCGAAGTGGGTGGAGCCGAGCGAAATCGCCGAGTTGAAACGCGCTCTGGTGGACTCTTTCTAGGGAACGGAACTGGGTCTTAAGGCCAGCAGCGAGACGCGAGCCGAGATCGTCGAGCTCATCACCCAGCTCGAATCCAAGAATCCTACGCCGGCGCCCACCGAAGCTCTCACTCTCCTCGACGGAAAATGGATTCTAGAGTAAGAACAAACTGCATTTCATCATTTGATCCTGTCCCCAATTTCAACCCATCTCATTAATTCAAGAGAGGCAATTGTTGGTGAATTTTGGTATCGGTTTTGCAGATACATTTCGTTTTCGGAATTGTTTCCGTTGCTGGCGACGGGGACGCTGCCGCTGGTGAAGGTGGATGAGATATCCCAGACAATCGATTCGGGCAACTTCACCGTCGAGAACTCCGTTCTCTGTCGGGGTCCGCTTGCTTCCACTTCCTTAAGCACCAACGCCAAGTTCGAAATACGA
Organism: Brasenia schreberi; assembly: GCA_036023115.1. Lineage (NCBI taxonomy): Eukaryota > Viridiplantae > Streptophyta > Magnoliopsida > Nymphaeales > Cabombaceae > Brasenia > Brasenia schreberi. The sequence goes on from JAYKKT010000091.1 coordinate 28,314,111, forward strand.
AGCCCCAAACGGGTTCAGGTACTTCTTAATCTTCTGGTTCTAAGTATCTCAGCATTTTGTTTCTTAAGAGTGTTTTCCTTTCCTCTTCGAGTACATAGGGCAGTGAAATCTCATGGCTGAAGTCGGTGTGAGAATTTCTTTCAACTATACAGAAATATGCAACTACTTACGCATTTTCTTCTTCTTCTTAGGCATCTCCATGTATTCCTCAGTAAATAGATGCTATTCATCCATTTTTATACATAAATATTATTGCATTTATGCATTTGTCAACCATACTCTGGACTGAAGATGGATAGCTGCACGCAATTAGATGTCTATTCTCTACCAACAACTACTACACTTTAATTACATGGACAGGAGGATTTGGTCACATGTTTCCAACAGCTAATATATTTGATAAATTCTGTATCTGGCAAATCTGTTATTTGCTCCTCATCTCCAGCTCCCAAAGAGAACCAAGGTGGGGGAATCAGATAATATTCACAACGATGAGGTTGAAAGATTCTTACTTTGTTTGTTTCTTGTTCCATATTCGCAGATCAAGTTTGAAGAAGGCGTTAATGGAACACCTCAGCTTACTGATTCAATTGAGATACCAGAAACAGTGGAGTTTGTAGGACAAAAGATTGATCTTTCTCCATTGAAAGGATTGATCACCTCTGTTCAAGACGCAGCCTCATCGATTGCGAAAAGGATCTCAGGTCAGCCTCCATTGAAATTCCCCATCACTTCTGACGGTGCTCAATCATGGTTGCTCACAACCTACTTGGATCATGAGCTGCGGATCTCGCGAGGTGATGGGAGCAGCGTCTTTGTGCTGATCAAGGAAGGCAGCCCGCTGTCCAACTGAGAAAGACCTGTCATCAATGCTTCCGCGCTCCTTGTGTTCGTGTCTGGTCCTTAATCTAAGAGGTTATAGGTTTTAGGTGATCTACACGTGTTACTTACAGTTTGAAGCCCCGTTCCGTTCAGCAGAGCTTGTATTTAATAAACCACTGCTGCTATGCTTTTGGAGGAAAAAGTTATCAAGGTTTTTGTTGGTGTGTAGAGGCCTGAAATGCTAGTCAGCATGTTAGTGTCTGAAGCGTCGATGTTTATTCTGTGTGTAGTCTGTTTCATGTGCCCCTTTGCATACACACGCAAATATGTACGCATGCATATACATATATATATATATGTTTCTCTTCAGAGACCTGAACGTCTTGTCAGCACTATTATGTCTCAAGCGTTAATATGATGTTTATTCTATATTCTCAGTTTATTTTTTGTGATATATGTGTGTGTGCACGTGTGCGTGTGCATGTGTGTGACCCAACAATGAGGAACCTGAAAACAAAGTATTTTGAAAGATGACATATGCTTCCAGTAGAATGATGTGCACTGGGATTAGCCATTCTATTTACAAGAAGTTTGTAAGACTTTTATTTTGCCGCTAAGACTGTGCATGTCAAATCATGCTTAGTCAATGGAAACAAACTTAGCAAGAATCAACTGAATTCTCAACTATCTGAGGTTCACCATCCACATTGCATTCCATCGTGAGTCCATGACCCTTCACCATGTGGGCATTTGATACCATTGGACCAATCTCACCTATTACATCCAATGGACATAGGTTTATTTTAGGAGCCATTGAATATTTTTTTAAATGGGTTGAAGCTACTTCCTTGACTAATGTCCAAGGACAACATGTAGTGACATTTATTAAGAAAAATATCTTGGCTCAATTTGGAGTTTCAAGAGACCTAGTGTCAGATAATGACACTCCATTCAAAAATGAGAAAGTGGAAAAGTTATGTAAGACCTATGACATTATTAACACTTTTTATCACCTTACTACCCTCAAGGCAACGATCAAGCCGAAGTCACGAACAAAACCCTCATAAGCATCATTGAAAAAACTTTAGAAAATGGTAGGACATGGTATGAGAAGCTAGATGAAGCCTTATGGGCTTATAGGACTTTCATCCGCACACTCACAAATGTCACACCATTTGAGTTGGCTTATGGTACAAATGTCATACTTCCCATTCATACCAAATTGCATTCATTTCATACATCTCTTACACTTGATTTGCCTATAGAGACCCTACAACAAGCTAGGATGACTGAGCTTATCCTACTTGAGGAGAAAAGGCTCATTGCAATGGATCATGCACACACATACCTGCAAAGGATAGCCCGACATTATGAAAAACACATGAAGGCTCACCACTTCAAAGTGAGAGATCTTGTTTTGAAAACTATCTACCATCTTGGCCCACATCCACTTGGTAAGTGGCGGCCCAAATGGGATGGTCCCTATGTTAAGAGGGGCAACCACAAATAATGCATGTTAGTTGATTGATGTTGAGGGAAGAAATTTACCAAACCCTATAAATACCTAGAAAAAAATATTATGTATAGGTTTACTTTAAATTCTTTTGAAAAGGTTTTAAAATGGGCCTTCTTTTAATTTCTTGAAAGAATGATCAAAATGGATTATGTGACCCCGAATTAGGGAATTGATGCTTTATGAAAAGTGGAGTTTTCAAAATCATTTAGTAACATTTCAAAAATCTTTGGCTTACAAAATATGGCCTAGCTCAAAATAGCAAAATATTTTCAAATGATAGATGCTATTAGGAAATGGGAGTATCTAAAGGGATGAGTTGTATTCTCCCACTTCATTCTTCCCCCAAAAAGAAAATTAGCAAAATCAAGAGAAAAGAAAGAAAAACAAAACCTCCAATATCAAGGTCTTCCAAAAAGAAAAAGAAAAAAAGAAAAGAAAAAACAAAAACCACCAATATAAAGGTTTCCTATGAAAGAAAAAGAAAAGTCAAAGCTCAAAAGAGCAACTTTTCATCAAAATTCTCTTGGCCTTATACCACTGGATGTTTCAGTAGGGGGACCGTGGTAAATTCTTTCCATGAAGAGGTGCAATAAAGCATGGAAGAAGACCTATAAGTAGAACTCGATGAAGCAATAAATGAGTTGGAAAAGGGCCATGTCGAGCAGGAGCAGATTGATAGGGATGCACTCTTATCTTCCAAGGCAACTGATCATGATATGTGCTCGTCATCATTTCTACGTAATGGGGATGAGGACCGAACCAACTTTTAGACTATGGATGCTCCCCCCGAGTTTCAATTCATAGCTAAGAGTTGATGAGCCTTAGGATGAGCGGTTGATCGCTATGATGGAGGATGCTCAGACTCCTCCTACTTTGATTAGCACACCAGAGGGGCAATAGCGAAGTTGGCATCTCCTTCCTCCCTTGAGGAAGTGGTAGTCGAAGGAACCTTTTCTTTGAGAAGAAAGAGGCTCGTCCTATTATGGTGACACGAGGAAATGAATTATAGCAAGGTGAGGGGCCTTCGTTGAGCTCCAAACGAAGCCGACACCATAAGCCTCAAATCGAAAAGAGTTGTGGTGACAACCCATTGAAGTCAGTTCTAGATAATAAAGGGAGCTTATAGAGTCCAATGAGCAAGAACATAGTTAGGAGTAGGAACTATACTGAAGATGAGGACATCCTTGGCCAACCAAGGTCCTGAATAATAGTTCTTACACTGAATACGTCATGCCTTATGCATGCCTGGACCAAACAAGAGTTTAGATCCTTGCTTTGAAGGAAAGGGTAGAGACAACATTCTTGCTCAAAAGCAAGTTGATGTTGGAGGTAGCGCACAAGACATTTCACGAAGTTCCACTGCTAAAAGATAGACGGGGAAGATCATGCGTTGGTGGCAAGAGTCTGATGCCTTTGGAGGTGTGCAAGTGTTGAATGTGGTAAGCTCTTCAGCTCAACATCACACTATCTTAGTTTATTTTTAAGCAGGCCCAATCTTTCTCAAGGGCTTCTGTGGCTAGACTCAACAAGTCCTTAGATGAGCGTTGTGGCAAGAGATGCGGCACCATCAAGTGGATCTGTCGTGGCAAGTGATTGGAATGCTACTTAGTCACCCTCTTCATGTTTTGGTGGAACTGGAGTATTAGCTGGTCATTCATCATTCAACAACAAGTGGGTGACAAGAGAAGGGAACATTATGGTGGTGGCGCCAATGATGGATGTGGAAGTCAAGTAGGTAATCTTTGGTTTGGATGAGGAGTCATGCCCATATGGGTTCTCCAACACATTCTAACTAACCTATTGGTATAGAATCCATAAGGATAGACAATGCATAAATTTCTTGATTGTGACAAGATGTTCAAACAACCAGTATTTCTTCCTAAGAAAGCAGGCACCCGAAGGATAGGTGAGTCTCTCTTTGTCAATTTTCTAGATACTATACCACAAAAGCATGATCATTGCTCACCAAATGGTAGATTCCTTAACTCACACACATAAGCTTTTGGTGATATTCAAAACTGATCTAGCAAAAACCTATGACCACATGGAGTGGCATGCGGGCTGGGGGTCGATCCCTATTGATGTTGATGATGGGCTTTGTGGAGCACTGTATACAATGCATCATGGAGTGTGTCAGCCACCTTGCTTATTAATGGTCATGTTAGAGATCTGTTTATTAGCTCGAGCCGGATTCACCTCTCACCCCATTTCTTCCTCATAACTTCTAATAAGAATAGTAGGGAGCCTACCTTTAAGGGGCGCACAAATTACGTTAGAGCGAGGAGAGAGGAGATATTCTCCTTTAGGAAAGGGTGTGTATATTCACATTGCTCATCTCTCATTGTCTATATTCACTCCTTATGAGAGCAACACTGTCACTATGAGGCATGAAATAGCCATATGAGAGTTCAAATGGATCCGATGGGGTGGGACACTAATGACACTTGTAGTATAAGAAGGGCCTGGGACATTGTTTGAGTTCATGGACTTGGGAAAGGAGGTGTCATGATCATATCTCAAGAGATGCACTCACACTTCATTTTCCCATAAACAATAAACCCTTAGAAAGGCTTGAGACAATAGGAATTGGCTTAGGAGGTCCCCATATTCTATGTAATATAGAATCTATTATATTTTCTTTTTGTTAGGTAATGTCATTCATATGTGTGACCAATCCTTTTGGGATGAAGTAGACCCTTGGAGTGACTGTATTGCAGTCCTAGGTGAGGAAGCTATGGTAAACATAACAAAAATAAAGGCATGATTGTTGGCCTTTCAAGTAGTTGTACGGGTAGGGATGCTAGGAATCGAGTAGATTTGGAGGAGCCAACAAAACCCACATGGCGGCAATTGTAGAGAGAGCACCAAATAGTCCTTCTCAGATGTTGACCTGTGAGGAAGAGATAACAATGTTTTATGGGTTTGGATAATGAAGATCTCAATTAGGAAAGACCTATGGTGGAGGATCAGATACGATGTGTGAGATCATTGTGGTCAGCCTATAACTAATTACAGGGTCGAAGGTGAATTCTTGCTTCAAGTATATTTCAGAGTGGAAGTGGTGGTTGAAATGATGAAGGAAGTACAATGACCTTATGCATTCTGATGAGCATCGTCATATTTAGATATTGTGAAAGTAGTGGACAAAGCGGAAAGAGAGGTTTCAACCTCATGGAGACCATGCATTTCCTTATGCAATTTGATGAACATCGTCACACTTAGATATTGTGAAAACAGTGGAAAGAGCGGGAAGAGAGGTTTCAACCTCATGGAGACCATGCATTCCATAGTAGAATAGCCTTTAAGAGGTGCAAATCAGATGGGTTCTAAGAGCATCAATCGACTCCATGTTATCTTGGCTAATCTACTTTTCTTTGAATGTGAAGGACAAAGCATATGATTGGTGGCCTACACCTCAATAACTTATGATACATCCATCAAACTTGATATGACAGAGCAAGGTGTGATTGTCATCTGAAGTGAAGAGCTCGTTGCTTTCTGATTGAGAATGAAAAGTAGCTCGAGTCTGAAGATTGATTACCATGATGTGCTTTTAGAGTCTCGCTTTTTGTATTGGAACTTGTTCTATTCTATATTGACTGTGTTATGGATGTTCTACATACCAAGAGAAGTAGAAGACGTTAATTAATAGTAGCAGTGTGTCCCAACTACATAATGTAACAATATTCTCCTTCTACATAAGGAGTAAAGAATAGAGGCAGTGAAGAACTATAAAGGACATAGCGGCAGGAGGTGGGCACGATTGGAAGTGTACAAAGAGTATGGCTTAATGGATCAACCCTTTTCTATGTGTTGATGTTGGTTGCATGTGGAAGAATTGCTTTGTTAATGTTCTGGTATACCATGTGGAAGGTACTTTATTGAGCAAGGCAATGATCCATCCTAGCTTCAGATAGATGCCATATTAAGGTCTCACAGAATACTGAATTGTTTGCACATTTGTAATTACACAAGTGTTGAAGATTTTTTATTGTGTAAATCTTACTAGTGCGTGCATATAAGATATATATAGATAGGAAGATATATATAGAAATTGGTAATTATAAATGATTATATATGAGTGGATGCAAACTCATACTATAGTCTTGTAAACAGATTCAAGGCATAAGCTTCCAGTCTCACATTGTTGATTTAAGGACCTTCTAATTCTTTGTATATTCTTGTAATCTGGTAGCCTAAAAAAATTCAATCCAGTTCGACTGAACCAACTCTAGGGAGGGCATCGGTAGATCTCGACGTGCATGAACTGATCTGCTTGTAATCTGTTCAACTAAATTCTCTTAGTTTCCTTTATCGTTGTAGTATTCATAGTGTCTTGTAAAGGTTGATGTGATATGTGCTAGTCAAAATAGCAAAGCTATGCTAACTAATATGGAAAAGAAATAACATTGCTTAGGGAAAAGGCATTGCCTTTTAAGTATGGGAAAATGCAAAAGCATTGGATAACATAGCTACTACTACAGAGAAGTGCAACGAAAGAGAATGACTAGTTCTTTTGAAAGTTACTGCACTAAACACACCTATATCAGATTTAACAAGACTACGTTATCCCCTGACACTCACTATGCACTACGTGAAATGCACAATGAAGACTTCCCCTTAAAGGTCTCCCTCTCCTCTTTACCCCAACCAACCTTAACACGTTATGACGAGGAAGGTAGTCATCAAAGCCTTGGACCCTACCTAAAGAAATAACCCATCTATAGTTTATTTGTGTCTCATGTTAGACTCATTAGTCAAGCTAGTCTGATCCATGTTCTATTTGGGCTTCTGTTATATTGTATAAGGGTAGACTGATCTTCGTTTTGTAACTAGATTGGCCCTACTATAGTAAGGTTAATGAATCATTCATGATGTTCTGCGTGAATTGAATTGTTATTGCATTCATCATGGTATCAAAGCATTAATTAAAGAAGACAATATCGGTGGCAGCAAGGAGCGACCAATAGCAACAACTAATAGCGTTGATTCTAAGCAAGTTGCAAGGTTCAACATTGCATGAGAATTTCTCTTGATACCTAGTGTGTGAGTGAATCTCAATGAGTGGAATTAGAAGTAATGCAACACAACAATAACCTCCTATAGTGCAGTAAGTCTTTTGAGAGAAGTGTATTTGCATCTTTCATTTATCTTGGTGAGTGGAAAGATGACATCAATAGAACTAGCATGGTTCATGTGAGTGAAGAGAAGATAGGAAGTCTTCCTCTCAAGTGAGATTTACATTGAAGGAAAATATTGCAAGACTATAAAACTTACAAACATGACTTAATAATATGCATAAGCAATAAGAGGAAAAGCTCCTAACCCACGACTACCACAACAAGGGAGGTGTGCGGCCTTAAAGTTAGGATCAACTCCCACAGGCGATAAGTGTGAGCCTTGTATAACAAGGCATAAATAGCCAATTTACGAAGTACTTAAAGGGGAACTCCCATGCACACGCACTATTAGTAGCACTAGCAACAAGCGATAAGGCTCCACTTCTCTCTCACAGAGCGATAAGTGTGAGCCTTGCGTAATAAGACTCCATAAGCGCTCAATTTACGAAGTGTTTAAAGGGGAGCTCCCATGAACGCACACACTATTAGTACTAGCAAACGATAAGGCTTCACTTCTCTCCCACGGAGCAGTAAGTGTGAGCCTTGCATAACAAGGCTCCTTCTACCCCTATTACCCCACCTATAGTGGCTTATGCCTTCATGCTACTGTAAGCCTCCTTATAGTGTAAGTAGGAGTGAAATGACCCACTATAGAATTCACAACCCAAACCTACTACTTATAGTGGTGGTGATCTGTGCTCCTACCCTAAAAAAAGGCAACCGGAGGAAATGAGCCACATACACGTACTATTAGTAGCAATAACAAGTGTAAAAGCTACCTTTTCCACTTATAAGTAGCCCTTTAGAGTAGTCCCACTAACACTATAGGCGTAGTGGTGCCTTTGTGGCTTATAGTGCACCACGTGAGAGTTATTATCATAGAGTGGGTCACTGCATTTGGTAGGGTAGACACCGCTATGTGGGCGAAAGGTAACTTACATGGCAGTGTTAGTGGTGGCGGCAACCCTATAGTGTGAAGCATTCCCTCCTGTCTTAGTGGACGCTCCTGTAGTAGAGCCTTACCGCTACGCTAGTATAATACTGAGCTTACGCCAATCTCTAAGCTACCGCTATGCTTAGGTAGTCACAACGTGGGCCTTGCAGTAAGCCTCCGTGAAAGCACTTGACTTCATTGTCTTTGACATCCAACCACTACTGCCACATGGGTGCTATAGCCCCTAACACAAACGGTAGCAGGTAGAGTAAGGCCAAGGAACACTTACAGTAGCACTCTCATGGGGCATTTTCAGTAAGCGGGACTTACTAGTTCTTTTAGGCTGATCTAAGGCCCGACCACATGAGAGCGATCACACTATAGGAGAGGCCTCTACTGCTTAAGAGCCCACCCCTACTAACACTGTCAGGTGAAAGGTAGCAGTCAGGTCAGTTAGGTCATGTAAGACCTATATCATACGGGACGGCAGGAGCTGCTTTTTGGCCGAAACCTAACCGGTTCTATAGGTGGACATCTTCCTCCTTCCAATGCGACATGGATTTTCTCGTGTGATATGGAGTCGAGAAAAGCCCGTTTCTTTCCATGGTCAGGGCAACTTACTATAGGCAGAATAACGTCTTGTCTCTTTCTATTTCCTAATATATATAGTACAAAGAATGTCTTTTTCATTCCGTATATCAAGTCAAAGTCTTGTCTTTCTATGGTCAAGTCGAGTGTTTCTTTGGTTGTATTAGAATTTGGTATCTTCTTTGGATCTTCACCACTTTCAATATGGTTTTTCTTCTTGTTTTTTAGATTAGATTGCCAGAGTTCCTGCCATAGGACTCCGAGAGTGCTCTTTTTCTGGACTTATCAATCAAACCTTCTTTCGTCAAGATGTTAATGATTCTCTATTTTATTATGTGATATAAAACAAAGTTAACCATCTTTAAGTTCAAATTTGTGTATCCCCAAAACAACTTCAAACTTTTAGTATATAAATAAATTAGCGTCCAGTCAAACATGAAAGAAAAATGGGTGCCGTGCTTGTCCAACTTGAATATGGGACCTGAAATAATGCCGAGCATGGTAGTGTACAACACGAAAAGTGGGCATCAAAAGTTGATTGTTTAGGTCAGCAACAAAGTCTTGACGGGAAAACAGTTGTTTATAATGTAATGCAATCAACACACAAAGCATAAACTAACAGAAGCATCAAATCTAAGACAGGATTTTGTTTATAATGTAATGCAATCAACACACAAAGCATAAACTAAGAGAAGCATCAAATCTGAGTAGGGTCATATATCAACAAATGCGTCCAAAGATGTTACTGATCACCTTTCATTGCATTTACAAAGTCAAGTAACATCTCAAATGAGTCACCACCCTCCTTATGACTCTTTTCGGCTTTTTCCTTCAACACCAAGACCCTCTCTCTGATTCCTTGATCACTTATCAATGCCTCCACTTTACTGTTTACCTCTTCTCTTTTAACAATTCCATCTACATCTTTCTCTAAGCTCAAACCCACCTTCCAGACCTTAACTATATAGAACTCGTCCTGAAATTGGTCATAAACGTAAGGCCAACACAACATGGGGATCCCATTACTTATCCCTTCTGTGGTTGAGTTCCAGCCACAGTGGGTCACAAAGCAAGCTATGGAAGGATGCGATAGCACTACTTCTTGTGGGGCCCACCTAACGATGTGTCCACGGCCAGCCACTCGGTCCAGAAAACCTCTGGGGTAGGCTGGATCACCTTGGTTCACAAGTCCAGGTCGGTACACCAAGAGGAATGACATGCCAGTTAGCTCGAGCCCGAGTACTAGCTCATCAATTTGGTTCTGGCTTAGCGTAGTGACGCTTCCAAGTGCAACATAAACGACGGAGCCAACTGATTGTTGGTCAAGCCATTCAAGGCAACTCCAGTCTTCTTGCCAAAATGAGGATGGTTGTTGATGATTCAGATTGCTATTAGTTGCAGAAAGAAGCCCGATCGGATCGACGTTGCCAAGGAATTCTAAGTATGGAGATTCAAGATCAGAGGATGTGTTGCAAGCAATATGATCTATGCTTTCCATGGCTTCAGCACACTTCCATAAGTAGTGAAAGAGCATCACTTGTGTTGCAAGATCTTTCATGGCTATCCAGCACAGGTGATCAGGATTAATAGCTGGGAACAAATCTGAGAGTTTGATGTGTTCATTCTTTGGATAGCCTGCCACAGCAATGGAGAAAATGCATATCTCATTATTAATTGTTCTCACGTGTCCGTGTCCATTCCGTAAAAGAAAAGCCCTACTTTTAGAATAACTTTGAAAAGAAAAAACTTTACAAAAAGTATCGTGTGTTTGGTCATTTCCAAAGACATGTCTGTGTTATTGTATGGTTTTCACTATTTAACAAAACTAATGGTAAATACCTAAAGATGTTATCCTTGATCGGATGTATCACATTAATTAGCTTGTTTCTTACAATGCCACTTGCCATGTTATCTATCATGCTATCACATGTCATATCAGTTATCACATAAACTTATATGTAATATTATAGTTAAATATTAAATTTAAATATTCTATATATTATTATTATTAAAATTAATATTACCAACATTATATGAATTTTATTTAATATTTAAACTATATTAAAATTTAAATATTTTTAATTTACAATAATTTTAATTTAATATTTAGTAATTTAATTTAATATAAATAATACTTAATTTCTATTAAATTTTAATTTAACATTAAATGAGTAAACAACCACATCACCTCGGGCATGAGAATCCGTCTTTCATATCATCTTCAAGTGACATTGTTAGCTCGTTTGAATGAATCTCATAAACGGTTGAAAGTGTAGGACATCAAATTAGTGAAGTTTTTAACCATAGAGATTAAATTTAAAACCGCCCAAACCTCACGGTACTTTCTAAAGCTTTTCATTTAAGAAAACAAAAAATACAAACTACAATATGTAGTTTTGTACTTTTGGTAGTCTGACATTGGCATGAACATTCTAGCATCAATGACAGGTTAGAAACTCTCATATATGTATATATATACATGTATACACAAGTGACATTGATAGATGGTAGAAACCGTAGGGTATCGAATTAGCAAAGTTTTTAACTATAGAGATTAAATTGAAAAATGCCTAAACATCATGGTATTTTTTTTTTAAATTTCATTTAACAAAGCAAAAAATAAAAAATATATGCAGTTTTGTACTTTTTTAGTCTGTAGTTGGCATGAATGTTCTAGCATCAATGACAGTTTGAAAACTCCCCCCCCCCCACACACACACACACACATATATATATATATATATATATATATATATATATATATATATATATATATATACATACATACATATGTGTATATATAATGTATTTATATACATGTATACATTAATATATATGCGGAGACCTCGAATGTGGCAAAGGGGTGTGAGGAGCCAATACGTTATTGCAGTGTATTCCAAGCTTTTAAGGCACCACCAGTGTCACTCGGTACCTATACTTATAGAATGGGATGGGTTGTTCTACGTTAGAGTGCGACTGAAAGGGACGGAGGCCTGAGCCATAATTGACTCGGGAGCTACTTACAACTTTCTATCCTTGACGGAAGCACGCCGGTTAGGACTCCACATTTTCGAGACCGATGTATATATGAAAGACATGCCGGAGAGGGTGACTCAAGTAAGTGGTGAGGTATATAACGGCATCCTTTGGGCCTTTTCTTCTACGACTCATATTCTAGATGATGCTCGCCCCAATCTTGTGGAACGTCTTTATTTTGAAGATTTTAGTGATCGGGACCACACCACCTCTTCATCGTCAGGCAAATTCAAGGAGAAGTGACTCTTTGACTTAAGATTGATTCGACCCTCATGACCTTGAAAAGTACTCAAGGGGTAGCGTTTATTACGGTTGTCCCATCAAACTACATGAAGGAAACTCCCTGAGGCATGAAGTCGCCCAAAGTCCCACTAACAGTACAAAGTTATCGTGATGCCTTGATGCCAAACACAACTGGCCCCGAAATGGAACAAACATGGTCAAACAGCCACAGGCAAGGGAGATGTGCAAGAAGTTACCAAGGATGGCAACGATTCGAGTGGGGAAAATGTGATCCTTCAACCATGAATTCTACATAGCTATTTTTGGTCCTTGTAAAAACTCTTTTTTGAGGGAAGGGTTACAAAAATTTTGTTGCATGTTGGGATCACGCGAACTCCTGTATGCTATAAAAGAACTCAAATTGCATTTAAGTTTTCGTGCATTTGCTCTCTTTGCCTCTTGCCTTTGTCATTTGAGGCGTGTCAAACTTCGACTTCCAACATTTTCGGTAAGCTTAATGCTTAGGAGATGAACACTCACATTCCGTTTTAGGTTGTCGGTGGCCAACTACAACACTAAGGTGAAATTTTCTAAAGCTTGCTTGGCCCGGAGGCTAAGCGCCGGTCTCAATGGTTTGGCCGTAATATATATATATATATACATGGGCGCAAACCTGCATGTCTAGTATCATGAAATTGAAAGTCCCAACCGTGATTATGCTATTATCAACTATAACTTCTGGAAAAAAGAAGTGGGAAATCTAACATTTTCGGTGACTCTAATGAAAAGCAGCTGATACTATGGTATATTTTAGGAGGGGAGAAAAAAATTAATTAATGGATTTACCATTTTCGTCAATGTCTCCGGCAGCAACCATCATGGGAATCTTTAAGACGGTAGCTAAAAGCCACGCAGAAGCTGGCCAGAATACGGCTCTCTTTAAGTTTAGCTTCTCTGCAACACACAGCAGAGTAGCTATTATACCGTCAGCAATCACGCATGTGATTTTCTCTTCTTCCTTCTCATTTATCTTTGTTATGAGCTCCTCTAAGCACGCAGGCATGGAGCTACATATGAAGTCGGTCAGTTTCTTGAAGTCCCACCATGCCGCCTCATGATCTGTACCATCCGGTATTGTCGCCAAACGTATATTATCACCACACTGGACGGAAAAGCGGTCCCGCGATGCCGCCCTTATGCGCGCATCAATGAATTCTGTGTTGACAAACGTCACCTTGAAGCCAACCTCGGCGAGGCGGTGGGCGAAGTCCATGAGAGGCTTGACATGGCCTTGTGCTGGAAACGGGATGAGCAGAGCATGGGACCTTCCCATCTCTAAGCTTTACCACTTCACGCAAAGATGGTGGGAGTTTGTCGTTCTTAGCATAAGCTTTATCATAAAGAACACACTGTATTTTTGTGGATTTGAGTGGTGGGAAAGAATGAGGATAAGGTTAAGTTTCTTGTAAACCAAAACCTTTTCTTTCTAGTTTTGGGTTGGAAGTGGTCAAAGCCCAAAAGAAAGGAGAGGATAGGAGGGTAAATTTCTGGTCCTGTTAAGGTAAATCTGAACACGATATGGTAAACTGTATCTTACAAGGACACGAATTTTTCGGGATGCTTTCCTTTCTACAAAATTTAGAAAGGTTTGGATGGATTTATGAAAAGGCAGTAAATTTCAGGTCCTGTTAAGGTACTGAACACGATATGGTAAACTGTATCTTGCACGGACACGAATTTTTCGGGTTGCTTTCCTTTCTACAAAATTTAGAAAGGTTTGGATGGCTTTATGAAAAGCCAAGTAATACCTTTCTTATTGCAGTTCCAAAGTATATTTTTCCTTTTTAACATTTTATATTTTTGAGAATTGTAAATAATTTTTAAAACGGTTTCGACGGTAACCAGAAAAGGCAATGGAGGCCTTTTTAATCACAGTCTAATGTCAAAGGACACTTGCATTTTTTGGCGTTTCATATTCTTCAGGGTCGCAAGGTAAAAGAGAAAAGGCGAAGGTAGGTATAGGTTGATTCCATACGGTACTGTCTTTAATGGTAGGAAAAATAAGATTGATACACACCTTTTTAATAATCTACTTATTTCTTTTAATGGAAGTTTATAAAATATTTTTCATCATTTTTATTAATTAGGTTTCTTCTTTCTCTTTGTAAACACCCATTTTTTTTTAAAAAAAATATATCTTTTTAAGAAATTAGTTATTTTTGGCAGTTTTGGTTTAAATAAAAATGCATCAAATGAGCTTGTTTCGGCATCAAAATTTTATGAAAGCCTAAAAATGATAGAATGTTGCTTTCCTTTCAGAAAAATTCGAATTTGGACAAAATTTTATAAAAATAACGATTTTGCCCTCAGGACCAAATTGGCAGGATTTTGCCTTTTTAAGCAATTGCCTTCAAAGAAAGTATGATTTCAAACAATTCCTTCTATAAACAAATGAAAAAGGTAATATTGAGAATCAAACCCAAAAATGTTTGTAAATTATAAATTTATGAAATTTCAAAACCCCTAATATTAAAAAACAAGTTAAATTTAAACCAGACCTCAGAAATTCTCCCGATTGAGAAGGGTCTCATTCCAAGACCTAATACTCAGGGTTAAAGTGGTATGACACCTTACACCCGTTGAAGTGGTTAAAGTGATTCGATACCCCACACCCATAAGAAGGGTTAAATGGTCAAGGTAGTTATAAACCGACTCACGGAGCAAAAGTAGGTCCTTTGCAAACAAAAACTGGGAATGAAACCCATTATTTTTCCAAAGTAATATTTGAGAATTTCATTAAATTTGATGTTTTCAAATATAAATATTTTTTTTATAAAATGTTTGAAACTTACGAATTTCGACGTTGTTTGGCAAGTCAACCTGTCATTTTTAGTCTCGGGTTCTTAAAAACGAAGGTCGGCGCCCAGAAAGAAAAGCCGACACTGGGGAAAGAAAAGCTTATGTTAAAAAGGAATCCAAGAAAGGAAAGCTCATGTTCAAAAAGAAATCAACGTCGAGAAGGGAAAGTCGTTATCGTGAAGAGTATGGTGGGAAAGTGGCAAATTCACTGGACATCTTACCATATCCTGTCCAGCCGAGCTCAACAATAGGGACGATATCTTGATTCAGATCTGGACTATTTATGTAAAAGGACATATAAGCATTTGGTGAATAATACGAATCAATAGAAGTGTAGCTTCTATACATGCAACCATATTCGGCTATTTGAGAAAGAGTTTAGACAACACTCTGAATGTCGTGAAACAACATTGGGAAGAACCGATTTCAGCATGGCAACTTACCGATCAGCTTCCGCAGCCAACGTTACTTACCTTACTGAACGGATAGAGAACTCAGCCTGCTCCACAACTGCACAACACTTGCTCAAATGTTGCACGATAAGGTTTCCTCAATATGACATCATACAGCCTTGATATTTGGCAAAAAGGCAACTAATTGACCACCTTGACAGCAGTTGCTTGCCAATCAACAACCAGCTCCACTTACAAAATACGATGATCGATTTTAGCAAGCAACAGTGGCAATCGACTCGGTGAAGGCAGGTCCACCTACAGCAACGTGAAACAGCACCAACTTACCTTGCTAAGATCAATATCACTTGTTCTATACAGCTCCACTTGCCAATCTCAACTCCACCGAACCAGCTGATCTGCCAAAGCCAACCTCTGGACAAAAACGAGCCAAGCAAACTCCATAGCCAACATGTCAAATTCTGCCATTTACAGCTGCCAAATCCAACAACCAGTTGCCAGAACCAGCGATACTTTCCAAAATCTGAATTTCTACAGCAATAACATGCCTTTTACGTTAAATTCAGCAAGGAAACTTGCCTTGCCCAATGCTACACCTAACAGGCATCTTTTGACTTATAAAAGGAGCATCAAGGATGCTGCAAAGGAATGAACCAGCCACAGCAAAGCATCAGTCCAAAAATCAATCCTCTAGCCACCACAGAACATCCTTCCGAGGATCAACCAGCCCAAGCCAAGAATCAGTCCGAAAATCCGTCCTCCAACCACAGCATAACATCAATCCGAAAATCAACCAATTCACAGCAAAGTTCAGTCCGAAAATATAGAGGAATAGAGAGAAAGAGAGAGAGAGAAAGAAAGTGAAAAAGAGGAAGAAAGGAGTCCGGCCTAGTTCCGACGTCCAACGATCGCCCAAAGAAGCTCCTTCACGTTCTATCTCCATTATACAGGTTGGAATCCTTTCACAAAGTAGTTTTAATTCATGCAAATCTGAAAAACCACAGATTCTGCATACTTGTATAAGAATCAAATCTACAAGCCTATGTTCTTGATCTATATCAATGCAAATATGCATAATTCCTTCATGAATGAAACAAAAATCCATGTTTGAATGATTTCCATGCTTTGTTAGGACTGAATACAGGTTACATCGTTAAAGTTAGGAACATTATAAAATTTTCTGCAACTTTGATTTCTGAAACTATCTGTGCACATGTCTGATCACAGAATTATTTTGAATAAACGGTTAATCCAATTGATTCAAATTTTTTCACGTATAATATAGATTTATCAAAAATCACTAGATAAAATTTTGAG
This sequence comes from Brasenia schreberi, assembly GCA_036023115.1. Taxonomy (NCBI): domain Eukaryota; kingdom Viridiplantae; phylum Streptophyta; class Magnoliopsida; order Nymphaeales; family Cabombaceae; genus Brasenia; species Brasenia schreberi. The sequence continues at coordinate 28,330,938 of JAYKKT010000091.1, forward strand.
GAATTTTTATGATCGTTTGCTTAGCCAATTAGATCCGTGAAGTTTTACAAAAATCAGATTGTGTTTACCAAAGCAGAATGTTCAAAAATAGACCCATGTTCTTTCGTTCATATCTCTGCAACCACTAAGTAGAATTTAATGAAATTTGATTCTCTGGAAAGCTAACATCCGTAGATTTCCAAAAAAATAAATTTTGTTGAATTTGAATGTCTGAATGCAGAGATATGACTGTTTTTCTGAGCCTCTGACTCACAGAAACAGAATTATTTCGATTTTCTAAACAGTCTCTGGTTATGAATTTAATTCTCAGAAATTACGAAATAAAATCATAAAATAAAAATATATTCTGATTCTTCACACATACACCTAGCTTCTGTAAAAGTTTTAGAATTTTTTCAGAACCATAAGTATTTTTAAAAATTTAGAGAACATGTTTTTGAAACTAAACAGATTTTACAATTTTCAGAATCTGATTTTTTTTCAGAAATCAGGAACTGAGGCATAAAGTCTGAAACTTGTTTGATCTGGTTTTCACCTTTTTCGAATTTAATGGATTCAAACACTTTTCAAGCGTCTGGGCTAACCCTTGAGCGCCGGTTCAAGAAGGCCTATGTCGAAAAGATCTCACTTGTCCACAATCATCTTTGAAAGTCAAAAAATTGGAATTTGTTAGTTTTAGTAAACTAACTAGCATGCTTGTGCAACACTCGTAGTCTGAAAGTTTGATTTCGAATTACAAACAATTTTGAAATAAATTCACGTCTACACTCTTCTTGCATGAATCATAAAAAGCTTTCATTTTCACCTGTGTCTCTATCCATTCATCGTTCCTCGGTCCAATCTAGCAACATTACACGATCTATATTTATTTTCAATAAAAAACTAAATCAAAATCATCAAAAAAAAAGAAATTAGAAAAAAGAAAAAAAGAAAAAAGAGGATAAAGGAGGATAAAAACACTCAATTTGAATAGGGATTCATTGATTTATTAAGGTGTGTTGTTGATTTGTTTTGGTTTTTGTTTTTAAATTGTTTTACATTATTTTTGAACAAATTTTCACCTAAAATCGATCCAAAAACCCGATCAATTCTAACCAGAAGATGCGCATCAACTATGTCTCGATATGGTGTAGATATAAAATTTTCATCCCAACCCTATGTAGAGACTTGAAGCAAAACTTTCAATTCTACTTTGTGTGAGAGCGTGTCATCTATATGAATCTGATTGAGCGATTGTGGCTAAGCGGGCTCTTTTCGCTTTAGGCCTTCTTAAACTCAAGGGTCAACCTATACACTTAAGGATTTCAAATAGACTGGTGATATTCCAAACTCAAGTGAAAACAAGGTGTTGAGAAATGACAAACTAGTGAACTTAGTTTCAAAGTTCAAAATATATAAGTTCTGAAAAATAGAAAATTCTATTTTCAAGACTTGTTTTCCAAATTATTTTGAGTGCCTTAAAGACCTCCAAAAATCACCAAAATTTTATAGGACTAAGCTTGAGATGTGTAGAGTCTAAGAATATTTTGGTTTTGAATTCGGGATTAGGATATTGTAGAATTAATTCAATGAAATGCCTCTCCTCAGACACCCAGAACTGTTCTATCATAGAAATATAGAGACCCAAAGATGAGCTTTTATCTTGGTGCTCAGAGTTCCAAATTTAGTGCACTTGATCTTGTTAGAAATCTATAGATGTCAACTTTCTAATGAACTAAGAATCATTGATTTTAGATGCTTACAGATAGAGTTATGGGATGAATACCCAGGCTCTATTGTAGGAAAACCGAATTGACAGACAGTTTACAAAAATTTTCCTGATCTTACACCATTTTAATTACATAGTTACAAGGCCGTAAAATTCTTGAAAAATTTATTATTAGTGGGCTTGTGTGTGTAGATATAGTGTGCAAAATTTTGAAGGGTTTAGAGCAGTGGTTCGGAAATGAAAAATCAAACAATCAATATATACAATAATGCTGAACATCAGTTTTCAGGTTTTAGAACATACGTGATGCAAAAACTCACGTGAATCAAAGTGCAACAACACAACATCCCGAAATTAAATACTGAAGAGAAATGAATTGAAATGTATCTAATAGCTTAAGCATAGAGAGGATAAGAAGATATAGAGTGTTTATAGCATATATTGGGGTAGAATCAAGAACTCAAGCACATAGAATGCATAAGCAAAGGAAAGAGAAATTTTAACACATCTACTTCTATTACATCATGGGGGAGACAAAGCTCTATTAATACAAAGCTCTATTACCCGGATTCCCAAGGAGATGCCCTCTAAAGATGGTACTCGGCCCTCTTTTTCCCTTCTTTTCACTCAAACCCAAGAGCCTTGATCCTAACACCCTCTTCCCTCTCTAAGCCTCTTTTTAGCAGCCTATCCTCTCACTCAAGCAACCCAAAGTGCAGCAACTTCTCCAAGAACTCAAAGATACTCCAAGATGGGGAACCCGTCCCCCCCTTGGCCTCTATTTATAGGCCAAGGGGGGCCTTTCTAGGCCCTTTCTTAGGGCGGGCAGCCCAAGATCTAATTTGATCCAATTCTTCATGGTCTTCACGTGGAAGAGAGAGGGGAGTGGTCCCCTTTTAGTCAACTATAGACCAGCCCCATGTGGGCTAGTTGCCTTGCTTCTTCAAGTGGCTTGTATTGTTTGATTCCTTTACTTGATCAAGGTTAGGTAGGAAGGTGATTTGATAAATTTTGTCCCAAGGATATAGGATGAACAAGGCTAGAAAAATCTAATATTGGTTGAATTAAAACACTAGGTTCGAAGCTACGCATGTCTAGCATGTCTAGCACTAGGTTTAATCGGGTTGGGTTTGATTAGGTCATCTACTTTTGATTTGATCTTGAGTGAGGATATTGTTTTTGACTTGATCTCCACCCTTGATTTTCGGCTTACCCTTCGCAAAATCGTCTCTGCTTCGAAGTAGGGCCTACCAATCAACTTGCTTTACTCCAATCCTCTGGTTTTTATACTTTTAACTTTATTTTGAAACCTTTTAAAATCTTCATTTTAAAGACTGTAAAAATTTCATTTTAAATCTAGAAGTTTTAAAATAAGTCAGTTTTCGAATTTTGGTGTATTTTCAGAAAAATTTTATTTAGGGTGTTTACAAATGCTCCTCTTTGGCATTAATCTAAATTTATTTGGATAATGGCAAAGAAGAAAACATCCTTTTTTATTTACTTCTCAAATTATCTTGAGAATATAAATCATCCTTCATTTCCTAAAATCCTTTTCCTTGGATTGTAGAGGAGGGGATTTTAGCTAAAGGGACTTGACCCATAGTAGGTGCTAGTCCTAAACATGATCATGCAAGGATGACCTTGGGTGTATGCATGCATGGTGTGTGTGATGCAAATGAAGTGTGAGGGTTCATTGATGAGATGGATGAGCTTGATGAGAAGCTTATGAAGGTCGGCTGCCCCAAGTAAGATAATCCCATGTCATTTTGACATTTCGGATTTTCAAAATTTTTTTTCAAAGGGATCTCCTTTTAGTTTATATCAAAAGGACTTTCAATTTTTCATATTTCCCCTCATTCGGGTTTCAATACCCACTACTTAACGGAGGTTTTGTAGAAAATTTTGAAAAATATTTATGTAGACGTGAAATTTTCACTCCAATCCTATGTAGAGACTTGGAATAAAACCCTCAACTCTGCTTCATGCGCGAGCGTGCCAACTAGTTTTCTAAAACTAGCAAAAGTTAAATCTGACGGGCGATTGTGGCTAAGCGGGCTCTTTTTGCATTAGACCTTCTTGAACTGATGCTCAAGGGTCAGTATAAGTGCTTAGGGATTCCGACTAGATAGGTGAGACTTCCAAATTCACGTGAAAAGCAAAGGTGTTGAGAATGGAAACATGTGCACTTGATTTAAGTTTCAAAATGAACAAGTTCTGAAAAACAGAAAACTTTATTTTCAATACTTGTTTCCTGAATCCTTGTGAATAACTTTTAGACCTCCAAAAATTATCAAAATTTTACAAGCCTAAGCCTGAGATGCGAAGAGTCTGGGCATCTTTTAGATCATGATTCAGAGTTGTATTGTTATAGAATTAAATCTGAGAAGTGCCTCTCCTTAAGCACCTATAACTGTTCTATCATAGAAATACAAAGACTCAAAGATAAGCCTGTATCTCGATACTCAGAGTTCCAAATTTAATGAACTTGATCTTTATAAAAGCCATAGATGTCAACTTTCTAATGAATCAAAATTCATTAATTTTGGATACCCATAGACAGAGTTATGGGATGAATACCCAAACTCTGTTGCAGGAAAACTGGCTGGACAGACAGATTACAAAAACTTTCCTGATTTTGTACAATTTTAATTACGATGTTGCACAACCCTAAAATTCTTGTAAATTTTATTAGAAGTAGGCCTGGTGTAGAAGAAACGTGCAAAGTTTCAGAATAATTAGAGTAGAGGTTCGGGAATTAAAAATAAGTAATTCACGTATGCAGAGATGATGAAATCTAGATTTCAGGTTTTTAGAATCATACATGATGTAAACTCACACGAATTAAAAAGCAACAACACAACATCACGAATTAAATTACTGAAGGAAAATGAATTGAAATATACTTAATAGCTTAAGCATAGAGGGGATTAGAGAATATAAAGTGTTTATAGAATATAGAGAGGTAGAATCAATAAATCAAACACATAGAGTGCATAATCAAAGAAAGGGAAATTTCAGTAACATCTACTTCTACTACATCATGGGGGGAGACAAAGCTCCATTAATGCAACCCCTTTTGAATTGAATATGAAGAAGAGATGCGGAATAATTGAGATAGAACAACACTTAACCAGACTTAAATCAAGATCGGCCTCCAAGGTAATGGCCGTCCCTTACTTGAACCCATTCCCTCTTTAATCAATCAACCAACTCTCACAAAACCATGGCCTAGATTCTACATACCCTTTCCTCTCTAGTGCTCTTCCCTAACAGCTCTCAAAATTCACAAAACTCTCAAAGTGCAGCACCCTTGTTGGCCTCTCTCTAAAGCTCCTCCAAGATGAACTCTCATGATGGGATTCACGCCTCACCTTTGGCCTCAATTTATAGGCCAAGGGTGGGTCTTCTAGGGCCTTTCTTGGGGTGGGTGATCCATGATCCAACCCAGCTCATAAGGCCTTAAATTTTACGTGATTTGGTGGTCCTTCATGGTCAAAGGTGGACCAGCCATGTGGGTTGGGCCTTGGTTCCATCCATGTGCCTTTTGTCCTATCCATTTGGACTTGAATGCACTTAGCTAGACTTAATTCAAGGCCTTGATCATCTTCCTTTGTGGCCCGCCTTCACCTTGCTTGATTTATTTTGATACATAGGTTGGATACAGCTTGATAAATCTTAGGAATCAACCCCCAAATTCAATTCATTCCAACTTGCAAAAGCCGACTAACCTTGGTCAAAATGTGGCACTTGGTTCAAGGAAATTGTTGACTAAATTTGATTTGATATGATAAGTACTTCAGCTGCCTTGTGAGAGCTGGCCCATTTAATTTGGCTTTTTGACGAAAATATACTTGGACATGGTCCACTACCTTGCTTCCGGGCTTATCCTTCATGAGCTCGATCCTGGCTTGAAGTGGGCCCCACCTGTTCACCTGATTCGTTCAAACCATCCGGTCTTTGTCCCTTTAACTTTAATTTAAAACCTTTAATTTGACACATTTTTAAAAGATTTAAAATCTTCATTTTAAACCAAAAGGTTTTAAATAATTTGGGCTTTCGAAATTGGGGTGTTTGAAAAGAATTTGATTTAGGGTGTTTACAATTTCAAAATTCCATTTCCTACATAACAAAGTATAATTCTCAAACAAAATGAAATCCAAATAAGTAGATTGTATTTATACTTTAGGATTGTCATGGATAAAACCTTTTTCCATTGGGATAAGTTGTAGGGATTTGGGAAAGAGTTACCACGGTCCCTTTTGAAGCGTCCCGTGGTTAAAGGTAAAGAAATAAAAAATTGCTCTGTTTGAGTTTTGGTTGTTCTATCAATAGGGAGGGCCTCCTTTTTTCTTTTTAGAGGATTTTTTATATTCTCTCTTTTTTTTCATTCAAAGAGAAGACCTCTTTCGGAGGAATTTTTGTATTCCCTCTTTCTATTTTAAAGGAAGACCTCTTTATGGAGGAGTTTTTGTATTCTCTTTTTCTTTTGAATTTTGCCAATTTTTCTTTTTGGGAGAGAAGTAAAATGGGAAAAAACTTATCCCTTTGGCTACTCAATTCAACCAAGATCATCCTATTTCCTAATAGCATCTACCATTTGAAAATATTTTGCTATTTTGAACAAGGCTTCATTTTGTAAGTCAAGGATTTTTAAAATATTACCACATGATTTTGAAAACTCTACTTTTCATAAAGCATTAATTTCCTCATTCAGGGTCATACGCTTAATCTTAATCCTTCTTTCAAGAAGTTCAAAGGAGATCCATTTTAAAATCTTTTTGAGTGAAATTTAACATAGACCCTATATATGATATTTTTTCAAATATTGGGCATTTATAGGGTCTACTAAATTTTTACCCTCAACATCAATCAACCAATATGCATTGTTGGTGGTTGTTCCCCTCACAACATAGGGACCATCCCACTTGGGCCTCCACTTTCCAAGTGAATGTGGGCTACGATGATGGATGATTTTTAAGACAAGGTCTCTCACTTTGAAGCGGCAAGCCTTCATGTGCTTTTCATAATATTGGGCTATCCTTTGTCGGTATGCATATGCATGATCCATAGCAAGGAGCCTCTTCTCATCTAATAGGTCAAGCTCAGCCATTCTAGAATGTTGTAAAGTCTCTATAGGTAGGTTGAGTGCAAGTGATGTATGAAATGAATGCAATTTGGTATGAATGGGGAGGATAGCATTTGTACTATAGACCAACTCGAATGGTGTGGCGTTTGTGGGTGTTCGTATGGAAGTTCTATAAGCCCCATAAGGCTTCATCAAACCTCTCATGCCATGTCCTATCATTTTCTAAGGTTTTCTCAATGATGCTTATGAGAGTCTTGTTCATGGCTTCGGCTTGGCTATTGCCTTGAGGGTAGTAGGGCGATGAGAAGTGTTGAGTTATGCCATAGGTATTACATAACTTTTTCGTCTTCTCATTCTTGAAAGGGGTGCTATTATCCGACACTAAGTCTCTTGGAACTCAAAATCGAGCCAAGATATTTTTCTTAATGAATGTCACTACATGTTGTCCTTGGACATTAGCCAAGGAGGTAGCTTCAACCCATTTAGAAAAATATTTGGTAGCTCCTAAGATGAACCTATGTCCATTCGATGTAGTTGGGGAGATTGGTCTTATGATGTCAAATTTTCACATGGTGAAGGGTCATGGGCTCACAATGGAATGCAAGGTGGATGATGGGATATGAATGGCATATCCATGCACTTGACATTGGTGACATTTCCTAACATGATCATGACAATCTTGCTCAAGGGTGGACCAAAAATAACTGGCCCTAAGTGTCTTCATGGCCATCATATTTGCATTGACATGGCCTCCACATTCTCCATCGTGGAACTCGTGCATTATAGTCCTAGCCTCATCAAGGTCTACACATCTCAACAAGATGCCAGTAAAACTCTTTTTGTAAAGAATCCCTCCCAAATCATATATCAGGTTGAAATTTTTTGAATAAAAGCTTTATCTTTAGAAGAAGCAAATTTGGGAAATCCTCCATTCTCTAAAAAGTTTTTAATGTCTTGAAACCAAGGTTTTTCAATGAAATTTTGATCCTTTTGCAAATCTCCAAATCGTGGGTGGATGGAGTGGGTGAGTGCCAAATTTCTAAGGATTGAGTTCCCATGATGGGGTCAACTCTTATAGATGAGCTTAGGGATGAGAGGGCATCTGCCATGGTGTTGTCCTCTCTACCTATGTGGGTGAGTGTGCATGATTTAAAGAAATTGATCAATTGAGTGGCCAATTCATGGTATGGTATGAGTTTTTCATTTTTGACTTACCAAATTTTTGAAACTTGGTTTCTAACAAGCATAGAATCTCCAAAGACTTCAATACATGATGCCCTTAGATTTTTCAAAATTTTTAGGCCTTTTATGAGTGCTTCATATTCAGCCACATTATTTGAGCATGAAAAATCTAGTCGAATGGCGATTGGGATTTCTCCCTTTTCAGGGGATATGAGGATGATTCTTACACCTTCCCCTTGTTGATTCTTTGCCCTATCAAAATACATTCTCCATACTTGATCTTCATTAAAACAATTTGCTAAAACATAGTTTTGAAATTCATTTGCAAGGATGCCTTCATCGGGCATTTCATCAAGTATGGGATACGTATCTTCAAGAGGCAATTCAACCACAAGATCGGCTAGGGCTTGTCCCTTAATGGAGTTTTGATGTTGAAACTTTAAATCATACTCCATTAAGAGGAGCTGCCATTTACCTAGCCTACCTATTAGGATAGGTTTTTCAAACAAGTGCTTGATTGGATCAAGTTTAGATACTATCCAAATTTCATGATCTAGGAAATAATGTCTAAACTTTTGGCAAGCCCATACCAAGGCCAAGCACGTTTTCTCCATGGCTTGATAATTTCTTTCATATACCAATAGAGTTTTCGAAATGTAGTAAATAGCATATTCCTTAAGACTATCATCCTCATATTGAGCAAGTAAAGCACCCAATGCATTCGCATGAATGGAAATATAAAGCAATAAAGGTTTTCCTTGCTTTAGAGGTTTTAAAATCGAAGGATTTACCAAATAAGTTTTCAATCTTTCAAAAGCTTTTTGGCAATTGCATTCCATTCAAATTTCACCCCTTTTCTCAAAAGCCTATTGAAAGGTTCGCATCTAGTTGCTAAATTGGAGATGAATCTCCTAATTGCTTGGAGTTGACCTTGGAGACTTCGGATTTGGGTCAAGTTGGAGGGTGGAGGCATGTCTATGATGGCTCGATACTTAGACGGGTCAACTTCTGTGCCCCTTGGCCTACCATAAACCCTAAGAGTTTTCCCAATTCCACTCCAAAAACACATTTTTGAGGGTTTAGCTTCACTTTATAAAGCCTAAGTCTTTCAAAAACCTTTTACAAAGATTCAATAACAGTATGTGCCCCAAGGTGTCGTAAAAATAGTTTTTACCTGATCTTTTGGTGCTAACTTGATTTGATTATAACCCGAATAGTCATCCATGAAAGAAAACATTTCATGATTTGCAGTGTTATCCACTATCAAATCAATGTTTGGAAGAGGAAAATTATCTTTTGGAGTGGCTTTGTTCAAATTTCTAAAATCAATGCAAATTCAAATTTTCCCATTAGATTTTCGAACCACAACAATATTTGAAATCCATTCAGAATAAGCAATGGGTTTTATAAATCCGACTTTTAAAAGATCTTCTAAACCCTCTTTTACTTAGGAGTGAATATCGGGATGGATTTTTCTAAGCTTTTGTTTCACGGGTTTTGTCTTGGGTTCTAAGGATAGATGATGCTCCACGATTTTAGGGTCTAGACCCAGCATGTCTTCATAGGTCCATGCAAATACATTAACATAGGATTTCAAAAATGCAATGAATGATGCTTTATCATGCTCATGCAAACATGCACCTATTTTTACACACTTAGGGTTAGACTCACTCCCTAAGTTGATTTCTATAAAATACCCTCCTACGAAATTTGAAGGTTTTTCCAAGTCAAGGATTTTATGAAATTCGGGAAGCTTGGAGGCTTGATCTTCCTCGTGGAGGAGGGGATCTTCCTCCTTGCTTTGATCATTCTCAAGTACTTTAATTTCTAAAGAAGTATTAAGCAAGAGAGTGGGGTTGTGAATGATAAACTTGGATGGTTTTGGTTTGGAAATATATACAAGCTTGGAAGAACTCAAAAATGGGCTTTTTACATGGCCAATATTTTTGGAATTTTGGAATTTTTCTATTTTTTTGTCTTTTTGAAAGTGAAAGCTAGAAGAACGATTATACAAGACTTTCTTTTTGAGATTTTCAGATTTTTCAATTTTTTTAGCTTTTTCCAAACAAAGGCTAGGAGAATGAACATAAACAACTTTTTTTTTGGAATTTTCAGGTTTTTCAAATGTTTTTGGCTTTTCAAAGTTTTCCAATTTTTTTTTGTTTTTCCAATTATATAATTTTTTTGGATGTTTTTCTAAAGAAGGATTTTCCATCAAACCTATAAAGAAAATACCATAAATTAGACTCTAAACAAGAGGTATAAGCTATAGGTTTCGGTGTTAGTGGGTTCTAGGACACCCTTGACCTAAGTGGTCTTGGGTGGTGGCTCAGGGGGTATGGATGGGGTGTAGTCCAATCCATGTCGACTTGGGTTAGGTATGGGTAGGATTGGCTCTAACCTACCTTGGCTTCGGGCTCTTAGACCTTGATACAGTGTATATCCCATGTTCAACATCATATTCCAAGGCTTCTTGAGTTTTGAAAAGTTTTTATAAAGTGGATGGCCTTGGAATATGGTGTCGTCCATATCATGGATGTACACATGATTTATTTTGGTTTTGCCTAAGAGTTGGGAGGTTTGGATGGTAGAAGACTTGGAAGAGTTGGACTTCCCTAGGGGACACAGACCCTAGGTTTGGATGACTTGGGATTGATCTTGGGTTCCTCTAGGAGAAGGACGACCTTGGCCAGGTGTGGCTCGGTTTCTCCTAGTAGATTGATGATAGGGGGACGGATCCTAGGTGCAACCAAGTGTGCCCTAGGGGTGGATGGTTTGGGTTTATTTGGATGCAAAGGGAGAGCATGTTTGATCCCTTGCACCATGGACAGGTATGAATTCCAAGGGAGAGCATAGTCGGTCCCTTACAAATTGTGAATGTATGGATTCCAAGGAAAACCATGGTCGGTCCCTTGGTTGGTTTATGGATATTGGGGGAAATCATGGCCGTAGGTTTGGGTTTATGATGCAAACCTAGGTTCAAAGGAACACTTTTGTTCATGGTAGGGTTAGGTGTACCTAGGATGTCGATGCATGCCTTAGGAGTAACCGTGTCTACTATATTTTGAACTTTATTTTCTTCTTGTTTTTCTTTTTGAAATTCTTTTTCTTGATACGGGACATTCGGTACACCTTGAAAATCCACATTCTTGGCATCATTGTGTGGGTATGTAGGTGCATAAGTGTGATTCGATGCATCCAATGTATATGAATGATCTACCGATCCTACACTAAGAAGGGGAGGATCGAGTAGGGAGTTTGTGGGGGAATGAGTTTCGGACATACCTTTTTCAAGCTTATCTACCTTTTCATGGTGAGAGCAAGCATCCTTGCAGGCGTTCTGAGGTTGCTCTAGCTCATGCATGGCTTTGAGCTCCCGTTGCCTTGCGAGGTCTTGGATTTCATCCTCCAAGCCTACGTGAACACTCATTCTCTTGTGAAGTGGTGCTCATGAGATTGGAACCCATCGGAGCGAATATTTGTGACACATGTGGAGTGATGTGGGGGAAGTGATTCTCATGCCCCACTCTGCTTATATGCCTAGAAACGTGGCCTTCACTTTCAATTTTTAGAATTTCAAATCTTTTTGATTTTAAAAGATTTTTGAATTTTTTTTATCTTTCCAAACATAAAAAAACTTTTTTTTGTTTTTTCAATGGAAAATGGGGTGCTTGGAGGTTGGGCAAGGTTAGATGATTCAATCTCAACACTTGTTGCATTTGTAGCCTCATTTCCTTCATCGGATTCTGGGCTCAATTTGGTTTTTCGGGTATCCTTTTTCTCTCTATGTACCCGAGATGATTTTTCATGGGAATGATGTGCCTTGGCTTTTTGGCTTAGGGCCTCGAGTTCCCTTTCAAGTTGCCTTGCTCTTTCTCTCAAAGAGGCAAGTTTTTCATCTAAAGTTTTAGAGGATTTCTTTGAGCTTTTGGAAAACCGATTTCAGAAATGCGATGAGGATTTTCTTGGCTTGTTTTCAAAGGAATCATCTAAACTTGACATTGATTCAAAATCAGCTTGTGCACAAAAGAGGTATTAACACCAAAATTTTGAAGAGTTGGAATTTGAAAAATCACCTAAGTTTGAAATGCTAAAAGACTCGAGTCCCACCGGGTGTCTTAATTCTGTAGATATGTAATTTTCACCCCAAGCCTATGTAGAGACTTGAAGCAAAACTTTCTATTCTACTTTATGCGCGAGCATGCCAGCTAGTTTCTAAAAACTAACAAAAGTAAGAATCCGACTGAGCGATTGTTGCTAAGTGGGCTCTTTTTGCTTTAGGCTTTCTTAAACCGATGCTCAAGGATCAGCCTAAGCGCTTAAGAATTCCAAATAGACTGGTGATATTCCAAACTCATGTGAAAACAAGGTGTTGAGAAATGACAAACTAGTGCACTTAGTTTCAAAGTTCAAAATGTACAAGTTCTGAAAAACAAAAAAATCTATTTTTAGGACTTATTTCCTAAATTATTTTGAGTACATTAAAACCTCCAAAAATCACCAAAAGTTTACACGACTAAGCCTGAGATGTGTAGAGTCTAAGGCACATTTTGGTCTTGAATTCGGGATTAGGATATTGCAGAATTAATTCAATGAATTGCCTCTCTTCAGACACCTAGAACTATTCTGTCACAGAAATACATAGGCCCAAAGATGAGCCTATATCTCGGTGCTAAGAGTTCCAAATTTAATTCACTTAGTCTTGTAAGAAAGCTATGGATGTCGAATTTCCAATGAACTAAGAATCACTGATTTTGGATGCTTACAAACAGAGTTATGGGATGAATACCTAGGCTCTGTTACAGGAAAACAGAATTGACAGACAGTTTCTAAACAATTCCCCAATCTTGCACCATTTTAATTACATGCTTGTACTGCCCTAAAATTCTTGAAAAGTTTATTAGGAGTGGGCCTGTGTGTGTAGATATAGTGTGCAAAATTTCGAAGGATTTAGAGCAGTAGTTTGAAAATGAAAAATTAGAAAATCAACATATACAAGGATGCTAAAAATCAGTTTTCAGGTTTTAGAACATATGTGATGCAAAACTCACGCTAATCAAAGTGCAACAACTCAACATCCCGAAATTAAATGCTGAAGGAAAATGAATTGAAATGTATCTAGGATAAGAAGATATAGAGTGTTTATAGCATATATTAGAATAGAATCAAGAACTCAAACACATAGAGTGAATAAGCAAAGAAAAGAGAAATTTCAGCACATCTACTTCTATTACATCATGGGGAGAGATAAAGCTCCATTAATACAACCCCTTTTCAATTGAATAATGAGAAGAGATAGGGATTTAATCAAGTTTAGAATCAGCACTTACTCGGATTCCCAAGGAGATGCCCTCCAAAGATGGTACTTGACCCTCTTTTTCCCTTCTTTTCACTCAATTCTCTCACTCAAACAGAAGAGCCCTGATCCTAACACCCTCTTCCCTCTCTAAGCCTCTCCCTAGCAACCTATTCTCTCACTCAAGTAGCCAAAGTGCAGAAACTTCTCCAAAAACTCTAAGATGAAGTTCATGCCCCCCCGCCCCCTATCTGCTTGGACGATGTTTTGGTTTGTGAGTATATACAATTTTGAAAAGCATTTTGAAACTTTTGAGAATGGGATTTGTACATGGCCATTGTTTTTGAAAATTTTGAGATTTTTCTATTTTTTTGTCTTTTTCGAAATACAAATTCAATGATCAAATAGAAAGACTTTCTTTTTCAAAAGTTTTTGAAATAAATTTCTTTTTGGAATTTTCAGTTTTTCAAATGTTTTTGGGATTTTGAAGGTTTTCAATTTTTTTGGTTTTTGGCAATATCTAATTTTTTTGGATTTTTGAAAAGTAGGGATCTTCCATCGAACCTACAAAGAAAACTTAATGAATTAGACTATAATCAGTAGATTTAAGCCATGGGTCTCGATTTTAGGAGGTTTTAGGGCACCCTTGACCCAGGTGGTCTTAGGTGGTGGCTCAGGGGGTATGGGTGGGCTGTAGCGCAATCCATATCGATTTGGGTTGGCTTCAGGTAGGATGGGTTCTAGCCTACCTTGATTTTTGAATCCTAGGCCCATGTAGGGTTCATATCCCATGTTTAGGATCATGTTCCAAGGCTCTTTTATTTTTGAAAATATTTTATAAAGTTCATGCCTTGGAACATGGAATCGTCCATGTCATGGGTATATACCAGTTTTATTTTGGACTGTGGGAGTTTGGATTTAGGGGTGGTGGAAGACTTGGGCTTCCACACGACCTTGGGTTGGGAGCCATGTTTTTCAAGGGAAGCCATGCTCGGTCCCTTGAGGGTTTTGACCTGCTCCCTAGATGCAACTCGTGGTGCTCCTAGGGATGGATTTTTTTGTTTCAAGGCTGTAGGCTTGGTTCGAGGGTACAAGACTAGGCTTGAAGAAGTGGGTTCTTTTATGGTAGGGTTATGAGTTCCTAGGATGTCGATGCATGCCTTAGGGGTCTCCATGTCTACCATTTTTTGAACTTTTTAGTTTTGAAATTCTTTTTTGTGGTGCGGAACATTTGGTGCACCTTGAAAATCTTCCTTTTCAGGCACATTTTATGGGTTTGTGTATGTATGGGTATAATCCAATGCACTTGATGACCCTATTTTGAGAGGAGAGTTTAGAGGAGGATGGGTTTTAGGCATACCTCTTTTTGGCTTGTTTACCTTTTCATGGTGAGAGCAGGTCGTGTTCCCGGGTGACTCTATTTTGAGCTCCCGTGGCTTTTCGAGGCATTCATTTTCAGATCCTGCCTTTTTGTGACTCTCGTCTTTTTTTGGGGTGTGGATTTTGTGTCCCACTTTGTTTGTGTGCCCTGAATCAGGGATTTCATTTATAACTTTCAAAATTTCAAAGTTTTGTTTTTCATTTTTTTTATTTTCTTGAAAATTTTCTAGATTTTTTTTTTAGTTTTTGAAATAGGAAAATCTTTTTTTGGTTTTTCTTTGGAGGTTTGAGAGCTTGGAGGCTTGGGAATGGATAACTTGTCCCGCTTTTGGGTTTCATCTTTATCCTCATATCCTTCGTCGAGTTTAGGATCGGTTTTTTTTTCACGATCTTTATGTGCCCAAGATGAGCTACTATGCGAATAATGTGCCTTAAGCTCATTGCTTAAAGCATCCATCCTTTTAAAAATTTCTTGGATAGCAGCCAGCTCTTCTTGGACTTTTGCTGATTTGAAAACCTTCTTTGATTTACTCGACGAGGGTTTCCTTTGCTTTTCCTCTATTTCTTGCAAATTTTGGATGCACGAGTTTTTGAAAACACCTTTTTTGAAAGTTTTAAAGTATAACTTGTTTGATTTAAAGTTTGCTTAAGACCCGAGTCCCACCGAGTGTGCCAAATCTGTAAACATAAAAATTTTCACTCCTTAGTATGAGACCAGAAATGAACCTTTTCGTGCCTACATCTTTTGCGGGCATGCCAGCTAGCTTACTCAAACTAGCGAAGGTGTTTGAAATGTTTCTGACTTTTTGGTGATTGTGGGAAAGCGGGATCTTCTCACTTAAACCTTCTTGAACCGACGCTCAAGGGTCAGTTTAAGTGCTTAAGAACTTTAATTTTTAAACAAGTTTTTACTTCAAACTAACTTTGAACAACAAGTGTTTTTGGAAGAATAAGATTCGTGCATTTTGGCCAATTTTATCACGAAGGCTGGACGACCCTAAGTCTTTGTGAGTTTCATCTATTTAGGCCTGATGTGTGTGTGGAATATGTGGCCTAATTTCAGCGTGGTTTGAGCGATTTGTTCGAGGACTTTTGAAAGCGAGCGAATGCAGGGATGCTAAAATCCTTTTTGTGCTTTTCGAGAGCGATGATGCGAACTCACCCAAATTGAAATTGCAACTCACTCGACTTTAAGTAAACCCACACAAATTGAAGTGCAACTCTACTTTCTCAAAAGTAAACTTACACAAATTGAAATGTGACTCTACTTTCACAAAGTAAACTCCCACAAATTGAAATGTGACTCTAC
Source organism: Brasenia schreberi (assembly GCA_036023115.1). NCBI lineage: Eukaryota > Viridiplantae > Streptophyta > Magnoliopsida > Nymphaeales > Cabombaceae > Brasenia > Brasenia schreberi. The sequence goes on from JAYKKT010000091.1 coordinate 28,346,899, forward strand.
TTTCACAAAGTAAACTCACACGACTTGAAATGTATATATAGGTTTTAAGGCAAGTCAAAAGGGGGGGTTTAGGCCATGTGGTTCAGCCTAGCTGGTTCAGTTGGGCTCGGTTTGAAGGCAAGTCAAAAAGGGGGCAGGTTCAGTCATGGGCTTCAGGTTGCAGCCAGGACTCGGTTAGGTTGGTTTAGGCCAAGTGCAAGGTGAGCTAATGGTGTAGTTCAGCCAAGGTTCAGTCGGTCTTGGTTGGGCTTGGTTGGAAGGCAGCTCAAAGGGTCAAAGTCGAAGTCGGTTTAGTCAAAACAATGAGCTAGGTGGCCAACAAATAGGTTCAGTTTGCAAGTCAGCCGAGTGGAGTTTAGGGCAGGTTAGGGTGGGGCGACAAGGGTGTGGTTTGGGTGTGGTTTAGGCCATGGGGTTCAGCTGGGAGATGGTTCAAGGAGGGCAGCCAATGGGGTAGGTTAGGGTCGGGCGTTTGAGATGCAGCCAAGGTCGGTTCAGCCGACCTTGGTTTAGCCAAGTGGGCCAAGGGATGGTTCGGCCAAACAGGGCAGCAAGTGGGGGGCAGGTCAACACCAAGGAGGACCAGCCTAGCTGCGGTTTAGGTGGTGAAGTGGGTCAAGGGGGGCAAGGTGTATGGCTGAGGGTGGCGGTTAGGCTTTTAGGTCGATTTGGGTGAGTGAGTCAAGTCGGCCAAGGAGGTTAGGTGGGTCGGTTTAGGGTTGAATCAAGTGCAGCTAGGCGTGGGATGGTGTAGGTGTAGTTCAAGACGCAGCTGGCCAAGTGGGTCAAGGTGTGCAGCCGGGTGCAAGGTGTGGTTTTGGATGGAAATGGGTCGGTTTAGGTGTGGGCTAGGGTAGGTCGGTTAGGGTATGGCAGGGTCAAGTCCTAGGTTAGTTCAAGCTGGTCTTGGTTTAGCCAAGTTAGCTAAGGTCTTGGTTTAGTTGGATTGGGTGTGAGCTAGGTGCAGCCAATAGGTTAGGTGGGTTCCAAGCCAAGGTTCAGCCAGCTAAGTTTAAGTGGGTTCAGTTTGGATTCCGTTAGGGTCTTGTGCAAGGCAGCTCGGTTAGGTGCCAAGGTGAGTCCAGCCTAGGTTAGGTTTAGTTCGGCTAGCCTTGAGTCAAGGTCAAAGGCTGACCTTGGTTCAGCCAAGGTCGGTTTGGCCTTGGTTCAAGGTGGGCTAATGGTGTAGTTCAACCAAGGTTCAGTCGGTCTTGGCTGGGCTTGGTTGGAAAGCAAGTCAAAGGGTCGAGCTAGGTGCAGCCAGCACCTAGCCAAATCGGGTTTAGCAAGGAGGGTGCTAGCCTAGGGTTTGGTTTAGAGGATTTAGGGCAGGACGACCAAGGGTTTAAGGGATGGTTTTAGGTCGAGCTCAAGCTAGGTTGCAGCTGAGTAGTGAGGGGCTAGGTGCTCAATTGATGGTAGGTCGAGCCAAGGCTCAACCAAGGTGGTGGTTCAGTTAGGCAGGTCTTAGGGCAGTGAGGCAAGTGAGCTAGGTGCGGCCAGGTTGGTGAGGGTGGCGACTAAGGTGTGGTCATGGTTGGGGTGTGGTTTGGGTAGGATTAGGCAAGTGGGTTAGGTTGTGGTCAAAGGGGCTTACCTCTTGCAGCCGAGTGGTGAGGGGCTAGGTTTAGGTGGGTTCAAGGGGGCGGTTTGGTTTAGGGGTAGGTTTGCAGTCGAGTGGGTTAGGTTCTGGTTTAGATGGGCTGGGCCAAGTAGGTTTAAGGTGAGGTTCAAGGGTGCGGTTTTGGGGCAGGTTCCAAGGGGTGTCAGCTGGAGTCAAATGGGTCAAGGGGCGAGCTAAGGTGTGGTCACGGGATGGTGTAAGGCTGGGCTGGTCTTGGCTAGGGCAGCAAGGGCTAGGTGGGTTCGGTTGGGTCTTGTTTGAGCTAGGTTAGGTCGGTTAGGGGGCTTACCTCTTGCAGCCAGTCCACCATAGTCAAGTTGCAGCCCACCTCCAAGCCAAGCACCTTCTTGTTGCAGCCCACCCCTAGGTCAAGCCCACTTAGCCCTAGGTTCAAGTCAACAAAGTTAAGCACACCTTTATTGACTTGCACTCACTCTCTCTCCTACTTTTCAAACTCCCCCAAGCATCTCCATTTCATGTGAACTTCATCCCCCCCTTGGCCCTATTTATAGGCCAAGGGGTGGGTCTTGGATTTGGGTTTGGATCCAAAGATCCAACCCAATCTAAATTCCAAATGGATCTGGATCTGGATATTTTTGTTCAGATCCAATCCAAAATTTATTTCTTCTGTCCTTCTATGGTATTTGAAACGGGCGGTTTTGAACAGGCCCCGGTTCCGTCGATGACCCGATTTCAGGCTGGGTTTTTCCCAGTCCCTTTGACCGGCCAGTTTCGCTTTCAAGACTTCTTGTCGTCTGATTTTTTATCCGTTTGGTTCTATCTCAGGCTTATTTTGGATGAAGTCAATCTTCAAATTTTCCCACGGACTTCATATTTTCGTTTTGACAGGCCTGATGCTTAATTTCTGACGGTTTCATCAGGGATTTGGCTTCTGTTTTCATTTTGGAGCTGAACTTGATTTTTACCCAAATTTCGGTTTTTGACCTCCTTTCTAGATTTTCTCTGAACAGGCTTCAACTTTTCTTCTTTCTCTTGTTTTGGCCTCGAGATGACTTTTGAAGTTTAGGAGTTTAAAAAAATAGAATTTTGGGGTGTTTACACGAGTGTCTGAGCATAGACACTTTTCTAATTTAATTGTGTATCACTGTAGCTCCCAAAAATAAAACAAAAATAGTTTTGGAATCTCCACACAAGGTCTGATCACTGTTAAATTCTCATGATTTTTGAAAATTTAGAAGGTATTGAAATAAAATCGAAAATCAAGGTCTAAACAGAACCAATTTTTGTTTTTCAGCACTTGATGAAATCTTATCTTCCAAAACACTTGGTGCACAAGTTGATTCATGTTTTCTCAAGTTTTTTTTGAAGTGAATTTGAAATCTCACCTACAAATCCTCAAAGCGCTTAGGCTGACCCTTGAGCATCGATTTAAGAAGGCCTAAAGCGAAAAGATCTTGCTTAGCCGCAATCTCCAAACAAGTCAGATTTATAAACTTTGCTAGTTTTTGGAAACTAACTGGCACGCTCACGCAATAAGTAGTTTTGAAAAGATTACTTCAAGTCTCTACATATGCTTGGAGTGAAATTTTCACATCTACAAAGGTCTTCCACTTTGAAGTAGTGAGCATTCATGTTCTTTTCATAGTGTCAGACTATCCTTTGTCAGTATGCATGTCCATGATCGATGGCAAGGAGCCTTTTCTCATCAAATAGATCAAGCTCAGCCATCCTAGCTTGTTGTAGGGTCTCTATAGGCAAATCGAGTACAAGAGATGTATGAAATGAATGTAATTTGGTATTAATGAGAACTATGACATTTGTACCATAGACCAACTCAAATGGTGTGGCATTTGTGGGAGTTTGGATTGAAGTCCTATAAGCCTATAAGGCTTCATCTAGCTTCTCATGCCATGTCCTACCCCTCTCTAGAGTTTTGTCGATGATGCTTATGAGGGTAGTAGGGCGATCAAAAGTATTGAGTAATGTCATAAGTCTTACATAACCTCTCTCCTTTTTCATTTTTGAATGGGGTGCCATTATCCGACACTAGATTTCTTGGAACTCCAAATTGAGCCAAGATATTTTTCTTAATGAATGCCACTACATGTTGTCCTTGAACATTAATCAAGGAGGTAGCTTCAACTCATTTAAAAAAATATTCAGTAGCTCCTAAAATAAATCTATGTCCATTGGATGCAATGAGTGAGATTTGTCCTATGATATCAAATGCCCACATGGTAAAGGACCATGGGCTCATGATGGAATGTAATGCAGATGATATAATATGAATGACATTGCCATGCACTTGACACTGATGGCACTTTCTAATATAGTTGTGACAATCTTGCTTCAAAGTGGACCAAAATAACGTGCCCTAAATATTTTCATGGCCATCATATTTGCATTTACATGACCACATTCCCCATTATGGAACTCAAGCATAATGGTCCTAGCCTCATCATAGTTGACACATCTCAACAAGATGTCAGTAAAATTCTTTTTATAAAGAACCCCTCCTAAAGTCACATATTGGGTTGAAATTTTATGAATAAAAGCCTTATCTTTAAAGGAAGCAAATTCAAAAATCCGTCATTTTCCAAAAAAAATTAATGTCTTGAAACCAAGGTTTTTCATTTGGATTTTGATTATTTTGGCAAATCTCTAAATCATGGGTGGATAGAGTGGGCAAATGTAGGATTTTTGGGGATCGAGTACCCAAGGTGGGGTCGATCCTTAGAGATGACCCTAAAGAGAAGAGAGCATCTACTATGGTGTTGTCCTCTCTACCTATGTGAGTGAGTGTGCATGATTTGAAAGAATCGACCAACTTAGTGGCCAATTCGTGGTATGAAATGAGTTTTTCATTTTTGACTTGCCAAATTTTCAAAACTTGGCTTATAACAAGAATAAAAACTCCAAAGACTTCAATGCATGATGCCCCTAGATTTTTCAAAATTTTTAGGCCTTGTATGAGTGCCTCGTATTCAGTCACATTATTTGAACAAGGAAAATCTAGTCGAAATGACATTGGGATCTCTCCCTTCTTGAGGGATATGAGGATGATTCTCATGCCTACCCCTTATTGATTCTTTGCCCCATCAAAGTACATTTTCCATACTTAATCATCATTACAACAATTTGATAAAACATGATTTTCTAATTCATTTGTCGATATGCCTTCATCGGGCATTTCATCAAGTATGGGATATGTATCTTCAAGGGGTAACTCAATCACATGATCGGCTAGGGCTTGTCCCTTAATAGAGTTTTGGTGATAAAATTTCAGATCATACTCAATTAAGAGGAGTTGCCATTTACCTAACCTACCCATTAAGATAGGTTTTTCAAAAGGGTGCTTCATAGGGTCAAGTTTAGACACTGTCCAAATCTCATGATCTAGGAAGTAATGTCTAAACTTTTGGCAAGCTCATACCAAGGCTAAATACATTTTCTCCATGGCTTGATAATTTCTTTCATATGCTAATAGAATTTTCGAAATGTAGTAAATAGCATACTCTTTTAAGACTATCATTCTCATATTTAGCAAGTAAAACACCTAATGAATGAAAATATAAAGTAATAAAGGTTTTCTTGGCTTTAGAGGTTTTAAAAAAAGAAGATTTACCAAATAAGTTTTCAATCTTTGAAAAGCGTTTTGGCAATCAGAATTTTAATCAAATTTAACCCCATTTCGTAAAAGTCTATTAAAAGGTTTGCATCTTGTTGCTAAGTTGGAGATTAATCTCCTAATTACTTGGAGTCATCCCTGGAGGCTACAGATTTGGGTTAAGTTGGAGGGTAGAGGCATGTCAATTATGGCTCGACACTTAGAGGGGTCAACCTCTATGCCCCTTTAGCTAACCATAAACCTTAAGAGTTTTCCTAATTCTTTTGTGGTATCAATATTTTTCAAACCAAAAGGTATAACCATATAACAATATGTACCCGAAGGTATAGTAAATGTAGTTTTAGCTTGATCTTTTGGTACTAACTTAATTTGATTATAACTCGAATAGCTATCCACGAAAGAAAACATTTCATGATTTGTAGTGCTATTTACTATCAAATCAATGTTTAGAAGTGGAAAATTATCTTTTGGAGTGACTTTATTTGAATTTCTAAAATCAATGCAAATACGAATTTTCCCATTTGATTTTCAAACCACAACAATATTTGAAAGCCATTCAGAATAAGCAATAGGTTTTATAAATTCAGCTTTTAAAAGATCTTCTAAACCCTCTTTTACTTGAGAGTGGACATCGGGGTGGATTTTTTTAAACTTTTGTTTCATGAGTTTTGCATTTTGTTCTAGAAGTAAATGATGCTCTACAATCCTAAGGTCTAAACTAGACATATCTTCATAGGGCCATGCAAACACATCTATGTACAATTTCAAAAATGTAATGAATGATGCATTTTCATGCTCATGCAAACAAGTACCTATTTTAATACACTTTGGATTAGACTCACTCCTTAAATTGACCTCTAGGAAATCTCCTCCTACAGAATTTAAAGGTTTTTCTAAGTCAAGGATTTTACGAAATTCGAGAAGCTTGGCGGCTAGATCATCCTCATGGATGAGTGAATCTTCTTCCTTGCTTTGATCACTCTCAAGTGCCTTGGTTTTTAAGAAAGTATTATGCACAAGAGGATTATTTACAATGGCATGAGACAATTTGGGTTTGAGAATATATATGGGCTTTTACAAAACCAATTTTTGAGTTTATACACGGTTTTGAAAACCAACATTTTTGGGATTTTTGACCTTTTCAATTTTTTTTGATTTTTCCAAACAAATACTAGAAGGAAGAATATAAAAGACTTTCTTTTTAGAATTTTCAGATTTTTCAAATATTTTTTGGTTTTGGGAGTTTTCTAATTTTTTTTGGTTTTTCCTAATATATACTTTTTTTGGATTTTAGATTAGAGAATATAAGATCTTTCAATGTATATTGGGGTAGATGAAACTAAGAATCAAATATATAGAATGCATCAACAAGCATAAAAGAAATTTGATAGCATAACTTATCAAATATTACATCAAACATGGAGATATAAGCTCCTTAATTACAACTCTATTAAATTGAATGAAAGAGAACGAGAGATTAAATGAATAGAGAAGGGAAGAAAGGACCTGAAGGTTGGAAGAAGACCCGATGGCCAAGGGATGGTGGCCGGTGGCTCTTGGAGATAGGCGGCACCTCCCTTTCTCTTCCTCTCTCTCTCTCTCTCTCTCTTTCTTCCTCTCTAGCTGCAAGAATTCCTTAGTTTCTCTCTCTCTTTGATGCCTCTAATCAACCCCCCCAAGGCCCCCTTTTATAGCTTTTTAAGGGGGGCTCTAGGGCCTTCCTTGGATCAAATTTTGGGTTTATTATGGAAGACCCCAATTGCATCATGATCTATCCAATATTTCCAGATTTTTAAAGCTGCACATGGGCCATGTGGGACATGGGAGTGGTCCCACATGAGCCCATGTGGGTTGGTCTTGGTGAAGGGTGCAACCCTAGATGCAATCAGTCAAGGTAAGTCACATATTCTTGGTGCAATTTGGCCATGAAATGGTGTGAAACCGGGTGTGAGCTTGATGTTGTGGCTCGCCATTGGCTCGATGCCACTTGGATTTTAAGTGCAACCTGTGGTGTACTCCATCCTCTTATTGCCTTCGCCCATTTCCTTTGACTTTATGGTGTGACATGACTATCCCACCTTCTTGTTTGGTCCCATTCTAGCTTGGATTGTCTTGAACTTAGGTGAGGTGGCTTTCACAAACCATTTAACATTGAATCACCCCACCACTTGATTCGAATGTGAGCCAAGTTTCTCGTTGAACCTTAGCTTGGGTCGAGTCTTGTTTGCTTGCTTTGGATGAACCTGACCCGCTCTTGTCCTTATCTTTTCCAAAAGTTCTGTCTCCTATCGATTCGGGCCTTGTCTTATTTTTGGTCGAATCAACATTTCCTTTTGTATTCTAAAATTTGAATTTTATGATGTCGGGACTTCAAAATATTTCCCAAAAACCTTTTTATTTTGAAAATGATGTTTTATATTTTATGAAATCCATAGGTCATGTTCAAATAATGGATTTTTAAAATATGCCTCCATTTATTTTGAAAAATATTTTTACGATGTTTATAGTTGTGATCTATGGAGATGTCCTCCATATGATACGACATTGTGTCTCCTATGTGAATCAATAACGTCACAACTTTTACTCATACCTAATAAGTCATATCTTTATAGTAAAAAAAATTAGGAAGCAAATTGAAATAAGAGAGATATACCTCGAGTCAAAAACTCATTGTCAGTGAGAAATCGGTCAAAAAATCACTTAAAACAACTAAAAACCAAACCAAATCAACACCATATCTCGATAAATTGATGAATTCATTCGAATTAGTTGTTCTTATTCTCTTTTTTTTTCTTTTTCTTCTTTTCTGGTAGATTTTGATCCATTAGTTTACTGGAAATAATTGTAGATCGAGTAAGAGGTGGTTGGAATGGGTTGAAGAGTGACAAATGAATGGAGAAATGGGTGAAAATGAGAGTGGATACTGGTTCGGTAAGAAGAGGGAGAAGGAACAAGTATTTTCGTGTGAAAAATAATCTGGTAAATACCTGAAATGATTAGGGATATTTGGGAAACTTTAGAAGAAAAGGTGTTTGGCTGGGGAAAGGATGTGTGCGTAAAATCGAGTGTATTATATTTAAGTAAATATATTACAATGTTATATGTAATATTAAAACCATAAAAGGTTACTTTCTATTGTTGAATTCAATGGATGCGGATAGCGCTGATTAAGTGATACTTTAAGTTGCATATGAAAGAAAGTCTCGGAAGGCAAGTGAAAGGAGGTGATCACGTAGGCGGTCAATGATCAAATAGGGTGCCAGCACTGGCACGGGAAGGTTCTTAAAAAAAACGAGCGTTTCAGATCAAATTCTCTTTCGTGTTTGGGTCGAAACGAACATGAAAAGTTTCTTTTCCCGTCGGATGTCGTATAAGCGAATACTACCCGAAAGCCTCGTTCCTCCCCCCACCTATCGGGTTATTTCCGTTTCAGGTCTCAAATTAGCACCCAGATCCCATCCCGTTAACTATGTGAATTTGTTAGTTCTGCAACTAAAGCCTTGACGCTTGAATCTTCTCCCCAATTATCTCATCCAAGAGGGAGAGAGAGAGAGAGAGCAACGTCGTCTGCTCCTCCCTTCTGCGGCAGATCCTCGTTCTCGCCTACAATTCTGATTCTCTCACACTGAATATATGAACAGACGAAGGTGAAAACGAAGAGGGAAAATAGGTTCTTGGGTAGCTTCCCAAACGGGCCTTTCGTGAGTAGCAAGCCTCTCTTTAGACTCAATGACGGACGTCTCCGTGGGGGCGTTGGTTCCCTCTGTGAACAATGGCGATGCGCCCAGCTTCTCTGAGAAAGAAACCGCCACAAGTAGCGGAGGAACCGGCAACATTAGCAACTGCAACAACATCAACAACAACGCCAACGCCGCTAATGATTTTTCCAACTACGGGAACGGATTAGAATTGGACAAGGATTTCTTGTGCCCGATTTGCATGCAGATCATCAAAGCTGCGGTCCTTACGTCGTGCGGACACACCTTTTGTTCCATGTGCATCCGTACCCATCTCAACAATAAGAATGATTGCCCTTGTTGTGCTAACTACCTCACCAACGGTAACCTCGTCCCCAATTTCCTACTCAATAAGGTTTGATCATTCTTTCATTTTCTTCTTATTCTATGATGTCCATTCTTGATGAATCCCTTTATTGGTGGTTGAAACGTGATTCAGCAATTGATTCTTTGATGATTAATTTTGAATTAGGAAATTTTGATCTTTGAGTGGGCGGCAACGAGTGAATTGGTGTCATGAACTCTTCTTTTCATCCGTTTTGGTCGTCTAGAAATGGAACTGCTTGAATTCAATCGCATATAAGATCAACAGAAAGATGACTTCATTTTCATAGATTTTTGGGAAGGAATCTAGGTTCTTTAAGAGATATTCTTGCCAGAATGAAATAAACTGTCGTGATTGGTTTAGCAAACTTGAGATCCCTAGAAACTCCAATAGGATAGCAATTCTGCCTTCATTTATTTTTTAAGGATTAGAAGTTCTAAAAGAACTTTGCTGCTGGTGTAATAGATGACTTCACATTCAATTTAGTATATTTGAGTTCTCATGATATGATTCAAAAGGACGGTGACTCCATTTGGTACAAACTTAGAAGGATCGTATGTTCTCAACTTTAAGTTCTCATGATACTCTCTAATAGAACGATGTCTCCATTTTTATCAATTTTGTGAAGGATCCTTGGTTCTGAAGATCGTTGCTGTGTCTGGAATAGAACATTTCGCATCCAATTTTGAAAAAATTGAGTTCTCCCTGATGAAATTCTGTTTGTAGGCTTCACATTAGTGTGTAATTTGGCAAAGTAGAGTTCCCATAATGATAATTTCAGCATGACTTTGCGTAGGAAACAACTCCTGGGTAAGATGGACAACTGGATGGACATTCATTTCGTTAAGATTGAGGTCTCCGTGATACAATTCAGTATTCTAGGTTTCTCTAAGAGCTTTTCTGGTCAGAAATTGAAATCCTTAGCGTTCAATTTCATAACTTTAACTTTCTTTCCACATGGACATTCATTTCATAGAAACAATATATGGAAGCGGACTAGTAAGCTGGTTGCAGAAGAAATTAAATTGGTCTCATCGGGTGCCACTGTGATGCTGGGAAATTTTGCTTGATGTTGCTTACATGTTTTACAGTTTGAAACTTGGATGTTGTTAATAGTTAATACAGAGAGAGGACTTTGAAAAAGATGTATAGCAGTTCTGCACAAAATTGTTGACAGAAAGAAGTTAACCATGATAAAAAAGAAGCACTTTTTTCTTGCTTCTTTTTCAAGGACCAAACTTGTACTGATTTATTTTTAGTTGGTTATCTGCTTATGTACTGAGGCTGGTTCTTTCCAGCACAAGTATATTTCCTATTTTATCTTTAGGTGTCCACATGCTAATTCTTTGATGACCCCATTTGATAAAATGTTGAAGGATTATGGGTTCTCCAAGAGCTTTTCTCATTGGAAAGTACATCCTGATCAACTAAGCGGATTTGTTTACTGAAAAGAAAAGGCAATTTTGAGTCCTCATGATACTTTCTAATAGGATGACGACTCCATTTTTATCAATTTTGTAAAGGATCCTTGGTTCTGAAGATCATTGCAAATCTGGAATAAAATAGTTTGCATTTAACTTTTGCATGATTTAGTCCCCTTTTAAAGAATTATGTTATAGGTTTCAACTTAGTTTATAATTTGGCAAAATAGAGTTTTCCTGATGACAATTTCAGCTTGGTGATGCATAGGAAATAACTCTTGGATAAGATGGACAACTGGCTGGATGTTCATTTCGGCAAGATTGAAGTCACCGTGATACAATTCAGGATCTTATGTTTCTCTAAAAGCTTTACATGTCAGAAGTTAAATTACTTACCATTCAATTTTGCAAGTGTAACTTTCTATGATACAACATGAACATTCATTTCATAGAAGTAATACTTGGAAGTGGTGCAGTAAGCTGGTTGCAGAAGAGAATTAATTGTCTCGTTTGTGGCACTTGATGGCTTTGTTTACTGTTGCTTAAATGTACAGTTTGAAACTGGGATGATGTTAATTATTAATACAGAGAGAGGAGCTTGGAAAAATGTCTAGCAGTTTTGTGCAAATTTTAGTGACAAAGCAAAGTAGGTCTGGTGAAAAGAAACATCTTATCCTTGTTCATGCTTGTTTTTCAAGGACCAAACTTGTAATTTTGCTCCAGGGTTTCTGCATATGTATGAAGGCTAGTTTATTCCAGAGTATATTTAATTCTTTCAATCGTTTTATCTTTACATGCTCGAGTGCTGATTCCTTTGTTGTGACTGGGGGACTGCAGCTTTTGGAAAAGGCATCCCGACAGATGGCAAAATCAGCTTCACCAGTGGAGCACCTACATCTAGCACTTCAACAGGTTTTTCATGATTATGTTAATATTGAGTATTAATTTTATTGTTTTGAATCACCAGGCACACTTCACTTTCATGAACTTTTATATTTTTGTGTTGTAAACAAATATTATGTAATTAAGGTGTTAATTTTTTTATTTTTCTACTTACAATTTTTCAGTGTAGACTCTAGTCCTTCCAACTTGTTAGTTTAGGAGCATCAAATTCCAACTCAAACTGATAATCCATGCTAGCCGGAGATGCTTTCTCTGTTCTTATGTTAGAGAATGAGGCTTTAGCGTCTATATATTTAGTCTGAGTTTTGGATGTTTTCAAAGATTGCATGATTGTATGATCCTAGACAGGGTGCTGAGGTGTCGGTTAAAGAGCTTGATGATCTCCTGTCGCTGCTTGTGGAGAAGAAGCGAAAGATGGAGCAGGAAGAAGCTGAAACGAGCATGCAAATTCTACTTGATTTTTTACACTGCCTTAGGAAGCAAAAGATCGAGGAGCTGAATGAGGTTTCTTTCTTGTACTTTATTTTGATGTAGCAACTTTTTACTTTTAATTTAAAGTTTGACTGTGGTCTCCCTTCTATTAAGTTCCTGTCATAAGGTACCTTTCTAGTGGGTTATGTACATGCTTCTTGGGTCATTTAAGTAAAATGAGAAATAGAATTTATGCATGATGGTTCTTGAACTTTCTGATGGTTTGGTACATCTAATTTCAATTTCAATCTTCAGTATTGTGGAAACCATTGCCTCTGTGTTTCTTTAGTTCCTTATTGGAAAAGCTCTCAAGGTGGTTGAGTTCACTTATTATTAAGCGCTGCAGTCCTGCAGTTCCTTCTTGAACATGAAAACCCCCAGGGGAAATTGATATTGTATTGGTCAAGGTGGCTCTAGGTGTACTTTCTGCACTTATTATTATGTGTTCCCTTTGTTATCTTTATTTTGAATATTATAAAGTTGTTTTCCTGTCAATTGTTAAGCATCTGCAGCTTAGAGATCACTCTCATGGAGAGGTTTCATTGTCATGCGATATAAACTTCCTTTTGTGAAGGCACAGTTGTTGGTGATAATTCCTTGAGGACATTATATGTATTTCATACTTGTCTGCTATATTTTTTTTTCTTTTCCTATAAACTGTCACTGATGGAATATTTTCGACTTGCTTTCTGTTTCATCTGTGAATGCAGGTTAGATCTTGGTGCTTACTGATGCATCTGGAGGATTACTGTCACTTGAATGCTAATGTTTTTCTTGCACAACTTATTCTTTCTTTCTAGGTACAAACTGATCTCCAATATATTAAGGAAGATATAAATGCTGTAGAGTGCCACAGGATGGAATTATATCGAGCCAAGGAGAGGTACTTGGTAAAGTTGCGCATGCTTGATGATCCCATATCTAGAACAAATTGGCCATCTTCAGTAAATAAGCATGGAAGTATTGCCACATCCAATGCACGAAGTTGCCAGGATGGTTCAGGTTCCACTAGTTTTCACAACAAGAAAGGTGACTCAAAATCTCAAGGAATGTATCAAGTATTCCAGAAAAAGGTCCCCTTTAATGGATTGGATTCCCAGAATATTGCTCAATCTGGACTAGCAGTTGCTAGGAGACGACGAGTTAATGCACAGGTAGGTTACTGAAGTTACTTCGCTTCTCTTTGTCCACTATTTTGTTATCATGATTATTTTCACAAATTTCTGCCAACTTTGTTGCTTGTTGAAGTGACTTTACAATACAGATAAGATTTTCAATGGCTCGTCCTCTATAAATGTTTAATTTTCCTCAAACAATGTTATTTCTTCATTTGATATGGTTGAATAAGGAATTTAAACATTGTAACCAATTGTTACCAAGTGATTGTGATGCTTGTTCTCTCTGTCTTTAGCTTGTTTTCATGCCATCTATGACGTATGGTGAATGTGTGCATACCAGTGTTATCTGTATCGTACGATACGGTGCGATTCGTATCGTATCGTGGGCCACTATCGCCCGTATCGTATGATACGAAGCCTATCGCCCGTATCGTACGATACGGGCGATACGCCCAGGGGCCCTTATCCTTGGCCAAACGAAAACCCTCATTTTTGCGGGTTTTCTTGGTTTGTTTAGAGCTCTCCTAGCGTGGTTTTTTCGCCTCCTTGGTGTTCAAGGCTCTAAAAACGTGCTCTACGGTGTCCATGTAAGCCTCCTAACTCGGATTTTGGTTATTTTTTAGTATTTTTCTTCATTTTTTTCTTTGTATTTGTTTTTTTTTTGTGTTATTTGAATTTTTTTTTGAATGACAAAATATGAAGTTATTAAGTGTGTGAATATGATTTTTATTGCATTTATGAAGTGAGAGACATTCTATTTGAGTGTTATTTGAAGATTGGGGATTTACGAAGTGCTTTTATTTTTAGGTTTTTGATTGAATTAAAGTGGTCAATTGAGATGATAGGAAGGGGTGGTAGAGACTCCCATTCTCGTTCTGATGATCCGGCATGGTAGTAGGGTACACCAGGCAGTGTTGTCTGACGCGTATCGTATCGTGTATCGCTGGGCTCCACGATACGGGCGTATCGTATCGTATCGTATCGTATCGTACTTTAATATTAAAATAATGTAAAAATAATTAAAAATTAATAAAAAATTGAAAAAAATCGAAAAAAATCAAGAAAAAATCAGGAAAAATCTGATAATTGCTTTAAATTCATATAATGTAAGTTTAGTACAGATTGAGCATTCAACATTGAACAATTGCATCCAAATTTATATATTTTGAATCCAAAAAATAAAATACGGACATAGTTTACACTTTACAGTACACTACAGTTACATATAATGTTACATTTTACAAATTGTAATCAGGATCATCAACTAAATAATCTTCATCTTCTCCTTGTTGCAGATCCTCATCATCATCAGCCACACCCACACCTTCTTCTTCAAAATCAAATTCTTCATCTCCATAATGTTGTTGCGCTCCTTCCAAATTAATCCAGGCAACGTTTTCTTCTGTTAGGAGGGCATTTTCTTCAGTGTCTTCCATAACCCAATCTTCTAATATATCAAAATTATCCAAACTTATTGGATCGAACTGACTTTCTTCTCTATTTACTTTTTTTAATTGCCTACGACACAAACAAAGATAAACAATTAGTAAGTAATATTAACAATTGAAAACTGAAGTTAAATAATATCGAATTGAAAATTTGAAAGTAATACAACATTACCTTTCACGAAGGCGCATGTTACAACGAATATAAACCAAATCATTAAGCCTTTTGTGTTCCAACCTGTTGCGCTTTTTTGTATGGATGTGTTCAAAAACACTCCAATTTCTTTCACAACCTGTTGCACTACAGGTTTGGCTTAAGACTCTAACTGCAAAATCTCTAAGGTTTGGACAATCACTTCCAAACCTGTTCCACCAAACATCTGTAAAAAAATATAAACATTAGAGACATAATAATCCACAGTAATGTAAGATGGAACTTAAATATGAAAATAAACAATGTACCTGGACGCATCGTAGAGCGGTTGCGAACTGCAACAGGCAAACCCATCAAGTGAAGAGCATTATCATATATCTCCATCTCTCGATGTATCGCATCTACTATGCTCTCATCAGGGACTAATCTGTCGATGCATTCAATGATTCCTCGATTAACCTCACCGTCCCTTTTGAAGGTTGTTGAGTACCTCAATGATGGGTTTAGATAGTAGGCTGCTGCATGAATAGGCTGATGCAATTGTTTATTCCATCTACTATCAATTATTTTCCACACGGGCACATAATCTCTTTTTTTTCCATTAAAGTTATTTCTGATTGCTTCTTTTGCCCTGTCCATGGATTCATAAAGGTAGCCCATAGATGGTTTCTCCTCGCTGTCAGCCAATCTCAAAACTTTCACTAAAGGACAAGTAATTTTCAATAATCTGATACATGCATTTCAAAATGAACTTCTAAAAACCGTTTCTGCAATCTCATTTAACTTTCTGTTCCTTCTGTTTTGTGGCAACTCTGCAAATTGTTGCCACTCATCTGAGGAGAACATTCTCTTTAAAGCTTGCTTCTGTCTCACAATACTCTGTACAGATAAGAAGTTTGTTGCGAACCGAGTTGCAGCTGTGCGAAGAAGCTCTGCACCTTCTGTGTATCTCCTCATCATACATAAAACAAATGCATGGTTGTAAATAAATTTTGTAATATCTTGGCAACACTCAGTTGCTGCCTTTATTTCATCCATCTCACCGATGTCCTCGAGGATGAGATCTAAACAATGGGCTGCACATGGTGTCCAGTAGAAAGTCCCATAAATATCAGCTAACTCCTTTCCGGCTGCTTTGTAGTTAGCTGCATTATCTGTAATCAATTGGACTACATTTTCTAGCCCAACCTCTTGTATAACCTTATCAAATTCCTCTCGTAGGATCTCTGCAGTGTGCCTCTCCTCTGACATATCTAGAGATCTCAAAAACATGAGTCCTTTAGGACAATATACAAGAAAGTTTAGCAATGTCCTTCCTCGCCTATCGGTCCATCCATCTGCCATGATAGTGCATCCTGTTTCCTTCCACGATTGTCTCAAAGTCGAACAGTATTGCTGCACTTCAATCACGGTCTGATCTAATATCTTCCCTCTCAACTTCTGATAAGAGGGCATCCTGTATCCTGGACCAATGTTAGCAATTGCATCTGCCATTGCTTGAAAATGAAAACTGTTTGCTGCATTAAATGGAATGCATGTATCATAAAACCATCTGCCCACTGCAAGGTCTGCTTGATCGTGCAATTGTTCTGAAACCATAGCAGCACGAATTCCTGGCTGAGCACCAGGTGTAGTGGAAGGAGGAAAGAACGAATGTATGCTAGAAGAAGAAGCTCTTCCTCTACTCCTTCCTGAACTTCCTCTTCTGCCACCTCCAAAGTCTTCAGATGCAACCCTCTTTCCTCTGCTAGGTGCTCGCGAACTGCTACTACCAATATCTGTTCTAGCATCTAAAGGCAAACTATCAGTGAATCCAACTCCAGTGGCAGTAGCATCATCAGCTTCTTCACACATCTGGAAATCATCCTTTTGTTGTCTCCTTTCCTGTATGCTCTCAATCATCTGCAAGCATTGCCATTTAATACCTTCTGGCACACTTCTAACTCTGCCTGTGCATGGAGCAACTTCTTTCCTGGTTCCTGCTAGGTGGTGTTTCAACCTTGAAATTCCACCACTAACCACCTTTTCACAAAATAAACATCTGATTTTTAACCTTGAACCCTCAACTGGTATACCCCACTGCCATGCCGGATCATCAGACTTTGAATGAGAGTCTCTACCACCCCTTCCTGCCATCTCAATGGAGTACTTTAATTCAAACAAAAACCTGAAAATAAAAGCACTTCGTAAATCCCCCAATCTTCAAATAACACTCAAATCGAGTGTCTCCCACTTCATGAATGCAATAAAAATCGTATACACACACTTAATAACTTCATATTTTGTCATTCAAAAAAAAAATCCGAAATAACACAAAAAACAATAAATATAAAGGAAAAAAAGGAAAAAAACATTAAAAATATACCTAAATCCGAGTTTGGAGGCTTGGACGGACACCGTAGGGCACGATTTTAGAGCTTTGAACACCAAGGAGGCGAAAACCGACTCTTAGGGAGCTTGAAGAACCCAAAAGGAGAGAGGAAACCCGCGAAAAATCGCGGGTTTCCCTTGGGCCGGGACCCTTTATAAGGGTCCCAGGGCGTATCGCCCGTATCGTACGATACGGGCGATACGCACCGTATCGTGCGATACGGGCCGTATCGCACGATACGGTGCGATACGCCCGCTATCGTGGTGGCTCACGATACGATACGCGATATGGTGCGATACGGACAACACTGACACCAGGTGAAGGTTCCAGATTGAAGATAAGATGTTTATTTTGTGAGAGGGTGGTTAGTGGTAGAATTTCACGATTGAAACACCACTTAGCATGGACCAGCTATGTCACGTGGGTGCGGGTGCGGACATGAGTGTGGGTGCGAGATACGGCAAATTTCAAAAATTTTGAGTACGGCGACATTGCTAGGGTATATAATATTATATATTATATATAATATTTAAGCTAAAACAAGTGAGACATCAATTAACATAAGTATATGACAATAGCAAGTACACAACTTTATATTAAAGCAAAACATATAAATGGTAAACAACTACTAATTTCATCATAATACACAAATCAATCTTCACTATTCGGACCCATTTATCTAAAAAGACCCGAACTTCAAAATCGATACCAGATTTTGAAGCGTGAAATATCCACACAAAAGGAAGTGAAGAAGGTCTGCATTGAGATATTTTTCTATGTTCATTGGCGGAGTTTCATGGGAGATGATGGAAGACAAGCTGAATGAGCATTTTAGAAACTATGGTGAGGTAACTTAGGTGGTCATCATGGGAGATAAGGTCAGAGTCGACTAAGAGTCTTCAGTTTCATCGTCTTCATGGATTACTTCCTCTTTGATCAGGTTCTGCAGGATAAATACACCATAGACGGCAGAACTGTGAGTTATAATTTTTTTTTTGTATTTTTTTTTGCCATGCTGCACCGACGCGGTGTTGGTGTCGGTATCGCACCCGTGTCAAGATCGACACTCTACCCCTTAGAAGTGTTTGTGTGACTTAGGAGACCAGGAAAGAAGTTGTTTCTTACACAGGCAGAGTTAGAAGTTTGTCAGAAGGCATTAAATGACAATGTCTTTAGGTGATTGACAGTATACAAGAGAGGATACAACAAAAGGATGATTTGGAGATGTTTGAAGAAGATGATGATGCTATTGGATTAACTGATAGTTTGCCTTCAAATGCCAGAACAGAGATTGGTAGTACAGTTCACGAGCACCTAGTAGGAGAAAGAGGGTTGCTGAAGACTTTGGAGGTGGTAGAAGAGGAAGTTCAGGAAGGAGTAGAAGAAGAGCTACTTCTAGCATACATTCATTTTTTTCCTCCTACCACTACACCTGGTGCTCAACCTGAAATTCGTGCTGTTATGACTTTAGAGCAACTGCATGATGCAGACCTTGCAGTGGGGAGTTGGTTTTATGATGCATGCATTTCATTTAATACAACAATCAGTTTTTATTTTCAAGTAAAGACAGTTGCAATTTCTAACATTGGTCTAGGATACAAGATGCCCTCCTATCATAAGCTGAGAGGAAATATCTTAGATAAGACTGTCATTAAAGTTCAAGAATATTATTCGACTTTGAAAGAGTCATGGAAGGAGACAAGTTGCACTATCATGGCAGATGGATTGACAGATAGGCGAGGGAGGACTTTGCTAAACTTTCTTTTCTACTATCCTAAATGACTTATGTTTTTTAGATCTCTAGACATGTCAGAGGAGAGGCACACTGCGGAGATCCTACGACAAGAATTTGATAAGGTGATATGCGAGGTTGGGCTAGAGAATGTAGTTTAATTGATTAAAGATAATGCAGCTAACTACAAAGCAGTTGGGAAGGAGTTAACTGATACTTATGAGACTTTCTATTGGATACCATGCACAACCCATTGTTTAAATCTCATCCTTAAGGATATTGGTGAGATGGATGAGATAAAGACAATAATTGAGTGTTGCCAAGATATCACAAAATTCATTTACAACCATGCATTTGTTTTATGTATGATGAGGAGATATACAGAAGGTGCAAAGCTTCTTTGAACAGCTACAACTCGGTTTGCAACAAACTTCTTATCTTTATAGAGTATTGTGAGACAGAAGCAAAAGAATGCTCTCCTCAGATGAGTGACAACAATTTGCAGAGTTGCCTCAGAACAGAAGAAACCGAAAGTTGAATGAGATTTTCAAGACAGTCTTCAGGAGTACATTTTGGAATGCATGTGTTAGACTGTTGAGGATTACATGTCTATTAGTGAAGGTTTTGAGATTGGTTGATAGTGAGGAGAAACCATCTATTGGCTACCTTTATGAAGCCATGGATAGGGCAAAAAAAGTCAGTAGAAATAATTTTAATGAAAAAAAGAGAGATTATGTGCCCGTATGAAAAATTATTGATAATAGATGAAATAAACAATTGCATCAGCTGCAACAACATATTATCTAAACCCATCATTCAGGTACTCATCAAGCTTCAAAAGTGACGATGAGGTTAATCGAGGCATCATTGATTGTATAGATAGATTAGTCTCTGATGAGAGCAGAGCAGATGCTATACATCAAGAGATGGAGATCTATGATAATGCTTTCACTTGATGGGTTTCCTTTTAGCAATTCGCAACCACACTACTATGTGTCGAGGTAAATTGTTTATCTTTGTATTTAAGTTTCTTAAATCAATACATCTTATATTATTATAGATTATATCTCTAATGTGTGTCTTTTTCTACATATGTTTGGTGGAATAGGTTTGAAACTGATTGCCCGAACCTTAAGGATTTTGCAGTCAAAGTTTTGAGTCAAACCTGTAGTGCAATGGGTTGTGAAAGGAATTGGAGTATCTTTGAATACATCCATACAAAAAAGCGCAACAGGTTGGAACATAAGCAATTGAATGATTTAGTTTTTATTCATTGTAACATGCCCCTTCGTGAAAGGTAATGTTGCATTACTTAGTACTTAAATGTTCAATTCAATAAATTGTTTGACTTCAATTGTTAATATTATTTACTAATTACTTATCTTTCTTTGTTGTAGGCAATTAAAATAAATAAATAGACAAGAAAGCCAATTTGATCCAATAAGTTTGGATAATTTTGATATATTAGAAGACTGGATTATAGAAGACAGTGAAGAAAATGCCCTCCTAACTGAAGAAGACATTGCATGGATTAATTTGGAAGGAACGCAACAACAATATGAAGGAGATGAAGAATTTGATTTTCAAGTTGAAGGTGTTGCAGTTGCTGCTGCTGATGATGATGATCTTCAACAAGGAGAAGATGAAGATTATTTAGTTGATGATCCTGATTACAATTTGTAAGATGTAAATGTATTTCATTTTTTTGATTCAAAATATGTAAATTTGGATGCAATTGTTCGATGTTGAATGCTCAATCTGTACTAAACTTTGCATTATATGAATTTAAAGCTATTACCATATTTTTCCTGATTTTTTCTAGATTTTTTCTGATTTTTCTTGATTTTTAAATATTTTTCTATTTTTTTATTATTAAAGTATGATACACTATGATACGATACGCCCGTATCATGGAGCCCAGCGATACGCGTTAGACAACATTGGTGCATACTTCATTTTCTTTCTTATTTATGATGCTTTTCGTGAGAGTAGAAGCTACATGAAAATTTGATATCATACCAAATTCTGCATGAATTTAGCGTGCTAAGTTTTGTTTACTTTATTATTAAAGTAATTGATTGACTTTATCTTTTGGTTGGAGCTTCTTTTTACCTGAGCACTCAAAAGAAACACTGTGTCAATGCTTGATGATTTGTTTTTTATAGTTAGTGAAAACAATACAAATCTCACCAGATGATGAGCTTGATAATCAGTTAATCAGTTAAAGATGTCTTTAAGGAAATGACTTGATTCTTGTTCTCTCTATTTGCTTGGTTTCATGTCTATAATATATCGTTAATGTGCATAGTTGATGTTCTTTAGTTTCTACATCACTACCAATGTTTGTTACAGTTAAAGGTATATTTCTATATGATACCATGTTGCCACTGAGTTTTCGCATGGCTGCTTTGTTTCAGGAGCCTGATATTGCCTGAGCATTTAAAAGAAATCTATCACTGCATCACGCTCATGTCTTAATTCTGGAATTTTAGTCAGACGACATTATCGGGTTAGGATGTATGTGTTATTTTTCAGCTTACTATGTTACAGTTTTCACAGTTCAATGACTTGCAAGAGTGTTACCTTCAAAAGAGGCGGAAAACTTCTAACCGGTCTATCAAACAAGAAGGAGATTCTAATACCCTAAGTAGAGAAGGGTATCATGCAGGTCTTGAAGATTTCCAGTCTGTACTTACAACCTTTACTCGATACAGGTGATCATATTGCAATATCTTAATGATTGATTGGCTCTTAACAGTATATCTAGATGAGATTTCTTTAATTGTCTTACCTTTTTGAGATGCATCTTGATTAATGTGTTGTACCTTTTAGCCGTCTACGGGTCCTTGCAGAACTTAAGCATGGGGATCTATTTCATTCAGCAAATATAGTGTCAAGGTGAGATTCTTGATGTGCACATGACTAATTTCTAAAGTGCATTGAGTGTACATTTGGGTAAAATTTCTGCACTAATACAGATACTTGTTTTCAATGTGTTGGTTAGCATTTGGAAGAATTTAAAGTTAGAAAAACTTAACAAGCTGCTTATTCACAATAAATTTGCTAGACGGGTTCTGTTTGAATCTTAAAAGACTTTGCTGGAGAGGAGAGGACTATTACATTGCATGCACAATAGAGGTTAATGATGAATGCTTAAAGAATGCCAGGAGCAGGAAATGGATGCTCTATGCATGATGGTTAGCTATAGAAAGCTCAAGTATAAGGAAAGTTTGGATGATGTCTGGCTGTCTTGAGTAGCATCTGCTAATTGGAGAATTCCCAGTATAACAATTTTTACGTTTGCTGCCAAAAGTGAAAGAATTGATGCCTTCAGTCATCTGTCAAATACACATATGCACACAGAGACACCTTAGACTTACACATCCTCTTTCGAGAACACCCTGTTGCTTACATTCAAGATACAAATTAAATATGTCAAGAACTGCTTCAGAAGAAACCTATTGGAAAACATAAAGACATACAAAATTACCTATTTGCTTGATAAACATCGAATTGCTGTTGACCCTTTGGTTTAGCAACACGCATGTATGCTTCCTATTATAGATTATTCTTAGTCACTTTGCATGCCATTAATGCCTTAAAAATTGAAATTCTTGGGTTTGCTACTTATTTTGGACAATACTTCAAGGGATTGTCACAAACTGAGTTTATCCTGTATGCCTCATGTTGGATTTTGTATTAGCTGCTTTTAAAACCTTCTAAGTGGTCTATCACCAACTTCACTGTGCATCATGTTGGTATTTTACAGCGAACAGGATCTGCTGACAAATGCATTTTTCAATTGCTTGTGCCTAGTTACCTCTGGTCATATTTGTAGTGATGTTTGGCATCTGTGCTTATTGTGATTTCTATTATCAATTTGTTCCATGTTTTTGTATTGTCTAAATGTGCTTCCTGTGAAGCAACTCACTAATCTGAATTTGTGTATTTCTATTATTAGTAAATGCAGTCTGTGGGGGTCTTTGTAACTATTGTTTCTTATCCGCCTTCTGCAAGGGTTACAAACTTCTGCTTTTCTAGGCATCCTGTTTTCCAATAGATTCTTCTTTTTTTAAAAATTGTTATGCTTCCTGCCTGCTTCTTTTTCTATGTATTTGACTCAAAGAACTTGTCTTGTACTTTAAGTTTTTCCTTGACAAGAGTGTTCCTGTTCCCAGTGCTTCTTTACTAAGATCACATTTGTAGAGCTCCTGATTTCCTGCTACCTACCGTGGCAAGACTAGAAGAATATACTTGTTTCCTTAGTCTTTCTTCTTGATCTTTTCCTTATTGTAACTGTCTGCCATCAGTATATTTTCCAGGATGGATATCTTCTCCATAAAAAACTCTTCCCTTTTTCTCATTTTCTAGGTTATTGTTTTCAATATTTGATCTTCACACTCTTTTGTCACTCATTTTTACATTTTTACAAGTGGCAATGGATCTATTCCTAATTTTTCAATTGCAACTACAGCATTGAATTTGATCGAGATGATGAGTTATTTGCTACTGCTGGAGTCTCCAGACGTATCAAGGTGTTTGAATTTTCTACAGTAAGTACTGAGGAATATGATCAGTTATATTTAGCTTTTATCGGTCAATGGTGTTTAATATTTAGTACACGTCTTCCCCCTTTTAGGTTGTGAATGAACCTGCTGATGTGCACTGCCCTGTGGTTGAGATGTCTACTCGGTCAAAGCTTAGTTGTCTGAGTTGGAACAAATGCATTAAGAACCAGATTGCAAGTAGCGATTATGAAGGCATTGTAACTGTGTGGGATGTAAACACACGCCAGGTAATCAGGAAGCCTCACATTGGAATTGTTCTTGTAGAACGTAGAGGAACAATAATGGTTTACGCAGTTGTTGAACCTTCAGAGTATCATGGAATATGAGGAGCATGAGAAGAGAGCATGGAGTGTTGATTTTTCACGGACAGAGCCCTCTATGCTTGTATCCGGAAGTGATGATTGTAAGGTACAAATCTTCCATGACCATGGTTCACAAATGCAACATAATATTGACATACTTTTCATTTTGAGAACATATGCGATGTTTTCTTTTAACAGTGTCAAGTGCAAAGTTAACTTCTTGTATAATGATCATCAGCTCTAGTCAGAAGATAGTTACGAATGCTAAAACTCAAATGTTATAGTGGAGAGTGAAGTATAATTTTTAATGGCATTTGGTTGCGCTATTCAGAGAGCTTTTCATTTTCATTGTACTAATAACATACCAGGCACCTAAATTCTGGAGAAACTCTAGTGCCATAGTTGTGATTTTCAAAGCAAATGAGAAGTCTATGAGAGAAAACAGATTTTTTGTTGTACACCAAGTTTTGCTCTCTGAATGATCTAGCTTATTGGGAGTTAACTGCTAACATGGCACACGATAGGGATCTGTGGAAACAAAGAATCCATGTAGCCGACCCCGTCTAGTATGAGAAAAGGCTTAGTTGTTGTTGTTGTTGTTGTACACCAAGTTTTGCTCTCTCTCTCTTGTTGTGTGTTTTCTAAAATTTCTACCTGCAAACATGGCTTGGTCTAGTGATATATGATTCCGGTGTGGCATAATAGGTAAAGGTCTGGTGCACCAAGCAAGAAGCGAGCGTTCTCAACATTGATATGAAGGCAAATATTTGCTGTGTCAAATATAATCCCGGATCAAGCAGATACATAGCAGTGCGTAGCTCATCTGATTCCCCACTTATCATATTGCTTCCCTGTTTTGCTTACCATGTTGATATTTTTTTATGCCAACCTGTTTTTTCTTCAGGTCGGTTCTGCTGACCATCACATTCACTACTATGATATCCGAAATATCAGTGCACCATTACATGTTTTAAGTGGACATAGAAAAGCAGTTTCATATGTGAAGTTTTTGTCCAACAATGAGCTAGCATCAGCATCGACAGACAGCACATTGCGGTTGTGGGATGTAAAGGAAAACTCTCTTGTATGTTTTATTTCTTCATTCCCTAACTTGATCTTGTTCTTATGTTTATTAAAATATCAGGCCAAGTTTTCCTTTTGTATTGAGCATAAGATTTAGACATAGAGCATATCTTAATTGTTGATTTGACCCTCTAAAATATATTTTATTCATCAGAAAACAAAAGAATACAAGAGGGAATGAAGAAGGGTGCAGGTCGGCACCCCTTGGCTACCGTCACCTGCAGTCCACGTTTTTCACTTCTCCTAACCCTAATGACAATACTTTAAATACTACTAACCTAACTTGAAAGACTAAAATGCCCCTAATCAGTAACTAATAGGATTCAGTCCCAACAGAATCTTATCCATTGGGATCCAAATCGTACATAACTCACACTAATTACATAGAACTGAACATAAAGACATTACACGACACAACCTAGACTCTAAACACTCTGTCAACTTGCTCTTCACAACACGCCCCCTCAAGTTGACTCCTGAAGACTTGTAATTTTCAACTGTGACAGTGCTTTCTGAAGGCCATTGACTGATGCTGATTTGGTAAAAATATCTGCCAATTGATCCTCTGAGTGAACATAAACTAGATTGAAAATTCCTTTGGAAATTTTTTCTCTGATAAAGTGACAGTCGATCTCAATGTGCTTTGTCCTTTCATGGAAGACTGGATTCTGTGCTATTTGCAGGGCAACTTTACTGTCTGTAAAGAATGTAATCAGAGAGTTTTCTTTAAATCCAATTTCTTCTAGGAGTGAGATAATCTACTGTCTCTCACATATACTTAGAGCGATAGCTCGGTATTCTGCCTCTGCACTCGATTGGGCTACCACAGACTGTTTCTTGCTTTTCCAAGATACAATATTTCCTCCTACACGTATTACATAGCCTGATATTGACCTTCGATCAGTCTTCGAACCTGCCCAATCAGTATCAGAGTAAATTTTTATATCCAAAGTTGGGTGTGGAGTATATAGCAGGCCATACGTGATAGAGGATTTCAAATATCGAATAATATGGAAAATTGTATTCATATGATGTTTAGAAGGACTGTGCATCCACCTACTTGCATATCCAACTGTAAAGCTGATATCTGGTCTTGTGATCGTTACATATATTAGTTTTCCTACTAATCTTTTGTATTTTCCAACATCTTCATAGGGTTTTGCAAGCTCGAGATTATCACCCTTAGGGATTTCCATAGGAATGGAGCATATTCGGTAATCTTCCATTTTCGTTTCTTTCAGTAGGTCTAGGATATATTTCTTCTGGCTTAAGAATAATCCATTCTCTTTATGAATTACTTCTATTCCCAAAAAATAATATAACCTTCCTAAATCTTTCAGATCAAATAATGTATGGAGCCTTTTCTTTAGATAGGTTATACCTTCAACATCATCTCCTGTAACGATAATGTCATCTACATATACCAGTAATATAATAGTCTTCTGATCTCATTTGATGAAGAGTGTGTGATCATTGACACATTGCTTAAAGCCCAGCTACATGATTCCATCACTAAATTTTTCAAACCAGACCCGTGGAGATCACTTTAACCCATAAAGTGATTTCTTTAACTTACAAACCTTGTTCTGCATCTTTTTCATTGTATACCCGGGAGATAAATCCATATAAATGCCTTCTAGAAGATCACCCTGAAGGAATGCATTCTTAACATCTAACTGCCATAATTGCCATCCTTTATTTACTGCCAAACTCAAAATAATCTTGATAGTGTTCATCTTTGTAATATGAGCAAATGTTTCTGTATAGTCTATACCAAAAGACTGACTATATCCTTTAGCTACTAGTCTAGCTTTATATTTTTCTGTATTGCCATCAGCCTTATACTTCACAGAAAATACCCATTTACATCCCACTGTTTTTCGTCCTGTGGGCAGAATTGTTAGTTTCCATGTGTTATTCCAATTTCTTCTTCCATTGGTGTTTTTCACTCTGGATGTTGTCTTGCTTCTTCGTAGGTTTTTGGTATGAGAGTAGAATCTGCTTTCATAATAAACACCTGATATTCTCTGGGATAATTAGAGTAAGATACCATTTTTTCCAAGAAATATTTCGCTGTTTTCCGTTTTCCTTTTCTGATAGCAATAGGTAAGTCATCCAACTCATTATTAGAATGTTGGGAGACTTCCTGAATCTGATGTGGAACTGATTTTGGGACGGAATTATGATCAGGAGTGATTGATAGCTGAGGAGCAACAACCTTCCTTTCCCTTCTGGTATACACTTGTATATTTTCTGCATGAGAAAATGACATCTCTTCCTCTCCTTCATAATGTATACGATGTGCTTTTGTTGGTGTAAGTGGCATGACATAGGGAGTCTGCATAGATGAATGACCAACTTTTGATAAATCATAAAATGAAGTATCTTCATGAAAAGTGACATCCATTGTAACATATAGCTTTCTTTTTAGTGGATCATAGCATTTATAACCTTTTTGAATAGACGAGTATCCCAGAAAAATACATTTAATCGCTCTAGCATCTAACTTATCCCTCAATTCACAATGAACATGTACAAAACAAGTACAACCAAACACCCTTGGGAGCAAATGAAATTGTTTCTGAGAGGGACACTATAAATGAAATGAAGTATCTCCATGGAGTACACTGTTGGGCATTCGATTTATCAGGAAGACTGCAGTTAAAACCGCTTCACCCCAATAGTATTTAGGAGCATTACATCCAATGAGAAGTGTCCTTCCAACTTCTAATATATGTCTATTCTTTCTCTCTGCAACCCCATTCTGTTGAGGAGAATGGGCACATGAAGTATGATGCAAGATTTCCTGTGCTAAAAAGTATGAATTAAGGGATTGAGACATAAACTCACCCCCATTATCACTGTCGGAAAACTCTTATAGCTCTCTGAAATTGAGTATGTACAAATTGACAGTATATTGGAATAATATTTTTTACTCCATCTTTGGTTTTCATAAGATATATCATTGTGAATCTAGTGCAATCATCAATAAAGGAAATAAAATACTTATATCCATGCACAGATGTAGTAGAGCAAGGGCCCCAAATATTCGAATGAACAATCTCAAAAGGAATAACAGATCTGTTTTCACTTAATGGAAAAGAAACACGATTATGCTTAGCCTTTTGGCAAGTCTCACAATTTAAATTCAAATTATTACAATCCTTAAATTTAGGTTGTAACATTCTCAGCTTAGATAATGGTAAATGTCCTAGTCTTTGATGCCATCGAGATATGTCCTCTTTCTGTTCCCTGGTGATCACAATTGATTGCAGTGCTGCTTCTTTATGATCTTCGCAGAAATCTAAGCCTATTTTCACACTACCCTGTCCAAAGGTCCTCTCCGTCTGTATCTCTTGAAAGTAACACATAGTAGAATAAAATATTATACTACATTTTTTATCTCTAGTCATAGCAAACACAGATAATAAGTTGACTGAGATATTTGGAACATGTAGGACATTCTTTAAGATACCAAACGAAGTAGTAATACTTCATTTTCCAGCTATGGGAGTATAGGAACCTGCGAGTTTGATATTAATGCTGTCTTGAGACAATTCATAATTATAAAAAAACTCTCTTCGACTGACCATATGATCTGTCGCACCTGAATCAATAACCCAAATACGTGAATAAGAAGAACGAATATTACCCTGAGATAGGAAAGAAAAAGGACATGCCACTGTGGCCTGAGGATCATTGTGAGATGATGTAGACGCAGATTGAGAATCAGTTAGTCTGGCTTTAAGGAGTTCAATTTCTTTCTTCATATCTGCTAATGAGGCCGTACTATCATCATTCCTTGGTTTCTCTGTCTGATCACGGTTGAGGTAAGCCCTATTGGATCGATTCTGATTCTAAAACTAAGTAGGTACTCAAACAAATTTCCAACATGTTTTCTTCGTATGGTGTGATTTTCCACAATGTGAACATATTAACTTATCCTTGTCTTCAGAAGTGGTCCCAGATCTGCCTCTGCCTCATCCATAACCTCCTTTCTCTAGAAAAGGTGGGAGTAGATTTACCTCTTCCTATGAATGCTGAAGTTTCTGATATATTCACTTTGGTTTTCTTTTCTAGTTGCTTTTTATCCTCTTCACGAAGTATGAAAGAATATACTGTACTCAATGGTGGGAGTTCTTCTCTACTAAGAATATTGTTCTTAACGGCCTCATACTTAGAAGAAATTCCCCATAGAAGATCAAATACTTTTCGCTCTTCAAATTCTTCATTGCGCTCAAGTGTGTAGCTCTGGCATTTGGTTTTGGAGTAGAATTGTAATTCTTCCCACAGACCTTTGAGTTCTGCATAGTAGTCACTGATAGTTCTTCCTCCCTGTCTGCACTTCCTAATCTTTTTTATAAGATTGTACTTCTTTGCAATGTTTTTCTTTAGGCATAAGCCTCCTGTATTGCCAACCATCTCTCTAGCTGTTTTCAAGAACATAAAGGTACTACCAATGAAAGGTACCATAGACTGAATCAACCAAGCACTCACAAATGCATTTTCTTTTCTCTATCTATAATAAAGAGGATCTGTACTTCAGGGTTGAGTTATTTCACCCGTTATGTAATCCCAACACTCCCTGGCCATAATTACCAGTTCAATTGAACGAGCCCACTGGAGATAATTTTTTCCATCTAATTTCAGATTGGTTATCTGGAACCCTTCATTTTTATCTGTAGAGCACTGTTTATTTGTATCACCCATCTTGGTTCTTTCCATGAATATTTTCAAGGTAATCTTTTTCAATCAACTATAATTTAGATCAAATACACTCGAAACATAATCAAATCAGAAACACACATATGAAATACACCAAGGGATTGAAATACTCTAGGAATCTGCTTCTCACTTCAAGAACCCGTGAACCCTAAGTTACTTTTGCATAACCCTCTGTTATGTACTTCATAAAATAGTGAAACACGATATGAAAAAGAAACAGAATACTGATGTAATCAACAAAATCACTAATATAATATGTACTTTACCGATTCCCTAATCTCAATATGAAATATGCAAATCACGGTATCTTCAATCCAATGGACAGAATCCCCTCCTTTTATGGATTCTTTCTATGATCATTAAAATAAAAGAAAACATTCAACAAAATAATCAAATAGGCTTACGATTTTGGCTGAATCCACTTAATCGGTATGAGAACACTTCATGATGACCGAAACTTCACGATTAGGCTCTGATACCATGTTGATTTGACCTTCCAAAATATATTTTACTCATAAGAAAACAAAAGAATAAAAGAGGGAATGAAGAAGGGTGTAGGTCGGCACTCCTTGGTTGCCGCCACCTGTTGCCCATGTTTTTTCACTTCTCCTAACCCTAATGATAACACTTTAAATACTACTAACCTAACTTGAAAGACTAAAATGCCCCTAATTAGTAACTAATAGGATTCGGGTCCCAATGGATCAAAATCTGATCCATTAGGATCCAAACCGTACATAAGTCACACTAATTACATAGAACTGAATATAAAGACATTACACGACACAGCCTAGACTCAACACTCTGTCAACTTGCTCTTCACAACATTAATCACCAAAATGGTGCTAAAATACATCAAAATTGAAACCAAAACTGGACCTTGTTCTACACTAAGTGAGGTCAGCTACATGATCTCTTAGTTGTCATTGTGCTTTACCTTTTCTCATGTTGACATTCAAAAGATGTCCATAGTAGAAATAAAGATGCTAAGATGAATGTGAAATCGCACATGGAAGGATCATATATATAATGAGGTTATCATAACAAGGATCATATATATAATGAGGTTATCATAACAAATTAGAAGTGGCACAATAGATAATAAAATGAGGAAAATTTGTTTAAGATGGTTTGGGCACGTGGAAAGGCGATCAAGGAAAGCTCCGGTAAGGAGGTGTGAGAGAGGAAAACCACAAGAGTGCTGGAAGGAAACAATAAAAAATGATCTAGCTTATGTTGAGCTAACTATTAGCATGACACAGGACCGAGCTCTATGGAAACAAAGAATCCATGTAGCTAACCTATCTAGTAATGCAAAAGGTTTACTGATTGTTGGTGTTGTATCCTAGTGCGTTTAAGGTATTTCTGGGGGTTGCAGAATATTGAAGTCATTTGCAGCTCCTTGCCCCTCCCGTGGCTCCTGTTGTGGTTGTGATGTGTAATATTGTTAGCAAGTGCATTCTAACTGGAATAGTTGTGACTGGTTGCAAGTTCATTTGTGTTTTTTCAATTCTTAATACAAAGTTGAAATGATGAAATTTTGGGGAACAACATTCAACTGACTGTATTATGTGATTCTTTGAATTAGATGCGAGTATTTAAAGGGCACACCAATGAAAAGAACTTTGTGGGCCTCTCAGTGAACAAAGAGTATATTGCATGTGGCAGTGAAACTAATGAAGTATTTGTCTACCACAAGGTTTGCTATGAGGAACTACCCTCTTTTGTTCTGCTTCTGCTTGTCTATGTATTTACGATGATTTTTATTTGTGTAGGCCATCTCAAAACCTGCAGCATGGCATAGGTTTGGATCCTCGGACATGGATGATGCTGATGATGATGCAGCATCCTACTTTATTAGTGCTGTTTGTTGGAAGAGTGATAGTCCAACAATGTTAACGGCGAATAGTCAAGGTACCATCAAAGTTCTTGTGCTTGCACCATGAAGAGGAAGGCTTAGATATTGTATAGAAAATTCTGTAGTGTGGCTCCTTTTGTTCTATAGAAAAATTACTTTTGATCAAAGCCAGCCACCACCATAAGTTCTATCTAAAGATGTGAATCAATTACTGCAGGATGTGGTTCACTGAAACTGTGACCTAAGGCCAGGTAGGTTGGTGCTATTCATAGTTTTTTCTACTCAGCCTGCTGATGCTGATAATTTTGTTGTTAATGATTATCATCCTTGATTGTTACTGGCGACCATACAAAAGAAAATTCCAATTCAGCAGCATGTGAATATTGTCAAGTTTGTCTTAGTTGGTGAATGCAGTCTATGATGTTAGCAGTCGTTCTTTTTTCCTTGGGCAAACCACCTTTTGTAGTGCTGAAACAACCCAGTATTAGGATTCTAAGGAGATCATTTGCACCTGTAAGCCTATGCTGGGCATAAGCCAACGTAAGGTTAGCACCAATGGGAATCGGAACCCTGACTTCGGCCAGTGGCCTTCTGCGTTATGCTAAGCTTCCTTCTGCTGTAAGCAGTTGTACCACAACACCAATTAAGCCACCAATTAAGCCTTTTTTCATAATAGATGGGGTCGGCTACATAGATTCTTTGTTTCCACACAGTCTTATCATGTGCATAATTTGTTGAATCCATGGTAGGCATAATTTGTTGAATCCATGGTAGATAAGTTCGACACAGTTTTACGCTGGTTGTCGGAAGCCTAATGCAACCTTCTTCCTTTATCAATGGTAGCAGTTGTACTTAATAATATGAGTACCATGGAGAGACCAGAACTGTGTTATGATTGTAAACATCCGGAAGATTTTGTTGATATTGCTTAATCCACTGTGACGAGAAATTAACATTATATTCCGAGAAGACTATGGTGATTGGGTTCATGAAGCGAGCTGAATGACCCTAGGCTGTTCGTGGTCATTTTGGTGGCTTTTCCTTTCTCAACTGTTAGTGTAATATGCAATTTTGCTAAGGTGACTTCATTCTTTTAACAGATGTGCCACCCCAGCCATATGCAATTATGGTACTCAGGTAAAGAAAAGGCTCGAAACGGAGTTGGTATTATCATAAATAAAGATTTAAAGGAGAGTGTAGTAGACATACAACGATATGGTGACCGAATCATGATATTGAAATTAGTGTTAGGAGCAGAGGTTTTGAATATAGTTTGTGCTTACGCACCCCAAGAAGGATTAGAAGATAGTATAAAGACAGTTTTTTGGGAAGAGTTAGATAAGGTGTTTCAAAAGATTCCACACAGAGAGATGATTTGTTTAGGAGGAGATTTAAATGGACATGTCGGTAAAGAGGCATTAGGATATCAAGGGATTCATGGAAACTTTGGTTATGGGGATATAAACGAGGAAGGTAGGGAGATTTTAAATTTTGCTATGCCATTTGATCTCTTTATAGTCAATATAATCTTCAAAAAACGAGATGAACATTTAATTACTTATAAGAGTGGCTTATCACAAATACAAATTGATTACTTTATTTGTAGAAAAAAAGATAGAGCGTGTTGTAAAGATTGTAAGGTAATTCCAGGAGAAAGCTTAACCACCCAACATCGA